>CM034242.1:15799419-16999419 GCA_019916065.1 Vitellaria paradoxa | reverse complement strand
AAAATGTGACTTGACAAAGGGAACTCATGTTAATAATATTGAAGAATGTTGAATGTTTAATGATGCTTGATCAATGTTGTTATGTGATGAATCTTGGGATAAACCGAAATGTGGACATATGTTATGAGAAAGTATATGATGTTGAATGTGAACTTATGAATGATGAGATGCTATGTGATGAATGATTGTTTGTGCACCGAGGGTCGTGGTAGGGTACTGTAAATAGGAAGAGTTTTGAGATTACGCTCGGGTTGAGAGTTCCGGAACCTGCACAGAATTTGGTGTCAATGCCAGTGGGTTAGTAGCCCACAACATTGTGTGTATGGGTTACCCGTGACCTTGGATTGTGATCTTAAATGATGGTGTTCGGTTTACTATTTCCATTGGGTCTAGACCCATAAAAGATGATGTTGTGTATGCACCCAACCCCGATGATTTGTGTGACTATGGTTGGGTGATGGATTGATGGAAAGTGAGAATGTGAATGTGAATATGTGATTGAATGTTGAATACGTGCTAAGGTGGTATGGAGTGTAATTAGATTTAATGTTGGGAAATTCAATCATGAAGAAATATTTGAATTGAAATATGATTTGAACCTATGAATGAAATTTCAAAGATTAAGTATTAATTGGAATTTGAATCCTCTTTATGATATTGTTGTGTGAAATTGTACATATTTTAAATTAATTACGTAGTAATGTTGATAAATTGTTGTGGCTCTCGAACATATTGAAGTAACTAGATACACCATAAAATGCATGCATGTTTGGAATACATATTATATAAGTTTGTTTGAGACATCATGGGCACAAGTGGACCCATGCTCACGTCCCTACAGATTTTGATGCTGGTATAAGCCATAACAATCAGGTAGGCTAATGGGGTTAGACTAGAAGGGTGTGCATGAGCCCTACCAAGCTTAGCAAAGCTCTTGGTCATCTAGTTTAAATTTTTTTGGAATTGTAATATAGTACATTGCTAGACTTATTCGATTTGGTTGTTAAGGTATAAGTTATGTATTAATGGGAATAGTGTATAGAGTACGTGACCTGGCAATAGTCAAAGTTAAACTTATGTTATCTTATCTTATGTCTCGGGCTCACTAGTTTACGTTGCGTTGCTCTAATCATGGGTGGTTATGTTAGTACATGTTGTGTATGTTTATCACTCACCCCTTGGGTCATGAGATCCGGGACGTGACAGGTTGGTATCAGAGCACTAGGTCCAAATACTTAGGGACTTGGGAAGTCTTGCATCTCATATTGCATGCTTGAATGAAACATAATTGAATTTGATCTTAGAATCTAATTTTTTTTGTTTAAAACTCTAGATGGGAATAGAAAAATGGGAGAGCAATGGTACCAAAGCCCAATCAATTGAGGAAAAGATTAAGTGGCCTAATGATGATATCTTTACCCAAGTGGCAACCGAGGGTTTAACCGAGGCTCAACCCCAGAATGTGACAGGGGATGTAGAAGAGGTAAGCAGGGTGTCAACAACTACTGGTCATCAAATGGTATCTTATTATGGGATGCCATATCCAGTTCCATATCCAACACCTTATCCATATCAGAGTGTGATGTCATATTAGATGCCTGTTCAGTTCTTGTCTGCCTACCTAGCGATAGTAGTACAAAATGTGACTGTGATTGTACCTACCCTTTCAGCAAATCCAACCATGACACTAGATGTAATAATAGAACCCAACCTAAGCAGTCAGAATGTTAATCCATAGAAGGCTAGCACTAATGCTAGGGAGATGGATGGAAGCCTTAGTAGTGAGGAAGATCACCTGCGAGGAGTATGTGTAGGTTGTCGTAGGCGGGGGCATAAATGTTACTAGTGCCCTAAGCAATGTATCAAATGTTGTACTTATTGCGACAGGAGGGGGCACATTCGTAGCTCTTGCACTTATCATAGAAATTAACATGTAAGCTTGTAAAGGGGAAGATTTTGGAAAGGCAATTCCCCTAGTGGTAATCGGAGTGGCTATTAGTCTAAGGACTTATGTAATGTTATGTACTCTTTTAACTTTAGTCAGTAGAGTAACTTGAGATCTTGTAATGTTGGAACTTCTGTGGCAGTGCTAATGGAAGTACAATGGTATTGTTATGTTGAACCCTTATGAATGTATTGAACTGTGGTATTATTATTATGAAATGAAGTTATGATCTACCATAATCTTAGATATTGATTTAATATTGTTATTTTATGCTTTGATATATTTTAGATAAAATGCCGCCACGTTAAATGGGAGTTAGAGGCCGAGGCCGAGGCAATGGTCGAGGTCGAGGTAGGGGTAAAGGAAGGGAACATACGCCTGTTCAGCAAGAACAGGAAACACATCATAGTGCAATGGCTGAGGCACCGCCTATTGCACAACAGAATGACTTAGGAGAGGAGGAGTTGCAGTCGAGGGCACCACAGATTCAGCAACCAGCAGCTATGGACACCGGGGTAGTGTTACAACAATTGGTGGCAACTATGGCCGCAATAGTAGGTGGGGCTCGAGTTGGACCCCAATCACAAGTGCAGACAGGCCCGACCGCTTTGGAGAAATTCAGGAGGATGAAACCTCCAACTTATGATGGTGTGGTTGACACAGATGTGGCGGAGCAATTCTTGGAGGAATGTGAGAAGATACTGGTTGCAATGGAGATTACTAATCCTTCTACTCGTATTATGTTAACTGCATTTTAACTAGTGGGAAGGGCGTTAGCTTGGTGGTCTAGTTTAAAGGACACAAGAGGATCAATGGATCTCACTTGGGAAAGGTTCAAGGAGAAGTTCAGAGATCACTTCTTCCCTCAATCCTTAAGAAATGCTAAGAGGGAGGAATTTGCTGGGTTGATACAAGGGACTATGTTTGTGTTAGAGTATGAAAGAAAATTTTCAGACTTATCAAAGTATGCGCTTGAGTTGGTCTCTACTACTCATTTGAAGTGTAAGAGGTTTGAAAGAGGATTGAGACCGACTCTGAGGAATAAAATAGTGTTGTTGGGATTGGAGGATTATGAAACCTTGATAAATCGAGCTATGATGGTGGAAAGAGATTTGAATGAAACCAAAGTCAATTATGAAAGTCGGCGAGGCAAAACCATGGGAACTCAGCAAGAAGGAGTTAGTAGAAAAAAGGTTAGGGGTGGTTCATCAACTTCACAGATGCAATTATCCTACTAGGAGAGTATAGCTCCCAAACCATCAAGGAAATTAGAAAGTACTTCTCAGAGATTGATTATATGTTTTAACTGCAAGCAACCGGGGCATAAAAGCACTGAATGTCCTAAGGCTAGAAAAGAGAATGAGTCAATAAGGCAGATGAGAAGTAGATAGGTTGGAAAGGATACAGTGTGTTATGGGTGTGGGAAGATGGGGCATATCCAGAAGTTTTGCCCTCAGAATCAACGAAGCGCGGGAAGAAGGATGGCATAATCTGGACAGTGGTTACAGGGAGCCCGCCCATCAACCTCCCAGTCCATACAGCAGCAGTATCAACATAGAAGTGTTCCATATGGGACGATACAAACTGGGACATCATAGCAGTCGAGGGCAAACCCACAGGGATAGAGGTTTGGTCGGCCATAGAATGTTCAGCCCCAAGGCAGAGTGTTTGCAATGGCACAACAGGAGGTGCCAGCTGAGCCTATAGTGACAAGAGGTATTTTTCGTGTCTATTCATCAAATGCTACTGTGCTCTTAGACACGAGAGTTGACTGCCTCGTAAATATGTAATGAAAATAACCCCCAAGTGTAAGGGCGTGCAATGTAGTTTTACCTGGTGAATTCAAGATCGTCTCCACAGGGAACTCTAAATGAATTACTCTTAAGATTTCTAAGTTCTCTTAACTACTGTTCTCTTTTTGGAAACTATGAAAGTAAAAGAAATTTTGATTTTGGAAAGTTTGATTTAAAATATAAACTACTTGACAAGGAATTAAAGTGTGAATAACTAAACTAACTAAGTTGGAAATAAAAGCTCTAGAAAAAGGAAACAACTATATTAAAGAAACAATTAAAAGATTCAAAATAGATTAAACTCAAATAAAACAGTGAATTAACTTAAGGATCTAAACAATATAATTAAAGATCTTGATTCAACCTACAAATCCGGGTGAATACCTTGTTCTCATATATGGATGTGATTAATTTATCTCAGTTTACAGCTCACGTTTAGGAAAAGTAAACCGGAAAGATTTTATCGTCCAAGCTTTAATTTCCAAAGCACAGTTCTAAAATCACGTTTAAGATAAATAAAACCGGAAAGATATCATCTTTAAAACATTCTTTGGTCCATATTTCTTTTCGTTGATTTCAAAATATAAAGAAAGTTTTAATCATGTAACTTCATCAGTGATTTCAAGGAAATATGATCGAGGTTACATGTTTTCGAAGGCTTTAAAGATCAAACGAAGAAGAAAACCAGAAAAATTAAATCTAAATCTACTTCATTTGTCTTCAAAATATTAAGAAAATTATAATCATGCCTAGTTATCAGTGATTTCAAGGAAATATGATAACTACACAAGTTTTTGAAGGTTTTGAAAACATCTGAAAACTGATTTAGAAGAAAAAAGAAAAAAAAAAAAAAAACAAGAACCCAAACATGCAACTTTTACGTTGCATGCTTGAATTCAATCACATCCAACATTCAAATAAAGATTCACCCATCATTGATGGGTTGAATCAAGAACGAATCTATGCTAGCATGTTAATAGAATAAACAAAACAGAAAGTAAAAGAAGAGATAAAGAAAGCAAACTCCATTGATGAATAAAATTTGCAACTTCAATTAACTGCTACGTAAAACTTCGCTTCAATCTAAATCTTCAATCCAAAATTAAAGAAAACTCTCAAAAAGTAAAGAAAAACTCTTAGAAAACTAAACCCTCAATCATATGTTCGGCCCCATTTAGGTTGGGTGCAAAGTATGTATATATAGACAACTGAAAAACCCTAAAACAAAGTTCCTCGGACTTGCGGCGTTGAGACGCCAAAGGGCAGTAACCTCCTTTTCTTCTGCAGCTTTTAGCTTTTTTTCAGTTCTCGACGCAAGCGTGCACCCTATCCTTCATTTCTTGCTTGATCTTCATCCTTTTTGAGCTCCTCCCGGTCTTCTTTAACCTCCTCCAAGCCTCTAACACAACTCTTGGGTCTTCCCTTTGCTTTTATACACATTTGCTGCATAAAGAAAAAGATTAAGTATGAACTTTAAAATATCATTAATTTAAAAGAATTATCACTAAACCTTTATTAATAACAATAGGAAATTTAAGAAAATGACTACACTTTTCAAGTGTAATCAGGAGCATCCCATTCATTTATCACTGCATCATTTGCATTTGCTTTGGGAATAAATGTTAGCCCCTTGGAATTATTCTTATGTGTTGAGACCCCCATAGCGGGATTTTCTTCCTTGACTCAAGTGTGTAAAGGGTGTGAACTAAGGGTAATTGATGTCTTCGATGGGTAAGAGTTCGTCTCAATTTTTGATTTGATTGTATTGGAGATGAGGGGTTTTGATATCATACTTTGTATGGATTGGCTTATGTCCTACCAAGCTATGATTGATTGTCATAAGCATAAGGTAACCTTAACCATGCCAGAGGGAGATCAAATTCGCTTCTTTACAGACCGGTGTGAAATACGAGAAGTGTCGCTTATGAAAAATAGGGGAAATGATGAATTATGTAGTTTGTTTGCTTGCATGGTTATAGAGGAAGAGGACGAAGAACAAGGAGTTGAATTGCCTAAAGTTGTGAATGAATTTCCAAAAGTGTTTCCTGAGGAGATATCCAATTTTCCACCTGAACGGGAAGTAGAGTTTTGCATTGAAGTGGTTCCAGGCACAAAACCCATCTCCATTCCACTCTATAGGTTGGCACTGGCAGAGTTAACAGAACTAAAAACACAAGTAGAGGAGTTGCTAGCTAAGGGATTCATCTGGCCAAGTACAACACCTTGGGGTACGTCGGCATTATTCGCAGCTAAGAAGGATGGGACCTTAAGAATGTGTATTGATTACAAGAAGTTGAACAGGATGACTATCAAGGATAGATACCCGTTGCCAAGGATCGACGAGTTATTTGATCAACTGAAGGGATCATTGGTATTTTCGAAGATTGAACTGCGATCTGGGTACCAATTGGTGAGGATACGGGAAAAAGACATTCCAAAGACAGCATTCAGGACTTGGTGTGGTCATTACGAGTTTCTGGTTATGCCCTTTGGTTTGACAAAAACACCAGCAGTCTTTATGGACTTGATGAATCGAGTTTTCAGAGATTATTTGGATAAGTTTGTGGTGGTATTCATAGATAATGTCTTGGTGTATTTTAAGTCAGAAGAAGTACATAAACAACATTTGAGGCTCGTATTGCAAAGGTTAAAGGATCATTAGTTATATGCCAAGCTGAGTAAATGTGAATTCTGGCTTAAAAAGGTTAAATTCTTGGGACATGTTGTCTCAGAGGAAGGAGTAGCAGTGGACCCATCCAAAATTAAAGCTATTTTGGAATGGTCTCAACCAAAGTCCGTATTTGAGATCCACAGTTTCCTCAGGTTGGCAGGATACTACAGAAGCTTTGTCTCAGATTTTCTAGATTAGCAGCCCTGCTAACTAGATTAACCCGAAAAGGAATCAAATTCGAATGGGGTAAGGCATGTGAAAGATCATTTCAAGAGATAAAAAGAAGATTGACTACCGCACCAGTATTAGTCATCCTAGAGAGGGGATCTGGTTACTTGGTGTATTGTGATGTGTCACGGGAAGGACTTAGGTGTGTTCTTATGTAGAATGGGCGAGTGGTGGCATATGGTTCAAGACAGTTGAAGAATCATGAAAAGAATTATCCAGTGCATGATATGGAGCTGTCAGCAGTCATTTTTGCCTTAAAGAGTTGGAGGCATTACTTGTATGGTGAGAGATTTGAAGTGTTCTCGGACCATAAAAGTTTGAAATACATTTTTACTCAAAGAGACTTGAATTTGAGGCAATGGTGGTGGATGGAGTATATGAAGGATTATAACTTTGAATTGCATTACCATCTAGGAAAGGCTAATGTAGTTGCAGATGCTTTGAGCAGAAAAAGCAGAAGTGCTATAGCTTGTGTAGCAATTAAAGAATGGGAAATGATGGGGATATTGAATAAATTTGAATTAGAACTTAAAGAGGGAGAGGAATAAGGGATATTGAATACTATCATCACCCAACCAGCCTTAAACAATAGGGTAACTGAGGCTCAAAAGTTAGACGAAAAAGCTAATGATGTTTGTACAAAAATAAGGGGGCGAGTGGATATTATGGGCTGGACAGTATATTATGATGAAGTAGTCAGATATCAAGGGAGAATCTTGGTACCCTCCTCAGTTAGAGAGGAAGTTTTGAGGGAATTTCATTATTCCTGGCTAGCAGTACATCCAAGGGGTACGAAAATGTATCATGATTTAAAGAGGCAATTCTATTAAGCAGGAATGAAGAAAGATGTAGCGGAGTTTATTAACAAGTGCCTAAGCTATCAGCAAGTGAAGGCAAAGCATCAGAGACCAGCTGGATTATTACAGCCATTGCCAATATCTAAGTGGAAATGGAAGAACGTGACTATGGACTTTGTGTCAAGATCGCCTAAGACAAAAAGAGGTTGTGATGCCATATGGGTGATTGTTGATTGGCTGACAAAGTCAGCTCATTTCTTGTCAATGCGAATGACGGATTCAATGGACTCTTTGGCCCGATTGTATATCTGAGAAATTGTTAGGTTGCATGGGACGCCAGTGTCTATTGTCTCAGATCGAGACTCTCATTTTGTTTCCCAATTCCGGCAAAGTTTTCAAGCGGCCATGGGGGCGGAGTTATGTTTTAGTACGGCTTATCATCCCCAAACTAATGGACAGTCGGACGAACAATTCAGATTTTAGAAGATATGCTTCGAGCTTGTGTGTTGGACTTTAAAGGAGATTGGGAAGATCATTTGCCATTGGTGGAGTTCGCTTATAACAACAATTACCAAGCTAGCATTAGAATGGCACCATTTGAGGCATTGTATAGAAGACCATGCCGATCCCCGGTGTGTTGGACACAAGTTGGAGAAGCAGCCATGATTAGGCCAGAGTTAGTTTGTGAAACTAATGAAAAGATCAAGGTAATTAGGCAAAGACTGGAAACAGCACGTAGTTGCCAGAAGAGTTATGTGGATCAAAGAAGAAAACCTTTAGAGTTTCAAATGGGAGAACATGTATTCTTGAAAGTGTGACCACAGAAGAGGCAGTTCAGATTTAGCAGGTGAGGGAAGTTATCCCCCAGATACATTAGCCTGTTTGAAATACTAGCACGAGTTGAAATACTGGCATTGTCACCCCAAATGTCTAGAGTGCACGAAGCTTTTTATGTCTCTATGTTGCGTAAGTACATTCCAGACCCTACACATGTGCTAAATTGGATTGAATTGGAAATAGACTTGGATGTGAAGTACGAAGTTCAGCCAGTTCAGATTTTGGATGCCCGAGACCAAGTGCTTCAGGGTAAAACAATTCCTTTGGTTCGAGTGTTATGAAAACATCATGGAGTAGAAGAATCAATTTGGGAGCGAGGTTATGTTATGTATTAAATTTTGAGGATGAAATTTTTCGTAAGGGGGAGAATGTAATACCCTGGACTTTATGTTAACATTAGTATAAGGTTTTTGATGTATTTTTGGAGTAATGTATGTTAATTTAGTGAAATGGACCATTTATGGTGCTTTAGAGTTGAGAACTTTGAAAGAGATGGGTTAGGCCATCAAAAGTAGCCATTTTAGCCAAGTGCAGGAAAAATGGGGCACCATGGGCGCACAAGGCATGGGTGTCCAAGGTCTTAGCCACCCACCTGAGAAGGCATGGGTGCCTAAGGAATAGTGGATTTGACAGACATGAGTTGCTCTGCATTGTTCAGTTGACCCCTCTCCCTTATGAACCTATATCTAGCTAGGGGTAAGAAGAGGGTCTGAGATTCACTGTTTGGGGAATTAATTTTAATGATATATATATATATATATATATATATTGGTGAGATGATGCAAGAAAGAGAGAGAGAAGTGGATTGGAGGAGAAGAAATCGAGCGAAGAAGCAAGGGAAGAGCAAAGAAGGAGAACAACAACCTGGGTGGAGAAAATTAGAGGTAGGTCTTTCAAATCTTCATGGAAATCAAATTCCTCTTGCGAAATTGAAATTGAAACCTCAAGGAACCTTTCTATATGATTTATTTGTAGTTTGGATCAAGGAGGGAGAGGATTGAGTCCATCAAAGCTTGAGGGTTTGGAAGCTCAAAACACCTTCTTGTTGATCCATCTTCTTACAACTTGAGGTAGGGATTTAATGCCTCTTTCTTACATATGTGATATGTAACAAGGAGTAGAATACCATTAGAAAACCCTTTTCAAATGTTGGTTACATTCATGGAAGAAAATAGGAGTTATACACATGTATATCTATATGTATAGGTTGAGAGAGTGAAAATGCTATTTTGATCCATAGCTTGACTTGTGGTTGATGAAAACTCAAATTTATGACTTTGTTAGATGCCTAAAGACCTTGTGTTGATGTTAGAAACATGAAATTTTAGGTATTTTCACTTTAACTTGGTCAATTTGAGGTCCTAAGGGTGAGAAACCATTTAAACAAAAAATAGGATATGAAACCCGAAACTTAGCCCAAGCTGTAGGTGCATGAGGGGGACACAGTCGGGCACCCAAGCCCCTTGGGTGCACTAGGTGTGGGCACCCAAGCCCCTTGGGTGTACGGCTAAGTGTCAGCTTGGGCACCCACTAAGCCTAGGTCACTTTTCCTGACCTTGCTTAGTTTGACCTCTTACCTTAGGCTTATGAAAGATTTGGTAACATGTTTTTATATGGAACTTTTACTTGATTAATTGCATGGATTTTAAAAGAGAAATGAGCTTTGAAAAGTGATTAAGGATTGGTTATCTTAAGCTAATGGGAATTAACTTGTAAGAGTACATGAATGTCACCTTGAATGGCATGAATTGGAAGATTACTTTGAGATGAGAGTCTTAATTGAATAGGATTGTAAATATGTCCTAATGTAAACTAAATGTTGAGGTATATGAACTTGTGATTGACTAAATAAAATGTGACTTGACAAAAGGAACTCATGTTCATAATATTGAAGAATGTTAAATGTTTAACGATGCTTGATCAATGTTGTTATGTGATGAATCTTGGGATGAACCGAAATGTGGATATGTGTTATGAGAAAGTATATGATGTTGAATGTGAACTTATGAATGATGAGATGCTATATGGTGAATGATTGTTTATGTGCCGGGGGCCGTGGTGGGGTGTAGTAAATAAGAAGGGTTTTGAGATTACCCTTAGGTTGAGAGTCTCAGAACCTGCGCAGGGTTTAGTGTCAATGCCAGTAGGTTAGTAGCCCACAACATTGTGAGTGCATGGGTTACCCATGACCTTGGATTGTGATCCTAAACGAAGGTGTTCGGTTTATCATTTCAATTGGGTCTGGACCCATAAAAGATGATGCTGTGTATGCACCCAACCCCCGATGATTTGTGTGACTATGGTTGGGTGATGGATTGATGGAAAGTGAGAATGTGAATATGAATATGAATATGTGATTGAATGTTGAATGCGTGCTAAGGTGGTATGAAGTGCAATTAGATTTAATGTTGGGAAATTCAATAATGAAGAAATATTTGAATTGAAATGTGATTTGAACCTATGAATGAAATTTCAAAGATTAAGTATTAATTGGAATTTGAATCCTCCTTATAATATTGTTGTGTGAAATTGTACATATTTTAAATTAATTACATAGTAATGTTGATAAATTGTTGTGGCTCTGAAACATATTGAAGTAACTAGATACACTATGAAATGCATGCATGTTTGGAATACATATCATATATGTTTGTTTGAGACATCGTGGGCACAAGTGGACCCATGCTCACGTCCCTACAGATTTTAATGCAGGTACAAGCCATAAGAATCAGATGGGCTAATGGGGTTGGACTAGAAGGGTGTGCATAAGCCCTACCAAGCTTAGCAAAGCTCTTGGTCATCTAGTTTAAATTTCTTTTGGAATTGTAATATAGTACATTGCTAGACTTATTCGATTTGGTTGTAATGGCCTTAAGGCCTAAGTTATGTATTAATGGCAATAGTGTATGGCATACGTGACCTGGCAATAGTCAAGGTTAAACTTATGTTATCTTATCTTATGTCTCGAGCTCACTAGTTAACGTTGCATTGCTCTGATTATGGGTGGCTATGTTAGCACATGTTGTGTGTGTTTATCACTCACCCCTTGGGTCGCGAGATCTGGGCCGTGACAGCATTTAATACCATAGCAAAATAATGTGATGAAACTATTTGAGAAAATTTACATGAACGAAATCATATAGAACATTAAGTACAAAACCCTCAAGAACAAACGATTAGGCCCAAAAGCTCACAGAATATAGGGTTTAAAGTCTCTACCTATGTTTTAGCATACTTGAATGACCAAATCTCATGACTCAAGTCCTTAACACACTTTTATTCAATGGTCTCAGGTGACAAGTTTTCACTGCATTAGAAAATTATATACTCAATTTGAATCAAATGCCATGTTTAAGATTGAAACCGAATCATTTATTATTTTCATGACTAATACCAACATTAAACCAATTCAGACACACATGCAAGGTCCAGTCATGCTAAGTCAAGATAACCTTAATTTGCCCAAGATTTATTAAAAAAAAAAAAAATTGTCCGTTCAACGCATGTCAAGTCAATTCATTATGCAAACCCTAACCCCAGCTTAAAATTCACATTGTCCTCAATGTGAGAACTATGAAGCATATATAGGTCCATAGTGTGCAATAGTGAGCATGAAACAATAGCTTACAAATAAGAACAAAGCACAAAATAAACCAAGTATGCACCTATTGTTCAGCCACTTAAGACATCACCTAATAAACCCCCAAACATAGATTCTACAGCATTCCCAACAACAATTATATATATAATGTACCAATTGGAAGTGCAAGACTAAATAAAAAGAAAATGAAGGTTATTACCTCAAGAGCTTCCTTATTTTTGAAGAAAATAAAAAAACTGTACAAGAAAAATGTTAGAAGAAAATAAAAATAAAGGAGAAATAAAATAAGAAAAGGAGTTAGTACAAAGACAAAATAAAAATAAAAGAAAAGAAAATAAGAAAAGAAAATCTAAACTAATAAGAAATAAAAAAATAAAAAAAAAAAGAAAATTTTAGTTTTCTATATACACAGGTAATTACGAAAGGGTTATCCAACTTAAGCAGTGAGAAAAATATGGAGAAAAACTAAGAAAAGTAAAATTCATTCCTAAGAAAATTTTAAACTAAACTTCAAATCTAAATTTAGAAACTCAAAACTAGAACTAATAAATTTGTTATGATATAAACAATTCATAGAAACCAATCGTGATTTATTCATACAGTAGAGGATCTAGAAGACCCCACGATTCAATGATTCCAACGAAATTCTCAAGATATAGCCGGTGCCCGTTCACTTTGAATCAATCCTTATTCTTTTGATTTTCTATTTCAATTACACCATGTTCAGAAACACTTTTCATGATGAATGGGCCAGTCCATTTAGGTTGCAATTTTCCAGGAAATAGATGAAATAGTAAGTACTTTTTGACTCTCGTGAAATGAACGTCGAGCAATATGTTGATCATGTACTTTTTTAACTTTTCTTTTGAAATTTGTACATTTTCACATGTATCATTTCTCAATTCATCCATTTCTGCAATATAAAGTTTACGGTATAATCCGACCTCACCAACATTGGCATTGAATTGTTTAATAGCCCAATAGACTTTAATACTAACTCAACAGGAAGATGGTACAGCTTCCCATAAACTAATCTATATGGAGACATCCCTAATGTCGTTTTGTAAGCTATGCAGTACGCCCATAGGGAGTTAGCTAATCATAGTGACCAATCCTTGTGATTTGGATTAACCATTTTCTTAAGAATTTGCTTAGCTTCTCTATTAGCAAGCTTTACTTGGCCATTAATTTGTGGATGATATGATGTGCCTACTTTACTAGATGATTACAAAAATTTTTCCCTTTATCACTTATAATTGCTCGAGGCATCCTGAAATTCATGAATATATTCTCTTGGAAGAATTTGAGCACGACTTTATGATCATTAGTGCTCGTGACTACCGCTTCAACCTATTTAGACACAAAATCAATCCCAACCAAGATATATTTACATCCAAATAAAACCAGGAAAAGGCCTATGAAATCTATTCCCCAATAGTCAAATACTTCTAATATAAGAATAGGGGAAAGAGGGATAATGTTTCTATACATTGGACTTCCTATACGTTGGTATCTGTCGCATGTTGTGCAAAAATGATAAACATCTTTGAAGAGTGTGGGCCAACAAAATCCACATTAAAGGATTTTAGCTGCTATTTTGTTCGTGAAAAAATCATAAGCTTAGGAATGACAAAATTTGAGTATGTCTGGTACTTTCCACTTAGGAACACAGCATTGTATTACTTGATCAAGGCAATATTTAAACAAGTGAGGATCATCCAAAAGAAAGCTTAAACATTACACAAGAATTTCTTCTTGTCCATAGAGCTCCATTCACTTGGGATTTGTCCTGTCACTAGGTAATCGATAATATCAGCATACCAGGGAGGAGTAGAAGCTGTTGTTGCTACTACATTAAACAACTGTTCATCCAGGAAGCTATCATTTATTTGAATTTTATCTTTTAAATAAGCATCTACCTATAAATGTGATAGGTGATCAGCTACCATGTTTTTAGCACCCTTTTTATCCTTTATTTCAAGGTCAAATTCTTATCAAAGTAATATCCAACGGATTAATCGTGGTTTGGCCTCTTGTTTGATCAATAGGTATTTAAGAGCAGAATGATCAGTAAACACTATGACTATCGAACCAATGAGATAAAGGCGTAACTTTTCAAGGGCAAAGACAACTGCAAACATTTCATTTTCAATTATCATGTAATTTCTCTACGCATCATTAAGAGTTTTACTTGCATAATAACTGGCATACACCTTTTTTTTTTCTTTTTTTCTTTTTTTACCTTAATACAACACCAATGACATGGTCACTTACATTATGCATAAGTTCAAATGGAAGTGACCAATCAAAAGATTGAAGAATAGGGGCTATAGTTAAGAAAACCTTTAGTTTTTCAAATGCCTTTTATTCAAAAAGAGTATCTTATGTCAATAACATAACATAAGGGTTTTGAAATTTCACTAAATGATTAAATAAACCGCTAATAAAATCCAGAATGCCCAAAAATGATCTTATGTCCTTCACAGATTGTGGAGTAGGAAGCTTTTGAATCAATCTCACCTTAGCTTGATCCATTTAAATACCTTCTTTGGAGAAAATATGCCCCAAAACAATGCCTTGAGTCACCATGAAATGACACTTTTCCCAGTTAAGAATTAAATTTTTCTCTTCACATTATGTTAAAACTAGATCAAGGTTCTTTAAGCACTACTCAAAAGAATCACTGTAAATGGAGAAATTGTCCATAAAGACTTCAACGATTTCTTCTACCAATTTACTGAATATACTAATCATGCAGCGTTGAAAAGTAGCAAGAGCATTACAAAGGTTAAAGGGCATCCTTTTATATGCAAAAGTGCTAAAAGGACAAGTAAAAGTAGTTTTAGCTTGATCCTCTAAGGTAACCTCTATTTGATTGTAGCCTGAATAACCATCTAGAAAATAGTAATGAGCATGCCTAGCTACTGTTCCTAAAATTTGATCTAAAAATAGAAGAGATAAATGATCTTTTCTTGTAACTACATTGATTTTTCTATAATAAATACATACTCTCCAACCAGTTTGAATTTGAGTTGGAACCAACTCGTTATTCTCATTCTAAACTACTGTGACACCAGATTTCTTTGGAACTACTTGGGTAGGTCTCAATGATTTACAATCAGAGATTGGATAAACAATTCCTACATCAAGTAATTTCAATACTTTAGCTTTCACTACTTCTTTTATGTTTAGATTAAGTCGTCTTTGCATTTGACGAACTAGTTTGGCAACTTCTTCCAAATATATTCGATGTGTGCAAAGAAGTGGACTAATACCAGTTAAATCAGCCACCAACTAGCCCAAGGCTTTCGTATGACCATTCAAGAGATTCACTAGTTGATGTTATTAGAAAATTGTCAATTCAGAAGAAATGACTACTAAATAAGTCTCTCCATCTCACAGAAAAGTGTATTTCAAATTACTAGGTAAGGGTTTTCTATTAGGACTTGGAAGCTTTCATTTCTGATGATTTCACTTTATTTAAAAGTGATCCCAAGTTTTCAAAGTTTGGCACCCATTTCCCAAAAGGCATTATTGACCAATCGAAAATTGTTCCTACCTCATCACTTTGAACCGTGAAATTCAATCTCTCTTCACTAAAGCAAATTGCTCTCTCTAAAGGATCTTCAATGAATTCACAATCGACATAATCTTGGACTATAGTGTCCAATAAGTCCACTTCTTGTATATCAGACACCTATTTTAGTTGTTTGCAGACGTGAAAGATATTCGTTTCATACTCAATATTACCAAAAGACATTTTCATTAATCCACTCCTTCAATTTATAAGTAACATTTGATGTTGCTAAGAATAGCTTTCCAAGAATTACTGGTGTCTGATTTGGTGCTGATAAACTGGTTAGTGATTGAGTGTCAAGGATAATGAAATCCACTGGAAAGTAAAAGTTCTCCACTTGCACCAGTACATCTTCAACTATGACTCCTGGGACTTTAATTGATCTATCAGTAAGCCGTAAAATCACATGAGTAGGTTTTATTTCTCCTAAGCCTAGCTATTCATACACTGAGTAGGAAAGTAAGTTATTTGCCCCTAAATCAAGTAATACTTGACTAATATAGTACTCCCCTATGCGACAAGAGATGGCAGGACAACCACGGTCCTTATTTTTTAGGGGTACACGATATTATAATACGGCGCTTGCTTACTCAATGAGAAATGCTCTCTTTTTTACATTTAACTCCCTCTTTATAATACATGATTCTTTTAAGAACCTAACATATGAAGGGATTTACTTAATTACATTGAGTAAAGGTATATTGATCGTTACTTGCTTGAATACCTCTAGCAATTCAATAGCTTGGGCTTCTTTTCTTGCTTTCAAGAACTATTGAGGAAATGATACCTTAGGAACAAATTCCCTAGACACTATTAATGGTTTCTCACTTTTCATTTTCTCCTTTTTCTTCTTTCTCCTCTTTACTCTCTTCTTTTTCAAACTCAACCTTCATCAATTATAATTAGCTACTTTCCCTCCTTCTTATCATCTTCCAACATCTGCTTAGGTTCCAACTCTTCTCTAGTCTCAACCACCTTAAAGTGAGTGGTTTTATCTATAACTTTACAATTCCTAAGCATCGTGATGTTTTGAACCTATTCAACATTCCCAGGTAAGTTAGAAGATCCTTTAACTTGTTTAACTTGAGCTCCTGGATTTGGATGAGATTGTGCAAGAAATTGATCTTTTGGTTGAGAACTCAATGTTTGAATTAGAAGTGTCAATTACTTCCTAATATCATCTAGGACTCTGTTATTTTAGGCCCATAGTGAAGACTACATGTTCATAAATTGTTAAAATGTCGCTTTGGTGGATCTCTTGTTTGGGGGAAGATAAGTATTATGAGAAAGTCCTGCATTTTGAGACAATCCTGAGTTATGGATTGGAACTTGAGGAATAGGAGAAGGTAGAGTATATATTGTTATGGTATTTGTGCTCCCTCATTTCTCCAACTAAAGTTAGGGTGGTTCCTTCAAGACAGATTATATGTTCCAAAATAAAGGTTTTCCCTTTAATTTTGTCCCCAATATGGTAGGAAAAATTGATTCATAGCATAAATAGGGAGTTCACTAGATTGTTGGTCTTGCATAACTTCTTTACAAACTAGAATAGTAGGACAATCATCAGTCCTATATGTTTGACTATCACACATAATGTAAAAACACTTGCACCAGGTTTTTTGATAGTAGATGTGTCTTTTTTTATTTTCAAGGTCTCAATTTCCCTCATTAGTGTTGCTAGTTTTGCCTTGAGGTCATCAGATTTATTCAATTGGTGTATACCTCTACTTGGTGTAATACTATCAACTTAGGTATTTTAAGATCCCATGGTATCCCAAGTTGATGTGCATTCTCAACTAAAAATTCAAAGTATTCATAAGCTTTTTCAGGAGTTTTATCATAGAACTATCCATTGCATATAGTTTCCACAAATTGTTTTAGTTATGGCATCAGTGATCCATAGAAGATACTTGCAAGCTGCCAAACTTCAAATCCATGGTGTGGACAATAATGCAATAGAGTTTTGAACCTTCCCAACACTAATAAAAAGTTTCACCAGTTGATGTTGTATGGCATCAGTTCTATTAGAAGGAAAGAATTTCTTTAAGAAGTTAGGCTGCATTTCATCCTAAGTACGAATGGAATTAGATGGTAAGAATTTAAACTATCTAGCAACTTTATCTTCAATGAGAATGGGAAAAGCTTAAGGAATACTAAGTCTATAGTACATCCTTAATCCTTGCTATTGACACGAATGTTCCTAAAGTGAGTAAGATGATCATATGGATTCTCAGAATCCATACCATAAAATGAAGGTAAAAATTAGATCATGCCAAGTTTAACGTTGAATGCTTTTTGGTTTTCTGGCCAAACTATGTAGGATTCAGGAGTATGCCTATCTTGCTACAATTTGTCCTTCATAGAAAGTTTGACAGTAATAGCTTGATTTTTTGTCATTTCTAATGTAAGAGTAGGAGAAATAGGATTTTGAAGATCCACAAATAGATTCTCTTATTTGAAAGCAAGATATAGGGTTTTAGGACATCTTAATCTACCATTCTCCCCACAATTCTAAACACTCATATGCTAAACAATAGTTCAACAAAGGCACTAGTGTCCAAAGCACTCATCAGGGTGTCTCTGGACAACAATAAGTTGTTCTGTGCAGTTTGGAAGAAAAATGATAGAATTTTTTTTTTAAAGGAAACTAAATTGAATTAAACCTAAAATAACCTTAAAACTAAAATTGGGTTCCTAGGCAACAGCACCAAAAACTTGACCATCTCTAAATAACGCAGTTATAACTTAACCCCCAAGTGCAAAGATGTATGGTGTAGTTTTAATTCAGTAAGACCAAGATCATATCCTCAAGGAATATAATGTAATAGTTTTTAAGTTGTAGAAGATATAGACAATTCACTACCTAATTTACAGTTACTAATTTTCAAAGTTTGAGTTGAACCAATTTCCTCAATAAAATAATAACTAACTTTCTCAATTTGAACAAATTAATTAATAAAAACCTATATACTAATAACTGACAAATAAAATAACTAAATAACGAAACAACCAATTGATAAAATTTAAAATAGCAAACTAAGTTAAAATATGATTGAAATCAACAATAAACTGTCCTTGATTCAACTATCAATTCTGGGTGGAAATACTAATTCACAATCCGATGTGCAATTAACCAAAACTTAAATTCACCTAAAGGAAAGTTAAATCGGAAAATATTCTATTAAAAATATTAAAATTCCAAAAACATAGTTTTATATTCACGTTTAGGATTATAAAAATGGAAGGTTTTTCTTTGATACTATTTTGGTTCAAATCCAATTCATTTATTTAAAAAACATAATAGAAAAATTAATTCAAAAATCCTTATCAAGGATTATAGAGAATACGATCAAGGGTTTTCATTTTTGAAGGCTTTTGATATAAACGAAATTAAATTTAAAAATAAAATACAGGTTTATGCGTAGATGTTTTCACATCACATCCATAAACCTACGCACATCATATTGATCTTAGCGTTCCATCCTTCCTTGATTCATTAAATCAAGATTGCAGAACTTGGCCTAACATTATTTCAACATAAAAATAGAATATATAAAAGAAAATAGTAATAAAACATAAAATATACGTCATTAAATAAGAATAAAAACAAAATACTGCACTTCAAAGTAGAATGATTACACAATTTGCAAGCAATAATGACCAAAGCGGCTCCAAAAGCTAATTTAAAAACTCCTAATTGCATTCTACTAATCTAGAAAATAAAAATACTGAAGAACGTATATGATGGCTGAAAGAAAACTCTCTATATATAGTCTAAACCTAAACTCTAAAACTTAAGTTCCTGTGCATACTACCCGCAAGTGTCCGGACAGCAGTAAGGTTCTAGCTTTAATTTTTTTCTTTCTCCTTATTCTCTAGCCATGCCCTTGCTTTAGTCTGAACCGGTCATCAGGGTGTCCAAACCATTGTGTCCTTTTCCTCACTTTCATCACCACTTATCTCAATAATTTTCTTCTTTTCACTACATTTGAAAAACAAAATAGAAATAATATTAAAATAACTAAAAACTATAAAATTGTTAAACAAATGCATGATTTATGACCTAATTGTTAGGTTTGTAATTACACTTTTCAAGTGTAATCATTCTTGTAATGACCTGAATTTTTGTATCGTTTCTTTCGCATATTTATGTTGTTTATATGTTTTTTAGGGGGTCATTTGAGTCTTGGTTGGTCTCTTAGGTTGGTGGTTGGATTAGATGTTGATCATGATTGAGTTTTGCCTCAACAGTTGGAGTTTTTTGAGGTTAGCCTACGCACATCATATTGATCTTATCATTCTATCATTCCTTGATTCGTTGAATTAAGATTGAAGAACGTAGCCTAACATTATTTCAACGTAAAAATAGAATATATAAAAGAAAGCAGCAATAAAATATAAAATATACTTCATTAAATAAGAATAAAAACAAAATACCGTACTTCAAAGCAGAATGATTACACAATCTGCAAGCAATAATGATCAAAGCTACTCCAAAAGCTAATTTAAAAACTCCTAATTGCATTCTATTGATATGGAAAATAAAAATAGTCAAGAACGTATATGACGGCTGAAAGAAAACTTTCTATATATAGTCTAAGCCAAAATCCTAAAACCTAAGTTCTCGTGCACATTGCCCGCAGGTGTCCGAATAGCAGTAAGGTTCCAGGTTTAATTTATTTTCTTTCTCCTTATTCTCCAGTCGTGCCCTTGCTTTGGTTCGGACCATTCATCGGGGTGTCTAGACCACTATATCCTTTTCATTACTTTCTTCACCACTTATCTCAATAATTTTCTTCTTTTCACTACATTTGAAAAACAAAACATAAAAAATATTAAAAATAACTAATTAAAAATTATAAAATTGTTGAACAAATGCATGATTTATGACCTAATTGTTAGGTTTATAATTACACTTTTCAAGTGTAATCATTCTTGTAATGATTTGAATTTTTGTATCTTTTCTTTTGCGTATTTATGTTGTTTATATATTTTTTAGGGGGTCATTTGAGTCTTGGTTGGTATCTTAGGTTGGTGGTTAAATGTTGATCATGATTGAGTTTTACTTCAACACTTTGAGTTTTTTGAGGTGAGGGTTGGCATGCAGACAGAATGGGATTCCTCATGTATGTAGCTTCTAGGTTTTTTTTGGGCACACAAAATTGGCATTGTGGTGTGCACAACCTATTTGGGTGCCTCTGATACACATGTAATCGAGGTTAGCTTGTTGTTTTATTTCACTATTCCCTTCTTACTTTATACATATATTGATATGCATATGTATCTATGTATATTTGACTTCCTAGAGAACCTTCCTTCTCCTTTCACTTGCTCTTATCTTTTCTTTCTTTCATTTTGATCTTTGGTTGGTATGTGAGTGATCGTGGCATATGTTATAAGATGAGAAGAAAGTGAAATGATGAGTTGTCTGAAAGGGAGTCAAGGGGTAGATAGAACTACTTGAAGGGGAAGTTGTGGTGGTGACATGGTAGTGCTTAATGGTGGTTCTAGATTTTAGGTAGTGGTGGTCTTGGTTCGGGTTCGATCCAACTCGGTGGTTTCTAGCTTCTTCTTTCTTCTTCCTTGGATTCTATTTCTTCTCCAATTCCTCCTTCTTCTAGTTGACGTATGGGTAATTTGGTTTGCTTGTACGTGTTGTTTAAATTTTGGTTAAGCATGTATAGTGATTAAATTATGTGAGATTGAGAAGATGATGTATATATGTATATACGCATGTATAAATGGTTTTGTTTTGGTTTGATTTCCTGTAAATGTTGTAAATGAATCATGTTGAAATTTAGGGTGGTTGAATCTAGCATGCTTTAAGCTATATGAAGTATAAAATGTTGAATGATTGTGGTAATTAATTGATAGGATTTGGGTTGAGGGTTAAAAACTTGCTAGAAACCCAGATTCTATGAGTTAGCCAACTAAAGGTCGGTCATGGGCACGAGATGCTTGAAACCGCATGCACAACAGTAGTGTGGGAAGGGCGTGCACATGGGAATTTACTTTTCAAGTGTACTAAGTTATGGGATTGGTGTGCACACATGACTTGTTCCCACATGCACATAACCTTGGGTTATTATGGTTTAATCTTTCCTTTCTAGTTTAAATATCATATTTTGTATTCATGGTTTATTGTGGTATGATGTGAGAATGGAAGTTGGTAATTGTTATATCATTTAATCAAATTTGTTATTTAAAAATCAAGACTTTTGAGGATGAAATGATTTGATCATGATGATATGGTTATGATGCTATGATGTAGAGTTAAGAAGATGGGTGTGAGTGTGGTACATAGAACTTGTAATACCCCGGACTTTCGTGTTAATGTAAATAGATTGCTTTGTATACATTTTGGAAGTTATGATATGCTAATTAAGCAGTATTCATCATTAGTAGTACCTTAGAGTTGAGAACTTTGAGAAAGATAAGCCAAACATTCAAGAGTTAGCATTTGGCATAAGTGCAGGAAGGAGGCACCTTGGGTCCACAAGGGGTCAATTCTTGGGTGCCCAAGGCTCGAGCGCACAAGGAGGAACTCAATTGGGCGCCCGAGCTAAAGTAGAAATAATAGGTATGATGTATTCTGACTTGTGCGGCCAAACCCTCACCCCTACACACCTACAGCTAGCTAAGGGGATGGAAAAATCTGGAGAATACTGTTAAGGGAGTAAAATATTATCAAATTTATATATATAAACCATGAGGATTGGAGGAGAAGAGATGTTTTGTGGATTGAGAGAAGGGAGACCAGGAGAAGTAAAAGGAATAAGGGAGAATCGGGTGAAATTTTGTATGGTAAGTCTCTCTAACCTTAACCAAAATCAAATTGACTTTCAAAAGATGCAATTGAACACTCAAGGAACCCATCCATGTAATTTGTTTGTTATTTAAATCAAAGGGTGGAGAGATTGAATCCATCAAAGTTGGGAGCTTGAAAACAAGGAAGAAGCACTCTCTTGTTCTTCATCTCTATTTGGTTTAAGGTAGGGATTCCATGCAACATTTTTACGTATATGATGTGTAACAAGTATTAGAACAACGTTTGAGTAACCATTGCAAGTTTTGATTTCATTTATGGAAGAAAATGGGAGTTATATACACATATATATGTATATATAGGTTGAGAGAGTGAAAAGGATGTTTGATCCATAACTTGGCCCATAGTTAATGAAAACTCAAATTATTGGTTTCTATTGATGCTTATAAGCCTTGTGGTAACATTAGAAACAAGAGACTTTAAGGATGAAAGATCCGAAAAATAGAGCATCAAGCCTGTAACTTGAACTATGCTGTGGGCACACAAGGTGTTGTCAGTTGGGCGCCCAAGCCTTGGGCGCACGACCTATTGATAGTTGGGTGCCTACCGAGGCTAGTGTAGTTCCTTGACTTAGTTTATTTTGGACATTCTACCCTAGGTCCATAAAGAGTTTAATACCATGTTCTTGCATGATGTTTTATTTGTCTAAATATATAAAGTGAAGAAATATTTCATGCTCCAAATATGTTGATAAGTATGGTTTAATTGGTGAGATAAAAATGCATATATTGAAATGTGAACTTGTGTTGATAAATGAAGGTAAATGAATTAAACTTTGAATAAGTGAAATGAAAAAGATGAAAATGTGATGAGTTTTATGATGGATTGGAATGTGGCTATGCGTTGCTAGAAAGCATTTGATGATGAACATGAACTCACAGTAAAAGAGAATTGAATGTGATGAAATGATTGATGTGTGCTGGGGGTCATGGTGGGGTACGAAAATAAGAAGGGTCATGAGACTACCCTCGGGTTGAAAGTCCTGGAACCTGCGCATGGTCAAGTGTTCATGTCAGTGGGTTAGTAGCCCACAACATGACGTGTGTATTGGCTCCTTGTGGCCCTAGACTGCGATCCTAAACGATGACATCGGTTTACCATTTTCGTTGGGTCTAGACCCATAAAAGACGGTGCTATATATGTACCCAACCCCCAATGACTTGTGTGGCTATGGTTATGTGATTGAATGTTGAATAAGTGATAATGTGGGTGTGGTTATGTGATTGAATGATGAATAAATGATAATGTGGATATGGTTATGTGATTGAATGATGAATATGTGATAATGTGGATAAGGAATATGGTTGGATTTAATGTTGAAAAATTCAATAATGAAAATTAATTGGAATTGTATGTAATACTATGATGATGTTGAATGATGATAAATATTTACTTAAGTTGAAAACTTATTGATATTGATGATTTTTTATAACCTATAGAAAATGTTGATATATCTATGTAAATATGATGATAAGCATGCATGTCTAGTTTACATACCATATATGTTAGTATGTAGCATCATAGGCACAAGTCGACCGTGCTCACATCCCTATAGATTTTGTTGTAGGAACATAATATAATAACCAAGTAGGCTAATGGGGGCGGACTAGAAGTGCATTTGCATAAGCCATTCCAAACTTAGTAGAATTTTTGGTTACTTAAGTTGAATAATTATTTGAAGGTTGTAATATTGATATATTGGGAGTCTCATTCGATTTGGTTGTGAAGGCCTTAAGGCTTATGTCATGCTTTAAAGGGGAGGGATATGTTGTAGTGTGTGGCCTGGCACTAGCCGAGGCAAATTTTATGTTACTTTAATACATGTCATGGCTCATCCCGGAGTTGTTGCGCTGCTCTGATCATGGGATGGTAGTGTTAGTGCATGTTATGTGTGTTTATCACTCACCCCTCGGGTCATGAGACTCGAGACGTGATAGAACTTAGGTTCTTGTTTTGATGATGAGGCTAAGATAGGTGTTGATGTGTTCAATCATATGGGTTGGGATTGTGATATCCCATTGATGTAGCTTTGGGTTGTGTTTTAATTTTATGTTGGGAGATACTATTAAGTAGAAGACATATGATGGAAGATGTCCACGATGGCACAGTGGTTCCTCTTTTGCTATGATCAAAGATGCAATATTAGTGATGGTATATTTTCATTTGCTTTGGTAATGAAAGCAAACAAGGGATGATATATTTTTTATTAGATGTTTGGCTACAAGCTAATCGTGCATAGTATCTGTTGTGATATGTGTGTGGGATGAATAAGTTGTGATGATAAGTAGAGTTGATGAAGTTATGTGTTTATGTATATATTGATGTGAAAGATGAGTACAAGCATGATAATCATAATAATAAGGGTAAATTACACCTATTTCGCCTCATCACGTAGGTAATTACACTAACCACTCTTCAATATTTAAAAATTACACTTACCTTTCTTATTTTGAAATGCATTTTAATATTGACTCATATCCATTAAATCAACCATTAAAACTCAACAAATAATGTCAAAATAAGCAAAATGTTAGGTTTATTTCTATTTTACCCCTCCTTTCATTTTTCACATATTGTAAAAAAGTAAAATTTGAAGATTTTTGTTAAGAAAACTAGCAAAAATATAAGAGAGTGAGGGATAAAATAAGAAAAGTACTTAAAATTTTAGTTATTTTAACATTTTTATTAAGTTTTAACGATTAATTTAACAAAAATAGGTCAATATTAATAACATTTCAAAATAAAAAAGGTAAGTATAATTTTTTAATGTTGAGAGATATTAAGTGTAATTATCCAAATGTTGAGGAAAGGTAGTTGTAATTTACCCTAATAATGATAACTGATAATGGAATAGATGGTTTATTTATGTTATTATATACTATTGTATTGTATTGTAAGTTGCATGATCACGATTAATGATATGATAGGACATGGTTATATGTATATTATTGCATAGTGAGCACAAGTAGATTTTAGTACCCGCTACATTACAAATTTAATAGCAGATTCGGAAGTGAGCTTGCTTGATAGACCTACTAGTCGGGAGACTTAGGTATCTTTGTCTTTTTTTTTTTTTTTTCCTTTTCTTTTATAAGCCCACATTCTTTTGATGCTCTCGATGTGAGGCCATGAGGATGATTGTATTCCTATTCTTTTTGTGCTCCTTAGGGATATTGGATGTACATATTTATATTATTATTTGATTAAGCTAAATCGTGCTAGGTTGAGCTACTTTAGCTTTTATTGTATTACTCTCTCATATTAGAGCTGAGGTTTTATCATATTATATTTCATTTTTATTTATTTATTTTGCTCCAGTTACTATTTGACTTTGGTTGGATCAAAATCAAAATTTTGTGAGTTGAATGTATGTGTGCTTGTGATTTAATTCGCATCCCTTTATTGCAAGATTCGGGGCATGATATTTGTAATTGAAAGATAACTTTTTCTTTTATTTTACTTTATTATACTAAACAAACATAAAATTATCCCCACCACAGAGGTGTATGATGCATCCACTTGACATATTTCTAAGGTGGTCGCATAGGTATCTTTTACTTGGCCACAAAGGGATATTAAAATTGCATTGTCGATCCATTTAATCCATTAAAGTTGGTTGGGTAATTGATCAAGTTTCAAAAGTTCCAATCAAGAGTGAGGACCAAGATGAAAGATCAGATTCGAAATCATCCAAAGCCACCTTGACCAATCATAACTCCCCCGAATTCATTGCATCATCCCTCATAATTCTACTATTTTTTTCTCTCCTCAACGAGATTGGCTTACTTACACTGAGTTGTGTAGCACCAACGATTTAATATACTGAATTATATCGAAAACAGGAGTGCTATGGATATTGTTCCCAGTGGCATACTTTAATCATTCAAGTTGAATATAATTAAATCATTGAAGCTTTTGCAAATATATATATATCTATATATCTGTTTGTGTACATATTGTCTAATTCACTTGTTTTTATTTGCAAGTGAATTTGTATTCCCTTAATGACACAGCGCTTCCACATTTGCGTTGATAATCCTTTACGTTATTATATTAGTGAATCAAAATCCTTTCTCAGATTTTGCACCAGACATGTCGCATGCAAATATCTTGTATACAACGTTGTCAGTATCAAGTATTTGTCATAATTCTTTTTATATACTTGTGTATTTGGTTTGAATAAACAAGCAAACACATATTTGTCAAACTACTCAAAATCACACAACAAGTTTAGATGACAAAACTATGTCGTTTTCTTCGTTTTTCATGGACAAGTTGTAGTTCTTTGCTTTTTCATTTGAGAGATCGATTCATCTCTGGGTCAAAATGCAAATACCACAGAAAGTTGGTTAATGCATCAGCAGCTTTGCAAAATAGGAAGAACCCTATAGCTGTCCAGAGGACAATGGATTCAAAGATAACATTATGAAAAATCATTCAAAGATTCAAATTTGATCAAGTTGATGATCAAGTTGAGTAAATACAGACCTTCCAATGTCACCTTAAGCTATCAAATTCATCATCTCAACAACAGATATATGAATCAAATCATCTGCCTACCTTTTATTTCAATAATGGGCACATTAATTGGCCCACTAATTGTACATTGGCTCAATATAAAAAAAAAAAGATGAGATAATTAATTTAAACCCTCGTAGATTTTTTTTTTTTTTTTTTTTGTTCAATGCCCTTGATTTTAAGAAGTTAGAATAAATGTTTTGCCAATATATCAAGTTCCTGATCTCTCACGGAACCAAGTACTCCATATTAATTAGTCCTACACTATGACCATAGCCCCCAAGTTTTGAAAATAAAAATCTATATATTTAGTATAGGGTATTCATAAAAATATATATTGTTTTTCAAATATAACTACCTAAAATTTTTTACTTTGAATCATTAATAACACGTGAATATAAAACTTGATTCTTAAACTAGATCATTAATAAAATATGAAACTTGATTCTTATATTGGGTCATTAATAATATAATCTAATTAATTGAATAATTTTTAAGTAATTTTATAAAAGGGCTTTATATATTTGTTTGATTTTTTACATCTATATTCATTAACTTATATCGCTGGTTGAAGACTATCACACAAACTGCTTGATATTGACATTATATTTTTAAGATTGGAAGAAATATATATTAAAATTTAAAGAAATTAACTCCTCCATACTAAATTTTTTATTCCGTCCCTGATTAGTCATGCATGCCAACTCATTTCTCACATCATGTATTTTTATACAAATGTGTGTACTTCTTCGAACCATCCTAAACAGGCATAATTCGAATGGAGATTTCATAATAATTCCAAAATTCTATTTGGTTCTATAATAAAGTTGTGAAGGAGTAGGATATATGATATGCATTATCTTAACACACATATATATGTACATGTTGGCCAAGTTGACTAGCTTACATTAAGTTAACCATGATGTGATTAACACATGAATATAACAAGTGAATATAAAACTTGATTCTTGAACTAGATCATTAATAAAATATGAAACTTGATTCTTATATTGGGTCATTAATAATATAATCTAATTAATTGAATAATTTTTAAGCAATTTTATAAAAGGGGCTTTATATATTTGTTTGATTTTTTACATCTATATCCATTAACTTATATCGCTGGTTGAAGATTATCACACAAACTGCTTGACATTGACATTGTATTTTTAAGATTGGAAGAAATATATATTTACATTTAAAGAAATTAACTCCTCCATACTAAATTTTTTATTCCGTCCCTGATTAGTCATGCATGCCAACTCAGTTCTCACATCATGTATTTTTATACAAATGTGTGTACTTCTTCGAACCATCCTAAACAGGCATAATTCGAACGGAGATTTTATAATAATTCCAAAATTCTATTTGGTTCTATAATAAAGATGTGAAGGAGTAGGATATATGATATGCATTATCTTAACACACACACATATATATATATATATGTTGGCCAAGTTGATTAGCTTACATTAAGTTAATCACCCCTCAAGGCCAATAAGCAAAAAAGTTAAGGTACTTGAAAGCCCAAAAGTAAAGGCACTTGATTCGATTCCCCCGATCGGGCACTCGTTTACAATATGCCAAAGGGTTTCTGGCCACTAATAACATCAAATTTCACTTTTTGGATCCTTAACTATGCCTCTCCACAAAACAATAAACAATGTTTAATTTGAACACATGTCTATATCACGACAATTAATTAAGTTACATGTATTTTTGATTACTGTAGCATCCTCGATCAATGGTTCATTTGGATAATACAATATTTGCTTGCTTTTGAAGGGTGTCAATTAATTAACAGAAGCAAGGCTCCGTTTGTTTCATTCGAAAATTACTTTTTTGAAAAACCATTTATTCATGTTGTTAAAAAATATTTTCTTGAAATATAAGTAAAATTACTTTTAAAATTTTTTTTGAATTAGTATTATCATGATGGAAATTATTTAATGCCAGTAAATTGTCACACACAGCTATTTTGATGCTACAAGCACTGCTTTTGTTTAAATTCAGAATTATGACATTATTATATATATGCACATAGGGTACCAATTAACTGAGGCAGCAACTAGCTAGTAGGAAGCATAAATTTGATCCGTATCAGCATACATATATATATTTGGTAAGCCTCTGTGTAATTTAATGAAGAACACTAACCATAAACTTCTATGAGAAAGAATCCCAATTTCTGAGCATTGAGATTGAAAGTAGCTATTCTGCTTACAAGAAACAATCCAGTAGGGGAATCCCTAAGAAATTACATTGTTGAACATGTTTCAAACCTTTCTTTTCAAGCATTAGTAAAAACTATTTTTCAAACTCTTTCCATAAACAGCTCCTTATTTAATTGTCTGGCACGAAAAAAAAAAAGACTTCGCATATTAGAAGTTCTATGTATGAGCTAATTAATTTATTTCTTTTACCTGTCAAACATATATATATAAACACATCTATCTTGATATATATGTATCTACGCCAGAATATATCAGAAGGCCCAATTAATAAATGTCAAGGGAGTAATTACTTAAGTTTCCAGTGAGGTAGTAGTTGTTTCCTCATACTAGTATGTCTTTCTCGATCGTCCTAATATGTTTTTAGTGGTATTTGAATGATTAAAAAAAAGAAAGTATAATAAAAATACAAAACATTAATATAAAAGTGATATATGACAAAATTAAGTAAAAAAATATAAAAATTTTTTAATAAAAATTAATAAATTTTAATAAATTTTAACAAATTAAACATCCCTCGAAACTAATTTGTACCCACTTGAGATATGAGTTCATATTGCTATATAGCTTCTGTATTGTTGCAGTGTGGGGTCCTCATTGAAAGTGTGTGATGAGATTCCACGATAAAGTGGTGGAACCAAGCCAAATCTATAATGTGCTAGGTTAGTCTTGGCGCAACCCCCACGGTGCCTAGGTATCACCCACACTGGGAAAATATGAGTAAACATTCTTGCGATGGAAAAACCTAGTAACAGTCACGTCGTCAGCTGGGAATGTTCAACCTCCACCATTTACTCATATGCGCTTGGGGCCATTTGGAGCGTAAAAAGTGAGATAATTGAAAATAATTTATGAACTTATAATTTATGTAATGTGATAAAAATGAGTAATTTTTAAAAATTTTTAAAATTTTTTAATGTTTTTCAATGTATCAAACACAATCTTAATACTACCTCACAAAATAAATAAATGATATGAAATGGCCAGCGCAATTATTGCACATCTAAATAAGTAGCGTAGCAATTATTGATACACTCTATTCGAAATAGTAAATTTAAGTAATTTTGATTTTATTTGATGATAATTCCCGCCAATTCTTATATTTATAATTAAAATAAAATTTTATAAGTTAGATTTAATTTCATTTTGTAAAGATTTGATTTCATTTTATAACTTAAATTTTAAAATTTTTATATTACTTGGAATCAAACCTAAAATAATAAAATTTAATGAGAATATTTTATTCTTTTTTAAGTCATTTAAGTAAGTAAACAAATTTATCTTAATATATTATGTTTACTATATTTTTTATTTTCTATTAATATGGTCAAATTAGATATTTCTCTTAAATCTTTAATCCAGTTATTAAATTCAAACATGTGTTCTAAACACAAAATTTTATTTATTAAATCAAATGAAATTAATTTTTTATTTTGAAATCAAATTAATTCTAAAAGGAAAATGTTTTCAAACAAAATATTAGCATTCCGATTCATCTTTGGCCGTTCATACATATCTTTAATGCATACGGCATGCTTAAACCACACTGGAGGAAATAAATTTGACACTCCTAATGCATGCCGCCATTGTTGAGGAAATCAATTATTATAAATGGTATTGGGAAATTTTGGAATCAAAGTGGCAGAGTAGATAGGCTGTGCAACTCTCTGTTTAATCTAAGAATGTCTAGAAAAGATGCACAAAGTTGTTGGAGACACTTCTCTAAGGAATTCTAAATTTTACTAACCATAATTTACTCAAAAAGCTTACGACCCTACAAATAGAGGGGGGGAAGAGAGAGAAAAAAAAAAACTTTAATTTGGTTCATCAAGTTTGGTTCATCATTAGAATTATTCCTCAGATATGGACTCAAATGCTTGAAGTTAAAAAAAAAAAAAAAAAAAAAATTTTAAGGTGGCTAGGTAGCATTTGAATTTATCTTTTTTAACAATTCAATGGGACTAAGTTTCTGTACTTCTAACTTGTTATACTCACCAACTGGAAAACGATCCTTAATGAAAACTACGCATACAGAATCTCCTTTCTCAAATTCTACCAAATTCCTTTTCTTGTTTGCTGTTACCTTATATTTAACTGTGGATTCAACTAATGCTTGCTTGGTGAATTGGTGAATTTGTTGCATGCATTCCTCTGTTTTTCCATTAGCCCACTTCCAATCTAGCACTTGGGCTAAGTCAAAAGGACAACATATACACTATCTAAAAAGGGGAAAATCCTATGCTGCGATTGACTGAATGAGTAAAAGCACCCTCAGCTTGACACATCGTTTAATACCATCGCTGCCTTGACCTGCCACCGTGCTCCACAACACGGTACCTTATACCAATTGATGTAGAGTGAAACAGTTGAAAATGAAAATGAAGGGTTTAGCAGATAGACTGTGAATTATTGTTTAGTTTATAAATACCTATAAAATACATATTTCTGTAAAAAAGAATTCTGTAATAATAATCTTATTAATCAAAACTCATAAGTTATAGAATCTTACAACGTTTTAAATAAAGAAGACATAATTGAAACTAAGAAACAGAATAACATAAAAATTAAGAAACAGGACAACTACTCAAATTGAAAAACTCTTAACATAACTAGCAAAATATAATGTTACAAAATAAATAATATTGAAGTTAAGATAGCGGAATTAGTATATTTCAGGTCATCTATCACGATCGCAGATGATAAGAATGCGTCTATCTCAAAAAAGTACATAGAATAAGCATATTATATTGACAAATCAAACACTGTAGCAAGATTTGATAATTAAAACAATATTTTCTCAACCTTCTTCTCCAAATCTCGCTTCCTCTAATGCAATATAGGCTACATGAGGTACCAACAGCTTATATTTTAGATTTTTAAGTATAACGGGTAAGATATTTATTATAATTTTGATAATCATAAAAGCTAAGACCCTGCATAATTTTCACACAAGTCCAATCCTGCCTCCATTGTGTGGCGGGGTTAGCATCTAGTTTTCCCTTTGGACTATGCTGGTTAATTTGCCCTCATCGATGCTTCACTGGTACAGTCGTCCATTCCGTACCATGTAGTTTGGGTTCTGCATGCTACAATTATGTGACCTCATGAAATGAATCACGATATATATACGAAAGTATACATATGAAATTGTCTCCTAAGCTAAACGGCACTTGAATACGACGGTGCAACGACATGCAATGTCAGAGAAAAAATCAAAATCGATGTGTCATCGTTGATCGCGTAGTGACAAACACGGCTTAAAGCTAAAGCAGAAGAGCCTCGGTGATCAGGAAAGCGGTGTTGTCGTCTTCTATTCATCCTGACCTTGGCCCATAAGAACAATTGGAAGGGGTAGGTCCGGTGCAGTGTACTGAACTATACACGTACACATCGTTGAATGATTTGTTACTATTTAATTTTATAATGTATAGATGCATAGTCCGATACATTGCACCGAATCTACCCCTTCCCAAGAGCAGTAGCAATAGAAAAGATTAGCAAAATGTTTGCATGTAGGTCGCACGTGGTCCTCCGACCGTGACACGTCCACATGCGGGTTCAGTTAGTGGGAGTGCCTCCAAGCTATGACATGTTTCCCTCCACTGCCTGTCCCACTTTGCCACCTGTCAGCATCACGCCCGCACATTTGTTTTTATACTTCTTCCACTATCATAATCATAGACATGTTAAAAAACATTATGTATATATATATATATGTATAACAAATTTCGGTATCCAAAATTAAACCAAAAGAAAGGTTTCAAACTATGACTCCAAGACAAATGTTATTTTAATATTTTTTCACAAAAATTAATTTACTATAATGATATATTAATAAACTTTCAAATAAAAGATTCATTAATTTTTAAAATAAAATTAACACTATATAACCAAAAGACTATCCCAAAACATAAACTTAATAAAATTATGTTGTAAGTAGGGATAAATATTGGTCGTTGGGTTAGACTCAAAATTAATATGTTATCCATTGAGTTTAAATTTTAATACCAACTCCATTCATTTAAATCTATTTAATATTAAAATTATAAATATATAAAATATATAAAAATTAATTCTTTATTTTTTGGACCATGTCGAGTCACCATTTGTTTCCGTACTCAATCCCAAACCACTAAAGGAGTTAGGGGACTCGTTGGCCGCCTAAGGCAGCCACCAAAAGTTTCAAGGCGATCAACAAATGTATACCCGACCACTTTATGACCGCCAAAAGGCTATTGAAGTTCCTTGGTTCGAGATGAAGGTAATATGAACGAATTGTCAACTGCCTATTAGCGGTCATTAAAAACCTTCTACGACTGCCTGCAAGCAGTTGTCTATATCGAGGGATCGTTGTCGACCGTCTAGAAGCAGTCGTCTAGGCCACTTTAAAAAAAAAAAAAAAAACAAAAAAACTAATCAATTTCTTTAATAAACCTAACACATCTTTATAATAACCAGTAATAAACTTGTAATAAACTGTAATAGCATATAAAACCTATACATTCATAATGAACTTATATCACAAATAAAACACGACAGATTAAAATGAAATAACAAGTATACAATTACAAGCCTTCAAAAAAATAAAATATTTTTACAAAATCATCCTTTAGTAACTACAGGAACCCAAAAAAATCCTAAAAGGTCTTTGTTTTGAGAAAATTATGCAAAATAGCAAAATCACCCTTCAAACCTGAAATAGGTACAAAAAAAAAATAGAAATAATACTAATAGAAATTATAATGAACATAATCTTAAATAAAATGAACTTACAAAACTTTACATTAAATCAAACTTTCACTTATAAGCTACACGAGGCCATGCCGAGTGATCCATAGCTCAAATTCATGCGCAATTTGTCCTTACATGTCTAAAATGCCACAAACTACGTGCATCTTAGGTCTCTTGAGCACTGGACTCCTAATGTGGAAGTTCTAAATTTTTAGTTTCATTTATAAGCTACATGGGACCATTTTGAACAATCCAGAGCTTGGATTCACGCACGGTTCATCCCAGCATGTCCAAAATGCCACAAACTATGTGCACGTTAGGTCTCGTCCACATCGGATAATGTTTGCTTGTTTTGAGCACTTAACTCCTAATGTAGAAGTGCTAAATTTTTAGTTTCATTTATTAGCTAAGCCAGCCCTTCCAATCGACCCATAGCTCAGATTCTCGTGCCGTTCATCCCAGCATGTCCAAAATGCCCCGAACTACATGCACATCAGTTCTCGTCCACATTGGATGACATTTGCTCATTTTGAGCACTTGACTCCTAATTTGGAAGTTCTAAGTTTTTAGTTTTGTTTATATGCTACCTGGGCCATTCCAAGTGATACGTAGCTTGGATTCGCATGCGGTTCATCCCCGCATGTCTGAAATGCCACGGACTATGTGCATGTTAGGTCTCGTCCACATCGAACGACATTTGCTCATTTTGAGTTTACAAGCTATGCTAGGCCATTCCAAGCAATTCGTAGCTTGGATTCCCATACGGTTCATCCCAGTATGTCCAAAATGCCACGAACTATGTGCACGTCAGGTCTCATCCACATCAGACAATGTTTGCTCATTTTAAGCACTTGACTCCTAATGTGGAAGTTTCAAGCTTTTAGTTTCGTCTATAAGTTACACCAAGCCATTCCGAGCAATCCATAGCTCAGATACACACACGGCTGGTCGCTATATGTCTAAAATGCCACGATCTATGTGCACGTCAGGTCTCATCCACATCGGATGATGTTTGCTCGTTTTGAGCACTTAACTCCTAATGTGGTAGTTCTAAGTTTTTAGTTTCATTTATAAGCTATGCTGGGCCATTTCGAGCGATCCATAGCTCAGATTCATGCACGGTTGGACCCAGCATGTCTAAAATGCCACGAACTACGTGCACATCAGGTCTCGTCCATGTCAGACGATGTTTGCTCATTTTAAGCACTTGACTTCTAATGTAGAAGTTCTAAGTTTTTAGTTTCGTTTATAAGCTACAGTGGGCCATTTTGAGCAATCCATAGCTCAGATTCCTAAAAAGAAACAAGTTGATAAAAGAACTTAGAAACCCCAATGTTCAATCTCAAAGTTCCTTGTGGATATGATCCTGGACTCACCAAGTAAAAGTACACCACACGCCTTTATACTTGAGGGTTTATTCAATTGCACATTTTTTAGGCAGTCAAGTTTTTGGCGCTATTGCCGAGGAAATGTGCAGTTGAATAAATCTCCAAGCATAAGGGCATCTGGTGTAGTTCTACCTCGTGAGTCCAGGATCATATCCATATAGAATTTTGAGATTGAATACTAAGGTTTTCTAAATTCTTCTATCTACTGGTTTCTTTTCAAAAACAGAAAAAGAAAATTGCTTTTAGGTTTTGAATTCAAAATTAAATTAAACTAAAACAATGGAAGCAATAAAACTACGCATTCAAAATAATTAAAGATCTTGATCTAACCTATAAATTTAGGTGAATCTGTTATTTCATAGTTCGATGTGTGTTCACTACTTAATTTATATTTCACGTAAGAGAAAATATAAACTAGAATATATTTTTGTGAAACCCTTTCAAAATCTAAGACATGATTTTAAAATCTCATTGAAGATTAAAAAATTAAAAGATATTCTAAGTTATTAATCTTTGATTTCAGATTTGACCTACTCAATTCAAACTTTTTATAAAATTAAAATCGAAAACTCTTTTCAGGGATTTCAGAGAATATGAATAAGAATCTTTGTTTTTGAAGGTATTTGAAAGAGAATAAATCAAAAATTTGAAAATTGCAAATCAAAGCTTGAATGTTTTCACATTACTCGCATCGATCTAAGCACATCAAAATATTTATAATGATTCACCCTTCATTATTATGATTAGATCAAGACACTAACTTTAGCCTAGCATGGTTTTTATAGTAAACAGCAAGCAAGAAAATGATATGAAAACAAAATAAATTTCATTGAATAAAACGAAACATGTACCATTCTTCGCAGTGAATTAAACTTGAATCCAAAAGCAACCAATCCAAAAACTCTCCGAAAACTAAATTGAAAACTCTCTATACTAATCTATTTTAGTGAAAAACTAAACTGAAAATTACAAAGAGAAGACCACCCTCAATGACCGTCAAAACTACATATATGTAGCTGAACACAAAACCTTAAAAACTAAAATATCCCATGCAATCTATCCGCAGTGGTCTGGACCATTCGAAGGGTGGTTTGGACCATTCGAAGGGGTGTCCGGACCACAGTATGTTTCTAGTTATTAATTTTTTTTCTTGTTCCTTATTCTCCAACAGTGCCCTTACTCTAGTCCGGACCAGTTGTCAGGGAGTCTGGACCACTATGGCTTTTTCAGCCTCTTCATCACTACTTATTCAATAATTTTAGTTTCTTTCCTACATTTTAAAAACAAAATACTATAAGTAATAAAAATAACTGAAAACTTTAAAATTGAATAAATAAATACATGATTTATGATCTAAATTATGATTTGTAATTACACTTTTTGAGCGTAATTACACCCCCTACTTATGCATTGCTAGTCCCTAACAATGAAAATAATTTAAATCCTAAGACTAAAAGGCATAAACCAAGCATTTTCAACTTATTCAAAAACAAAGCTAAGTAAAAACTTAAATAAAAAGGGAGGTCCATTTTCATAGGAGACACATGGCTACACTTAGTTTATGAGGTAAGCCCTTTAAACCCCTAGGTTTCCCATAACAGACGAGTAAGGTCTCGTGAGAGTTTGTAGTGATACTACCCACAAACATCTATGAATCAAGCTTAAGCCCAACAAGTCACAAAATCTAGATATTATGTGTAATTCCCAAATGCTAAGCGTAAATGCATAGACTATAAAAGTAGGAGGAGCATCTGTGCAAAATTGTTTCATTTATTCAACAAGGTTGCAAGAGCATAAACGGAACTAGCTTTTGACTTCAAATACTCACAAGGCGCCACTCATAGAAAGAAATTTTCTCATCAAGGGTTCACACATGCTATTAGCATATGATGCTATCCTAGTTGCACATAACCCTTTAAATAAATAAGTGAATTGAATTGATGTCCAAAGTGGACAGCTCACAACCATGTACTAATGCATGTGTAAGAGATCACATCGCACAACCTGCACAAGACTGCTATATGCATAATGCAAGAGTTGCTCGCTAAGAATCCACTAGGTCTTTGTTTCGGTTATAACTTGGCCAAGGGTAATGGTTAATAATGGAAGATATGGAAATCAAAGCACATGTAATGGATAAAGATGCTCAAGTGTGCACCCCCAAAATACCCATTTCCTTTCCAAACCCCAACAAAAACTACAACAAGAAACTTATTCACAAACTTACAAACTACTCATAGGATATTCTCAATAATTACAATACAATGTACAAGTCCCACAATTGCATAACCAAAAAAAAAAATGAGAAACTTTTTTTTTCATTTTTTTCTTTTCTTCTCTTTTTTTCTTCTTTTTTTCATTTTTTATTTTTTAAATAATGAACTATACAACACACGAATTCTTATCCCAACATTTCCTCCCAATACGCTCTCAAAAGTTTCCATTCCTAACGCAAGTCCACAACATTGACATTGAAGCACTGTCATAAACCAAGACATGTGAGGATGAGGCTTAAAGTGTATGAATGAGTGCAAGGGATAATATATGAGGTGAGAATCAAGAAAAAATAAAAATCAAAAACTTAATAAAAAGGCTTTAAGTTGGTTTCTAGGGCAATTTCATATCAAGGATATCAAGGAAGGACGACGAGGCCCAAAAATAACAAAGAGGGCCTACCATTATGTTCAAAGCTTACAACAACTCATAATGTGCCAAGTGAAACTCATGCAAATGCGTGTGATGCAACTGGTGCATTGAAAACCAAAGGGAAGAATAAAAGAGCTATGATTATGTGCAACCCCTCAAAAAAAAAATTAATAGGCTCAAAAGCTCACCATTAAGGGGTATAAGTCTCCATTTAGTCTAAGAATGCTCAATTAACCAATGTTAAATAAAATCTACTCCTAAGCACATAATCTCTTCTCCATGATAGTCAAAAAAATGCACAAGGTCATAACACACTCAACTTGAACTAAGTTTTCTATTAAAGTTTGAACAAAACTCACTTATCACTCTCTCACTCAATTTTACAATTAATCAAACTAAAAAGGGCTGACACACAAGTATATATGTGCTAAATTCATGTATTCAAGCTCAAAGATGCTCAAAAAAATTTAAAATTTTGAAATTTTGGCAAAAAATTTCATTATACGAACCTTATCGCCCAACTTAAAATTCACGTTGTTCTCAATGTGAGAACCATGAAGCATATGTGGGTCCGTATTGTGCAATAGTGAGCATAATGATGAGCATAAAACGTTACAATAACCGCAAAAGGCACAAATAAGACAAAGCATAAAATAAACCAAGCATACACCCATTATTCAAGCCACTTAGGGCCTACCCAGTATACCCCCCAACTTAGATTCTACAGCACTCCCAACAATAACAATTATACATATGAAATACCAATTTGGAAATGCAAGAATAAATAAAAAGGAGATGAAGATATTACCTGAAGAGCTTCCTTATTTGAAGAAAATAAAAAAACTATATAAGAAAGATGTTAGAAGAAAATAAAAATAAAAGAAAAATAAAACAAGAAAGAGAGTTAGTACAAAGACAAAATAGAAATAAAGGAAAATAAAATAAGAAAAGAAAAGCTAAACTAACAAGAAATAAGAAAATAAAGAAAGAAAAATCTAATCTACTATGCACAAATGAAACAAAGAAAAGGGTTATCCAACATCCCTTTTTTTTTTCCTTTACTTGAGGCATATCAATATCAACCCCCAACTTAGTCTCTAGCATTTCTTAACAATAGCTAGTATATCCATGAAGTACAAAACCAAATAAAGAAAGTAGTTAAGATATTACCTTGAGCATTTTATTCCTTTGAATTAAATTGTACTAAAAGAAAAATAAAACTACGAGACAAAAAGTTAAAATAAACAAATAAAAGAAAAATAAAATTCAATCTAGGCATAAAGAAAACAAAAATAAATAAATAAAATTTAATCTATTAATAAACAAGGGTTAATGCAAAAATATACTATGTAACTCCTAATCTCTCCCAAGCTTCACCAAAAGGTGTTAGGAATGAAATATTCTTCTTCGGTTTCTGAGGTACTGAGAATGAGTGTGCTCTTAGTGTAGAGAACACTAGAGAATGCATGACTTTATGTGGATCCTTTGAACCACCAATATGACTCAAAGTTATTTGCATACATGAACATGAAATGTGGTTATATATTCCCTAATATCCCCTTGACACCTAAAAAGTCAATGCAAACTACCTTTTTAGTCTCCACAATTTCCTTATCTACGTGGTCAGTCTTGGTCAAAATATGTTTAGTTCTCTCAATAAAATTCTCAGTTGGGCTTTAGGCAAAAGAGAAGAAGTGTGCACTACTCTCATTCTTAGGCCTGTCTGTCGAACTCTCAAAGGATGATAAAGAAAATTCACTTTTATGATAGTCCCGTAGGACTAAAGTAAGAACCCAACCATAATTAGAATCATACTTCCACTCAAATGTAAAAGTCTCAACAAGTAAGTCTTCAAGTGTACTAACCCCAATAGAAAAAGATATATTAGAAATAATCTCAGTAAGTGGTGTCTATTCTAATTAATAGAAAAACAAGATTCAAAATTAAATTAAACTAAAATAATGGAAGCAATAAAACTATGCATTCAACATAATTAAATATCTTGATCTAACCTATAAATTCAGGTCAATCTATTATTTCATAGTTCGATGTGTTTTCATTACTCAATTCATATTTCACATAAGAGAAAATGTAAATTGGAATATTTTTTCGTGAAACCCTTTCAAAATCCAAGACACGATTTTAAAATGTTGTTGAAGATTAAAAAATCAAAAGATATTCTAAGTTATTAAGCCTTAATTTCAGATTTGACCTACTCAATTCAAACTTTTTATGAAATCAAAATTGAAAACTCTTTTCAGGGATTTAAAAGAATATGAATAAGAATCTTTTTTTTTTTAAGGTATTTGAAAGAGAATAAATCAAAAATTTGAAAAATGCAAATCAAAGCATGAATGTTTTCACATTACATGCATCGATCTAAGCACATCAAAATATTTATAATGATTCACCCTTCATTATTATGGTTAGATCAAGATAATAACTTTAGCCTAGCATGATTTTTATAATAAAATAGCAAACAAGATGATGATACGAAAACAAAATAAACTTCACTGAATAAAACAAAACGTATACCGTTCTTCGTAGTGAATTAAACTTGAATCCGAAAACAATCAATCCAAAAACTCTCCGAAAACTAAACTGAAAACTCTTTACACTAATCTATTTTAATGAAAAACTAAACTGAAAATTACAAAGAGAATACCACCCTCAATGACTATCAAAACTACGTATACGTAGCTGAACACAAAACCCTAAAAACTAAAATATCCCATGCAATTTACCCGCAGTGGTCTGGACAATTCGACAGGGTGTCCGGACCACAGTATGGCTCCAACTGTTAAATTTTTTCTTGCCTCTTATTCTCTAGCCATGCCCATGCTCCAGTTCATACCGGTCGTCGGGGTGTCCAAACCATTGTGGCTTCTTCAACCTCTTCATTACTGCTTATTTCAATAATTTTGATTTCTTTCCTGCATTTTGAAAACAAAATACCATAAGTAATAAAAATAACTGAAAACTTTAAAATTAAATAAATAAATGTATGATTTATGATCTAAATTGTGATTTGTAATTACACTTTTTGAGTGTAATCAATTCCCGTGCAGTTCATCCCAGTATGTCCGAAATGCCATGAACTACGTGCACATCAACAAACAATGTTTGCTCATTTTGAGCACTTGACTACTGATGTCAAAGTTCTAAGTTTTAAGTTTCGTTTACAAGCATAATCTACATTACTCTAACGAATTTAAAACATTTTAGATAAATTTTTAGCCTAGCCCAGTATCATAATCGCCATCCTTTAATTAAGAATTTAAAGTTTTAGTTAACTGAATTGTGAAAATAGAACAATAAAAATGTAAGAACACTTAATAAATGTTTAATGTTCTACTTAAGAGTAATGTCAAGTCCTATGGAATTCCACCTGTAGCTCATCTCGTAGATGGTCCATGCGCTCAACCATCTCAGCATAGACCTCATCGAGCGCCTTAGCTTGGACTTCAAATTGGACATTAGCTCGAACCTCAGCTCGGAGCTCAACAAAGACATCTACCAGAACCTCAGCCCGAAGCTCAACACGGACGTTATCACAAATCTCGATGCGGAGCTACTCATATAAGTCTGCTCTGAAAGTGGCTAAATGATCAATGATGATGCGCTCCACCTATTCATCAATGCACCTCTGGGCTACCGCACACTATGCTGTTGCAATGGCCTACTAGTCCATGGATCGAGATATGCAAGAGTCCATCCCGTACGTGTAGTCATGGGCGTCTCGACCTATAACCTTGGCAAATACCCTATTGCGAACCTCTATCGAGTTAAGATCTACCTTGGGGAGCTCAGCGAGACGTGCCAGGACCTACTCCATGATAACATGCATGTCAGGGTGCTCAGTGTTGCGTATCCTCTGAAATATGTGAACCTGATCGAGGCGATGCTCTCTGCCTGCATCTGCACACAAATGTGAATGAAATTAGATAAGAAAATACAAAAGTTACTAAAGTGGGATAAAAGACAAAAATAAAAGAAACAAGAATATTTCGATTAAGAAATACACAATTATATACCTCATAGAGTATGTCCTGGATGTGCCTCGCCTCGATGATGTGTGGCGAACCAAAGCTGGCTCAGTTCATTGAGTTCATAGTTGCCTCAACCTGCATTCAATAGTTTTGATTAATTAACAAGATTGATTTCATTATAAGAAACTCGACTACAATAGGAATACAAACTTAATTTAATTATACTTGTGCTAAGTCACTAGACCAGTAAGATACGAGATCTAGCAACTGCTCGAGAACCACGCATAAAGGACACCACTATAGGATGTCGAGGGATCCCTAAAAAAGACGTGAAGTATTTCCTCTTCATGTTACACTTCTGGTCCTTCTAGATCTTCCGGCACTTGCCCATACAAATAGGCTGGAACACTGGAGGACAATCATGGACATTATCTTAAAAGAGTAATTTACCATATATTAGCAAACATATTACATAAGACATTTGTTGGTAAGATTAATGATTATGCAATTACTTACCATAACCTCCTACCAAATGCGATCCAGTGTCTCAATGGGCACTGCTACTTAATCTATGAGTGACAACGATACGATGTATCCATTGTCGACCATCACCAAGCTGCCTAATCAGGCAGCTACCTAACTTTCCTACAGGGTGGTAGTAGCTACTGAACTCAACCTCACGAGACTGGCCGTTACCCCAACCCTGCAAGGGGGTGGTAAGACCTTTTATAGCACAAGAGACTGTTGTGGTACTCACTAACCCTGAAAAAATGTGTACGTAATTTAGTATTTATATGAAGACGTGTATATGACTAGAAAAAGTGACCAACTTGATTGAACTTTTATATAAACATACTTACACTCGAGGGAACCAATGTCCCAGGGGGCTAGGTGGGGTGGCTGAGTAGCCTTTGGAGTCGAGGTAGAGGCTGTCGATGGTTGGGGTACTCCACAAGACGTTGATGCATCACGACACCCACGACTAACGATGGGTAAATAGGCCCGAGTGGAGTCAGAAGAACCCATAGGAGACATGGGAAGACTAATGATGGTGGGGGGCACAATAAGGAGCAGGACAAGTGTAGGGGGGACATGCTGGGTAGTGCAATAAGTGATTGGGGGGCCATGTCTCTGAGGGGGTGGCTGCATGCTCTGATTAGCTAGGTACGAAAGTAGGGGCCAGTGGCTGTGGCTGTGGCTGTGGCTGTGGGGTTTGTGGCTAAGGGGTGCTAGTATGTATGGTTGGGGGCTAAGTGTGATCAGAGGCCTAAGTGTGATCAGTGCCAAACGGTGGCTGTGTGTCATTGAGCGATTGGCGGCATCAGGATCCCTCTGGTGGTCCGTAGCCATTATATTAGTAGCTACGGCACATGCAAAGGTGGCACGAAGTGCATCACCTGTGGTAAAAGAACAATCTATCCTATTTGAGAATGCTTGATCCAACTCTTACTCAACACCTCTAATGCCCCGCTCTATTGTTAGTCGAAATTTCGGCAGTATCTACACGTAGTTCTCTAAGTACATGACACAAAACTTATTTTTTCGAGTTTATGTATGTACCTAGAGAACAAAAGGAGTACCTACACAAAATATCGACCAATAGACTAATATGAGCAGCATTAAGTACAAGATAGATCATTGTATTCCCAAGCTATTTGAACTCGATAATTCAAGAATCATATACCTCGATGTGTGCATCCTCATTAGAACAATGAATCAGAACTGAAAAGACCCAACTCGTTGCATCAAGAATGACTAAATCAATTAAAGGTATACGATTTTCGAACGGGTCTAAATTTGTTTTAAATCATTAGTGTATGCATATGCATGAATGTAATAACTAAAATAGGCTAATGGTGCTCTCCTAAATGCCTGTCGTTTGCTGGGTTTATGAAAAATTTTATTGAGACATGTAGATGACAATTGGGGGTTGCAAACAATTTATTGAGATTTTTGTACTTCGAGGTTTGTACCGAGCTGAAAATACAATTTCTTATAAACAATTTATCCTGTAACAAAATTGAACATTAATTTAACCCTAATTGATTAACTTTGAACCTAGATATAATTTTAATGTTAATAATAACTTTCAACCCTAACTGAATTTTGCTCCATACTAAGTTTAACCCTAATCTATGTTTCGGGTAACTAATATTAACCCTAATTAACCATGACATTCAAAATCTCAAAAATAAGATTAACCCTATAAATTAACCCTAAATTAATTTTAAAATAGTGAATAATAACCCTAATTGATTTTTCTCCCTAAATAAATTCAACCATAATTTAATTTGAAAATAATTGATTATAATCTTAAATATAAATTTAATCCTAGATATAAATTCTCTCAAACTAATTTTAAACCCTAGTTTTGTCAAACTAACTACCATATTGTCTAATTGATTTAATTTATAGGATTATTGTCTTAATTTTTTATTGTTGTATAATTAACTAATAATTTTGGTTAAAATAAATTATGAACTAATTTATCAGCATTAAGTTTAATTATTTTTCTTATTTGTTTAGTAAAATTATTGTGTTATTTATGTGATTATTTGTTTAAATACACTTTGTTTAATTAATTAGTTCTCTTGTTTAATCTATTTTATTTCAATAATTGTCAAGTTTATTATTTTTTAGGTAATTACTAAAAAGTACATTTATCATGTTTCTATTGCGTTCATTTATTACATTTCATTTTCAAGTAATTATAAGATGTTTGACTATTTTGTAAATTTTTTAGTATATTAAAAATACTAAAAAATACTAATAAATTTACTTCCTAAAAATATTTAAGCCAAACTAAATTCAGGCACCATTTTTTTATTTTCAAAAAATACATTTAATTATGTTTTTAAAATGACGATATCTATCTTATAATAGTAAAAGAATGTAGTTTTCTCTCCTCTCCTTCATCCTCACATTAGTAAATGAATAGAACTTTACCTTTTGTTTTATGCATAAAGTCACTAAAATTGTAGCAAATAACCTTAATTAATATGAAAATTCATGAATTCATAAAATGGACCTATTTGCTTATTGGTCCATTATATTTAGACCCATTTACTTATTATTTTGTTGTAGTTATAAAACTTATATCTAAATATTAATTTATGAAAGGGATTTAAATTACTGAATATTACTTAAATTTTAAAAAATTAATATATTTTAAAATTAAAACCACAAAAAATGCCTAAATGTTGATATTAATAAAAATATCTAAATATTAATAATTAGCTTTAGGAGTAATAGTTTTTATAAAAATTTAAATTTGCCATGTTGACAATTAGGTTGAAAAAATATTTTAATAATATTTTTAATTGAAGTAAATAATTAAAATAATAAAAGTGTATATTAAAAATTTGACAAACATTGTAAAATTAAAAAAAATCAGCTTGATTAATTAGGTTTGAGATTTAATATATATTCTAGAGCCAAATTGAATTTTTAGAATTGAGTCATATTGAGATTTAATAAAAACATAAAATTTTAATATTCATATGAAAACGTGATTTTAATCAACTCTATTTACTTATTAAAATTGACATAAATTAAAAAATATAAATATAAAAAATTATTTAATAAATATCATTTAAAATTATATAACATTATTAAAATAATTATAATATATTTAAACGTTTATTTTTGTCAATAAAAAATGACCATATGATTTCATACATCGGACGGGTGGACAATAAATACTCTATGACTAAAAGTATTTTTTTTAAATATATTTTAGATTAAAATAACAAAAGGTTGGTCTATGAATGATGGTAAAATGGAGTAACAGTTGACCAGCACTAGAAAATGTTTCACAAGGAAACAATGATATTATCTTTCCACATAATTTCGAAAGAGAATCCTAAAAAATACTAATAAACTTACTTGGTAAAAATATTTAAACCAAACTGAAAATTAAAAACAAATTGACAAGATTTACAAAATTAAACAACATTACCAACAACATTCCATGGACTATTAATTAAAAATTAAAATTAACAAATTTAATCAAGTTTCAAAATTAAACACAAATTGACAAGATTTACAACATGCCTATAAACTTTAAACAAATTCACAAATTTACAAAATATACAAAATTCACAATATTTACAAAATACCCACAAATTTTAAACAAATTAACAATTTTACAAAATTTAAAAAATTCAAACAAATTGACAATAAAACAAGCTGCCAACACATTCAAGCTTCAAGGTTCCAAATAACTTTACGAACTCATAAAATTTGATTTCAAATAACTTCACAAATTCAAAATTCAGTTCACATAATCCAATTAATATTCAAATACAGAAATTTATAAACTCAAACAAATCAATATACACAAAAACAAAAATAAAATAAAATAAAATAAAAACCTAGAGTAGTAGCGCGGAGCAGTGGCGCGACGACTGAAATGGCGACCCTTCAAATCTGAGAAAGAGAACTGAAATGGAAAAGAGAAAATGGGAGTCAAGCCCCAAGGGGAGAAGGATAGAGTTAGGGGAGAGAGAAAGAGAGAGAGAGAGCGGAAGGGAGGGGGAGAGGGAGAGACTACCTGAGGGTTGTTGGTGCTCAGCCCACGACTTGGGTAACCGGCAATGTTGGTCGAGAGAACAGGGCGCGAGGATAGTGAGAAGAGAGAGAGAGAGATACAAGGGAAAATGAAGAAAAGAGCAGGGTTTTGCTAGGGGGAAGGATTTTTCTCGACCGTCTCAAAGTAGTCAATTGCATCAAAAAAGCGACTGTTTATGGGACTTTTTGCGACTGCCTCAAGGCAGTCGACTAGTAGCTCAGCCTCCTTTTTACCTATTTCTATTAGTGAACCTTATAAAAATAAGACAAGTCAAACCAGGTTAGCTAGTCAAGCCAATTTTATCCACCCCTAATTGTAAGTTGTGAGTCAATGAATTTTGAAATAATAACTCATCAAAATATACTCCTTAATTAATTATTATTTCAATATTTTATGTTTTGATTGGTTTTTTGTGAGCTTTTTAAAACACAATATAATTTTCCTTCGTGAGAAATGTTATTTTAATAAATTTTTAATTAAAGAAATTTATTTATTTTTTAAAAATAAATTTAATACTACATAACCAAAAGATTATCTCAACTCAAAAACTTAATAAAATCATGTTTTAAGTAAGCGGTCACCCGGTTTCTGCGTCACCAATAACACTCTCTCTCGTAGTGGGTGAGACATTGGTCACCCAGCCAAGATCAAAATTAATATGTTTCCCATCGAGTTTAAATTTTATTCCCAACTTCGTCCATTTAAATTTATTTAGCATTAAAATCTTTATAACAAAAAATAAATAAAGTATATAAATATACAAAAATTGAATATTTTTAATTTTTTTGGCCGAGTTATTATTTGTTTTCATAGTCAATCCCAGGCCTTATAAAAATAGGGCAGGTCTCTTCACTTGACGGATCAGGCCAATTTTATTCACCCCTAAGTTGTGAGTCAATGAATTTTAAAATAATAACTCATCCAAATAATCTTTAATTAACTATTATTGTAATATTTTAAGTTTGTAAATTTTTTTATTTTTTGGTGAGCTTTTTAAAACACGATATAATTTTCCTTTATTTGCCTCCTACATATTTTGATTGAAAAAAAAAAAAGTACTGATATATAACTACGTAGCCACGGTTCATTACAAAATTAAATCTTTAGCAAACAATGCAATCACATTAATTATTCAATGGCAACGTTAATCATGCATACAACCATATATCATGGATATAATAAAATTTATTATGACTTATGAGATAATTAATTAAGAGCACGTGAATTTTGTGTGGGTTTGTGAATTCTTACGAACCTACAAAACACTCAATATTGAAGATTTTTTTTTTTTTTCATTGATAACGATAGTCAATTTATAAATTAACAATTAAAGATAATGAAGACAAAGAGTAGACCCCTCAGTTGGAAGGAAAAAAAAAATAACTTTAATTATTACTTAGGTCATGAGTTTAAATAGTTTAAACTATGTTAATTTCTAACCACACTCATTATATAAATTGATGTTATTCTCGCGTGTATATATGCAATAGTATATATATACACACAATAGTATAGATATAAAAGATAGTGGCGGCGCATACTGATATTTCTTTGCAACATCCCCACTAGTTTGTGTTACATCACCCTCCGTTTAAGCAATTACGTTTGCCGATCATTAAATACTCAAAATTTCTCTCTCTCTAAGGTCTATATAAACCAACCTTCCACTTCCTAGTTTTACCCAAAAAGGCCAAACAATCCCTTCAGATAGTGTCCTTTTTTGGGCCATGGAAACACATCCCGAGAGCTTGTGGGTTCTGCTCCTCGCTTCCAAATGCACATCCTTATCACCTGGAACCATTACTTTTCTTGTGTTTGTTCTGTTTTCGGCTTGGCTGGCCACTGCTTTCCTCTATTGGGCATACCCCGGCGGCCCAGCCTGGGGAAAGCGTGGCTTGAAGAGAGGAACTAAAGCTCATCACGAGCGAATCCCTGGGCCAAGGGGAGTCCCAGTGCTTGGAAGCATGAACCTGATGGCCAATCTTGCTCACCGCCGGATCGCAGCCATGGCTGACTCGCTTGGAGCCCAGCGGCTCATGGCTTTTAGCCTTGGCGAGACTCGCGTCATCGTTACCTGCAAACCCGACGTAGCTAAAGAAATTCTCAACAGCTCTGTGTTCGCTGATCGTCCAGTGAAGGAGTCTGCTTATAGCTTGATGTTCAACAGAGCAATTGGGTTCGCTCCTTATGGCTTATACTGGCGAACTCTGAGAAGAATTGCCTCCACTCATCTCTTCTCCCCCAAGCAAATCAGCAACTCGGAAGCCCAGAGGTTCGAAATCGCGGCTCAGATGATTTCAACTATTGCCGAATGCGGAGGAGAAGTACGCGTTCGCGGCGTACTAAAGCGAGCGTCTTTGAGCAACATGATGTGCTCTGTTTTTGGGCGTAAATACGAAACCGATGAGCTGAGCCGGCTGGTAGAAGAAGGCTACGAGCTTCTAGGAAAACTCAACTGGTCTGATCACCTTCCGTGGCTAGCCCGGCTTGACCTGCAGAAAATCCGGTCTAGATGTTCGAACCTCGTGCCTAAAGTGAACCGGTTCGTGAGCCAGATTATTTCTGAACATAGAGCCCAACCTCTGACCACGCAGAAAATTAAAGATTTTGTGGACGTTCTACTTTCTCTGCATGGACCCGATAAGTTATCGGATCCTGACATGGTTGCTGTCCTTTGGGTAATTTACTTCGTTTTCTTTTTTTAATATTTTGTTTGAAGAATTTTGAGAGTTAATTTAACTAATAAAACGTAAACTTTTCTTTTTAAAAATTATTAATTTGAATCTTCTCTAGATCATTAAAGAATTTTTATGTCATTAAATTCAGGATTTCAGAATCAGTTAAAATATACGTACCCTGAATCAAACAGACTGAGTAAAAAAAAAAAAAAAAAAAAAAACCGTATATATTTTGTCTAAAGAGTTAACAATATGGTTCTTAATTATTTTAGGTCATTATTCTTTGTTACAGGAAATGATATTTAGAGGAACGGATACGGTGGCCGTGTTGATCGAGTGGATACTCGCGAGGATGGTACTCCACCCTGATATCCAATCAAAAGTGCAGGAAGAGCTCGACCAGGTAGTCGGGAAATCACGGCCATTGAGAGAATCAGATATTACATCAATGGTGTACCTCCAGGCAGTGGTGAAGGAAGTTCTGAGGCTACACCCACCAGGACCACTTCTGTCATGGGCTCGTTCGGCCATCACGGACACCATGGTTGATGGATATGAGGTTCCTGCAGGGACCACAGCGATGGTAAACATGTGGGCCATCACGAGGGACCCTCAGGTTTGGTCGGACCCACTCCAGTTTATCCCAGAGAGGTTCTTGGGTAAGCATGCTGACGTGGATTACTACTCGGTGATGGGGTCTGATCTCAGGCTGGCACCTTTCGGGTCGGGCAGGAGGACCTGCCCCGGGAAGTCGCTGGGATTGACCACGGTCAGCTTCTGGGTCGCGTCTCTTTTGCATGAGTTTGAGTGGGGTCCATCGGATCACAGCCCGGCGGATCTCACCGAGTTGCTGAGGCTTTCTTGCGAAATGGCAAACCCTCTTGCCGCTAAAGTTCGCCGCCGGCGGCATCATATATGAAACTAGAGAACTTAATATAAGTCTGTCAGTGTGTGTGTATATATATTATATATTAACATATATACATATATGCATATAAAGAACAAACAAAATGTAGATATGTATGCCGCGTCGCTTGGATCTACATGCCTCGACACTCTAAATCACTAGGTGGGTGCGCCTACGCTAACATGCTGGAATTGTCTCAGATCTCAACCCATGAGTCAGCTTGTCTTCTTCTCCAACTAGTTGGATTGCGCATCAACGCTCGATTATTGAGCTTTTTTTTTTTTTTTTTTTTTTTTTTTTTTTTTGTTTTGTGTGTGGAGTAAAGGGTGGTATGGTGAGTGGGATGAGTCGATACATTGTATGTTTTGTGTAACATGTTGATACTGTACTAATCGATCGTATTTATGTAAATAACAGTGACTATCTTATCTAAATCCATAATAAACCATTGCAATTTATAATTGTACAATGTTATTGCATTATTAGATTTTTCCAATTAATATAAAAAAAAAATAATATACACAACACTATACTGCTACCAACAGTGCTGGAGAAAAAAAAAAATTGTTGTGGGCCGGGAGAAACTCTAAAAAACAAATTATTCAAGTTAAAATTCATTTCGTTATACAGTAAAAAATGCTGTAGGGATAAGTAAAGTGGCTTTTATCTCACACCACAAAAAGTAGGAAGATAAAGTACCTTCTATAATAAAATGGTATAGTTTTTAATTTATAATTTATAGGCAAGTAAAGACAAATTAGGATATTGGTGTCCAAAGATAATTTTAGTGAGCACAAAATATGTATAATTAATTTTTCAAAAAAAAAAAATTTGGGGGCAATTTTTTCTACTCTTTTATCGTCATTTCCACAACGTCTATGGCAAAATATTTGATAAATCCTATCTTTTTTTTAAAACAAAAAAAAAGTACAAATTGGATAAATAGTAAGTGATGAAAAAAAATCCTATCTAAAAAATTGATAATGCGAATTTAAAAAAAAAAATAAACCTTAAGTTGAATAAATGATAAATTATGAATTTTAGATATGAAGCTGAATAAATGATGAATAATAAAAAATAAATAATAATTGATAAAAAAAAGAGCTGATGTTGAATACACGGAGAAACTGAAGAGTTTTTCAAGATTTTAATATGTGTTAAAAAGGTAGTTTGACAAATATATCACATTATGAATGTGTTTGATGTGATGAAAAGTGATATAAAAGTAAGATAAGTTATAAGTTTGTAATTTATGCAATGAAATAAAAAGTGAATAAATTTTAGAATTTTTCAGAGATTTTTAACGAAATTTAGTAAACTAAACGCAACCTATAAATATATATATATATATATATATATGAGAACTTACCAAAGTTGCGAGACGTAAGTTGTGAATATGTGCGTGTGTATATATATATATATATATGATCTCTAATCAGAATTATAGAATTTAAAACATTTGTTTTTTTTTTTTTGGTAGTTAAAACATTTGTTTCTATAACCAGATGCTAGAACCGGCTATGAATTGCAAACACTTAAACCAGTTGCACGTGAAATTGCATGAATTTAAAGAAACTAATAAGGATGGCAACAGAATGAGTACACGAGGGTACCTAATTTGACTGAATTCGATAAAAATCTGTTGGAAAATATTCTAATGGGATTGTGACGAGTTTGAGATTGAAATTTAATACCCGGGTTTGTGATTTTTCTATAGGGTACCCAATACCCAATATGTAATACCCATTTATACTTATAGGGTATCCGATACCTGTAAGTATCCGTAAAGTACATTTTTAATAAAATAAAATAAAATAAATATATTTATATTTTTGTAATTATAATTTTATCCCTAAGATAAAATCTTTGAAACTTCTGAAGTCAAGATAATTTATACCTTGTTGGCAGCTGATCTTGGCTTTGTAGGGATAATTCATTTAGAATTGTTTAAATTATGATTTGTTGTATGCTATTTTCACATGTCATGGATTGTTCCAGCTTTCATATTAGGTTTGGAAGTCCTTTATTAACTATGATTTCTATTATACTATTTGAAGAGTATGTCCTTTTTTATTTTGTATATTTATTTCTACTATTTATATTATATTTTATTTATCTTTCAAAAAAAAAACTTGGAGATCTTTTAACTAATAAATTTGTTCAATTTAATAAATTTAATATTTTTGTCACTTACTAATTTTTTATTTTTATCTCAAATTAGGTATTTAATGGATACTTAACGAGTAATTTAATTAATTAAATATAAACGGGTTTCGCAGGTTTAGGAGGAGTTTTACAAGTTTGGGACGGAATGAGGTTTGGGATTCGAACTAAAAAAATAAACAATTTTGGGATGGTAATGGTAAAAAAAAAAAAATAAATGAATTTAGTAATGAGATTAACAAATTAAGCAGGTATCCTACTTGTTTACATCCCTATAAACTAAGAGTACTCCTGACAATGGCACATTATTTTGTCAACTAACCCTAAGAAAAACTGCGCCTTATACTGTTTGTGGTATTTGGAAATTGGAGGTATATCGTTATTAAGCCTATATATTCAGGGGAATACGCTTCAAAAGTCCCTTTAAAAGAAAGCAGGGGTAGCTTAGATCACTGTCTCTGTTTTAGGCCGTTGTCTATCTCACAGATGTCGCCACAAGCAGGCAAGTTGCGATTGGTATGTATATGTTAGTTTGCGGTAACAAGATCTGATGCGTGATTTACATGAAAACCTTTTTATTGGATCCTTATGAATGCATAGATGCGCGTATCTCTGTCAAGTACAGGCAGAAAATCTCTTTGGATACTATTTGAGTTTCAGGTTCCAATCGTGATAGTAGCGTTTGCGGCAGATGTCCACAATCAGCGGCCGGTCCAGTATTATTAATTACAGTCCGTTTGGACGAACTTAGTGACCGTTTGGAGCGTTAAAAAAAAAAAAAAAAGTTAAAAGTTAATAAAGGTTTAGAATTTAGAATATAAAAAATTATTTTAGAATGATGATTGAATATTTGTATGTAATTTGATATAAAGTTATTAAAAATTATATAAAGTAATAGGTGGTAAAATCTTAATGAAAAATCTTGAGAATTTTTTGAGTTTTGTTAAATTTTTTGATACAAAAATCAGTCCAAATTTTTAAAAAATCTACCGAAATTTGTTGAAATACAGTATAATGGTTTGTTTCGATTTTGACAAATTTGTTGAAAAAATTAAAATTTTTCAAAGTTTGAACAAGCTAAAACTTTTGAAACTTTTTGACATTTTTAAAATTTCGTTAGGTCTCCAAACGGCCCCTTAAATGGGAAGAAAAGAAATTATCTCACTTGTTTGTTTGCGAGTTTTCTTAAGAAAGAAAAGAAAAAAAAATGGTAAAAAATAGGAAGAGAAGTGAGTATTAAAATTTAAAATTTTTCATTTTTCTAAAAAATGGGAAGAAATGCCAAGATAGAAAAGTTAATTAATAAAATTTTTAAAATGACAAATTTGCTCATAAACTAAAACATGAAAAAAAACAAAAAACAAAAAAAACAAATGACAAACATATCCGATGGTAAAATAAATTGATAACCGTTTAACTTCTCAAATGATTTAATAGTAAAATAACAATTTATATTTCCTTTTCCTTCTATTTCTTCTAAACTCACAAATAAAAAAGAAATAAAGTTATTATTCTCTATTTCCTAAACTTACAAATAAATAGAAAGAAAATATTATTATTTCTCTTTTTTTCTTTTCTCTCCTAATTAATAATTTCTTCATTTTTCTTCTCTCTTAAACTACCAAATGGAGTAAAAGTAAAATAAAAATATAGTATAAGCAAAAATTTATAATAATTAGAAAAATATATATATAATTTATAAAAAAATTAAATTTATAAAATTATTTTATAATTTTCTAAACTAATTATCCTAATTGAATCTTTAATTGGTCTGCCTATCTCCCCAACAGCATGGGTTAGTAACAATTATACATACAAGATTCAGCAAAATTAGGGGCATGTAACCCGGCCTCAAGTAATGGTATATATATTCGGGATTAAAGGACTCGGGAACAAAAATATAAATTGTTGTGTTTAATGTGCATATTTTATTTGTTAGATTAGTTTAATTAAATTTAATGATTTAATTTTCACATATAAAACAATTAATTTTAAAATTTAATTTTATAATTAATTAATTATAGACAATCATTCACATTCTCTCTCCAACACTACTAGAAATATAGATAATGGCACTAGGAATATTCGGGCTGAAATGAAATTGCTCTGTTAGTTGCAAATAATATGCGACAGGGTTATTGGTGATGAAGTAGCACACGCGACCGCTAAAGATATAATCACAACAGCTTTAACGACAGACAAAAGCAGTCGCTAATAATGCCATTATAATCTGCGCCAGAACCTTCTTTTTCTTCCCCCTCTCTCTCTTTCCTTCCTTTTTCTCTTTTTCCCTCCCTCTCCCAAGCTCTTCCCGTGCTATCGCTGCCCCGTCCGCCTCTCGTCACCGGCCACTACCAACCTTCGCTGCAAGTAACCTCCCTCTTCTCTGCCCACAACTCCTTCGCTCTCCTACCTTCTCCTTTCCCCAGCTCATTCTCTCTCCCTCGCTCTCTCTCTTTTATATATATATATATATAGGGTAAAATGCAAGAACACTCCTTTAACTATTAAAAGAGTAGCAATTTGCACCCCTTGTAATTTATGAAACTTTAAAAAGAAAAGAAAATTCTATTTTGAACTTAAACCTATAATCTTAATTCTCCTACATATAAACCCCTAAAACTATTAGAAGTTATTTCTAAATCAAGAAATCATAAGTGTAAAAGATTAAACCAACTCTAATCTATTTCTAAGCCACTATTAGGTGTAATGAGGATTATTTAAGCCAAATTTGAGCTTGTAAGTGAAGTCCTTTAAGGATAAACAAATTGGAAATGACTAATAATAATAATAGAGAATTTTTATCTGTAGGAGAAAATGGAAAAGAAGTTTATGAACATCAAGTTCATGTTTCTGAAAAAGAAAATAGGAGCTTAAATATAGCTAGAATTTTAAATTTCTTAGCAAATAGTATGTCTGAAGCAATTACTACTTTAAATAAAATGGAAAACAAAATAAATACAATAAGTAGTGTCAATCTTCCAGCAAATACAAAAATTTTGCTGGAACAAGTAATCAACAAATACTATAAAGGTGAAACATCTAATATTCATACAAATGAAGATAATAAAGTACCTACCTTATACAAAGGAGGAAAAAGAGGATTTGATGAAGTCCTAGTAATGAGAAACATTACTAAGGAAAGAATTTATAAAGATTTCCAAGCTAATAAAGAAATATTGGAATACTAGAGATCTAGATATAAGAATGAAAATAATATAAAAGAGAGATAAATTGCTCAACCAGATGCAAATTCTCTATAATCAACATAAGAACCTATTTAAAAAATATGAATACGTTTTCAATTTAGATTCTAATTTTAAAAATTCAAATAAAGAACTAGCAAAAAAGTTAGATAAAGCTCCAAACTTAAGCAAAAACCTAGGAAAGAAAAAAAAAATAGGAATATCAAATCACCTAGATGAAGATCCAAAAATTAAACCAGTTAATGGAAAAAGATATTCTTTTGAAAGCATTCATGTAAAAGAAGAGGGTGAATCTAATCTTGATGAAGTTTATGTTATAGAAGAACATGAACATATTCCTTCTAAAAGAGAAGACTTAAATAAATTCAATATTGTTACAAATGGAATATATCTAAACCTTAATGATGTACATCCCAAAGACTATGAAAGTACCATTGAAGAATGGGTACAAGCCACGTCTATTGTCATAACCCATTATTAAAATACATATGTTAGAAAAAGATTCCTAGACTATATAGCAGATACGTTACAAGGAAATATTTAAATTGGCTAAAAGTCTGGGAAGCATCTGAAGATGGCAAATGGGAAAAAACTTCTGTTTTGCTAAGTGAAGATAGAGAAAATGATTTTGTAAAAATTTTTCTCAAATTTTTCTACATTAATCAAAAGAGATTTTTGTGGAATAATATCTTCAGATGAGCACAGAAAAGAAGTGAAATATGTTTTATAAAAAATAAAACTTTATGATATCTGTAAATATACAGATTTTGTAAAGTTATATTAAAAATACTTTTAGATGTTAAAACCTAAAAGTATGCTTCGTTGGAAATAATAATTTTTCCATAAACTCTCAAATCGATGGAATAAAATATATAAAAAACAGTATCCAGAACACCAATAAAAAATTAGTAATTTTGATTCTCTTGGATTAAGAATAAGTTTTAGTTATAAAATAATGACAAACACTATCTTCAAAAAAAGCCTAAAAATAGGTAAAAATTTCAATTATTTAAATCAATTAAAGGAAAGGCCTACTATGACAAGATCTTAAAAGAAAATTGAAAAATTGGATGCTCTATGAATAAATCATATCACAGACGCAGGAAAAAAAAACTTTAGAATTAAAAAGTGAATCTAAAAATAAAAGAATATTCCCAAAAAAAAAATATGTTGAAAAGTTAATGAGAGAAATTTAGAGAAAAAATCATTGAAAATTTGCACTTGCTATTTTTGCAATGAAAAGGTCATATTGCACCTAATTGTCCAAAAATGAAGAATATGATAGTCAAATTTCTAGAAGAAAGTAACCTAAAAATTTGTTTGGGAGAAGAAATAGATTTAGATAAAAAATTTTTATATGAATTAGAATTTGTTTTTCGGATTCTTCAGATGAAAGTGAAGAATTCATTTTCCAGAGATAGGAAAAAATCCTACTAATGAAAATTTGGAAATCTTTAAGTTAGTCCTTGTAATTGAATTAAACTAAATTTGTTTAGAACACATAATCAAAGTAGACATGACAATTGAAAATGATAAATTAATCAAACACAAAAGTCTAAGAATAGAGGACTTGTATAAAAAATCCAAGTTTGAATCCTACCAAGCCCAACACTTCGAAAAATGCGAAAGAATAATAGAGGCAAGATCCTCTTCTAATCATCAAGTTAAAGTAAAAATTTTCGATGAAGAAAAAATTAGGAGACTCAACAAAAGTGTCCTGAAATAAGATTCATTCACATTAGTATAATCCAAATAAAGATTAGACTATTGTTCAAACTCAGAGTGGACTCACAAATCCTATGTGTAGTCCAAGATAAAAGATTTTATGACCCTGTTCAATCACTAATAGGGGGAATAGAATCAAACCTTATTTCTAAAGAAATCCTCTTAATAATTAAACCAAATTATTTTGTGTTTATAAATGATAAAAAAAAAATCCAAGACACATTAACATTGAGAATTCAAACTCAGAATATCAAGATGGACGATAATGCCAACAATCTAAAATTATCTTAGAAAGCTTTTCATCAATTAACAGTGATACTGAAGTCAAAACAACTAGTATAGTTGAATTATACGAGCCTAAACCATTTGACACTGAAATCAAACTAAGATTGATTGATATAAAAGATTTGAGAATACCTAAAGAATGGGTATTTGAAAATTTTACGAGAGATCAATCAGAATCTTCTCATAGATCAATTAAATTTCAAGCATTAGGTAATGCACTCTACTTTAGAAATAACAAATCATCCGCAAGTAGAAAATCATTTAAAATAAACAACTTTAAAAATATTGAAGAAGGTCCCTCAAGCTCAAGTAGATTTAGCAAAGAAACTGGATTAAGAAGAATTCAAGTTCTAATCCCCCCTAAAAGTTCTAATCCTCCCTAAAAGTTCTTCTAACGAAGAAGAACAAAAATTCATTATTTTTGAACAATTAAATATGAATTTAGAAACAATATTCTTTTCTCATAAGAAAAAGAAAAGGAAATATTGTTATATTGAAGTCACTTTTGAATTTGAAGACTAAGAACCATATAGTTTACATGCACTTGTAGACACCGGAGCTACAACTAGAGTATGTCAATCAAATGCCATACCCAAAGAATATTGGATTCAAATGAAAACTTATATCTCAGCAGAAAAATGCTAATTATACCACATTTATAGTGGACTTCAAAGCAAAAGACATTATATTTTCTATAAAAATAACTAAAGGAAAAAAAACCTTTAGAATTCTAAAAATATTGTGTTTTTCTTTGATGCATGGAGATATACTTTTAGGAAATAATTTTCTAGCTCAATATTACACTATGAGTGTATCTTATGATCATGTAATCTTGATTGATAGAAACATCAAATTTCTTGATTAAACACACATGATTCAATCTGCACTAAAAGATGTGTGCCAATTAAGCGTGATGATAGTAGTCTAATTTTAGTCGATTCATTAAAAACCATTGTTGAATCTCATTGGCTTATAATAAATTAAGCTCAAACTTCTCAAAAGATCTTTTAAAATGCTGTGAGAAAAAACTCTCAGATACTGTCATCTAAAATTAAAAGATGAACATGAAATAGTTAGAATAAAACCTATGGTCTATACCAAATAGGATATAGACGAATTTCTAGTTCAAATCAAAGAACTTCTGGACAAAAAACATATAGAATCAACTAGAAGTCAGCATTCCAATCCTACTTTCCTTGTACTGAATCACAGTAAAAGAAAAAGAGAAAAAGTAAAGATGGTCATTAATTATAAAAAAAAAAAATGAATCAAAATTTGATCTTTGATGGGTATTTTATACCTAGAAAAGATGTTTTAGTAACTCAAACAAGAGGTACCAAAATATTTAGGAAGTTTGATTGTAAATCAGGTTGTTGGCAAATCAAGCTTACAGAAGAGTCAAAACCATTGACTGATTTCTCAGCTCCATATGGCCACTACCAATGGACAGTTTTATCATTTGGAATACATAATGCACCACAAATATTCCAAAGATAGATAGACGATATTTTTAAAGACATTAAAAAGTTATGTCTAATATATATAGATGATGTATTGATTTTCTCTAAGAACAAAGAAGAGCATAAGCATCACTTGGAAATAGTTTGTAAAAAAATTTTTGATAATAAAATAATTCTCAATCCAAAAAAGATTAAGATAGAAAAGAAAGAAATTGATTATTTGGGCATTATACTCAATTCAACAAAAATTGTGTGACAAATCATATAATCACAAAAATAAAAAAGTTCCCAGAAAACTGGAGACTCTAAGAAATTTGTAAAGTCTTCTTGATTTATTGAACTATGGAAAACAATTTGTAAAAAGCCTTTTAAAATGGAAAAAACCATTATGTGAAAAATTGAATAAAGCTCAAAAGAATCAAAAGAGTTTCAATATAAAAATTGCATGGAATGAGAAAGATACAAGGAGATTAAATGAAATTAAAACCTTGTTTAAACCTAATTTAAAGGTTTGTTTTCCTATAGAATCTAATCTCTTAATTTTAGAAACAAATGCCTTAGAAATATTCTAGGAAGTAGTACTAAAAATAGTAAAATTAAAAGAGAAATCTGAACAAACATATATTCTTAAAATTCTTAAATAATAAAAAAGTTTTGAAGAATTAATATTTGGATATAATACTAGCAAGTTTAAACCAAATGAACTCGATTATATTATTTTTAAAAAAGAACTCTTAGTCATAAAAAATGGTATAAAGAGATTTTAGATTATTTAGTTTCTGTTAAGTTTTGATAAGAACAAATAATCAGGCAGTTAAAAACTTTCTTAAGAAAAAAGAAAGTTGAAGATAACTCTAGAAGAATTAGGTGGTCCAATTACATTTCTCAATATTCATTTGAAGTTGAGCTTGTTGGATCTCCTAAAAATGTTCTTGTAGATTATCTTAGTAGGCATCTAGATGGATATTTAAGACTAACAAAAGTCTTTATATTGCAGAAATTAGAAAAGCCAAACAAGACTAAAATGTCTAGGACAACCAGCTCTAAGGGCAAAGAAGTAACGGCTAAACAAGCTGAAAATGCTTTTTCTAGGAAAACATTTTAGAAAATCTTAGCTCAAGGAAGCTACGCTCATCTAGTGCTAAAAAACCACCTGCTCTGACAGAAGAAGCCATACTAGACTTCTTCAATCTTGGTTTGGAAAACAAACTCCATGATCCCTTGAATAAAATATGGAAAAGACATATTTCATAAAAAAATTATGAATTTCACAAAGTAATTACTGGAATAGCAAATGAGTTAAGAAGCTCCAAGACAAAATTAACAATTTAAAAGAATTATTAAAAAACATGATTTCAAAATTTGACTTTGAAACTTCTTTATTTGATTACTAAAAGATTTCTGAAATTCAAGAAATTATGGAAATTTTGAAAGTTTCTAATGGTAATGCTCATTTTGAAGAAGTCAAAAGAATAAAACTTTATGAAAAGGCTAAACAAGTCCTTCCTAGAGCAGTATTTTTAATTGTTGATAAATATATCAATAATTAAATGATTAAACCAATCCTTCAAGAATTTTCTGAAAAAACAAGATATGATCCTATTTTTCATATCAAAAAAATCCAGTTCAACCTTCAAGTTGATAATTGGAGGTTTGAGGCAATTGATTGGGGTTTGGTCAAAAAGATCATCTTCAATTCACTGGAGGTAACAGCCCATCAAGATTTTTCAACACTGATCAAAATTAAGGTCAGCAAAATTCCCCATGATTTTAAAAGAAAAACCATGGCCTTTGAAATTTATAGTTCTCTTGGATGGCGATCCAATGAAAGACTCTATAAGTCATATAAAATCTGGAAACTAAGAGAATATTCCCTTTTTGATACTTACGTTTCCTCTAACCCAGTAGGAAAAAAAGTCACTTCAAAAGAACACATTCTATTGGGGTCTTGGGTAGAATTGATTTATAATGCTAAAATTCTACAAACATACTAGAAAAATATATGTCAACTAATGGTAGGAGGTTATTTGTAGCCTCTATCCCATTAATGTTTTGAGCCACTGAAGAATAGAAAAAGAGACATTCGACTTTTTAAACAAAATTAGTCGGATGAAAATTAATGCATCATCTGAGGTAGTGATTTATCTCGATGATATGTATGAAAAAATTGAAGCAAAAATGGAATTAGAAGCTGCACTCTCAACTAAAGAAACCCAAGCAAAATGAGATTATTAGAAAAATATAACTGAAAAAAAGTGGCACAATATTGAAAATATAATGGAAGGCTAACAAAAGTTATACCATCATGAAATCACAGTGGACCAACTAGGAATATTGTCAAACAAAAAAGAATAAACTTTTTCAAGAGTGGGCTATAACTGACTACACCCTTATCCAACACACGATAAAGCCCATGTGAAGACATGTGAAGGATTCTGCTTTAATCAAAAGCAATTATATTATTGTACTTTTTCTTTTTTTAAAGTTGTTAACTTTTTTCTTTCCAAAATCTGCTTTCCTTATCTTTTATTTCAATGCATTTGGAATCTGGGACTCAAGTCCAGAGTTAGAGTCTATAAATAGGACCATCTAATAAAGGGACATGAAAAAAATTAGGGTGCTCTTTCTCTCTCTCTCTCTAGTAATCTGTCTTTGTACACTATAACAAATCACACTTTCGGCAACCATTTTTCCCGACCAAATATAAATTTGGTCGTTAAAGGTGACTTTTCCCGACCAAATATAAATTTAGTTACCAATAGTCACTTTTCCCCGACCAAAAAAATGTTAGACGCCAAAGAATAACTTTTCCCAACTAATTGGTCGCTAAAGGGCAACTTTTCCCGACCAAATATAAATTTGGTTGCTAAAGGCGAACTTTTCCCGACCAATTGGTCAGGAAAAGTGTAAAATAATTATTACAAAGAGAGTAAAAATAATCAAATAAAAATAATTAAAATTTAAGGGAATTTTTCCCGACCAATTGGTCGGGAAAAGTGTAAAAAAATTATTACAAAGAGAGTAAAAATAATTAAATAAAAATAATAAAATTTAAGGGAACTTTTCCCGACCAATTCGTCGGGAAAAGTGTAAAAAAAATTATTATAAAGAAAGTTAAAATAATTAAATAAAAATAATAAAAATTTTAACACTTTTGGCGACCAATTGGTCACTAAAAGGGAACTTTTCCCGACCAATTGATCGGCAAAAGTGTAAAAAAAATTATTACAAAGAAAGTTAAAATAATTAAATAAAAATAACAAAAATTTTAACACTTTTGGTGACCAATTGGTCACTAAAGAGGAACTTTTCCCGACCAATTGGTCGGTAAAAGTGTTAAAATTTTTTAATATATATATAAATATGTAAAATATATATACAAATGAAAGCTTGGCCTAGTGGCCAAACACGTCAGCTTCCAAAGAGATGGCATAAGTTCGAATCTCACCAACAACAACAACAAAAATCTCAAAAATATAGAGACGACACGTAGCATAATGAGATATCGACACGTGGCACAATCATAGATCGACACATGGCACAACACCAAGGTGCCATGTGGCATGATGACATGTCAACAAATAATGCCACGTGGCACCACATTTAAATTTTTATTTTTTTAAATTAATTTAAATTTTCAATTCTAAAATTTTTGCCGACCAATTGGTCGGGGAAAGTGTACAATTGCCGACCAATTAGTCGGAAAAAGTGAAGAATTGCCGACCAATTGGTCGGCAAAAGATTTTGTATTTTTTCCCATTAAAAATTCTTTGCCGACCAATTAGTCGGGAAAGGTTTTACATTTGCCGACCAAATGATTTTTTGGTCGGGAAAAGTTTCTCCGACGAGCGTTCGCCGACCAAATACCGACCAAATAAATTTGGTCGGGAAATGTTTCGCCGACTAAATTATACCCTTTAGCGACCAAAATTTTGGTCGGTAATTGTTTGATTTTTTGTAGTGGTATTTAGTATTATCAATAAAAGTTTGAGTGTTTTTAATTTCTGGACCTACAATTCAAGTTAATGGTATCAGAGCATAGATGATTCTGAGGCTGTGAACTATCTATCTCATGAAGGCTAGTAATTTATAAATAATGATACTATAGCTTATCTTGTCTTTTTTGCTTCTTTTAAATCTTTTTCTACTTATGTATATAATTTTAATACTTTAGGAAGTCCTTTAAATATTCTATATGATCTGTATTTAATATTAGTAGATATATCAGTTAATCACAAAATAGATCAAGAAATAAAAAATATTGTAAACCTAAAAGCTAGAATATTAAGAAGTATTTATAGGTTTTAAGGTGTATTTTTAATTTTTCGAAACTACTGAGATTTTTTTGTAAATAGTTGTGTGCTTCAAAGTGGTCCCCAGGGATTACTTGGTAATTATTAAAACTTGTGGGACTACAAGGAGTATAAGTGCAACCAAGCTGATGGTTTAGGAAGTAAGAGTGTAGTTAACCCATATATATATTATAATAAAAAGCTAATATTTGTTTTTCTTGTTCATTTCTTGCTGGATTGAACCAGTTCAAGTCTAATCTTAGACTAATCTTCTCTTCTTCTCTCTTTCTATCTCTAGTTTCAGGTATGGTTAATTTTTTTTTCCCTAATTTACTGTTTTTTCTTTTTTTCTATTTGTAAACTATTTTTTTTTTTGGGTTGTAACTCTTTTTATTTTTATTTTTATATATACTCTAGAGATTGTGGTTATTATTGGGTTTTTTGTTGAATAAGTATTTTTTTTTTTTTTGGGGTAAGTAAGTATTATATTTGGATTAAGGGGTTGAATAAATATGCTGCTGCTGCAAATATGTTGGCCATTTTTTTTTTGTAAGCTCTTTTTTCTTTTCTTTTTTGTTTTTGTAATTTTTTTTATATACTCTGCAAATTATGTTTATTGTTGGGTTTTTTTTTTTGTTTTGGGTTTTTTATGTAAATATTGTTAGATTTTTTTGCTTTAAATATGTTGAGTTATTTTTGCTGGAAATATGTTGGGTTATTTTTGTCGTAAATATGTTGATTTTTTTGTTGGTTTTTTTATTGTAAATATGTTATTTTTTTTTTTTTTGTAAATATATTGTGGTTTTTTTATTGTAAATGCGTTAGGTTTTACTGTTGTAAATATTGTTGAATTATTATTATAAACATGCCTGTTGGATTTTTAAATAATTAGGTTTCCATTGTTGTAAAGTATACTTAGTACGTTTTATATTTATTGAGTTAAATAAAATTTAATAAATAATATAACTTAATAATAAAATTTAATTGAATTAAATAAATATCATTAATCAACGTAACAATGAATTATAAGTAAATGAATTCGATTAATACTAAATATAAATTAAGTTACTTAACATCAAATATGGAATTTTATTATAAAATATGCAAATCATTTTAATATGAATTATAACATTAATTAATTTAATATGAAAGATAATTTATTTAATTTGTTAATAATGTGAGTAGTTAAATTAAATTAAAATTATTTTTTAATAAAATTATTTTTAATTATGAATATAAAGAAGTAAATTAATTTAATTTATTTAATTAATTCAATAAAATTAACATAAATCAAATTAAATTGATTTAATAAGTAAATTAAATTATAATAACATTAGTAATAATTAATAATATTAAATTATTCAAATAATAATAATCCACAAAGCTCAAATAATAATAATAACAGTAATAATAATAATAATAAATTAGTTCAATTAAACATATAATATTATAATTTAACCTATAGTATTAAGTGATAATAATATTAAAGTAGTTAAATTATAATATTAGCTTATAATAATATCACAATAATAATATTAGCCAAATTATTATTAATTAATTAATATTATAATAATCATATTAGATTATAATATTAATAATATAAGAAAATTAGTTAAATTAATAATATCATAATAAAATTAGTTAATTAATATTATTATCTTCTAATATTTAATTAGTTAAATTAATAACTAATACAGAACCCTTAATCTTATTTGGGTTCAATTCAATATAATACCAGGGCCCAATCCAATCTAATATTAATACTATAAGGAAATTAAGTAAAATAATAATATTATAATATTATTATTAGACAATTAATAATAGTTAATTATTAATATTTAATTAGTTAAATTAATAACTAATACACAAACCTTTAATTTTACTAGGACTCAATCCAATATCTATCTTGAGCCCAATTCAATCTAATATTAATAATATAAGGAAATTAATTGAAATAATAATATTATAATTAGGTAATTAATTTAATTATTAATATTTAACTAGTTAAATTAAAAAATAATACACAAATCTCTAATCTTAGTTGGTCCTAATCCAATATCTTCCATGGACCCAATCTAATCTAATATTAATAACATATGGAAATTAGGTAAAATAATAATATTATAATATTATAATTAGGTAATTAATAATAATTAATTAATAGTATTTAATTAGTTAAATTAATAACTAATACATAAATCTTTAATTTTACTTGGATCCAATCCAATATCTTTCTTAAGCCTAATCAAATTTAATATTAATAATATAAGGAAATTAGCTAAAATAAAGTTAATTAATAATATTATAATTCGGTAATTAATAATAGTTAATTAATAATATTTAATTACTTAAATTAATAACTAATATATAAGCCTCTAATCTTACTTAGGCCCAATCTAATCTAACATGAATAATATAAGGAAATTAAGTAAATTAAAGTTAATTAATAATATTATAATTAATGATATTTAATTAGTTAGATTAATTTTTTTTATTTATAGCTAATTAAAATTTTTTAAATTTATTTGTATTTTGTTGCCACACTCTCATTCGCTTATTGTTTCATTGTATGACCTGGATGATGAATGCTAGCCCTCCTAGACTAGACTGGACTGGATTAGACTGGGATGATTTTTATCTTCAGCTGACCAGCATATTTTTTGTTTTTCATATTTTATCTTTCGTATTTTGTAAATTAATTATTTATTTTTTCCTATTGTGTACATGTGTATATAATTAATTTTATAGTTAAATTTCGTACTATTTTTGTATATATAAATGAACATTTTTGTTCTATTTTATTCAAAAAATTTCTATTACATTTACATGTAATACAGGTACAATTTAAATTATAACAAAAAATTAATTTTGAAATAAATATTTAAAAATAAATAATATAAATAATAGATGAATTTAATAAATTAATAAAAAAGTAATTATAATAATTAGAAAATAATAAATTTTTTTAAATAAAAAGCCTATTGCGATCGCTGATAATAACAAAATAAATTAATAATAGTTAATAAAAATTAAAAAATTTTTGATTATCTACTGCGGTTGCTATATAGACGATCGCTATTATGAAAACACCGTCGCTAATATATTCCCACTATTTGGCAAGGACTAGTGCCATTTAGGAGAAGGTATTAGCGACTGTCACTGGCGGTCACTAAAAGGTGTACAGCAGTTACTAATTATCTCGAATTAAATTCTTTTGCAGTCACTAATACTTGACAGTCGCTAATAAGTTTTAGGGATGACATCTTTGTGACCGCCCCAAATTCAACGGTCACAAAGCAGTCGTTAAAATTTATTAGTGATCATTACTTCCCTTTTAGCAATTGGCAATGATCGGGCGGTCGCTAAAGCCTTCACTGCTATTAGTGTAGATTAAATGATTTTTTCACAGCTCCACATCTCTTTATCACCCACATCTCTTTATCTTTCCTCCCCTTGAGTTATTGATCTCTTACCAAAATTGTATTTCAAATCATCAATATCTGTCACTAATCTCGCAATCAAAAGCTCACTAACCCTCGAGTTTTTGCTATCACTCTCCTTTGATCCTCAATTATCTTTATTATTAAGTTCTCATCTTTATTAAGTTCTCAGCAAACTCCATTAGATATTATCACTCTTTGTGTTTCTATGCGTTTGTAAATTAAGCTTATATATTCACACACAAAAAATAAACAAATAAAATTATAAATTACTTCATAGAGTCAAACATGAAACCATCACTACAAGAAAAAGGATTTTTAGCTACAGCTCATTACCAAAATGTACACCTTTAGCCATTGCTCAACAGAAACTGTAGCTAAATGCCAAACCAAATATTTCGTAGTAGCCATTGATACTCAAATAGTGGCTAATATATCTATGGCTCTTTCATTTAGCTACGGCTATGATTTTGCAATATCCAAGCCTAGGGTAAAATTTCTCACAATTTTTTGTAATCTTTTTCTGCAACCATTTAGGGATCATAAAAAAATGTGAATTTCAATTTTGCTACCAAATTTGTTGCATAACTATTTGCAGAACTATTGAAGAATATTGGAAGTAGATTATGATGCAACCAAGGAAGCGTTTGATCCGGCTATATTCCTCTTGCATTGGTGTGTCTTTGTTTGTTTATGCTCTTTTTTTTATTTTATTTATTTTAAGTTTTTGCAAATGCATAGTTTAATTCATTAAATTTGCTTCTATGTCAGTAAATTGTACATGTGTGTGTATATATATATCAATGAATCAAATTCAAGTATTTATAGTATGTTTATCCTCAGCTTCCTGATTTGATTTGCTCAAAATCAAAAAAGAAAACATAAAAATAAATCAATATATAATTGCAACGTAAAAACAGACACTGTCTATTAATTAATGCAACCCCTTCTCGTATGTTTTTTTTCCCTATTCTTATTTATTGTTAAAATCTAAATCTTAAATTAAACTACTGTGCTTAAATTTCATTTCCTCCTAACTTAAACGAGAGCCATAAAGTTAGTATTAAATGTGTTTTTATTACGTGGAATTTACTCATTCAATGATGAGAAAAAGCAAATGGGCGGTCAAAACCTAATGCTGTATTGCTTGTTTGCAAATTTCCACTTTTGTAAATTTGCATTATTCTATGTTGAAGCAGTTAACATTTTAGCCTTAAAAGTTAATACATTTAAAGTTTTATTTTTAAAAGTTGACTGTTAAGAATGATGTTTTGTTTTTGTGTTGAATGCTATTGAAAAACAGTCATATGATCATCTTCTTATGCGTTGTCAAACTATCAAAAATTTTTGGTAACTTTTACGTCATTTCTGTTGCTTTGTACTGAACCTATAGTTTTGGATGAACAATTATTTGTAACACTTGGAGAAAATGCAAACACAAGTGAAGTTTGGGGGGACTTGTGTTGCATTTTGTGTTCCAAATATTTTCTTGCGGTGTTATAAATATACATTTCGGACTCATGGCAGGTTTTGAAGTTGAAATTTTGTTTACTTGATTTGCAAGAATTTTTGTGCTTTACCGGTTTCATATTCTAACTGCTTATGGTCATTTACTCGGTATACTGTGTGTTTTAAGAATGATTCAAAGACATGCCTAATTTGGTAACTGAAAAGTTGGCCAATCCAATGGAAATTAAAAATCACATTTGTTAGCTACAAGAATGAAGTCTTATTTTTTATTGTTATTATTAAGGAAAGTAAAGTCTAGTTTGATACATTGGGATGAGAACAAAAAAGCAACAAGATACCCTTCAATTTGACGACATAATATTTTCATTTTAATATTAGCTCCAACTTCCACTGATTTTTGATATAGGCTTTTTCTAAGTTGTTATCAATTAGGACATTTCATAAAATAGTTCATTAAAACTTGATGTATATAGGATATTGTGTTTACTGGATGCCTTCTTCTTTGTGTGTTTTCTTTCTTTTTTATTTTAGGAAACATTTTCGAGCAAAAATCTATCTTAGTTACACAAGTTTATAAAGATATATCAGGTTTATAGTAGGTTGTGGTTTCAGGGAAAATATCTCATATTGTAGGCTGTGGTTTTAATATTTTGAAACATTCGTCTAATTTATTGGCTTCCTTTTGTAGGTGAACTCCCTCTATGTCATCTAGACGCCATTTCCTAGATATGCAGCTGGACCCATGTCTAACACATGGTTGTATTTGTTTTAATGACCGTCAAGATTCATTTGACTGCTCAAATTTTGTTGATGTGGACTTGATTTCTTCATCTGGAAATTCATGTGAAGGAAACACTTATCAAAGATAATTTTTCAAATTCTGCTTGTAATGATTCATGGATTGCTGCTCTATTTAAAGGTTAAAAGAAAAAGGTTCTTTCATATTTTAACTACTATCATCACTCACATCATTTCAGTTATTTCATCTCCCCTGGAAAAAAAAAAAAAAGAAATAAAACAAAAGAAATGAAAAACCAAAATGAAAAAAAAAAAAAGTCAATTCTATATGTAACAATCTTTGATCCTGGCATTTTTATTGGAGATAATATTACTCCTTTCACCCCTTCCATGCATTTACTCACACAGGCCTGCCTCGCCTAGAGGATATCCAAACTGTTTTTGCATCTCTTTTTTTTTTTTTCATTTCAATGATTGCTACAGAATAAAATGTCTGATGTTGAAGAATTGTTGTTGGAAAATGATATTCGATGCAAGTCTGGTTCCATTTCTGGTCATTCAATTTGGCATGCAAGACTTTCAACCTGGAAACACTATGAAAGAAACCAAAATTTTTTTGCCAATATCTTCCCCCTTCCAAAATCACAAAAATGCAGATAGATATCTTTCTATTTGGTATTTTTAAACTGGTTCAATTTTAAGTTGCACAAGACTATTAGAAAACTTCTAGAGAGTACATCCATAATATGATGTTTGAACTTTGAATCCAATGGTTATAGATCCACATTCATAAGCTGTCTTATTACTGGTGCATTGTCAGATGGTGTTGAAACTGGAGTAAAATTGGAATGAAGTACTTCTCTAGGTGTCACTACAATGACTTTTTGTACTTAATTGTAATATGAAAATTGCATACATATATCTTTGTTTTTTATGTTCCCTATAGAAATAAAGCCTGATGGACCAAGTTGACGTAGCGTTAAACAAGAATAAATTGACTTGTTTAATGACAAAGCCAAATTTTTGAATATATCAAGAGAATTAAGAAAAAAACTCAATACATAAGTCTAAAGAATGAATAATAATTGACTTGTATCAAAAGTATTTATGAAGTGCCTAATTACAGGGATAATTAATCCTAAATCCAATCATAATTAAAATAGGAATAACACAAATCCAAAATAAACTAGGAATATTAATCCTAACTAAAGTAGAGATAAAACAAATCCAAAAAAAACTAGGAAACCTAATCATAACTGGGAAAGGTATTCTAAGAGTCTTCCTATCTAATCCAAATCATATTCAGATTACAAATAACCTTTGGTTCATAGACAACTAATAAATCCTAAATAAAATAGAGAATAAAACTAAATCAAAGGAAATTAGGAAATATTAAGTTTTTCGTACATCATTCTCCTTCTCTTAAAAATAACTCATCCTCAAGTTATCTAAGATAAGATCTAAAAAAATGGAAGACTATCATGAGCAAGCACCTTTAATATAATTTCTATTGTAGGCAAAAATTCTTTAACATTAGACATTTTATTCTATAGTAAGCATTGAATGAAAGAAAGTAGCAAAAACTATTTGGATATCCCCTAGGTGAGGCAGGCTTATGTGAGTACATGCATGGAAGGCTGCTGATTACACTTGAAAAGTGTAATTACGAACTCTATATTTAGATACATTGTTAATGCATTTGAATGGTTAAATTTAAAGTTTTGACATTATTTTGTAACTTACAAATTGTATCATCTTCTTTGTAGGGAAATGGATGAGAAAAGCGAAGTTAATAGTGTTGGAGAGGGCTTAGAAGACAAAAAAAAAGTTGTGGTTCAAGCTTCACCAAGAATGGTTCGGGCCAGCCCAAGGACTCAGAGTGAAGGAGAAAGAAAAATGGAGCAACCAAGATTCTGTGGTCCGGACCCCTCTCCAAACGGTCCGGACCCCAGCAAAACTCTAGGCGCGCGTTTTTACATCGTTTTTTAGGGTTCTTCTCAACCCATATAAAACACCAAGAGACGGATGAACAATAGACCTCTTCCCCATTCTTTTTAGTTTGGATTTTGAGAGTTTTGAGAGTTTTTTACATTGTTTTAAGAGAAGGTTTATGGAGTTGTTCGACGTTTGTTTGTTCTTCACCACACTACTATTTCATTACGTCGTTTCAAAGTTACTTTCCGTGTAAGTTAAATTTCGTTTCATTAATTTAATATATGATTTATTATTCTCAAGTGGTAGATCGAATGTTCATGCTTACGTTTATTGCTTTCGTTTTGTTTAAAATCATGTTAGCGTAGAAATCCCAGTTCTTGGTTCACAAATCAAGGAAGGGTAGGTCATGAAACACTCTGGGGTGTACGTAGGCCCTTCGCATGGGTTGCGAAAACACATGCGTAGGGCTTCATGATTTTAAAACCCATTTTTACTTGTTTCGAAAACATTCGAAAACAAAAATCTTTAATCATATTCATTTGAAATCACTAATACTGGTTTTTGGGTTAAATGTTCCTTACAGTTTTGAAACAAGTTGAAAATAGGATTCAATTTCAATTTTGATTTCGTTTGAAATCACTGGTATTGATATTTGATTTTAACGTTTTTAACACTTTTTAAACGAAACTCTAATTCAGAATTGAACCTAAACACCCCAGAGTGAAGTTGTGAAATACCTGGACTTGTGAGTTGAATCAAAACCCTTTTTACTATCAAGTTTCATTATTCAATTTAACTCTTTGCAATATTTAATTTTCCTTGAATTTTAGAATTTAATTTGGATTTAAATTTAGAAATTGAATTGCTGAACTTTTTTAATAGAATTAATTTAATTTCAATTTAAATTTTGATTCTGCAAAACTTAGGATTTATTCCCAATTGAACATCAAACCTTAGTTACATTAAGTTTTAAATTTCTGTTTTATCCTAGAGACTAAATAACATAGGCTCCTTGTGAATTCGACCTCGGACTCACCGAGTTAAAACTACGATTACATTCTTGCACTTGAGAGGTAAACCCGAACACATTTCAGGGTCGGTCAAGTTTTTTGGCGCTGTTGCCAGGGAGCCAAAATTTAGTTTTTAGGTTGTTTCTATTTTCATTCTTAATTCCTTTGTTTATTTTTCTTAAAAAAAAAGAAATTTTTTTTTTTTTTTTGAAAATCTAAAATTTTTGAAGTGTATGCAACTTAGATCAGGTAGGGTAATTGTAGCAGAATCTGAACTAGAAGACCCTCCTTATCTTCCTGAATCTTTTTCAACAAATTCATATTCCACCGTTTCACTTATCACTTCATCCTTTCACTCAATGGCTGAATTAAGAGGGGAAGGTAGTGAACATGGGGATAATGAACCCCATGAGGTTCCGGGTTTTGTTCCTTTGAAAGAGCGTCTTAACCCTGTAAGGCAATCTATACCTTCCTGCATAGTTTTACCTTTCAATAGGGAAACTTTATGGTTAGACCAGGAATTATTCAACTCTTGCCTACTTTCCATGGTTTAGAATCTGAAAACCCCTATAACCATCTTAGAGAATTTGAGGAAGTTAGCAATACTTGTATTGAGAACAATGCCAACGAGAATGTAGTACGTCTTCAATTGTTTCCATTTTCCCTTAAGGACAAAGCCAAATCATGGCTTTAATCCCTTCGTCCACACTCTATAGGAACGAGGCGTGAAATGCAAACTGAGTTTTTAAAGAAATATTTTCCAACTCAGAAAACTCAGCATTATAGAAGATAGATTACCACATTTTCATGCAAACCTAATGAAAACTTTTGTCGAGCCTGGGAAAGGTTCAAAGACCTTAATGGCTTGTCCTCACCATGGTTTTAAGACATGGAGAATAGTAAGTATTTTTCATCTTTAACCCCTAGTCTTAAGCAATTAGTATCTACCATGTGTAATGGAACCTTATTTAATAAGACTGCAGAGGATGCCATGGACTTCTTTGACATAGTAGTCAAAGATTCTAATGATTGGGAAATAGGACTGATTACACTTGAAAAGTGTAATTACAAACTCTATATTTAGATACATTTTAATGCATTTGAATGGTTAAATTTAAAGTTTTGATATGATTTTGTAACTTACAATTTTCATCATCTTATTTGTAGGGAAATGGATGAGAAAAGCGAAGTTAATGGTGTTGGAGAGGGCTTAAAAGATGAAGGAGGAGTTGGGATTCAAGCTTCATCAAAGATGGTTTGGACCAACCCAAGGACTCAGAGCGAAGGAGCAAAAAAGATAGAGCAACCAAGGTTCTGGGGTCCAGACCCCTCCCCAAAGGGTCCGGACCACAGTGAAGGAACTTAAAAAATTGACATTCTGGGGTCCCCACCCCTCCTCAAAGGGTCCAGACCCCAGCAATGCCCTGGGCGTGCATTTTATTTCATTTTTCTAAACCTATATATGTCACCCTTGTATGGCTGAACAAGGAGGTCTTAAAAATACTTTTTAGATTATTTCTTGAGAGTTTTAGAATAATTTTTAGAGAGTTTTCAATTATTTGTGTTGTTTATAGAGTTGTTCAATGTTTGGTTGTTCTTCGCTACACTACTCTTTCATTACGTAGTTTCAGAGTTATTTTCCGTGTAAGTTTACTTTTGTTTCATTAATTTAATATATGATTTATTGTTTTCTAGTGGTAGATCGAATGTTTATGCTTACATTTATTGCTTTTGTTTTGTTTAAAATCATGTTAATGTAAAACCCTAGTCTTGGTTCAACGAATCAAGAATGGGTAGTTCACGAAAAACCTTGGGATATTCGTAGACCCTTCGTATGGGTTGTGAGAGCTCATGCGTAAGGATCTACCATGTTAACATTTATTTTAGCTTGTTTCGAAAACATTCGAAACCGAAAATCTTTAACCACACTCGTTTGAAGTCACTGGTATGGGTTTTTGAATATAACCGTTTACATACTTTCGAACAAGATTAAAAATAGGATTTGAGTTCACTTCTAGTTTTGTTTAATTGAAAAAACCTTCGAAAACAAAGATCTTTAACCATATCCGCTTAAGATCACTGGTACTGACCTTTGATTAAAATTTTCTTAACACTTTTCGAATTAAACCCTAATCTAGATTTGAATAAAAACATCCCAAGGCAAAGTAGTGAACTACCCGGACTTGAAAGTTGGATCAAGAACCTCTTTAGTATTGTGCTTGTTATTTAATTTAATTTCTGAGTTGATTTATTCGCTTTAAAATTTAGAGTAGATGGTTTGTTTGCACTTTAAAATTAAATTGGATTTCTTTAATTAATATTTTATTCATTTAGAACCTAAAACAAAAGTTTGAGTTGCTGAAAAATTAGTTTAAACTAATTTAGGTTCACCTACTAACTAAGAGACCAAGTCTAAAGCTTTTAACAAAGCCCTCCCTGTGGATTCAACCTCGGTACTCACCGAGTTTAAAACTACGACTGCTTTCTTGCACTTGAGAGGTAGAACCCAAACACAAATTTTCATGAATCTTTAACCCCTAGTCTTAAGCAATTAGTATCTACCATGTGTAATGGAACCTTATTTAATAAGACTGCAGAAGATGCCATGGACTTCTTTGACATGGTAGTCGAAGATTCCAACGATTAGGAAATAGGACCTCCTTCATCTTCTGAGCATAGGAATCCCATGCCTAGTGGTCAGTTAACCCTAAGTGAGAGTGATGATTTGAAGGCTAGGATAGCGGCAATGCAACATAAGTTAGACACATTTGAACTTAAGAATAAAGGGAAATTAGAAGAGGCACAAATGGTATGTTGGGCATGTGACAAAGTAAGACATCATCCTAATTCATGTCCCGAGCTTCCTTTACTTAAGGAAGTAGCTTATGGTCAGGCGTATGCTAATAACATTCAAAGCCGACCATACCAAAATAGAGGTCAGGGTAACACTTCTTACCTACAAGGGGAATGTGAGGTATCAAGGGGGAAATCAACCACCCCATGCTTATCATCAGGGATGGAAGAATCCTCCTGGCTTTGGGGGGGAAAATGATAATCTAAGCCAACCATTTCAACCCCCTCCTTTACCACCACCTCAATATCAACAGCCCAATCCTGTTGCATATCAACCGCCCCAAAAGAGATCCTTTAAGGAATCTATGCAACAATTTGTGCAATAGCAAGTGATTATTAATGACAATGTGTTTAGGGCTTTAGAAGATATTAGAGGGCAAGTCTTTAAGATTACGCAAGCTATAAGTATTACTCCAAGTGGTACACTTCCTTCATAGACTTTCCCAAACCCAAAAGGTCAGGTAAACATTGTTGAATCCTCTACTTCTGGTACTACTTCACATGCACAGGTGTAATCTATCACCACTTTAAGAAGTAGGAGGGAGATTCACAAACCTGATGATCCTAGAGTTAATGCAACAGATGTTAAATTAGGAATGAAAGGTAGTAAGGAGGTAGAAGAGCTGAGTGAAGTAGAGGGTGAGAAAGAGAAAGAGGGAGAAACCAGTAATAGTGAGAAGCCAATAGTTGAGAATAAGAATAGTGAAAAAGAGGCAAAGAGTAAAGAGAAAGTGAGAGAACCTATTATGGGAACTTCGGGTAGGCATGAGAAAGAAATAGATAGTTACACACCTCAACCACCTTTCCCTCAAAGGTTAGGAAAGGGAAAGAATGAGATGTTGAATTCTGAGATTTTAGAGGTTTTTAAACAAGTTAGAATTAACATCCCATTACTTGAGGCTATTAAATAGAATCTATCTTACGCTAAGTTTCTTAGAGATATGTGCACTGTTAAGAGAAAGCTTAATGTTAAGGAAAAAGCCTTTTTGACTCAACAAGTTAGTGCCATAATTCAGCGTGATACACCTCCTAAGTATAAAGATCCTGGTTGCCCAACAATTTCATGTGGAATAGGGGATCATATCATTGATAAAGCTCTACTTGATTTAGGTGCTAGTGTCAATTTATTACCTTTTACGGTTTACAAACAATTGGGATTAAGTAAGCTGAAACCTACTAGGATAACTTTGCAATTGGCTGATCGCTCAGTCAAAATGCCAAGAGGTATAGTAGAGGATGTGTTAGTTCAAGCAGACAAATTCTACTTTCCCGCCAATTTCATAGTTTTGGACACCTAACCTGTTCAAAATCATTCCCATTCCATTCCAGTGATCTTAGGTAGACCATTCCTCGCTACTGCTAATGCTGTGATTAATAGTAGAAACGGGGTTATGAAGCTATCTTTCAGAAATATGACCGTAGAAATGAACATTTTCAAGGTAGACAAACAAATGGGGGAATTTGAGGATGTTAGGGAGGTGGATGTGATTCATGCATTAAGTGAGGAGTACTTTGAGAAGAACTATATCAAGGACCCGTTAGAGCGAGCCTTAGTAAGAAATAAAAGGTGTGAAGCTTTAGATGGCGAGAACTCTGTGGAGAGTGAAGAAGTGATAAGTGATAGAGACGAGGTAATGGCAATTAATATTTGGGTACCTGTGTTTGAATCTTTGAAACCATCCTTGATTAAACCTAAACCATTAGTGGAATGTCCTCCTTGTTCTCCTAGGAAACCATTGCCCAATGAACTTAAATATGCATTCTTGGGAGATGATAAGACCTTCCCTGTTGTCATTTCTTCAAAATTAGAAAAAGTTCAGGAAACTAAGTTACTAGCAGTCTTAAGTGCTCATCGAAAGGCCTTAGGATGGACAGTAGCTGACCTTCGAGGTATTAGTCCATTAGTATGTACTCATCACATATACCTTGAGGATGACACTAAACCAGTGAGACAAATGCAACGAAGGCTAAACCCCAACATGAAAGAAGTAGTAAAATGGAAAGTGCTTAAGTTGCTTGATACGGGTATTATTTATCCCATCTCTGATTCAAAATGGGTGAGTCCCACTCAAGTGGTTCCTAAAAAGTCTGGTGTCACTGTGGTTGAAAATGAAAAAGGAGAATTAGTGTCTCAACGCACCCAGACTGGGTGGCGTATGTGTATTGATTACAGGCGCTTGAATGCTGTGACTCGGAAGGACCATTTTCTCCTCCTATTCTTAGATCAAGTCCTTGAGAAAGTAGCAGGCAAATCTTTTTATTGTTTCTTGGATGGATACTCGAGATACAATCAGGTTGAAATAGCATTAGAGGACCAAGAGAAAACCACCTTCACATGTCCTTTTGGCACTTTTGCGTATAGACGCATGCCATTTGGTTATGTAACGCACCCGCGACTTTTCAAAGGTGTGTAATGAGTATTTTTAGTGATATGGTTGAAAGGTTCTTAGAGGTTTTTATGGATGACTTCTCCATTTATGGAGATACTTTTGATGAGTGCTTAATCAATCTTGAAAAAGTGTTAGTAAGATGTGAAGAGAGTAATTTGGTGTTAAACTAGGAAAAGTGCCACTTTATGGTACAATAGGGGATTGTTTTAGGACACATAGTGTCATGTCGAGGAATTGAGGTAGATAAAGTAAAAGTTGAATTAATTCAAAATTTACCTACCCGTCGATGTGTTAAGGACATAAGATCGTTTCTTGGCCATGCTGGATTTTACCGGCATTAAGTCCTTTAGCTCTATTGCTCGACCCTTATGCTCTCTATCGTCTAATAATGTCCCTTTTGAATGGACATCCTCATGTCAAGAGGCATTCGACCAACTTAAACAATTGCTTACCACTACTCCCATTATGCAAAGCCCAGATTGGTCTTTACCATTTGAGCTTATATGCGATGCTAGTGACTCAGTAGTAGGTGCAGTTTTCAGGCAATGGAAAGACAGGAAACCCTATGCCATTTACTACACTAGTAAGACTCTAAATGAAACTCAAATTAATTATACCACTACTGAAAAAGAGCTTTTAGTAGTAGTCTTTGCCCTAGATAAGTTTAGGTCATATTTGGTAGGATCTCATGTCACAGTGTTTACGGACCATGCGGCCTTGAAATATCTTCTTTCTAAGCAAGAGGCAAAACCCCGTCTAATTAGATGGATACTACTCCTTCAAGAGTTTGATTTAGAAATTAAAGATAAAAAAGGAGTAGAGAATGTGGTAGCTGACCATTTGTCTAGACTACCCTAGTATGTGTCTAATTCTACTAACCTACCAATCAATGAGCATTTTCCTGATGAGCACCTTATGCACGTTAGCACAAATCCACCGATCCAGCCTCCTTGGTATGTAGACATCGTTAACTTTCTAGTGACTGGTCAAATGCCTTCTCACTGGACAAAGGTTGATAGAGGTAAATTTTTACATAATGTTCGTAACTTCTTTTGGGACGAACCTTACCTCTACAAGTATTGTCCAGATCAAATTGTGAGATGATGTATCCCTGATAATTAAATTCTTAATGTTATAGAGTTTTGTCATACTTTAGCTTGTGGAGGCTGCTTTTCTTTAAAGAAAACCACTGCTAAGATCCTACAAAGTGGTTTTTATTGGCCTTCCACGTTTAAAGATGTGCATAACTACTGCACGAGATGTGATTATTGCCAACGTTTAGGAGCCCTGTCTAGGCGTAATGAGATGCCACAAAACCCTATGATTATCTTAGAAATTTTTGATTGTTGGGGGATAGATTTTATGGGGCCATTTCCTAATTCGTTTGGTTTTGAGTATATTTTAGTTGCCATAGATTATGTGTCCAAATGGGTAGAGGCCATTGCCACTCGCACCAATGACTACCAAGTAGTAGTCAAGTTTTTAAAAGAACATATTTTTTCTCATTTGGGGATGCCAAGAGCAATTAATAGTGATAAAGGTAAGCATTTTTGCAATAAACTTGTTGGTATCCTAATGTGTAAATATGGTGTGACACATAAAGTGAGAACTACTTACCAACCACAAAATAGTGGCCAAGTTGAATTAGCAAATAGGGAGATTAAAGGTATTCTTGAAAAGACTGTCAATCCCACTAGAAAAGATTGGCCTTTACGACTTGTGGATACATTGCGGGCGTACCGGACGGCTTATAAAACAATATTGGGTATGTCTCCCTATCGTCTTGTTTTTGGCAAAGCTTGCCACCTACCTGTTGAAATGGAACATAGAGCCTGTTGGGCAATCCGGCAAGTTAATGAGAATATAGAAGATGTCGGGGTTTTTCGGAAGCTTCAATTAAATGAACTTGAAGAATTGAGAAATGATGCTTTTGAAAATGCTAAATATGCCAAGGCTAAGATGAAGGAATTGCATGATAAGCATATTCGTAGGAAATCCTTCCATGTTGGCCAAAAGGTTTTGATGTATGACTCGAGGTTACATCTTTTCCTGGGAAAGCTCCGATCTAGGTGGTGTGGACCTTTTACTATTTTTTCTCTCTTAGGACATGGTGTGTGTGAGGTTCACAACCCACAAAATAACACCACTTTCAAGGTTAATGGCCATCGTCTCAAACCGTACTTAGAAAACTTTGTGGCGGAAATTGAAACGTGGGATCTTTTAGATCCCTTCCCTTACGAGTGAAATGGAATTAGGATGTGATTGTAGTTGTATCATAGTTAGGATTAGGATAAGTTTTATCTTTTATTTGTTTTAGGATTTTTATTTTGAGTTAGGTCTTCTTGGGTAGTTTAACACAACATAAAGTAGTTTGAGAGTGTCCCATTCTGTGGTCCGGACCCCCTAGTCAAATGGTCCGGACCACAGTGAGCTGTTTTGACTGAGAAATAAAGAGAAGACCATTCTATGGTCTGGACCCCCAACCGAACGATCCGGACCACAGCAAGCTTGCTTGGTCGAAAGTGGAAAAGGACTATTCTATGGTCCGGACCGTCCGCAAAGGGTCCAGACCCTGCAACCCGATTAAAACCCCCTTTTGGCCACTTCAAACCTCCATTCTTCTCTTCTAAACTCCAATCCTCTCAAGTCCTCTCCCAATATTTGAAGAATCCTTCAAGAATCGGCTGCCCCAAGGTCTATTGAGGTGATTTTTGACCTCAATCTTCTTGTTCAAACCTTATAAGGTATGCTGTCTCTATGCTTTGAGCCCTAGGTATTTCTTATGTCAATTTCTTTTCGAACCCGAGCTTCAAGGTTTCAAGGGTTCCAAATTTATTGGATGATTGAACCCTATTTTGAGTTCCCAACAGTGGGTAGAAAGAAATTACTCATTTTGAGTGACTTTCTTCACACCCTATCATCTTCCTCACCGTGGATCACGATTTGGATCCAAGGGTTCGAAGAAACCCAAGGCTTTAGCTTATTTTTTATTTAGAGAGGGTGTTGGATAATATTTTTATTTTCATTTCATTTGTACATAGTAGCTTAGATTTTTCATTTTCTTATTCTTTTATTTTTCTAGTTTGATTCTTTTGTACTAATCATTTTTCTTGTCTTATTTTCATTTTATTTTTCCCTTATTTTCTCTATAACCTTTTCTTTTGAATAATTTCTTTTGTTTTCTTCAAATAAGAAAGCTCTTGAGGTAATACCCTTCCTCTCCTTTTTATTTAATCTTGCACTTTCAATTTTGGTACTCCATTATATATACTAGTTGTTGTTAGGAGTGCTGTAGAATCTAGGTTGGGGGGTGTTTTGGGTGATGCCTCAAGGGGCTTGAATAATGGGTGCATGCTTGGTTTAATTTGTGCTATGTTCTTATTTGTGCATTTTATGGCTATTATTTTATACTCATCATCATGCTCACTTTACACACTACAGACCCACTTATGCATCATGGTTCTCACATTGAGGACAATGTTTAGTTTAGGTTGGGGGGTAGAGTTCGCATGATGACTTTCGTGCTTAAAATTGCAAAATTTTAAAATTTTTGAGTATTTTGAGCTTAAATATATGAATTGAGCACATTTATACCTACATGTTACCCTTTTATGGTTTGGTTGATTGTAGAATTGAGCGAGAAAGTGATGATTGAATCTTGTTCAAGTATTAATAAGAAACTTAATTCAAGTTGAGTGTGTTATGACCTTGTGCATTTAGTGACTATCATAGAAAAGAACTTATGTGCTTAGGAGTGGATTTTGTTTGACATTGGTTAATTGAGCATTCTTGGACTACTTAATGGTGAGCTTTTGTGCCTATTATTCTTTTCTCGAGGGGTTGCACATAATCACAACTCTTTTGCTCTTCACTTCGGTTTTCAATGCACTAATTGCATCACACACACTTGCATGAGTTTCACTTGGCACATTATGAGTTGTTGTAAGCTTTGAGTATGATGCTAGGCCATCTTTGCTATTGTTAGGCCTTTTTATCCTTCCTTGATATGAAATTGTCCTAGGAACCAACTTGAAGCCTTTTAATAAAGTGTGTGACATTTATATATAGATTTTTCTTGGTTCCCACCTCATATATTATCCCTTAACCTTGTTCACACACTTTTAAGCCTTACCCTCACATGTTTTGGGTTGTGAAAAGTGCCTCAATGTCAATGATGTGAATGGGGGTTCGGAATGGAAACTTTTGAGAGCATATTGAGAGGGAATATTGGGTGGAGAATTTAGCTTATGTTTATTTCATTATTTAAAAAAAAAAGAAAAAAAAAACAGAAAAGAAAAAGAAAAGAAAAGAAAAGAAAAAAAAAAAGAGAAAGCGAAAAGAGAAAAGTTTGTCATTCTTTTTGCTTGTGTAATTTTGGGACTTATGCATTGTATTATAATTATTGAGAATGTCCCATTAGTAGTTTGTAAGTTTATAAATAAGCTTCTTGTTGTAGTTCTTCTTGGGGTTGGAAAGGAAATGAGTAGTTTGGGACTTGTGTGCACTTGAACATCATTACCCCAAGACATGTGTTTTGATTTCCATATCTTCCTTTGTTAACCATTACCCCTGGCCAAGTTATAACCAAAATAAAGGCCTAGTGGATTCTAAGCAAACAACTCTTATATTGTGCATGTAGTGGTCTTGTGTAGGTTGTGTAGTGTGATCTCTTACACATGCATTGGAACATGGTTATAAGCTATCCACTTTGAATTTCATTTCAATTCACTCTCTTGTTTGTGGGGTTATGTGCAACTAGGATAGCATTATATGCTAATAGGTGTGTGTGAACCCTCTATGAGTGAATTTCTTTCTATGAGTGGTACCTTGTGAGCTTTTGAAGTCAAAACTTAGTTTCATTTATGCTCTTGCGACCATGTTGAATGAATGAAACAATTTTGCACGCATGCTTTTTCTACTTTGATTGTCCATGCATTTATACTTAGCACTTGGAAATTACACATGATATTTGGGTTTTGTAACTTATTGAGCTTGAACTTAATTCATTTTTTATCTTAATCGCTTTTTGACACTTTGAGACCCTGCCATAGAATTTTGTGGGTAAATTCACTACAAACCCTCACGAGACCTTACTCATCCACTAGGGAGAACCTAGGGGTTTAAAGGGCTTGCTACACGTAGCTAAGTGTAGCCTTGTTTTCTATGAAAAGAGAAATAAGGTGGCAATTGCATTTCATTTTAATAAAGCCATTGCTAGGGACTAGCAATGTTCAAGTTGGGGGGTGTGATTACATGTATATTTAGATACATTGTTAATGCATTTGAATTGTTAAATTTAAAGTTTTGACATTATTTTGTAACTTACAAATTGTATCATCTTCTTTGTAGGGAAATGGATGAGAAAAGCGAAGTTAATAGTGTTGGATAGGGCTTAGAAGACAAAGAAAAAGTTGTGTTCAAGCTTCACCAAGAATGGTTCGAGCCAGCTGACCGCTATTAGAAAGTGCGTCTAAACTAACCCCCAAGTGCAAGGGTGTGCGGTGTAGTTTTAACTCGGTGAGTCCGAGGTCGAATTCACAGGGAGCCTATGTTATTTAGTTTCTAAGTTATAACAGAAATCCTAAATCTGATTGTAAACTAAGTTTGAAAATTAATTAAAACTAATTCCTAGGGTTTTACAAGTTCAAAATGTAAACTAAAACAAATTAACAACCTATTACCAAAATTCCAGCAATTTAAAATTTTGATTTTTGATTTCAAGGACTAAAATATTAGCTAAACGAATTTTTCCTAATTTAAATGCGCTTCAAAATAATCTAATATAAAAACTATAATGTAATTACTTAAATTAAATCAACCGAAGGCAATTCAATTAAGAAGAAATAAATTTAAGAAGTCCTTGATCCAACTATCAATTCCGGGTAGTTTACGTCTTCACTATGGGATGAGTTGTAATACTTGCGTTAAAACCTAAATTAGGATTTATTCGAAAATTATTGAAAAAGTTTTAATCGAAAGTTTTAATCAAAAGCTTTTACCAGTGATTACAGAGAATATAGTCAAAAACTTCTGTTTTCGAAGGGTTTTCAAACAATCCTATTCGAATTCAAATTCAAATCCAATTCTTCTAGTTTATCCAAAATTATTAAGAAAATTTTAATCGAAAACCTTTACCAGTGATTACAGAGAATATATAGTCAAAGGTTTTCGTTTTTGAATGTTTCTGAAATAAACTAATTCAAATTAAGATTCAAAATCTGAATTTTCAGTTCTTCAAAATTATTGAGAAAATTTTAATCAAAAACATTTACCAGTGATTGCAGAGAATATAGTCAAAGGTTTTCGTTTTCGAAAGTTTTTGAAAGAACTGAATTAGGTTTTAAAAAGTGTAGTTCCCTACGCATGAGCTTTCGCAAACCATGCGAAGGGTCTACGCAAACGTCTCAAAGTTGTAGACCCCTACGCATGAGCTTTCGCAACTCTGCGAAGGGTCTACGTATATCCCATAGATCAGAGTAAACTACCCTTTCTTGATTCGTTGAATCAAGAACTAGGGTTTCTACGCTAGCATGATTTTAAACAAAACGAAAGCAATAAACGTAAGCATAAACATTAGATCTACCACTAGAAAATAATAAATCATATATTAAATTAACGAAACGAAAGTCAACTTACACAGCAAGCAACTCTGAAACTACGTAATGAAAGAGCAGTGCAGCGAAGAATAACCAAACATCGAACAACTCCATAAACAAGACAAGTAATTTAAAACTCTCTAAAAAAAAAAACTATTCTAAAACTCTCAAAGTATCTGAAAATATGAAAAAGAGGTTCCTAAAGTATGTAGAACTAAAACTAGGGCCCCATTGGGTCGGCCATGTAGCAGATGTTATAAAGAAGTTGTAAAAAAAAACCCTAAAAGACGGAGTGAAGCCGCGCGCGCATAACACACTGTGGTCCGGACCGTTTGGTAGGTGGTCCGGACCACAGAAACTTTGTTCTTCAAGTTCTGCTTCTCGTTTGCTGCTTCTAACAGCTTTCTGTCCTCAACTTCCACTGCGATTTTGACCTCGAAAATGATCGATTCAGGCTTCGGCTAAAGCACGAAAGTTGTAGCCCTTTGAGTCTTCTTTCCAACCCAAAAAGAATCAGGTCAATCCGAGTTGTGAGTGAGAAGATATGTCAAAATACTGACAGAGTGTCAAGCTAGAACTTCAGCTGCACACCACTTCAACCATCTAGAACTTCGGACCCTTTTTCTCTCCTCGGCAGCCACTTTCATCATTGCTAATCTCACTTATTTTACCCTTTTACCTGCAATTAAGAAAATAATAATAAAACTTCAAAATAAACTACTTAAATGCATCAAAAGTTATATAAAAGTGGAGTTTGTAATAGCACTTTTCAAGTGCAATCACCAGCCCAGGGACTCAGAGTGAAGGAGAAAGAAAAATGGAGCAACCAAGATTCTGTGGTCCAGGCCCCTCTCCAAACGGTCTGGACCACAGTGGTTGAATCTGGAGAAAAATGCATTCTGTGGTCGGGACCCCTCTCTAAATGGTCCGGACCCCAGCAAAGCCCTAGGCGCGTGTTTTTACTTCGTTTTTTAGGGTTTTTCTCAACTTATGTAAAACATCTAGAGACGGCTGAACAATAGACCTCTTCCCCATTCTTTTTAGTTTAGATTTTGAGAGTTTTGAGAGTTTTTTACATTGTTTTAAGAGAAGGTTTATGGAGTTGTTCGACGTTTGTTTGTTCTTTGTTGCACTACTCTTTCATTACGTAGTTTCAGAGTTACTTTCCATGTAAGTTGAATTTCGTTTCATTAATTTAATATATGATTTATTGTTCACAAGTGGTAGATCGAATGTTCATGCTTACATTTATTGCTTTCGTTTTGTTTAAAATCATGTTAGCGTAGAAATCCCAGTTCTTGGTTCACGAATCAAGGAAGGGTAGGTCATGAAACACTCTGGGGTGTACGTAAGCCCTTCGCATGGGTTGCGAAAACACATGTGTAGGGTTTCACGATTTTAAAACCCATTTTTACTTATTTCGAAAACATTCGAAAATAAAAATCTTTAATCATATTCATTTGAAATCACTGATACTGGTTTTTGGGTTAAATGTTCCTTACACTTTTGAAACAAGTTGAAAATAGGATTCAATTTCAATTTTGATTTCGTTTGTTTAGAAAACCTTTGGAAACAAAGATCTTTAACTATATTTGTTTGAAATCACTGGTACTGATCTTTGATTTTAACATTTTTAACACTTTTTAAACAAAAGTATAATTCAGAATTGAACCTAAACACCTTAGAGTGAAGTAGTGAAATACCTGGACTTGTGAGTTGAATCAAGAACCCTTTTTACTATCAAGTTTCATTATTCAATTTAACTCTTTGCAATATTTAATTTTCCTTGAATTGTAGAATTTAATTTGTATTTAAATTTAGAAATTGAATTGCTGAACTTTCTTAATAGAATTAATTTAATTTCAGTTTAAATTTTGATTCTGCAAAACCTTAGGATTTATTCCCAATTGAACATCAAACCTTAGTTGCACTAAGTTTTAAATTTCTCTTTTATCCTAGAGACTAAATAACATAGACTCCCTGTGAATTCGACCTCGAACTCACTGAGTTAAAACTACGACTACCCTCTTGCACTTGAGAGGTAGAACCCGAACACATTTCAGGGTCGGTCAGCTGCGAAAGGAGTAATAGTTCCAATAAAAATGCCAAGATCAAAGGCAGTTATACACAGAATTGATTTTTTTTCATTTTAATTTTATGTTTCTTTGTTTTTTTTTCTTTTCTTTTTTCCCTAGGGGAAAAGAAATAAATGAAGTGAAACAAGTGTGACAATAGTTAAAATATGGAAGAACTTTCTTCTTTTAACCTTAATACGGAGCAACATTCCAAAAATCATTGCAAGCGGAATTTGAAAAATTATTTTTCATGAGTGTCTTCTTCGCATGAATTTCCAAATGAAGAAAACAAGTCCACATCAAGAAATTTTAGCAGTTAAATGAATCTTGATGGTCATCAAAATAAATACAATCATTTTCTAGACTTGAGTCTAGCTGCATATCTGGGAAAAGGCATCCAGATGATATAGAGGGGGTGCACCTACAAAAGTAAGCCAATAAATTAAACGAATGTTTCAAAATATTAAAACCACTGCCTATAATATAAGATATTTTTCTTGAAACCAAAGCCTTCTACAAACTTGATATATCTTTATAAACTTGTGTAATCAAGATAGATTTTTACTCGAAAATGTTTCCCAAATAAAAAAGAAAGTAAACACATGAAGAAGAAGGCATCTAGTAAACACAATATTCTACATACATCAAGTTTTAATGAACAATTCTATAAAAAGTCCTAATTAATAACAACTAAGAAAGAGCCTATACGAAAAATCAAGCATTTGTGGAAGTTGGAGCTAATATTAAAATGAAGATACTATGTCGTCAAACTAATAGGTATCTTGTTGCTTTTTTATTCTCATCCAAATCGAATCAAACTTTACTTTCTTTAATAATAACAACAAAAAATAGGACTTGGCTACAATGGTCTTGTGGGTATCTTCTAATGGTTCTAGCTGTTGGGAGTACATATGTCTCTTAGCTTGGGTCTGTCATATTTGTGCCTCTGCATCTATTCTGGATTATCATGTCTATTGTGAAGTAAATCAAGCTGTGGATTACATGGCCAATTGGGCTTGTACTCATCACCAAGTTTAGACCTTCTACGAGCAACGTGATTTTCCACATGCTATCCCAAGCATTCTAATTCTTGATGCTGATGAGGTTTCTCATATTAGGACTTAAGATTTTTATAGTTTTTTGGAGGTCAGGTCTTTGCCTCCCCCCATTTTTTGAACTGTGGTAAGTCACCACCTTTTCATTTACTTATTGTTTGGAGGTCAGCTCCTTATTTTTGTACTGTGGTGAGTCACCACAACTTTACTACTTTTCTTTATTGTTTTCCTTTGCTTACGTTAGAAGTCCCCCCCTCTTTTTTATATTAATTTTTTTAGGTTAATATATAGGTAGGGGCCTTGCCAAACCCTCTCTTGCTAAGGAATTTTAATAACAAAAAACTAGGACTTATTTCTTGTAGCTAACAAATGTGCTCTTCAATTTTTATCCCATTAGCTGAGTTTTCAGTCACCACCAAACTAGGCATGTCAGTGAATCATTCTTGAAACACACAATACATCGGATAAATGATCTTAATTAGTTAGAATATGAATCGAGTAAAACATAAAAAGTTTACAAATTAAGGTAACAAAATTCCAACTTTAAAACCTACCATGAGTCCAAATTTTATATTTATAACACTATTTGAAAACTTCTAGAACATAAAATGCAACATAAGTCCCCCCCAAACTTTACCTATGTTTGTATTTTTTCCAAGCGTTACAAATAATTGTTCATACACAACTACAGGTTCAATAAATGATCTAAAAATTACCTAAAAATTTTGATAATTGATAACGCATTTAAGTAGATGCTCACATGACTGTTTTTCAATAGCATTCAAAACAAAAACAAAACATCATTCTCATTAGTCAACTTTTAAAAATAAAACTTTAAATGTATTAACTTTTAAGGCTAAAAATGTCAACTGCTTCCAAGTAGAATAATGCAAATTAAAATTGCCATTCATATAATAATCTCAAAAACATTCCAAAACTAGAAAATTACAAACAATCAACACGACATTGCATTTTGACTGCCCATCTGCTTTTTCTCATCATTGAATGAATGAATTCGATACAATAAAACAAGCTAACACCTTCAATACTAGCTCTATAGCTCTCTCTCACATTAGGAAGAAATGAAATTTAAGCACAGTAGAGTTAATTTAAATATTAGATAATAACAAATAAGAATAAGAAAAAAAACATACGAGAAGGGGGCTGCATCAGTTAATAGGCAATGTTTGTTTTTATGTTACAATGATACATTAATTTCTTTTTATGTTTTCTTTTTTGATTTTGAGCAAATTAAATCGGGAAGTTGAGGAAGAACATATTATGAATACTTGAATTTGATTCATTGATATATATATACACATGTATAATTTATTGGCATAAAAGTGAATTTAGTGAATTAAACTATACATTTGCAAACAATAAAAATAAAATAAAATAGAAAAACAAAGCATAAACAAATGAAGATGAATCAATGCAAGATAAATATAGCTGGATTAAATGCCTTCCTTGGTTGCATCATAATCTACTTCCAATATTCTACAATAGTTCTATATACAGTTATGCAACAGATTCGTAAGCGAAATTGAAATTCACATTTTTTATGAACCCTAAATCATTGAAGAAAAAAATCACAGAAAATTATGAGAAATCTTTACCCTGGACTTAGAGAGCAGATAAGAAATCAAAGGTAGAGCTTTACAGTAGCGGTGATGGTTCTTGAAGGAAGAGGGAGGCGGTGGTCGTTCTTGGAAGAAGAGGCAATAGTGATGGATTAAGGAAGTGACAACGATGGTTCATGGAAAGAGCGCGATGATGACAACACAACATTTGTGGTGCTCGACGGCAGCATTCGTTAGACGTGATGGCAGCTGTCGTGTTTCTCTGTGACACAATGGGCTCATGGTATTGCCGAATGAGACAGGGGAGAGAGAAAGAGAGACAAAATGGGCAAATGGGGTTTTTTCGTGCGAGGGAACAAATATTTTTGGGAGGGAATTAATTTTTGATGATTAATTTAGGTTTAGGCATTAGTTTATCATAGCCGTAACTAAAATATTAAAGCTAAAAGTATAATGGCTATTGCAAAACTATAGTTGTAGCTAAATGAATGAGCCATAAAGACATTAGCTATTGCTTGAGTATTAATGGTTATTACTAAATATTTGGCTCGGCTTTTGACTATGATTTTTGTTAAGCAGTGGTTAAAGGTGTTCTTTGGCTTTGGCAATGGGTCATAGCCAAAACCCTTAGCAGCCAAAAAACCTTTTTTCTAGTAGTGTGAATTTCAGGTGAAAATGATCAAAATATAGAGCTTAAATGCCAAGTTGATGAGAAATGTGAATAATACCAATGGAGAGGAGTATAGCTAGTTTGGATCAATTTAAAGAGTTCAAGGATGATGAAATTGAAGTTTTGAGAAGCTAAGGGGCATAAGATTCAAATACAGTTCACAATACAGTTCAAGAGATTCGAATCCAAATATTTAGGATTCAAATCCTAGTAAGGCAATTTCAATCCCGATGGCTACTGAAAATTAAATTTGAATCTAACTCAAGAGGATTTGAATCCTATGACAAATCTAAGCAACTTTTCACAGCATGATATTTCATATTAATTTGAATTTATTTTTTTCTTATTTCCTAAATAAACTAGAATTTCGTTATTCATGTGAGGATATATAGGATATTGTTAAAAAAACACAGATCATCTTCTTATTATCACTCCACTCTTCATATTCTCTCTCTAGAAACCTTGGCTTTATTTTTATGGATTGTAACTAAACCCTAGCTTAGGCTAGGATGGAACTCATTTGTGACTCCATGTAAGTTTTATTAATGCATTTAAATCTTATGTTTTATCTCTAAATCTTTCTAAATGGATAAATAAATGTTTTCAATAGTTTTTGTAAGGGATTTCATTTCTTTATAATCTTTGATTTTTCATAGATAAAGAGTGGGTTCGGCACAACAAATGTTTAAGGAAACCTTAAATTGTTGTCAACAAAACCATGCTTTGGCACAAAGAATGCTTAAATTCTCTGCGCTTTAAAACCTTAATTTTATGTCCTTAAAAATTGGAACTCCAAAATAATTGGATTTTGAAATAGACAAAGATTCTGATTGAGTCTACAATTATTGTGATTCAATTGAGTAAACATACATTAATAGACTATAAATTTACATGGTGAGCAATAGAGAGAAATTAGATGCCTAAGTGCTCTTTTCCATGCATAAGCTACAATTTTCTTGAAATCTTATTCTCTAACAAAAACATTAAGCTTTGGTTTTTTAAAAAATTTAATACCAAAAGACTTCGTAACTTTTCCCAAAGGATGACCCCGAGCTTTACTGGGTTATTAGACTTGACGAATCCTTGCACTTGGGGAAAAGACAAGCAAAACCATTCCTTAAAGTATTTCCAACCTCCTTAAACATTAGAAAACTTTTCAAGATAATCCTACTAGCTATCCAATATATATAGGCAACTTTTAAATTGAATCTTACTTGAAATAGATTACAAAACTGCCTTAAATATTCTAGAAATCTCATCGCTTGCTATGATGAAGTAGCCAGCGAGCTTCCCAGCAAACTCCTTGATTACACTTAAAAAGTGTAATTACATGTCTCAAATTAGATCATAAAACATGCATTCATTGATTAATTAGTAGTGATTTTATTTACTTTGCATTCTAATAGTGTCTATTTTTAAAAATACAGAGAAACGATGGAAAATAGTAAGATTATCAAGGATGAAACAGATAAAAAGGATGAAAGTTCTCCATTGTTCAAGCCCAGGCACGTAGACATTCAATCTGGATAGTTACAAATCAACTATGGAAGAAACTAAAGAAATTGACAAAGGAATCCAAAATTTAGCTTTGCCTTCCAAACGGGAATTTGTCGTCCAGATGCCATTTTCCAGTCACTAAATATTTTGACACTTAGAAAATTTTTAAGTTTGAATTTTTGTTCTTGCCGTCTGGACTAGATGATCCAAATCAACCCATGTTTTTAGTTTTCAGTTTAGGGTTTTTGCTATATATATATATATATATATATTTGTATTGTTCAGACTGGGAGACAGCCGTTCATATTCAGTTTTCAGAGTCTAGGGTTAGTTTTACAGCTTTTCATTTATTATTTTCTGCTTTCACACATCGAATCGAATGTTTGTTCATCAGACATTCTACAGAAGTAATAAAGTTTCAGGTTCTTTTTAATGTATTCTTTCTATTTTCAATTGTTCTTTTCTTTTGATTGTGTTTGGTTATTTATAATGATGCTAGGCTGAACTTTTCCTTTTGATTCAACCCATCAATGATAGGGAGGTTATTATTTGATGATTGACTACCATATGAACCTTACATGCAAGCGGGGTTTCTATTTTCTAAATTGATTTTATTTGTTTCAAAAACTTTTGAAAACATATAACATCAATCATATTTTCTCAAAATTCCTGATGCTATTATATGATTAAAATGGTTATATATATTTTTGAAATCAAATAAATCAAGTTTAGACCAAAGAATTTTTTCAAGATGATATTATTCCAATTTTACTTATCCTAAACATGATTTTAGAACTATGTTTTGGAAAAATATTTTAATGATAACAACTTCTAGTTTATTTTTCTTAAACGTGAAATTTAAACTGAAACAAAATTCGCATTCAATTTGAAAATAATTAACCTATCCATATTTTTAAGTTGAATCAAGTTATTTATCATTCATTCAAAATTCTAGATTTTATTACCTTACTTTAGTTTAATTTAGTTTGAATTTTATTAATTCATTATTTAAAGTAGAATTAATTTGAGTGTTTGTTCTTTAGTTTATTATAATACTCGCAATTTTATTTTAATTGTTTTTGGTTAGATAATCAATCTTTCCAAAACCTTTTTGCTTTTTTTTTTTTTTCCAAAAGAGAATAGTAGGTTAGAAGAACTTAAAAACCCTAGACTTCAATCAAGTTTCTAGTGGATACAATCCTTGTCTCACCAAGTAAAACTACACCACACTCTCATATACTTAGGAGGTATTTTAATAGTAATTAGTTGGAGTAGTCACTCTTACGTTGAATACATTGTCTTGGCTTTTTCTAACAACCTTAATTGCTCTCCATTTTTCCAATGGGTCATCCAGTGGCTTATAGAATTATCACATCAAAACTATACAAAAATATGCCAAAAAAATCTCGTTGGCTAGCTCATTGGAAATCTTATAGGGACAAGCTTCTCAATGGGCTCCCAATGGTTTCCTAATGAGGTAGTTTTCGAACTCCGTTTCGCTTAAAATTTTATGGGTAATATCTTTAGTCCTTGATTACTTGATCCATATAATTTCAGTGCTTAAAAAATCTTTGAACTTATATCTTTGACACCTTAGCTAAATGCCTAAAAGTACAACTTTGGAATCATTGTTTCTTCACTAATTTTCCATTTACAAATATAAGCCTAACAATCTCCCTCTTTGAAAATTTTGTGATAAAAACAATCCTCCTATTTACAATCTAATAAAATTACAACTTTCTCAAGATTGAAACTTAATCAAGCTAAACTCTCGGTTAATATGTGAACTTGTGAACTTCCTCTTAAACATGCTCGTCATTTAAACAAAACACCTTCTGAAAAATAATTAAGTTTAAACTAATATAATCAACCTCTTTTCCCATTTTATGTCATAAAATTGAAAAACATGAAAACCAAGAAAATAGGAATGAGAAAGTAAAGGATGGGACATGAATAGATAAGGGTAAAAGGAATGGAAAAATATGCAGCAACTAATTAAACCATGCAAACTAACTAAGATTAAGAAAAATTAGAAAGTGAGCAATTTGTAGCAAGTACCTTAGTCTATTTTTGAACAAACTATGATCAATGCTATACCATAAGAACATTAGATTAAGCTAAAAACCACTCTACATGTCATGAATCAAAGAAGTCATAGAATTAAGAACTTTCAAGTCATGAGTTGTTCACATATGGCATGGTAGAGAAAAATTCTGGAGATGTGTGTGACTAAGTATCGTCTAACATGTAAATTATTCACACCATCATACTCCAATGCATCTTTCTTACTTTCTCCATGGACCACTAAATTGTAATTGAGATGAAAATTAAAATCCTTCCACTTTTCAACTAATTTATCCCAAATTTACAATTTTTAACTTTTCTTCATTGGTCTTTCAATTTAGCACATATAATCATCACCAAGCCTTTTTTTTTCTTTTGGCAATTTTCCATTATTTTCTATTTTGCATAAATCCTACCAAACTTGATCGCTTTCACAAACTTATGAAAAGGTAGGCTTTTCCTTATATCATCACTAACCAAACGAGTGGTCATTTTGATAACTGATATGTTAATATGGTGGCTTCACTCTATTCCATTGGTAGCCCTTTCCAAGCAAATTTATTTAAAGATCCTAAAGAGAAATCATAGGTCCATGTAAAAAATAAAGTCAAGTTTAAAGAATGATAGATAGAATACAACACAATGATAGACTCTACCTGTATAGAACTTTACTTAAAAACATATCACAACTTTGCAAAAAATAACAAAATATTACTCATTATTAAGACATGTATTTCAAGTCATGAAAAGTATTTTGTTCATACATTTTTATTCATGTTCTACTAGCAAAGATAAGACCATAGAATATGCAAAAATTATAACGAAGTATAAAGTGTGAGTCCATAAAATCTTTTTAGATCTTTTAAATATTATTTTATTTTATTTTTGTTATTTTTCAATAATGAAACAAAAACAAAAACTAATCATGCAATGAATGACAATTTAAACTATATGATCTAATAAAACTAAAAAAAAAAAAAAATAGAACGGTATACAAATCCTATTCTATGCAAAATAATAGTCTTTACTTAACTAGGCTTACCCCTATAACATTGTTAGAGATGTGATTAAGCCTTGGGGGCATTGGGTTTAGTTCAATGAGTATTGAAAAAAAAATTATTTCTATTTTTCCTCATTGGCTTAGGCATATGAGGTCTAGAATCAAAACGTGACTCTTGAAACCTTAGTAGGTCAAACTTATTTGACAAATAGAAATTAGGTCTCATGAAATTACGAGGCTTAATATAGGTAAAAGGAAACCCATGTAATTTATGGCAATTTGGTCTAGTGTGACCCTTAATACCACAATCAAATACAATCTCAAAGTGCAAAAAAATAAAAGAGATTGAACACAAATATTTTTACAAGGAAAATCCTTCTCAAATAAGGGAGAAAAAATATTAGGTACCAAAATTTCTATTATACACAAATGGTTACAAAGAATTGTTGATTTTTATAGCATAGGGTTGAGAAAATACCTCGAATGGAAAGACGAACTCTTTAAAATTTTCTTCGGATGCACAGCGAAAGCATCTTCTTTCAGTGATTCAGCTTTCCAAACTATTATCAATTCTCTCTTTCTAGATGGATGTGTGTGGGCACAATTTTCAGATCGATCGCCTCATTAATAATATATAAAAGATATTTATAGAGAGAGAGATATAGAGTTTGTATCAGAGAAGATCTCTAACTCTAGAGATTATCTCTTATCAACTCTCTCATATATCTTATCTATATATATTATCCTAATATATATTTAGAAGATATAGTATCTTGAGAAAATCTCCCAACTATATCATCTTATCTAAATATATATTAATTATCTATAATTTATTTCATAAATAAATTATAAATAATTAGCCAATTGGACCTGGCCCATCAAGATAAAATTGAGCTAGCTTGGGGACTGAAGGCCCATGGATTCCTAACTCCAACTTAAAAGATATTTGGGCCTTGTCATCTCATGACAACCCATTATCTTTTAAATTAACCTAGGGCTATTCCACTAAAAGTCCTGAGCTGCACTCTAGTAGTCCATGTTGAAATTCATTTAATTAAAACAACTTTTAATAAAATGAATTTTGGTCTTAGACCAATAATATACACTTAATTAACCCTCCATTATAAGTTTGTAATTAAGCTAGGTTAAATGTCGAGTCCCTTAATTACATATTTAACCCTAAGTCACTATTTATCTATATTTTGATCATTCTCAATATTTCCATATTTGTAAACAATTTACAAATAAACATTGTTATTCAATAAACAATTTATTGATTAAACTGCGGCCACAGATTTAATGATCAAAAAGATAAATAGCTTAGGTGAGCGTATCAGAATGGATTCCATCTTATAAGTATATGTTCCCACGATTCATAATATTAAATCTCCAAATTATCAAGGTTTTGACCATTAATAAGATCTCCCTCCATGACAACTCAAATAGACTTAATCTATGAATGTGAATCCATTACAAGCTCAGGATTAAGGTTTATTAAGTTTATTAAAGCTTATGTAAATTATGATTAAAGACATTTATTAACCAAAACATAATTTACAACAGTCCATTCAATATATATATGTCATATACATACTAACTTTCCTACTCAAAGTCACCACTTTAGTGATCAAGATAAATCACCCAATTAAGAAGTAGAAAAGTTACAGCTTTAACATAATGAAATGCCCATTTCATTAATTAGCTGTGAATTTACTTTTATTTATAAAACTTGTGATTTAAATCTTTCTGTATTGGCATCTTATGCTCAATACTTAAATCACATACTTTATAAATAAGGGACAATAGTGTATGCTTAAATAAATAAATATTTTATTTTAACCAAAAAAATAAATTAAATGAAATGTCATTACAAAACATGCTTTCAAGGGCACCAAAGGAAAATAAATCTAATAATCTCCCACTTACCCTAAAGCATGTTTAGCTGCTAGGGTCTTTGTGAATGGATCCGCTAGATTCTCGGTAGGAGCAATCTTGGATACACTCACTTCACCCTTCTGAAAGTCAGAATCTGTACGTCCAATAGGTACTAGATTTTCACTAGAATACACAAGCATATAATCTCTTTTCTCCAAAGATACTTAAGTATATGCTCTACTGTAACCCAATGTTCTGGCCCTGGATTAGACTGGTATCTACTAACCATTCCTACTGCATGGCAAATATCTGGTCTAGTACATAGCATACCTTTGTGCCAACTATTTGTAACCACATCATTCATTGTTTCATCATAACTAGTGGGATCTGATTCATGTTCATCAGAGACTGCTTGATAAGACTCTCTAATTTACATATACCTTCAACACATGTGCTGGAGAACCCTAAATGTGTATATGGCATAAACTAGGTTTATTACCATTCCACAATTGTAAGGGTGTACTGGGAATAGACTTAGATGGAACCAAGTTTAGAAGATACATGGCTGTTTCTAAGGCATAACCCCAAAACGAGATGGACAGAGTTGAATAACTCATCATTGACCTCACCATATCAAGCAGAGTTCTGTTTCTCCTTTCTGCTACACCATTTTGCTGTGGAGTTCCTGGTGCGGCTAATTGAGAAACTATCCCATTATCTGATAAGTAGTCCCTAAACTCATTGAGGAGGTACTCGCCACCTCAATCAAATCGAAATGTCTTTATGTGTTTTCCTAATTGCTTTTCTACTTCCGCCTGAAAGACTCTGACTTTTTCAAAAGCTTCAGACTTACGGTGCATTAGGTACACATAACCATACCTTGAATAATCATCAACAAATATGATGAAATATTCAAAACCCCCTCTTGCTTGAGTGTTCATGGGTCCACATACATCAGAATACACTAATTCCAACAGTTCTGTGGCTCTATTACCTTTAGCATTAAAAGGTCTTTTGGTCATTTTGCCTTCTAGACAGGATTCGCAAGCATCTGATAAGTAGTCCCTAAACTCATTGAGGAGGTACTCGCCACCTCAATCAAATCGAAATGTCTTTACGTGTTTTCCTAATTGCTTTTCCGCTTCCGCCTGAAAGACTCTAACTTTTTCAAAAGCTTCAGACTTACAGTGCATTAGGTACACATAACCATACCTTGAATAATCATCAACAAATATGATGAAATATTCAAAACCCCCTCTTGCTTGAGTGTTCATGGGTCCACATACATCAGAATACACTAATTCCAACAGTTCTGTGGCTCTATTACCTTTAGCATTAAAAGGTCTTTTGGTCATTTTGCCTTCTAGACAGGATTCGCAAGCATCTGATAAGTAGTCCCTAAACTCATTGAGGAGGTACTCGCCACCTCAATCAAATCGAAATGTCTTTATGTGTTTTCCTAATTGCTTTTCCGCTTCCGCCTGAAAGACTCTGACTTTTTCAAAAGCTTCAGACTTACGGTGCATTAGGTACACATAACCATACCTTGAATAATCATCAACAAATATGATGAAATATTCAAAACCCCCTCTTGCTTGAGTGTTCATGGGTCCACATACATCAGAATGCACTAATTCCAACAGTTCTGTGGCTCTATTACCTTTAGCATTAAAAGGTCTTTTGGTCATTTTGCCTTCTAGACAAGATTCGCAAGCATCTGATAAGTAGTCCCTAAACTCATTGAGGAGGTACTCGCCACCTCAATCAGATCGAAGTGTCTTTATGTGTTTTCCTAATTACTTTTCCGCTTCCGCCTGAAAGACTCTGATTTTTTCAAAAGCTTCAGACTTACGGTGCATTAGGTACACATAACCATACCTTGAATAATCATCAACAAATATGATGAAATATTCAAAACCCCCTCTTGCTTGAGTGTTCATGGGTCCACATACATCAGAATGCACTAATTCCAACGGTTCTATGGCTCTATTACCTTTAGCATTAAAAGGTCTTTTGGTCATTTTGCCTTCTAGATAGGATTCGCAAACTGGTAGTGGTTCAAAAAACCAGTGAATCCAAATGTCCACTTTTAACCAGTCTTTGGATCCTATCTAGATTTATATGACCTAAACGTAAGTGCCACAGATATGTTTTATTAGTTTGGGATACAATGATTCTTTTATGGTGATTAGTTTCGTTATTCAATTCTGTGTCATGTAGTGAGTTTATTTTAGGATGCAAACAGTATAAAATTGTCAACCATTGTACTAGAACAAATAAACATTTTATTCCTTTTGATTACTACGATAGAATAAAAAATAACTGAATATCCATGAATATTCAAACTACTAACCGAAATCAAATTACGTCTAAGTCCAGGTACAAATACACAAATTTCTAAAACTAAAATTCTGAATGCATCATAAATAAAGTAATGACTCCCACTGCACTGACAGCAACCGTTGCACCAGTTCCCAACCGAAGACTGACTTCTCCATCATTAAGTGCCTTGGTTTCCTGGAACCCCTACAATGAATTGCAAACATGATTAGTGGCTCCAGAATCTACTATCCAGGAATCAGTAGAATCAACCACTAAACAAGTTTTAATGACGAGAATGTTACCTGAGGTTCCAACTGTCCCCTTGGCCTTGGCCTGTGCAGACTTTGCCAAATATACTGGGCAGTTGCTCTTCCAATGCCCCTTCTGCCCACAATGGAAACACTTTCCCTTGGGCTTCTCTTCCTTTAGCTAATTTTATGCCACCTCTAACTTAGCTGCTTTCTTGGGTTTGTTCTTCTTCTTCTTAATTCCCTTTTCTTTAGGATTGGGATTAAGAGAAGAAGATGCCCCATGAGTTAGATAAACACTCGGTGCAGACTTTAGAATTGATTCTGCTACCTTCAGCTCATTCATCAACTCAGTTAATGAGCAATCTCTTTTGCTCATTGTGTAGTTGAGCTTGAATGGCTTAAATTAAGGAGCCAAGGTGGCTAGAACCATATCAATTTGCTCCTCAGCATTATATGTTCCACCCAATTCCTCCATTTGCCGAAATAGTGCAATCATTTTTAACATATAATCCTGCACTGGAGTACCTTTGGCTTGGCGAGTGTTCATTATCTCACTGATGACAGCCAACCTCTGAGTCCTGTCCTTTTTAACGAACATCTCAGAAAGACTTAACATCATGTCAGCAGCAGTGGGCATCATCTCATGCTGTTTAGACAAGTCACTTGATATGGAAGCCAGAATGTAACATCTAGCCATAACATTAGACTTTACCCACCTTTTATCAGCATCTTGCTGAGTTTGAGAGGCATTTAAATCAGGTTTAGGAGGGCATGGTTCAGTGAAAACAAAACTGTGCTCTTCCGCATTTAAGACAATGTTCAAATTCCTTTTCCAGTCCATATAATTAGGTCCAGTTAATTTATTCTAACTTAAAAGAGCAGCTACTGGGCTGAAAGACATTTTTCTAAATAAAACAAATAAATTTAAATAAGCATACATTCTTAAAACATAAAACTTTTACATAATAAAATGCATAAAAAAATATATATGCATAAGTAGAACTCTATAACTACTTTATCATGCATCGGTAATCTAATTCCGTTTTAAATATGCCTCCGTAGGGTGGTCATATTTGCCACTAATTAGATAAGTCCACTTACTTATTTATTATTATTTTAATTAGATATCTCATTTCTAAATAATAATAAATTACCGATATTTTTAGCCTCTTAGAATTAATTTAATAAGAACTCTGTAGGGAGGATATTAAATATTCTAAGTTGAGTGTATAACCACTGTTTCAATTTCTCATATTTCCCAAATAAAAAAGCTACCGTAGGACAGTCAGTTCTATTTAGTAATATTCAAAATTTTATCCTTTAAGGAAATCCTATCCAGTAACCAATATCGATTAATATCCTCTATAGGGAGCTCACAAGATTTGAGACAAGATATTAATCTGTCTTACTATAGGATTAACAGTGGAGGCTGTGGGTTTTATGTCTAAAACCTTCTCCCACTCAATTTTTTATAACTTAGAGTTTTTAATGAAATCCTATCCAGTAACCAATACCGATTAATATCCTCCATAGGGAGCTCACAAGATTTGAGATAAGATATTAATCTATCTTACTATAGGATTAATAGTAGAGGCTGTGGGTTTTATGTCTAAAACCCTCTCCCACTCAATCTTTATAACTTTGAGTTTTTAATTTTGTTAAATTAATATTTTAAGAAAAATATTAATTGACATTCTAACCATTAATATCTAATTTTACAAAATAAAATAATTAATTGGTTATGTCAATATAAAATTAACAAAATTAAATAAATGATATTAACCTTATTCTAATCTCATTAGAATATAAATATCATATAAATTAAACAAATAATATTTACTATATCCTAATCACATTAAAATATAAATATTATCTAAATTAAATAAATGACATTAACTTTATTCTAATAACATTAGAATATTAATATCATAAAACATAAATTATGCATGAACATGTGATGTGGCGTCCCTAAAATCTATATGACATGTTATCAAACAAACATTCATAACTGATAACCAAATTAAATAAATAAATAACTCTTAATTCACAGTTTTCCTAAAAATTACATTGACAAAAAAAACTTAATCTAGTCTTGCAGTCAATGTCCATCTTCCAGCTACTTTCTTTATCTTCCTCTTACTTCCTTGGCCTGTGGAATTTAAGTTGGATTTGGGTTGAGAGCATTTTTGACATTTCTCAAAATTTATAAACTACTTTTATAAATAATAAAACTTGTGGGTTATAAGTTAATTAAAAATTTGCCCAACAACTTTTAAAAAAAAATTAAAGTTTTAATATTTTGAGAAATCTCTGTTTCACCCTAGTTTATTTTAAAACTTTTCAATCAAGCCCATGTAAAATGCTTTTGGAAATATTTTAAAATAGCCCCAAGGATTTAAAAACAATTTCAAAGAGACCCTCTTCCCCAAATCCAATCTTTACAGGTTGCTGTATAAATTTCACCGTCGTGTTGCTCTGGCGAGGATCTAGTCGGGACTGCCATTACCCACGCCACGACTAGCTCTCCGCTGCCTTGCATGATGGTTGCACTATCCCCGCCGTAGCCCCTCTGCAAAAACCCCACCGCAACCCATCACGGGTTGCCCCGCGGCTACCGTTTCTACCAAACCCACGGCTTCCACAGCGTGAGCGTTGGAAGCTCTGTCCCCGCGGGTCACCGTGACTCTGCCGAACGCCACCGCGGGTTATATCCGCAGCCTGTGCAGGTTGCGATCCCGTGGCTGTCACCCATCACCTGCAATATATATATACATATATATATATAAGCTGTTGTGTGGGCTGCAGGTAGGCTACTCCCAAATCACAGGCACACATCATTTTTTTTTAATTAATCTGTGAGGCGCAGCCCAAGTCTCAGGTTCTTCACATGGCAGTCCTTGGTTCTGTTTCACTACTTTGTTGTTTTGTTCTTCTGTCTGCTTGTTTCTATCCATGAAGTCTCAATTCCAATGGATCGGGTCTCAATTGTTTTCACGGAACAATACAAACCCAGAGAAAAATTACAGACTCTAAACAGAATAATTACAGAGACTTACAGATCTGAAAAAATAAAATCAGGAGAGAAAACATGGTTCTAAAAATTAACCACTCCTCCTGTTACACCCTCGAATACAAATAAAAACCTACTGTGAATTAAGGGTTTCATTCATCCACACAAGAGAGAAAAATAAAACTGATGCCACATCGATGTATAATTAAAACTATGCTATGAATTCAACAAAAGCTCTCATACCAATTGTTAATTTTTATAGCATAGGGTTGAGAAAATATCTCGAATGGAAAGACGAACTCTTTAAAATTTTCTTCTGATGCACAGCGGAAGCATTTTCTTTCAGCGATTCAGCCTTCCAAACTATTCTCAATTCTCTCTTTCTAGATGGATGTGTGTGGGCACAATTTTCAGATCGTTCACCTCATTAATAATATATAAAAGATATTTATAGAGAGAGAGATATAGAGTTTGTATCAGAGAAGATCTCTAACTCTAGAGATTATCTCTTATCAACTCTCTCATATATCTTATCTATATATATTATCCTAATATATATTTAGAAGATATAGTATCTTGAGAAAATCTCCCAACTATATCATCTTATCTAAATATATATTAATTATCTATAATTTATTTCATAAATAAATTATAAATAATTAACCAATTGGACCTGGCCCATCAAGATAAAATTGAGCTAGCTTGGGGACTGAAGGCCCATGGATTCCTAGCTCCAACTTAAAAGATATTTGGGTCTTGTCATCTCATGACAACCCATTATCTTTTAAATTAACCCAGGGCTATTCCACTAAAAGTCCTGAGCTATACTCTAGTAGTCCATGTTGAAATTCATTTAATTAAAACAACTTTTAATAAAATGAATTTTGGTCTTAGACCAATAATATACACTTAATTAACCCTCCATTATAAGCTCGTAATTAAGCTAGGTTAAATGTCGAGCCCCTTAATTACATATTTAACCCTAAGTCACTATTTATCTATATTTTGATCATTCTCAATATTTCCATATTTGTAAACAATTTACAAATAAATATTGTTATTCAATAAACAATTTATTGATTAAACTGCGGCCACAGATTTAATGACCAAAAAGATAAATAGCTTAGGTGAGCGTATCAGAATGAATTCCATCTTATAAGTATATGTTCCCACGATTCATAATATTAAATCTCCAAATTATCGAGGTTTTGACCAATAATAAGATCTCACTCCGTGATAACTCAAATAGACTTAATCTATGAATGTGAGTCCATTACAAACTCAGGATTAAGGTTTATTAAGTTTATTAAAACTTATGTAAATTATGATTAAAGACATTTATTAACCAAATCATAATTTACAACAGTCCATTCAATATATATATCTCATATACATACTAACTTTCCTACTCAAAGTCACCACTTTAGTGATCAAGATAAATCACCCAATTAAGAAGTAAAAAAGTTATAGTTTTAACATAATGAAATGCCCATTTGATTAATTAGCTGTGAATTTACTTTTATTTATAAAACTTGTGATTTAAATCTTTCTGTATTGGCATCTTATGCCCAATACTTAAATCACATACTTTATAAATAAGGGACAATAGTGTATGCTTAAATAAATAAATATTTTATTTTAATCAGAAAAATAAATTAAATGAAATATCATTACAAAACATGCTTTCAAGGGCACCAAAGGAAAATAAATCTAACAAGAAGACTACTATAGCACACACAATCTACTCTTCTAACCTTTGCTACACCAATTACAATGGACGCCTTCTTCAATACATGAAGAAGAATCTTCACTTGCACTTAATGAAGAACACGCTCAAATATTCAAACTCCTTTAAAGAACCCACGCATAAGAATTTGATAGTTAAAATTATCATGGCTAAATTAAGAGAGATCAATTATAAGCTCACAAAGAATATGTACTTCTCTCTCAAGAAGTGCTTTAAGACCCTAGGAGGAGAAAGTCTATTTATAGAGCATTCAAGCAATCCAATCTTCATATAATTGCATAGTTTTCTATTCCCAAAATTTTTTAGGAACCCTTTCTTAAATTATTTCCAACCTTCTTGAAATTATAGGAAACCTTTTCAACCTCTTTGAGCATTGGAAAACTTCCTTAACGTATTTTCAACCCTCTTAGGCATTAGAAAACCTTCCAAGGTAATCCTACTAGCTGTCTAATACATATAGACAACTTCCAAATCAAATCATACTTAAATAGATTGTAGAGCCGCCTTGACTATCATGAAAATCTCGTTGCTCACTGGGACAAGTTAATCAGCGAGCTTCCTAACGAGCTCCTGTACTAAATACATTATCTTGGCCTTCCCAGTGACCTTAATTGCTTACTGTTTTTGCAGCAAGATTCCTAGCGAAACATCCAACAACTTATAAAATTGTCACCACGTCAAAATTGTGCAAAACCTTGCTAAAACAATTCTCATTGGCTAGCTCATTAGTAATCTCGTGGGGGTGAGCTTCCTAGCGACTTCCCTACAAGAGGTAATTGTCGAACTTTGTTTTGCATAAAATTTTACTAGTAATATTTTAGACCCTAGCTACTTGATATATGTAAGTTTGGCACTGAAAATGCTTCGAACCTATATCCTTGGCACTTTAGACAAATGCCTAAAAGTATAAATTTGAAATCATTTTTCTGTTTCACTAATTTTCCAATTACAAATATGAACCTAACAATAACTATATCGATAATTAAACTAGAAACATATATTAGACTATTCAACACACAAGATAATAATTCCATTCCAAACTCATGATCATTGGACGTCATGTGTTGGAACAATAACCATATCAATAATTAAGAAAAATCTGCATTGTTGAGAGGTCTAATCCTTCAGATAAAATTATGCTACATTTGAGGATGCAGTATTATAGTTAGGTATTTGGCAATGTTGTGTTAGTAGTAGGTTAAAAAGTGATTGGGTCTGAGTGGGAGTAAAAGTAATGAACAATATTTACAAAGTTTAATGAACTTGAACTGTGTTAGTTTAGGGGTTTAAAAGGATAAACACTATGAGAGGAAAAGAAGTTTGAATTTTTTTTGGAATGTAATGCGAACATTTTGATGATAATTGGTTCATAGCATGACTAACCAAGTTTTTTACTAAATAAAACCATAACCAAGCTCTGGAGTTAATATTGGGTCTTTGATTGAATCTTTGGGTTTGGATAGAATAACATTAAGTCACAATTAGATTCATACTTGGAAGAGTCTAGACTTGATATGAAGTAAAATGCAGATTTAGACATTCTTAGTGATTGGAAGTCAAATAATGCTTAGTATCATGCACTCTCATTAATGGAGCATTCTAATCACCATTGTTGCCTCAAAGTCAACTTGTAGTTGGAGGCCAAATTATTAGTAAACATCATTCTTCCATTATACCAAAGAATGTGAAAGCATTGTTATGCATTCATGACTGGATTTATGGTTTAGGAGCGGAGAAAATATGGTTAAATTTAATTATTGATATGGGTTACTTCTACATTAATAATTTTTCTTGTCTTTTTTATGTTTTGAATATTATTTTTGAAGATTTGGATAAAGTGGAGGAAGAGCTAATTGGGAATTTTGAAGTTGTAGTGGCCAGACTTGACACTAGTTCTAATATCTCCTCATTATTAGGTGAGTCTCCTTATATATTTTGTATATACATATCTCAACCAATTGTATTTATTGATCACAAATTCTATGTTTAATGAATGTGGAAACCTAAAGATGATGTGGTAAAGTTGCATAACTAAAATATGCTCTATTTTGTTCTGAATATTATGATTTGGCCCAATTCCTACTCTGATAGAATTATGAGATTTAAAATTCCTTTTGCGTCCAAATATAGGTGTTGTTCAGTTCTAATTTATGAGTCTATAAAGCATTTATTTGGGGGAAGGAACCAAGTAGTTGTCTGATGGGAATTTTTTTGTGAAGTTTTTTTATATGAGATCTTATTGGCTCGAAATAAATGTTAATTTAATTATTTATAAAGTGCTTAAATGGCTTAAGGAAATTAATATGTTGGTTAAACATTCTTCTGCATTTATTTCTCTGGTTCTATTTGATTGTGCTAATGGTTTTCTAATTTTTTTTTTCTCTTGTCTGGAACCTTCTAATGATGATAATGCTTGTTTTGTGCTAGATAAACAAGGTCGTCATCATTGGAGGCATCCTAAGTAGTTTTTTGCTGGTTCCAATTTGGCATTTCAAAGTGGTGACAAGATTTAACTTTTGCTAATCCCTCTATGGCGGATCTTTAATGGTTGTTTCTATTTTGTTTTTGAGGGTTTTATGTTTTAGAGGAATTTTGAGAATGTTGCAATTTATGCAAAGATGGATATGCATTTCATTTTTGTCTACTATATTTTTTAGATTTATGTACTATTTTGATATGGGAATTTGTTTTGAAATATATATATATATATATATATGCACTGGTGTGTTAGTGATACAGTTTGGTATAAAATAATAAATCTACTTCCATTTTATTAGTTTAATTTTTAAACTGGTTGAATGTGAGCTCGTGGTTTTGATATATATAACTCATATCCAACCCATCTAATAATGATCTGTTATTAAATAAGTATATTGAGTTCAATTTGTTTAATCACAATCCATTATGACCGAATTCAAACCCATCCATTTGCTAACTCTAATAAATCTACTACTGAAATGTGTTGCTCTTCACTTGAGTCACATAATTTGTAAACATTGTGGAGTGAATGTATAAGAGCAAGAGTAAAAGCGTAGAAGTATCAATTTTTTTGAAAAACAAAAGACTAATAATGTCTCTAGAGAGTCTGTAAGAAATATTTAAATATATATTATAAACATATTTTATGTAAAATAAGACTGAAAAAAGAACTTATCGTTATCTTCTTTGTTTTTTTTTTTTATTTTGAATGTGTTACAGCAATATTATTTTATACATAAAATTTATAAAATAATTTTATACATAATTATTATATTTATTAAAAAATAATCCTAATATTATCTATAACAATTTAATGTATTTTAACTATCAGAATATTACATATATATGTAACTTAAATAATTGATAAAAAGTAAACTCATTTCAATTTAAGAATTTGACTAAAATTTGTCTTGAGTATATGAACTCAGTAATTGAAACACAATCCTCAATTCACCGTTTCAAAGTGAAAAATTGTGTGGTTTTTGCTTTAACTGCAAGGCCGGCCCACCCCAGGTAGCGGCTTAGATTTCTCTCTTTCTCTATTAGATCTATAAATAAGTAGTTGGTAGTTAGTAAAACAACCTACTAAATAAGGAATATGAGCTGTAGGCTATTATAACAGAAAAGGTAGTTATAAATCAGTGAGTTAGTTAAGAAATTGGGGGGGAAAAGTAATTAGGAAGGCAATGGGGTTGTTAGCTATGGCTTATAAATAAGGAGAAGGACCATTGTAAAAGGGGATGAAATTTTTGTTCTACAATTCAATAATATTTTCCAAATCTGTCATCTTCTTCCCTAGCCATTACAATTGGTATCAAAGTAGGCTGATTCTTGGACTGCTGTTCTAAGGAAAACCACTATGGCCGAAGGAGCTAGAGCAACACAAGAAGCTAAGAAGTAGGAGAAAACCATTCGGATGCTGAAAGAAGGCAGTGAGAAGAATGCAAAGGAGATTGGAGAAATCAAGAAATCTCTTAGAGAGTGGAAAGATATCAAGGAGATGATTGTAGCTATGAGCATAAAGCATAATCAAATGGCAAGCCACATGTATGGAAAGTCACAACAAGAAAGAAGTGGAAGTTCAAGAAGGCAACAACCAGAGTCATCGGAAAAGGTTCAAGCTGAATTTCAAGGTCTGGAAGAATACCCCTTAAGGTCAGAAAATCCCCATTCTTCTTTTCCCTTCTATCAAAGAGTTGCGAAGATTGAATTTCCTCGATTCTATGGTGAAAATCCCAACGGATGACTGTACAAATGCAAGAGGTTTTTTGAGTATAATGCAGTGAATAATAGGGATAAAGTGAAGTTGGCAGCATTACACCTGGAAGGATCATCTTTGCAATGGTTTCAATGGTTTGAAAAATGTCATCAGCATATCACCTGGGAGGGGTTTAAACAAGGGTTGCTAGCAAGATTTGGCCCAAATTCTTATAAGATGCAATGGGTGAATTAACTAAACTCAAACAAACCTCCACAGTTAAGGCCTATCAAGAAAGATTTGAGGTATTAGCTAATCAAACTCAAAATTTGCCTGAGTCCATCTTTGTTAGCTGTTTTATAAGTGGGCTCAAGAAGGAGATCAGATCAGGAGTCTTGATGTTCAAGCCAAATTCAATCACTAATGCCATAGGATTGGCAAAATTACAAGAATCCAGCATTGAAGCCACCTTGAAGTCAAAAATGAGGCTTAAACAAGCTGCAGTTATTGGAGATAAAACATATATGGGCAGTGGAGGCCAATACAAAAAAGAATGGTCTAAGGAACTAAAAGAAAAAATGGCCAAAGGATTGTGTTTTAAATGTAATGAAAGATATACAAAAGGACTTAGGATTCTAGTCGATGAATCTTGAAACGAGACATGCCTCACGGTAAACAAACAAAACTAGCCGATTCGAGGTATGCAGCAAGAAACAATTATATGTCATGGAAGAGGAGGAATAAGAACTAACACAAGATGGGGAAGGAAAAGAGGAAAAATATGAAGAACAAAATCCTAAAGAAGAGCCGTAGATTTCTTTAAATGCAATCACTTGGTCAATCTCTTATAGAACAATGAGAGTAAAAGGGAATGTGAAGAAGAAGCTTATTATAATCTTGATTGACTCAGGAAGCACCCACAATTTTTTGAGTACTGAAGTGGCAAAGAGGACCAGCATTGAAGTTGAAGAAATTGATCCATTGCCGATTGTTGTTGCTAATGGAACAAGGCTGCTGAGCACAGCCATGTGCAAGAACTTCCTGTAGGAGATGCAAGGAACTAAATTTCAAGCTAATGTAAGGATCCTACAGTTGAGGGGATGTGATATGGTATTGGGCATTCAAATGTTAGCAACGCTGGGACCATTTAAGTGGGATTTCAGGAATCTTAGCATGGAATTCTCTCTCAGTGGAAGAAAACATCTGTTAAAAGAAGGAAGGAATGAAGAAATGAAAGTAGTCAGCTCTGGAAAAATGAAGAGATACTTACAAAAGCAACCACAAGGAGTTATAGCTCAACTTTGTTCATTACAAGCAGCTACCAGTAAAGAAGAGGAAGGCTATACACAAGAAGTAGAAGCCATACTTTTAGAATTTATAGAGGTGTTTCAAGCGCCAAAGGTATTACCCCCAAACAGATCTCATGACCACTGCATCCCCCTCAAACCTGGAGCTGAACCTACAAATGTAAGACCATACAGGTATCCCTATTTCCAAAAGGCTGAAATTAAAAAGCAAGTTAAGGAAATGTTGCAATCTGGTATAATAAGACCTAGTATTAGCCCTTACTCCTCACCAGTCCTCTTGGTTAAGAAAAAAGATGGCACTTGGAAAATGTGTGTAGATTACCGAGCACTAAACAAGGCTACTGTTAAAGATAAGTTCCCAATACCTGTCATAGATGAACTGTTGGATGAATTGGGGGGAGAAAAATATTTTTCTAAGCTAGGTCTGAGGTCTGGGTACCATCAAATCAAAGTCCACCCCTCTGATATTGAAAAACTACATTTAAAACTCATGAGAGACACTATGAGTTCTTGGTAATGCCATTTGGGCTTACTAATGCACCCTCTACATTCCAAAGCTTAATGAATGAAGTCTTTAGACCTTTCCTAAGGAGATTTATACTAGTATTCTTTGATGACATCCTTGTACATAGTCATTCTTAGGAAGAACATTTGCAGCACTTAAGAATTACTTTGGAGAGGTTGAAACAACAGCAGCTGTTTGCCAAGAGAACTAAGTGTGTGTTTGGGAAGACTGAGGTGGAATATTTGGGCCATTTGGTGTCAGAGAAGGGAGTCACTGTAGATCCCACAAAGCTGCAGGCTAAAAATTCTTGGCCCACACCAACCACTGTCAAGGAATTAAAGGGTTTCTTAGGACTAACAGGGTACTACAGAAGATTCATTCAAGATTATGGAAAAATCTGTACTCCTCTCCATTGTTTGCTCAAGAAGAACTCCTTTGAATGGACACCTGAAGCCACTGCAGGCTTCATGCCACTCAAGGAGTAAATGACTACAATACCAGTACTTACATTGCCAGATTTTAGCAAGGAGTTTGTGTTAGAATCTGATGCTTCAGGGATGGGATTAGGGGCTGTACTGATGCAATGGGGTCATCCTATAGCCTATTGGAGCAAGGGACTTTCAACTAGAGATCAAGCCCTCTCTGCTTATGAGAAAGAGCTAATGGCAGTGATCTTAGCAGTCCTCAAATGGAGATGTTATCTCTTGGGCAGGCACTTTGTGATCAAAACTGACCATCAAAGCCTTAAGTATATCCTAGAACAAAAGATAGGAACTCCTTTTCAACAAAAAATGGGTGACTAAGCTTTTGGGTTTTGATTATTCTATAACCTACAAGAGTGGCAAGGAAAATCAAGTTGCAGATGCTTTATCAATGAAGAAAGAACTAGCAGGTTCTGCAGATACAGTAGCAAGTCTGCATGCTTTGTCTTGTGTGTCTACTTAATGGATGGAAAAATTGTAGCTCAGCTGGGAAAAAGATAGAGAGATCAAGCAATTAATCTTGGACATCCAGCAAAGGAAACCTCATACTGGTTATGCTTGGAAATAAGGAAAATTAACATATCATGATAAATTGGTGGTGGGAAAATCAGCCCTTAGAAGACAACTCATTCAGGAGTTCCACTCCTCACCCCTAGGAGGACACTCCAGCATAAGTAAAACAACAAAAAGGCTCCAATAGAGTTTCTATTGCAAGGGGTTGCAACATGAAGTGGCTGATTTCATTTCAGAATGTGATATCTGTCAAAGATTCAAAAGAGATAATGCGAAGTATCCAGGAAAGCTGCAGCCTCTAACCATTCCAAATAGAATTTGGAGTGACATTTCTATGGATTTCATCAATGGCTTACCTAATTCCCACCGCAAAACTGTGATTTTTGTGGTAGTAGATAGATTGACAAAATATGGACATTTCATGGCTTTAGCCCATCCTTATATAGCAAAAGAGGTGGCTAAGGTATTCTTCGATCATGTGTTCAAATTACATGGTCTTCCTTCCTCCATTGTCTCTGATCGGGATGCTGTGCTCACCAGCCATTTTTGGCATGAGTTATTCACTCTACAGGGCTGCAAGTTGTGCCTTAGCACTGCCTATCACCCACAATATGATGGCCAGACCGAGGTTCTTAATAAATGCTTAGAAAACTACCTACGATGAATGACAGGTGACTATCCTAGGCAATGGGTTAAATGGCTTACATTAGCTGAGTGATAATACTACCTATCATTCTGCTATCAAAACAACTCCCTATTTTGCTATCTATAGACAAGAGCCCCCTAATCACACGTTCTGCTTAAATAAGCCCTCTGCAGTGGCTGCAGTGGGAAGCTGGATGCAAGAAAGAAGAGACATCATCAAACAACTGAGGGAAAATCTAAACCAAGCACAGTAGAGGATGAAGTATTACACTGACAAGGGCAGATCTGAGAGGGAGTTCTTGATTGGAGATTGGGTCTATCTCAGGTTGCAGCTTATAAGCAAGTTTCAGTGGCCTTACCAAAGAATATGAAGTTGTCCCCTAGATTCTATGGACCCTACCAAATAGTGGAGAAGGTTGGTTCAATGGCCTACAAACTACAGCTACCAACAAGAGCCAGAATACATCCAGTGTTCCATGTTTCAATGTTAAAAAAAAAAACTAGGCTCCTCAGTAACAGCTCATCCAAAACTGCCACCAGTAAGCTCAGAAGGAACATTACAGTTGAAGCCCATGGCTGTGTTGGACAGAAGAAGTGTTAAGAAAGGAAAAAAAAAGAGGTGGAACAGTGGCTAATACAGTGGAGAACTCTTTTCCAGAAGATGCAGCTTGGATTGATTGTTCAGAAGTTCAAACAGAGTATCATCATTTCCAACCTTGAGGACAAGGTTGTTTTCAAGCGGAGGGGAATTTTAGATCTATAAATAAGTAGTTGGTAATTAATAAAACAACCTACTAAATAAGGAATGTGAGCTATAGGCTATTATAACAGAAATGGTAGTTATAAATCAGTGAGTTAGTTAAGAAATTGGGAGAGAAAAGTAGTTAGAAAGGCAGTGGGGTTATTAGCTATGACTTATAAATAAGGAGAAGGACCATTGTAAAAGGGGATGAAATTTTTGTTCTACAATTCAATAATACTTTCCAAATCTATCATCTTTTTCCCTAGCCATTACATACTCTCTCTCTCTCTTTCTCTTTGGGATTTGACAACAAACAACATAATCTGCTAATTATTAAATAAGTCAGCTTTAAAAAAGACATCTGAACCCACGTAAAGAATGGGAACAAAGGGGCCGAAACCTTCCACGCCTTAGTCCATAGTATTTTAACGAGGTTATTCAACATTCAAACCTTTCTCTTAATTTTTTTAAATGCTCACAAACACAACTCACCATCCAACAAGAAGCATTATAGTAACTGACCTCCAGATGGAACCAGTTCAAGAACTGGCTACCTAGCACTACTTTTCCAATAAATTAAAAATTTTCAACGAACATTTAATACGGGGCAATAATTTTTGGAATAAATTATTATAAAAATAATTCTTACTATAGTAATAGTTAAGGAGATAATAAATTTATGATACTTGTATTTAGATTGAGAAAATAATATTATCTGTCACGCCCCAGATTTTCATAACCGAATGCCCAAGGGTGACTTGGAATTTATTTGTTAGGTAAGATAATAACACGCTGTCACACCCCAGAGTTTTCCTCCAAATTGGGGTTGACCCGTAAGAAAAATTTAAGATAGTCAAAATCCTATGATTATCCCAAACAATATTTATAAGTCATTGGACTGAACCATTTGATGGGATTTCAACTACAGGGCACAAAATAAAGATAGAGAAAAATTTTACAGAGCCATCTAAGTGTCCCAACCACGCGATTAACATTTCATAAAAGCAAATTAGGTCTATGCTTAATAATTACAATCATCCAACAATTATTACAGACCAAAAATAAAGTCCTCCAGCTCTGTGCAGGAAAGAAGAAAAAAATAGATAACTCTTCTGATGGAATATTTAAGAGAAATTAATCTCTTTCCAGCTCATCTTCTGTATTCTTGTGCTTAATATCCTGAAAAAAATATTCCCACAAGGGGTGAGCTACTAAAGCCCAGTAATCAGAATCTCCTAGGTGCCTATATGCAGTGGTTGTAATACTACACTGTATTAAGTGAATGTGTTTAGGTGGCATACTATTTATGCAACAATTAATTCAATAGATCTCAATTGAATAATATAAATTATACTTACAACGGTTCGATGAAACCGTCACCGTAACTACTATTTTACTTACATGTAAAATAGTTTAAATACTGATGTGTATACCACAATGAAGTCTGTGTCGCAGTGGTAGGGATCTCAGATTTAGATCTTCAAGGTCTCGGGATCAAACCCCGCAGCGATACAGGTTTCATACATATATATATATTTTTATAAAATATTAATCGAGAGGAATTAAATATAATTAAATAATTCTAACACGTCATTCATACATAACAAGAGAGGTTGCTAGTCACAATAAAATTTTGTAAAGGAGTTTAATCTAAATCATCCTAAGATAATTATACTCCTATCCTCCTCTACCCCCAGCCTTGGGAACCAGTGACTTTACGGGCTTAGCATCCAATGCATACCGACGGTGTCACCTACCAAAAACCTAGCCGTCGCGACCGGCTACCTGACTGGCCAGGTCAGAAGGGAGCATCTCCCAAATAAAATGCATGTTCCCATCTTCATTTAAAAGGCCATTTCTACCCACCCATCACCCCATTGCCAAAAATAACTTTAGCACCGAGTGCCTTAATTTTTTCTCACCCTTTTACATTCCCAGGGTACCTTGTATGGAAATCAGACATTTTGAATAACAACCGGCAATGTTCCCGGGTAATGAATCAAAAGTGGGATTATTCAGTCACATGTAGTATATTTTTAAGCACTTTATCTATATCCATACTTTAATAGTAATTCGCAATAAATCAAAATTTTAACATAGTCATCAATATCATTATCACAAAGGTAGGCACTATATGTAAATTAACAATTAGCAAGTAAAAAAAATTAGAATACAAATTAGTATATTAGTTAATTGTTTTTGACAAGTTTACCGTACCAAATTTGATAAGAATAAAATTATTTCTAATGGTATATTAATTAGGCCGAGGTTGGTAGCTTAGTGGGTGGGCGACCCTAATTGCGATTTAAAGTCGCAAGTTCGAACCTCATTGGTTGCAAATCTCGGTTTTTGCTTCTTTTACCTTTTATTTTATTATTTTATGGAATATAAAGAAAATAAATAGCTCTTTGACTTATATTTAATTTTTAGTAAAATTTATAAGTTTTATTTTATTCAAAATAATCTAAATAAATTTCCAATCATCATCTTATTTATAACCAAACCCTTATCATAGGTTTTTGGCTTCAAGATATCCACAAATATCCACAGAATTATTCCAATGTTTAGGAAGGTATTAAATGAGTTTCATTAAATTCACTTAATCATAAAAATATAACTTGCTAGATTGACAAAACAATGCCTAAAAATAAATCAAATTCATTTAAGAAAGACCAAATGAGAAAAGAACAAGTCCATTGTTTCTTATCAAATACTAGCATTTTAGTTTGAATAAGTCATCTAACTATCCATGATGAAACTGATTATCTAAGTCAGTTATCATCAATATTAGAGTGTCAAATAATACATAATATCTAGTTTAAAATAATTTCATATCAATAGAAATTATTAACATGACAATAACTAACAGAAGGAAATTGAAAATTTAAATAAATCTTTAAAACATAATATTCTAAACAAATCCAAACAAGCATCAATTAAAGCTAAGCAGAATAGCAGCTTGAAAGAAAATTCATATAAAATAGAGCAGGACTCCAATATCTATAAACTTTATATCTGTAGAAACTAGACTTCAAGACCTACAACTTTCATGTTTTACACTTGTCAAAATTCTAAGGTCTAAAGATACAAAAACAGCTTTGAGTTCAGTTTGTTCAGAAAATACATTTTACACGTGCTCAGTATTTTGGGCATAACTTTTGACTCACAAATTAGATTGATGCAATTCTTTTTGGGTTGAAAAGAAAACTGAAAGGGCTACAACTTTCATGTTTTAGCCGAAGCCTAATTCCACCGTTTTAGAGATCAGAAGCACATAAGAAGTTACAAATAGAGAGCTATTAGCATACTGAGTTACATCGGTTAAAATTTTGGCTTCCCTACCCCCAATATACGGGTATTTATTTTTTATCACAATCAAGTTTCACACTTCAAACCAGAAAATGCATCAAATATATTTTAGGAGGTTCATCATCCTACCTCAATGAAGATATTAATGACCAAATCTGAGAAGGAAAAATGAGTTAGCTTTGAACACCACCCAAATTGGAAAATTCCAAGCCTTTCTTCTTCCTCCAAGCTACACCAAATCTTCAGCCTCACTAATCAATAATTTATTATTATTTCTCTCTTATTTTCTTCTCTTGGAAGACACACAATTTATAGGGAGTGTAGAGAAAATTATTAGTGGAGAAAAAATCAACTAAGGTAAGATCATGCCTATACAGTTGGTAGCATGATCCAAGAATCATGCTTACTTTTTGACTATCTAACCATATCATTAAAGAAAAGCATTGGGGAAGATGTATGGAGGTGGCATGATCCGGGAATCAAGCTAACTTTTTGACAAATTTAAACAATCATGCTAGCTTTTTGACAATTTAACCAAATACTTTAAATCATGCTAGCTTTCAAACAAAATGCTTTAAATCTTGTTTGCTAAATAATTTGAAAAAGATGCTTTAAGGTCATCAATGTGGGTCTTCTCTTTGTCCAATTAGTCAAATAATTTTGAAAGATGGTAAGAGTGTATAGAAGATGGAAATGAAGTTGTCGGGAAATAATTTAGAGCAACTATTCATGAGTCAATTCATTGAGTGATAAAGTGAGTTGAAGTGAGTTGAGGTGAGTCAAAGAAAAGGGTTGACCCATGGGTTAATGGTCTTGGTTTGAACCAAATAAGTAATTGGGCTAAGAAGTGTTTGGATAAAAATTTTAGAAATCTACATTAAACTCCCACATAGGGTGAAATTAAATCCGAAAATCTTTCCAACCAATTCCAAAAATTTTCAAATCCTCAATTTTCTAGATTTTTATTATAACAAGTATCACGACCACACTTAAGCAATTTAATTAAGAAAAAAAATTCAGGTTATTACATTATCTCATAATAATTATATTATGTTTATAACACTAAAAATTTTGAAAAAGTAAAAGTTATATTAATTATGGGTATAAAAGAATATTTTACAGGGTAATGAAAAAAGAGTATATATAATTATTTCATTATCCTCTGTTACCCATTCCTCCCCCTCACTATTGACCATTCACTCTCATAAGGACATATTTGATACAAGAGTAAAAATTTTAGGAGTACGTAAAAAATTACGGAGATAATTGTTACTCTGATAATAGTTACTAGAGTAACAAGTTTATGATATTTGTGTTTATAGTGATAGAGTAAATATTACCTGATAATAATTATATTTTGTTTGAAATGCTAAAAATTTTGAAGAAGTTAATTGTGTTCGGAATGATGGTAAATTGACCAAAGGTAAAAGTTAATATTTAACCTTAATAAAATATTATAGTAAAATAAATCATCATAATAATTTTTATTTTAATAGTAATTAATTTTAATAAAATATATATTATTAAATATATTTTTAAATAAAAATATTAATTATAAAAATAATTTTATCATAGATTAATATTTCAATAGTAATTAATTTAAATAGTGAATTATTATTTGTTAAAAATTATTTTTATTTTAATAAAATAATTTCATAAAAAAATAATTTTAGTTTATTTAAATAAATTATTGATTTTAATAAATTATATTAATGCAATACACAATCTAGTAAAATATTATTTATGAGACAAATTTTTCATTTAATAAAATATTTTACTAAAATAAATTATTTTAATAAGCCATTATTATTTATTAAATATTAATTTTGATTTGAGAAAATAAATAATTTTAGTCATAAATTAAAATTTCATTAGTATTATTTTAATAAAATAAAATAAATTATTTTAATAATAAATTATTATTTTGATAAAAAAATTAATAATTAATTAATTTACATTTGATTAAATAAATTATTATTTTATAATATTTATTATAATTATTTATAGGAGAATGTTACTTGAGATTTTACACGGGATAAAGAAATATTTTACGGGAATAATGAGAAATGGGTAAAATTTTTCTATTACCTCCCATTACTCACCTCCCCTTAGAGTAAAATTTTACTAGTACTTGTTAATCTAGAGTAACTGTTACCGCTGTCATCCAAATTGATGTAATGGAGAATAAAAATTACTCTACTAAAGTTTACCCTCCGTTACCCCCAAAACAAATATCTTAGTAATCTTTACCCCAATGTAACTATTACCTCTTCCTCCAAACAATATAATAAAGGATAAAAATTACTTCAGTAAAATTTGCCCTCTATTATCTGCAAAACAAACATATGTTCTTAAAATAAAGGGCAAAATATACCTACTTCTCCTCAACATTTTGGTAATTACATTTAATCTCTAAAATTTTAAATTTACACTTACCTCTCTTATTTTGAAATATTGTTAGCATTAACGTGCCTCTTTCCATTAAATTAATCGTTAAAAATTAAAATAAAATGTCGAAATAACTAAAATTTTTAAGTATTTTTCCTATTTTACCCCACTCCCTTTCACATTTTCATCAATTTTTTTTAGAAAACTCCCAAAATATAAGTTAAAAAAAAAAGTAAAAACAAAGAACATTTGAGGATCTTTGTAAAAAAAAAAAAAAATTGACGAATATGTTAATGGGATGGGTGAAATTAGGGGTGATAACGATCCGATTTGGTCTGATTTTTGGGCTATTTATGGGATCAGACCGAATTTTCGGTTTGAAAATTTTCAAAACCGGAACCAGTTGATATAATTCGATTTCGGTTCAACCGGTGTCAGTCTAATTTCCATTCGGTTCTAGTTTCAATCTAATTTTCTTTCTAGGCTACAATTTACAATTTTAAGCTAAGCCCAATATAAAAAAAAAAAATCAATTCTAGCCCAATATATTAAAAAACCTATAAAAATTACATTAATGTGGCTTTCAAATCCATTACAAACCCAAAAAATATTTTCACCTTTAAACTAATTTCCATCCACAGCCTAATTTCCTCCACTGTGGCATTATAAACAATTGGTGAGTGTTGTCCAGTGGTAAATTCATCATTTAAAAACTTTGGGATCTTAAGTTCAAGTCCCAACCACTACATTTTACTACACACTCATATTATAACCGATTCAGTCCGGTCCAATTCGGTTCTAAAGCCCTCAAAGCCGAAAATCAAACCAGTTTCAAAGAATTAAAATTTTTTAAATCGAAATCAAACCAAATTTTAAAAAATCGGTTTACAAAATCCGGTTCGGTCTAGTTTTTTCGATCGATCCGATTTTTCGATTTTTTATAACACCCCTAGGTGAAATAGAAAAATTATCTTAAATTTTGATTATTTTTAACATTTTCTATTAAGTTTTAACGGTTAATTTAATGAAAAGAGATTAAGTTAACAACATTTCAAAGTAAACCTTCAAAAGAAGAGAAATAGGTAAAAGTTTTAAATGTTGAAGGATGTAATTATCTAAATATTAAGGAAAACATAAATGTAATAAAACGCTGCCCAAGGCAAACCATTGATCTAAACATTCTTAAAATAAAAGGCTAAACCAAACAATCCACACGTCGGACCACTAAATTTTAAGGGTAATGATATGCAATTAAAAAACCTTATCCGAAAAAGAAATATATATATATATATATATTAAAACGATATGGCAAATTATAAATAATTATAGCATTCCTTTATTATCCGATGCTATTGTCACATCAAAATTAAGCATTTTTATGCAGTAGAGTTCTGTAGTAGAATAGAGATATGCCTAAATTAAAGACTAGAAGACAAGCCCTGCCATTCAGTTGAATCAATTCTTTGGGAATAAACTAGATTCTTGTATTTTGGAGAGTGCCTTCTCAAACTGGCTCCACCTCTGCTCCAGAGTGCCGCTATATCCCACAGACATCCTAATTAAACCAGGGGATATCCCAGCCAGGGCCCTCTCTTCCGCATTCATTTCGCTGCTAGTGCTACTCCCCGAGCACGACATGAGGGTCTCGTGGTAGCCCAAACTCACCGCCATGAACCCGAACTGGGTCCCGTTTTGCAAGTGGGCCATCAACCGGTTGGCCCGTTCCTCGGTTTCCATGTCCAGGCAGAGAAGCCCGCCGAACCCGTATTGTTTGTTAGCCATGGACTTGAGGAGAAGGTGGTCCGGGTGGTCCTCGAGGCCCGGGTAGATGACCTTGAGGCCCAACTTCTTCATCCTGGTTGCGTAGGTCATTGCCCTGTGGCAGTGCTCCTTCATTCTCAGGCCCAAGTGGGGGATTCTCTCCGATAATTCGAAAGCGACCTTGGCGTTCATGGTTGGTCCTAGCAGCATCAGAGCCCCTTGGTGGAGGTCCATCATCGAGTTCACGAGGCTCGCCGGCCCACAAACAGCACCTGCACCCATTCTCATTATTAACCAATATATACAGACAACGCAGTTAAACATTCACAATTATCCCTCCATTTAGGTTGACAAAAAATTCTAAAAAATGTGAAAATATTAAAAAATTTTAAAAATTATTTATTTTTTATTTCACTGTACAAATTACGAATTTACAATTTATCTTATTTTATTTAATTTTATCTCACTGCCTATACATACCACGCCTATACATACCATTCAGGTAACATAAAATTAAAAAAAAAAAAAGGTGGGAGAGAAAAGAGTGAATTTGATTGGATTATCTTATTGGGCTCCGCTTCGAACTCAATAAAATAATAAAACTTTTTTATAAATTTTTATCAAACTTTAAGTTTTTATCCACTGAACAAATTATGAAATTATAATATTTATTAATTCATACTAACTTTTTGCGATTCTAATGGCACGCATGATAAGATTAATTAATCCCCTTTTTAAGTCTTCAGCACTGTGCTATACATGATGCCAACAACAGCCAAAAAGAACAGACAAACGACCAGAAGAAGCAAGTCCTAGAAGAAAAAGTAGTAAGTATTGAAAAGATAGCTCATTTCTCTTTCATAACATGAAGTGATAGGATTAGCTGGAAATTAGAAACTGGTTTATCGTGTATATCTTTTGTATATCTTCTATCTTTGAGATGTATACTTTCAGTTAGAAAAGATTTATTTTTGCGCCTTAAAACTAGGAGATTTAGTTACCTAATTATAGACCTGCATCTTTATATATAATTACGGTTCTCAATTAATGAAAGATATGCAGAAATTATTCTGAGAATCGTAATTATATACAAAGATGCAGCTCCATAATTAGGTAACTAAATCTCCTAACTCTATAATTAGGTAACTAAATCTCCTAACTTTAAGGCGCAAGAATAAATCTTTCCTAACTGAAAGTATACATACCAAAAATAGAAGATATACAAAAGAAATACACGGTAAATCAGTTTCTAATTTCCGGCTAATCCTAACATGAAGAGGAGGGACTTGCATCTTTTTCGATATAAATTCGGGGACAACTCGTTTCGAATCCTTGAATTAACGGATTTGAATATGTTTATACTTTTAAATTAAAAATATATAAATACATTTGTATTAAAAATATATAAATATATATATTTGAATGGGTAAAGTACAAAAAATACTCTTACAATTTATTCTCAGTACCACTTTAGTCCCACACGTTTTAATTGCATCAGTCAAATCCCTACACTTTCGATCAAGTATCAATTCGGTCCCTCCGTTAGTTGACCGTTAGAAACAACCGTTAGACTAAGAATAAAATGATAATTTCATCTATAGTTTACTCTCAGTGTCATTTTAGTCCTTCATGTTTTCAATTATAACAATTGAATCCTTACACTTTCGATATATATTTGAAATATATTTTATTAAATTATTTTTAATAAATAATATAATCTAAAATATATTTTATTAAATTATATAACATATTTTAATTTGAAATATATCTTATTAAATTATTTTTAATAAATAAAATATTTAAATTTTATTTAATATATTTTCTTTTTATTGAATTAAGTTATTTTTCATAAATAATATGATTAAATTAATAATATAATTAAAATAATGTTTAATATAGTTTAATTAATATGAAATATATTTTATTAAATTTGAATAATTTTTAAGAAATAATAAAATTAAATATTTTATTAAAAATTAATTTATGAAAATAAAATTGCATCTGTAAACGCAGTTTCAATTTTTATTTTAGAAAAAAAAATGATAACAAAAAATAAAATCAGAAAATAAAAAGCTAAACAAAATAAAAAATAATAATGTTATCAAAAGACCTCAGAATCGCTATTTTCTAAATTTTCTATTTCTACAGTTTTTTATCTATATATAATTTTGTATATATATTCAATTCGAGAGTATACGTTATATATATATATGACTTTTTAATTCTATTCTATTAATTATAACAACTATTAGTAAAACCATCAAATCACTTTTTAATAAAATTTTTAATTTTATTAATTTTTAAGAAAATTAACTGAATTTAATAAAATATATTTCATATTAATTAAAATAAACTAAATATTATTTTAATTATATTATTAATTTAATCATATTATTTTTGAAAAATAATTTAATTCAATAAAAAAGAATATATTAAATATTATTTAAATATTTTTTGATTAAAAATAATTTAATAAGATATATTTCAAATTAAAATATGTTATATAATTTAATAAAATATATTTTAGAGTATATTATTTATTAAAAATAATTTAATAAAATATGTTTCTAATATATGTCGAAAATGTAGAGATTCAATTGTTATAATTAAAAACGTGAGGGACTAAAGTGACACTGAGGATGAATTATAAATGAAATTACCATTTTATCCTCAATGTAACGGTTGTTTATAACGGTCAACTAACGGAAGTAACGGAAGGGCCGAATTGATACTTGACCAAAAATGTAGAGATTTGACTGTTACAATTGAAACGTGTGGGATCAAAATGATACTGAGGATAAACTATAAGGGTATTTGTTATACTTTACCCTATATATTTAAATGATTAAATTTTAATTTAACAACTCAGTGAAAAAATTGACATTATTTTCAATATCAGATCGACAACATCCACTTATAATTTTTAATGTTACATGACTTTCGAAGTGGTACTGGAAAAAGCAAATGCAAGAAAGGTAGCACAACTATCATGACTCGGGGTTGTAGTGGGGCTTTACTGTACAATTTTTAATGTTACATGACTTTCCAAGTGGTACTGGAAAAAGCAAATGCAAGCAAAGGTAGCACAATTATCATGACTCGGGGTTGTAATGAGCTTTACTGTAATCGCTACGATAATCTTAAAATGATGTCGTTTTGATATTTTTTTATTCAAAATAATACGATTTCAATTACGTCCTTGTATTTAATACGAATTGATATATTCAAATACATATTTAAATACATCGATTCATATTCAGATATAAAAATTTAAGTGAAACGGTGTTATTTAAAAAAAAAAAAAAAACACTAAAATAATATCAGTTTTGAAATTACTGTAACTGCTGCAACCCCTGCTATAACCCCTCTTCTCAACCATCATGGCTGCTTTTTTATCTCTGCCATGTGAAGTGACCATCACATTTCCAAGTTGCTTGGATTCATCTCGTGAACATGGGGGCACAATAGTTACTCGAGCAGATAGATAATTTTTTTTTTATTATATTTAAATAAAACGTACAATAAAGTTAATATTTTCCCAAAATAACCTATTTGCATCCAATGTTCCAACGAACATTTTGTTAGGGAGGTAATCAATTCAAATTGAACCTGAATTTCAGGTGCAATTCATTTACTAAATCAACTTTATATTTTTGTTTAATCTTTTAGTCTCTTGTAAACGAAGTTTTCCTTTTTTTTTTTGGGTAAGTTTTTGTAAACGAAGTTGAATGAGTTTCATGTCGAATCTGAGTTATTTTGTAGGTAATTTTTTTATGTTAAAGAAGAAACTCACCACAATTAAATATAATTTTTTGTAAGTCACAAGTAATAATATTAACTAATTGTATTTGAATATTTTAAATACTATGAAAAAAATGAGAGTGTGAAGTTCTTCTATTATTAGTTGATATTGTTGAAAATAAGGGCTCTATTTGACATCCCTAACAAATTCCAAAAATAATTATAAATCTCCAACAATTCATATATCTTTAATTTTTTTCGTCATTACTAATTTCAAAAAAAAAAAAAGAAAGTAGAAAAAGAAAAGAAGAAAATAAAATTTTCTCACTTTCATTTTTAATTTATTATATTAATAATAAAAAATAATTATAATATATATATGTATGTATCTATGCATAATGACTAATTTAAATGTATGATATAAATTTAAAATAGTAATGTAAAGCATAATAATTAAAATGCTAATAGAAAAAAATTCACAAAAAAATTAATAAATTAATCGTAATATAATTTTTTTTAAAAAAATATATCATATCAAAGTATAAATATTTGTAATTAATAAAAATAGTATGCATATAATTTTATAGTACTAAATGAGTCAAAAATTATTTTTAAATCAAATTTAGCAAAAAGGGGTGTATTTGAAATATAAAAAATAAAATAAAATAAGATAAATTATGAATTCATAAATAATATAATAAATTAAAAAATAAATAATTATTAAAAATTTTTAATGTTTTACCTCACCTCAAACAGGCTGATAGAAAAATGAATACAAAACAAAAACAAAAACAAAAATTTAAAGTATTCAGGTATAAATTTATAAACTTTATAAGATTTAAGTACACAATTATTGAGGCAGCACCATATATCACGACAAGGCAAAAAGACTGGAAAAAAGTACCTGCAATTATATCGGCCCCACCGCTAATAAACTTGGAGATGCTGTGAATGACAACGTCGGCACCGAGACGTGCCGGCGACAAAACCATCGGAGCGAAGGTGTTGTCCACCACCGTCGTCACCCCCTTATCGTGTGCTATCCTGCACAGCGCCGGCACGTTAGCCACCGATAGCGTAGGATTGGACACGGCCTCGAAGTACAGCACCTTTGTCCTCCCTTCCACCATCGCATCCTTCACCATTTCCAAATCCCTCAGGTCCACAAACGTCGTCGTTATGTTGCACGCGCGGGGAAAGAAATGAGTCAGAAGGGCGTGCGTGCCGCCGTAGAGAGACCGCGACGCCACTATATGTCCACCGCTGCTGCAGAGCTGCAACAACACCGAAGATATCGCCGACATGCCGCTAGAGGTGCAGTACGCCGCCTCGGTGCCCTCCATCGCCGCCATCTGGCGGCCGAGGTTCAGCACCGTTGGGTTAAAATGACGACTGTAGATAAAAAAGTCGCGATCGGGGCCCAATTCTCCGGCGAACATCCGGCGCAAGGTCTCCGGCTCCATCACGGTGAATGTGGCGGAGGCCTCAATCGACATATTGACGCCGCCGTGCTCGCCGAACTCGTGGCGGGAATCGGCGAGCGCGGCCACCGGATCTTCCCAAGATGGTGGCAATGTTGGCACTGCCTTCTTTGCCGCCACGTAATCCTCGCCGTCGAAATCATCGGAGCCACTTCTTTTCTTTCCTGAGAAAACAACAGGATTACGAACATCGGCCATTGTTAGGGAGAGAGAAGAGAAAAACAAAGAAGGCAACGCGCGGGGAATGTTGTTATCAGAGAGAGAGAGATGAGGTAGGCTTTATGGCTGTGTTTTGGGAAAAAAGGACGGCTGTGTGACGTAGGGAACAGTTAACGGTCTACCTGTATTTATATTTTTTAATTTAAAAAATTGTGTGAGTGTACCTGGACGATTTTTTATCTGCATCGCTTTTTTTTTTTTTCTTTTTTTGTGGGATAAGTGTCTGCATCGCTTTCGATGTTAGCAGAATCCGGGCTTTGGACCAATAAGGCCCGTTCGGCTTCCCTGAAAATTTTCAAAAATTACTATAAATTCCCAACAATTCTTATATTTTTAATTTTTAGATATTATTAATTTTAAAAAATTTTAATAAAAAAATCTAAAAGTAAGTTTACCGAATGTATAAATTTTTTTTACAATAATATTTTTCGTGTCAAAAATTTTCAAACAAATACTATTATCTTTGTTTTATGTGATTTTTTTGAATCCGTTGGAATGGATTTGGAAAACGTTCCGACAGTTTACTATTTTTCAAAAAAAAAAGAGTCAAAATTAATTCCAAATTACATTTTATCTCAATTTATTTTATTTTTTCTTACACCAAACAGGACCTAAATTTTATCAAAAAAATTCTAAAACATTTTTTAAAAATTTAATTTTTTATAAAATTATAATTTTTATTAATTTTTTATCACTCCAAACGTGCCCATATAAAACTATAGAAATGAAAGGACAGTGGCTTTTGACTAAGGGCCGTTCGGGAACTCAATTTTTAGTAACTTTTATTATTTTTTTATTAAACGTTAGTAGGTAAAAATTTTGATGTGTTTAATAAAGTAAATAATAATTTTTAATAACTTTTGTCTTTTTTACCAAAAATTAGTTGTTAAAATTTTTGTTATGTTTGGCAAAGTAAATGACAATTTTTAGTAATTTTTTATAACTGTTGAGTGTTTGGTAAATTTTTAAAATTTTTTATCAACTTTTAGTAACTTTTGACAATATTTTATATATTTGATAAAAAATTTTAATAATTTTTTATTTAGTAAATTACTATAAATAAGAAAAAAAATGAAAAAATAGTGTTTTACGAAATAACTAAGAAGTAAAAGTTGGGTGTTTTATACTAAAAATTTATCCACGTTTCCTGCTACGTATCATGTTTGATTGGCGAATTGGATAATGGGACATTTAATATTATTGATAATTTATCTTTTAAAAAAGAATATCATGGATATATAATGAATATAATTAGATAAAATTTAATTATTTTTTATGTATAATTATTTTTAATATTTAATTAATGGGATATAAAAGGTAACAAAAGATGTAATTTGATTAGAAACAATGATGTACATATTATATATGTTAGTAGTGTTATATATAAGAAAATACTAAATACATTTTACTCTTAATGTTTCACACTCCATTTTTTTATGCAATTGATAATATTTTTTAGAATAATTATTTTTTTACTTCCCATTGATTAAAATCACTTATAAATATAAAAATAAACTTTTGCATCCTTTATACTTTAGAGGTGTTTAATTTATCAAATTCTATCAAAGTCCCAAAAAGTTACTTTTTTTTCAATTAAATTTCGTCATATATCACTTTTTACATCAATTTTTTTGTATTTTTTTGTATTTTTTTGCCATCTAAACACCCTTAAGAATAAAGTAACGTCATAAAATGCTATTAAAATTTTTAAGTGAAAATACAAAAATATCATTAACAATCAAATAAAACTAGGAGTGCAAGCGTATGTAATTTAAACTATAATTATCAAAAAAAAAAGTTAATTTAAACTATAGCTAGTATAAATGTAATATTTAAAAGTTATTAAGAGCGTTTATCTTTAATAAATTTTTTAATATTTTCATTTTAGCTTAAAGTAAAAGAGGTATAAAATTAGATTTTTAAAAGTTTAAGGATATAAGTTATTTTTATATTAAGCATAATTAATAAAAAAAACATAATTATCTCCACTTTTCCCTTTTTTTTTAAAGTATAAGAAAGTAAAGACGAAGTTGGTTTAACATTCTTATCCTAAGTTCCTAATTCTCATAGATAAGCAATTGATGAATAACAAAAATTCAAAATGATACACGTTGGAAGCCACGAAATTAACATTACAATCACAAGTCATATCTCTTAATCAAACTCATAATAAACTATTGATGGGGCTGCCATTCAAATAAATATTTGATTAAAACTTAAATAATATTAGTTATATAGGTCATTTTAAGGATTAGTTATGGGTGATTACGCAATGTTACAAAATTAATATATATATATGTATATATGTACATTCATAATGATATGAAAGGCTTGTGGGCTTACTCTTTACAAGCAATAAATCCGTAATTCTATTTAATTACAATTATATTACTGATATATCACTCTACCTCTTCTTCCAGATATATATTATTAATACAAGATTGGTTGTCCCTGTACTTTTTTTGAAAGGTTAGTTGTCTCTGTACTTGGAACAGTTTTACAAATCAATCAATTTTTCTTTGATATAAATAACATGTGTAGTAAAAAGTGATATTAATTTATGTAATAAAATAAAATATATATAATTTTTAATATTTTTAACTATTTTTAAAATTTTTTATTACCACAAATGAACCTTACCCTTTGCTGAAAATTGTATTTTCAAAAGATTTGACTACGGATATGATCAAGAAAATGGAATCCACGTGCACCTAATTTTTAGACTAATTTAGGCAGCCAGCCGCCGCAATCGATATATATATAACCGACATATATAAATATATAAGTGGATTTAAGACTTTTAATTGATAGAAGTAAAAGTTAGGATAGATTTATTTCTACTTCACAAATAAATTCTTACATTGTATTTTATTTTTTATTAAATAAAATTATACAATTACCCTTATTCTGATAAAAAGATATTTATGATGTTAAAATTATATAACATATTTCATTAGAAGAAAGAGGGTAGTTGCATAATTTTATTTAATAAAAAAAAGTAAAATTAAATGTAATAATCAATTTGTTGAGTATAAATAGACGCACCTATAAGTTAACTATAGTTGATTGATTAAAAAAGAAATATTTTTATAATAAAATTATTTTTGAGAATATTTATAATAATGTAGTAAAATTAATAAGAATAAATTTAAAATAGTTTAAATTAATTTAAGGGATGTATAGAGTGATAAAATTTGATAAAATTCGATAAAAGTTATCAACTCGTAATTTGTATAGTAAATAAAAATAAATAATTTTTAAAAATTTTTAATAATTTTAATAATTATCAATAATTTTCAAAACTCTAGACGAAACGTTAAACTAAATCCACGGGACGATTGTAGGTGAATAATAAAATAAAATATTTTAAAACCTTTTCTTTTTTGCTCTAAAACAAAGGGAGCCCAAGTGCCCCCCAGATGTGTCTGCCCCTTAAAATGAATATTTCGGATGAGAAATCACCAAAGGCTTGTTTTGGTTACCAAATTAAGTTGTCTTTGATATATATATTAGTGATATCATTTGTGCGATACACAAATTTGTCATTGAAGATAATATAATATACTAAAATAGTTAAGTTGTAAAAATATATTTGAAAATAACATATATTGTTATTTATGCAAATTCAATCAAGTAATAAACGTAAAATAAATTAAAATATTAATACTATCAATAATATTGATTCGATTAAATTTAAATTCTAATAAATAAAAAAAAATCAAAAAAGTTAGAGAATAACAATTCTTACCAATATACTCAAATAATTTTTATAGTTATTGTCTCTACTTTTCCTACCACAGTGTATATATATATATATCAATTACATATAAAAAAATTAAAAAATAAAATTTAAATACGTACCTAACAAATCGCAAAGTCAAAGAGAAAATTTTTATAATAAAAAATCTTCAAGAAATTTAAAAGAAAAAAAAAATTTGCATTTATTTATAGATTTTGCATTTAGAAGAGTTCAATTCTATTTAGATTAGAATACTACTTGAAAATTTTATTTTATTACTATTTTGATCGAATTAAAAGCCCAAGTCCAAAAAAATTTAAGTGGCAATCAATTAGATTAATTTAGCCATTACTAATTTTATTTTTTAATTTCTAATATTATTTGATATTTTTTTAATAAATAATATTACAATATATATAAAATTTTATTAAACAATATTACAATTTGATTTAAGATATATCACTTATTTTACTTCATGATAAAAATAATAAAAGATATGTTACTTGTTAATAAATTAAAATCTTTATTTAACAGTTTAATTATTTTTTACATTATATTAATTATTTTTAAATAATAAATTATTAAATTATAAAAAATTAAAAATAAGAAGTTATATGATAATTAAATAAAAAATGTCGATTAAATAAAAATATCAAACGATATTCACGAACATTCTAATTCGAATAAAATTGTCAATAAGTCAAAATTATGTACAATATTAATAGATTATATAATTATAAATTAAGATAATTATAATTATAAATTTATGTTGATAAATTAAAATCTTTATTTAACTAGCCAGTTATTTCTTTTTCGTTAGTTTGTTCAATAATAATAATATTTATTATTAAAATGTTTATTTAACATGGTAAATGTTTTTGCATTATCTTGTTTAATAGCAACAATCATATCTATTATGTTTTAAATAATAATTTATTAAAATATAAAAAAATAAAAAATAAGAATATATTTTAAATAAAAATATAAATAAGTTATATGATAAATAAAAGTGTAGATTAAATAAAAATATCTAATGATATCCATGAACATTTTAATTTGAATAAAATTAAAAATTGTGAAAAAATAGTAATTATGTAAAATATTAATTTCTTTATGAGATAATTAAGATAACTATAATTAGGTGACATATGTTATAATTATACATGTGTCACAATCATAATACAAGTTAAGATTTACGTGGTACAAGATAGTTATAATTAAGTGTCACGTATCACAACTATAGCGCAAGTAAGGTTCTATGTGGCACAATGGTGTTGCCAAACTCCATTTTATATATATATATATATATATGATATAATATTTTTATAGTACAATAGCATTTTCTTTATAGATAAGAATTTAAACTTAATTATAAGTTTTTAACCTAAATAATTTATTTTTGAAAAATATACCCAATCTAATATTTTTCTTTTTACATTATTTATTATTTTTTTATAAAGGCATTTAAATTGTAGATTGTTTTCCTCTTTATTTCTCTTTACTTAATTTTTTCTATTGGCATCGTTTGGACTGCTGTAAAACTCCAACAATCTCTAGAACTTAACTAAAATTCTCTATCACATTTTTATTTTTCCTACCTTTACTAATTTCAAAAAATTTCAATATTTCGCTAAAAAAATAGAAAATTCATAACAAAATTAATTGAGTGTGAATTTTTTTTTTTTATAATCATATTCTTCGCGTCAAAAGCTCTCAAACGAATACTATTGTTACTAATTTATCTCTATTTTTTTATATCCGTTAAAGTAAATTTGGATAAATCATTCTAATGGTTTACAGGTATAGAATCCGTTAGAACGGATTTGGAAGGCCGTTCTAATAGTTTTGGCATTATCCAGAGAGAAAAAAGTATTTTTTTGAATCCATTAGAACGGATTTGGAAAACTATTCTAACAGTTTTGGTACTGTTCATATCTAAAAAACGCGGTTTGGAGAGAAACACCAAACGCCATTCTTTACTTCAAATTACGTTTTTTCTTATTTTTTATCACTCCAAACACTACCTTTACAAATATTATTTTAAATTATATAATTTCAGCATATTAACGAGGACAAAATCTAGATAATAATTTCCTTTAATTTCTTAAAGTACCAACTTAATCATTCCCAAAAATAAAAAGAGATGATCCTTTCATATGGGCACATGCCTGCGTAATTTTTTATTTCTTTTTCAAGTTGTTCAGGATCGAGCACTCTTTCAAGGTTCTCGTAACTATTAATTTATTTTAAAAAATGTAATATTTAAAAGAAATATTACAATATAAAAAATAAAGCTGTTTTATTTGTTTTGAAATAGTATTAGTCGATTTTGTTGGAAAAATACATTTAAAAAGAAAAAAAAATGTCATTTGTTTTAAAAAGACATTAACAAATTTTGTTTGTAAAATAATGAAAATACAAAAAAAAAAAGGAAAAAAATCTCAATTTCTTAAAAAATTAAGGAATAAGCATATTTTATTTGAAAAAAAAAATAAACAACGAAAAAGAAAATTTATAAGCCGTACTGTTACCTAAAATAAGAATAGAGAATATATTATTTTTTTATTTCTAAAAGTTAAATTTGAACTTAAAGGATCAAAAATAAAAATTTTTACTAACTGTATTCTCTATCTCCATAGACATGGGGGTATAAAATAGTTTATTTGATGGGGTGGGAGTAATGTTTAACAACAAAATTCAACAAAAAGGATTGAGAAACAGAAAAAGGAGATAGTTTATAATTTAAGCACGTATCTAAGAATAATAGGTGATGGGAGAAGTATTAGAATGAGAATTAGATTTGAAAGAGTATTACATTGAGAATATTCTTCAAGAATGGTATTATTTGGGCTAAAACCTCTTTAATTAGTGGGGTTGACAACCCTTAAAATATTTAATTAGAAAGTTAATTATTAGTGGATAAATTTGATGTTTTTGAGGATTCACAAGATAGGATTTCTACGCTTATAATGTTAGAGCAAAAATTGGTAACGACAGGAATTATTTAATATTATTTTGGATAACTTACATATATCTTTTTTTAACATTTGAGTATTACACTTGACACTCATAATATTTAAAAGTTATACTTGTCTTTCTTATTTTGAAATGTTATTAACGTTAACACATTTTTTATAAAATTAATCATTAAAAATTAACAGAAAATGATAAAATAATTAAAATTTTAAGTATTTTTCCTATTTTATCTATTATTTTTTCATGTTTTCATCAGTTTTCTTTACAAAAATTCTTAAAAATAAGCAAAAAATTTAGTTAAGTTAAAAAAAATCTTGAGAATTTATTTTTTTAAAGAATACTAACATGATGTGAAAGAGGGAGAGATAAAATAAAAAATACCTAAAATTTTGATTAGTTTGACATTTTATGTTAAATTTTAATGACTGGTTTTATAAAAAAGGATCAACGTTAATAATATTTCAAAATAAGTAAATAAGTGAAATTTTTAAATATTATGAGTGTTAAATGCAAATACTCAAATATTACAAAATTATCTCTAAATTAATTTCTCTCATCCTCCTTTATTCATATATATCTTTCTCTTTCTTTAAATCTCTATCTCTTTTCCTCTGCTTAAACAGCATCTAGATTATCTTTCCCAATTAACTTTTGTAATCTTCATTCGTTCATTCATATCTCTCTTTTTCTCTTTATTTAAAAAAAAAAAATTAATCTATCCATAAAACCCATTGTTTTCTTCTTCCTTGCTCTTCAAAAAAAAAAAAAAATGTTATTTTTATTTTGTTTTCTTCCTTTCTCTTCAAAAAATATGTTGTTTTTATCTTCATCTAGTAATGTGTGCATATGTTTTTTTCAAAAGATTTTAAGAATTTGCAAAAATAATAATAATAATAATATATTAAAATCACACTACCCTTACATGGGGAAAATCTATATTTTTATTTTTTATCAATATGAAAAATTTTAATACATTTTTTGACCTTTGAAAAAAAAAAGATTTAATTTCTAATATTTTTATAAATAAACTAAATTCCAAAATTCCCATAATTATATATATTATGTACAAAAAGATAATATCCTTTTAAAATATTATAAAATAAGTTTAACGCAGACAATATAATTAGTAGTAATGATAATTTTTAATAAAAATATTTTAATAATTTTAATTTTAAATTAGGATAGTCACAATTAATCATGATTCTAAATTTATAACAGTATAATAATTGCATTGAAATTTTATTAGTCTAAAAAAATTTTGCATACTAATAAAAAGAACTTCAAATATAAATATATTAGATAACAAGTAGTATTTTTCAAATACTACAAACAAATATATTTTTAAAATTCAACGGCACGTTGGAAGAGAGAGAAAGAGAGAACATAGTTTTTTTTTTTTTTTTCAAAATAAATAAAAAGAGATAGAAATGAATGGATAGGAAGAAAGAAATTAGTGCGCGCGAGATTAGTGAGAGAGTCTAGGTTTTGTTGTTAATCATAGACAAGGTAATTTGTCAATAATTAAAAAAATATATTAAATTGGTTTTGAGATTAACAATTTTTGCTCCTGCCAATAGGAATATAAACGGATAGGATACCTGCCTAATCAGTTAATCTCATTACGAAATTCATATATTTTTTACTTACCTTTACCGTTCCAAACCCGTTTATTTTTTTAGTTGGAATCCCAAACATGTTCTGTCCCAAACCCATGAAACCTATTCCAAACTTGCAAAATCCGTTTATGTTCAATTGGTCAAAATTATCCCTTAAGTATATGTTAAATACCTAATTTAAGATAAAAAAAATTAGTAAGTAACAGAAATATTAAATTTATCAAATTGAACAAATTCATTAGTTAAATGACCTCCAAGTTTTTTTTTTTAAATGTAAAAGAAATATACTATAAATAGTAGAAATAAATGTATAAAATACATAAGAGTATACTGCTGGAACAGTATAATAGGAATCACAGTTTATGAAGGACTTCCAAACCTAATATAGAAGTTAGAACAATTTAAGACATGTGAAAATAACATATAACAAATCATAAATTAAACAAGCCTAAATGAATTATCCCAACAAAGGCAAGAGCAGCTGTCAACAAAGCACAAATGACATTGACTTAAGAAGTTTAAAAATTTTATTTTAAGAATAAAATTGTAGGTAAATATATAAATATATATTTTATTTTATTTTATTTTATTTTATTAAATGGGTACTTTGTGGGTACCCTACGGGTATCAGATACTTTATAAGTATAAACTGATATCGAGTATCGGGTATCAGGTACTCTACAGACAAATTTCAAACCCATCCCAAACCCGCGCGGGTATTAAATTTCAATCTCAAATCTGTTTTAATCCCATTAAGATATTTTCCAACGAATTTTTATCGAGTTCGATTGAATCAGGTACCCTCATGTACCTGTCCTATTGACATCCCTATCTGCCAATACCCTTAATTACAGAATTAATACAGCGTGGTGATTTTGAGGATTAATTGATAGGATTTTACCCTTAATTAATGGAGTTAACAGAGTGAATCTCGGTATTTGATTTTTTGTTTTATTAGAGGTTTCACCAAGGACACTCCGAAAGGATTATTTATTATGAGTGATCATTTTAAAAACACATAATATTAATGCTTTAAACTAATTATTGATGACTCATTTAGTTTATTTTTTATTTTTAATTTTTATTTTTTATTTTAAACTTATTTTCTATTTTACGCTTTTGAAAATAAGAAAAGTAATTCAAAATACATTTGATCACTTATGTTTTTAAAATTTGTCCTAGAAAACAGAAAATAGGTTTATATATAAAATGAAAAATGACAAAAAGTCATTTCTAACCTAAAATAAAAAAATTTAAAAATAATGAAAACAGAATATTTTTTATTTCCTTATTTTGAGATTTTAAAATATTAAATAAAACTATGAAAATAGAACGTTTTATATTTCTTTACTTTGAAATTTTTAAAACATTAAATAAACATATAAAACAAAAAAATAAAAAAATAAATCAAATGTCACTTAAATTATTTCAAAATAACTTTCAATGCGATAACACAATGACTAATCATTATTAATGGAGTACGCATAGATTATAATTTTATCAAACCAAAAATTTCATTTGTAGAATACACATGACTCATTGCCTATGGAGAGATGAACATAAATCACTAATTTACTATAGAATGACTATCCTTAAAAATCTCATTATTTCATGTTTTACCTTCTATGTTAATTTATAACTAAAATAATACGTAATAATTATAAGTAGGGATTATAAGTGGGTCCCAAATCAGGCTGCACTGAACAGGTCCAGTGAGTAATGAGCCCACTGTACGTTAGGGTTGGATCTAGCAGGTCCGGCAGCACTTTGAATCTCTCCAATATAACACTACTAGGGACCAATGTAGCCCCCCGATATAACAAATTGACTTCAGCTAAATAACGCTAATAAATCGATACTAAAATCTCTAAACTACTATTTAGTATATTTGTTTGGAACTGAATTTTTTTTTTAATTTTTAAAAGTAAAAAAAAAAATTTAAAACATATTTAGTCACTTATTTTTCAAAATCTGTTTTAGAAAAAGGAAAATGGATTTACACATGAATTAATATAAAACAACAAAAAGTCATTTTAAACCATTTTAACCTAAAACAAGAAAAATCTTAAAATACAAAAAATTGAAAATATCTAAACAAATGCATTTTCTTTATTTTGGAATTTTTAAAATATAAAACACATAAAATAGAAAATAAAAAAATAAAAATAATAAATAAAAAATAGAAATATAAACCAAATCTGACCTAATTTTTTAAACAAAAATGGATGTTTAATTTATTTTTTTGTCTCAAAAATCGAGATTCATAGAAAATTCTTTAAATTAACATAGATTTACAGAGCACTTCTTCCATGCTTAAGGCTTCTTTTAGTGAACTACTTCATCCAACTTATCAAGAAACCCTCATAGGGTATTTATACTTATATTATACATCTTTCTGGAATAGATTTTTTTTTTATTTTTTTTTTTACTGTTATGATATAGGAGTCATACTGCACCGATCGAGCTTATTCGTTTTTTTTCCTGTCAGGCCTGCCCAACTGAGGTGATACTCAGATTCCTAGCCAAGATCACCTGACCGGCGTCAACCGGCCTTACCAATGGGGGACATTCGAATGACCGAATGAGCCCCGACCGACCGAGGGATCTCTCCTCCCTAATCGGGTCCTGCCAAAGTGACATCATATATCAGGTGTGTAATGGCCTTTTGACACATCCCTTAATACCCGCCTATAAGGACGCGATCTTATCCTAACGGTATGAATAACTAATCAAGGAATATACTCAGTAGGACCTGTTGGGATAGCTGGCTCAACTTGATTGGAGGAAAATGTGAACTGGTGTGACGCAAGCGTATCATGCTGATACCTGATACACCCCCAACATATAAAAAATCTCCCTTCTCGCCTAAGTATACACACAATACACCTTTTGCTTACTGTTACTTTATCGGATTACTCACCGAAAACTTACCTTGCTAACTTAAGCGTCAAAGACTCTTTGGCAGGCACCACACCGGTGTCCGAGGTAGCATTCTGGGTTCGAGTTGGACCATTTGCAGCATCTTCAGTTCACTGTACTATCAATTGGCACCGTCTGTGGGAATTTGAGATCGATTTCTCATCACTTTTATGGTCCAAACGAGATCCAGTATCAATACCCAGCCTCCGTCGTCATCAACAGTAGCTATGGAAAACCAGAACGACAAAAGAATCAATGCTATGGAAAGGCAGATGTCAAAAATGATGGCTGTCATGCAAGCTCTTATTGCTCAAAACCAAGCACTGCTTTAGCAAGTGAATGAGCCTCCAACTGTGGTTCTGCCCCAAGTGGACCCACAAGTCAATTGAGTGAATAATGGAGGAGTTGTGGAACACAATAGTATTGAGAATGCTCCCAACAATGGCACTGCGCAACCAGCCCTTGGGGCTAGTATTGTTGGGGAAAATGAGTTCATCAATAGGTTCCCGAAAGAATCGAGAAGGAGAGACAAAACTATGGGAGCCGAAGTCCTGGTTGGTGGCTACCCAAAAGCATCGAGGGTGGAAGACACCAGCATCAAGGACACCTCTACTAATCCATGGGAAGACCAATTAAGGGCTATGCAGGCCCAAATGAAAGATGTTTTAGCGGCAGTCAAGGCGCCAAATACTGTGGAAGATCTCATTACCCACACTGACTCCCCGTTCGACCCAACAGTGATGGCCTGTCCTCTCCCCCCAAAGTTCAAGATGCCAACATTAGAAATATTTGATGGGTCACAAGATCCCTTAGACCATTTGGAGACTTACAAGACGTTGATGCATATCCATGCTTATTCGAACGAGATAATGTGTCGGGTATTCCCAGCCACTCTCAAAGGGCCCGCTCGTCTCTGGTTTTCTAAAATCAAGGTAGGCTCTATTGTTCATTTTGCTCAACTGAGCAAACTCTTTGTTAGCCACTTTATTGGCGGCCAGAGGCAGAGAAGGCCAGTTACTCACCTCCTAACGGTCCAGCAAGGTAGAGATGAGTCCCTAAGAGGCTATGTTGGGAGATTCAACAAAGAAATTTTAGAGGTTGATGAGGCGGATGAGAAAGTGGTCATGACTGCCTTCATGAGTGGGTTGAAATCACCTAGGTTCATAGCCTCGTTGGTCAATAAACCACCAGTTGACATGGCAGAGTTGGTACATCAACGTGGAGGATGCAATGAGGGTGAGCAAGAATATAGACGTGGTAGGGAGTTCAAAGCCTGAGAAGAAGAGGTCAAACGGATCTGATGGCGCTCGGGATGCCAAAGACTCTAAGAATAGGAGGTATGAATGTCACGCCCCGAATTTTCATAACCCGAATGCCCGGGGGTGACTTGGGATTTAAAATGGGTATAAAAATAAGATGATAATAATACTCTATCACATCCCAAAATTTTTCCTCCAAATTGGGGTTGACCTGCAAAAAAAATTTAAGATATTCAAAATCCCTTGTTTATCCAACAATATTTATAAGTCATTGGACTGAATCATTTGATGGGATTTCAACTATAGGGCACAAATTAAAGATAGAGAAAAATATTACAGAGCCATCTAAGTGTCCCAACCACGCGATTAACATTACATACCAATTAAAAGAAAATTAGGTCTAAGCTTAATAATTACAATCATCCAACAATTGTTGCAGACACAAAAATAAAGTCCTCTAGCTCTGCGCAGGAAAGAAGAAAAAAATAGATAACCCTTCTGATGGAATATTTAAGAGAAATTAATCTCTTTCCAGCTTATCTTCTGTATCCCTCTGCTTAATATCCTGAAAAAAATATTCTCACAAGGGGTGAGCTACTAAAGCTTAGTAATCAGAATCTCCTAGGTGCCTATATGCAGTGGTTGTAATGCTACACTGTATTAAGTGACCCACTACAGTGAATGTGTTTAGGTGGCATACTGTTTATGCAACAATTAATTCAATAGATCTCAACTAAATAATGTAAATTATACTTACAACAGTTCGATGAAATTGTCACCGTAACTACTATTTTACTTACATGTAAAAAAATAGTTAAATATTAATGTGTGTACCACAATAAAATCTGTGTCGCAGTGGTAGGGATCTTAGATTTAGATCTTCAAGGTCTCGGGATCAAACCCCGTAGCAATACAGGTTTCATATATATATATATATATATATTTATAAAATATTCATCAAGAGGAATGAAATATAATTAAATAATTTCAACACATCATTCATACATAAACATGAGAGGTTGCTAGTCATAGTAAAATTTTGTAGGGGAGTTTAATCTGAATCCTCCTAAGATAATCATACTCCTATCCTCCTCTACCCCCAGCCTTGGGAACCAGTGACTTTACGGGCTTAGCATCCAATGCATACCAACGGTGTCACCTACCAAAAACCTAACCGTCGCGACCGGCTACCTGACTGGCCAGGTCAGAAGGGAGCATCTCCCAAATAAAATGCATGTTCCCATCTTCATCTAAAAGGCCATTTCTACCGACTCATCACCCCATTGCCAAAAATAACTTTAGCACCGAGTGTCTTAATTTCTTCTCACGCTTTTACATTCCAAGGGTACCTTGTATGGAAATCAAACATTTTTAATAACAACCGGCAATGTTCCCGGGCGATGAATCAAAAGTGAGATTATTCAGTCACATGCAGTATATTTTTAAGCACTTTATCTAAATCTATAATTTAATAATAATTCTCAATAAATCAAAGATTTAACATAGTCACCAATATTATTATTACAAAGGTAGGTACTACATGTAAATTAACAAGTAGTAAGAAAAAAAATTTTAGAATACAAATTAGTATTTTAGTTAATTGTTTTGACAAGTTTACCATACTAAATTTGACAAGAATAAATTTATTTCTAATGGTATATTAATTAAGCCAAGGTTGGTAACTTAGTGGGTGGGCGACCCTAATTGCGATTTGAAGTCGCAAGTTCGAACCTCATTGGCTGCGATCTCGATTTTTGCCTCTTTTACTTTTTATTTTATTTTATTATTTTATGGAATATAAAGATAATAAATAACTCTTTGGACTTATATTTAATTTTAGAAAAAAAAATTGATAAGTATAGTACATAACTTGAATAATTAAGTCAAAGTGAGATTACAAAGCTAATAAATTCTATCCTTTAGATTTGGTAGGAGAATAATATTATTCAAAATAATTTGAATAAATTTCCACTCATCATCTTATTTATAACCAAACCCTTATCATAGGTTTTCGACTTCAAGATATCCATAAATGTCCACAGAATTAAAATGTTTAGGAAGGTATTAAATAAGTTTCATTAAATCACTAATCATAAAAATATAGTTATATAACTTGCTAGGTTGACAAAATAATGCCTAAAAGAATCAATTCAATTAAGGAAGACCAAATGAGAAAAGAACAAGTCCATTGTTTCTTTTGGGCGTTTTATCAAATACTTAGCATTTTAGTTTGAATAAGTCATCCAACTAATCATGATGAAACTGATTATCTAAGTCAATTATCATAAATATTAGAGTGTCAAATAATACATAATATCCAGTTTAAAATAATTTCATATCAATAGAAATTATTAACATGACAATAACTAACAGAAGGTAATTGAAAATTTAAATAAATCTTTAAACATAATATCAAAAAAAAAAAAAATCCAAACAAGCATCAATTAAAGGCTAAGCAAAAATAGTAGTTTAAAAGAAAATTCAGATAAAATAGAGCAGAACTCCAATATCTATAAACTTTATATCTGTAGAAACTAGACTTCAAGACCTACGACTTTCATGTTTTACACTTTTTAAAATTCTAAGGTCTAAAGGTACAAAAACAGCCTTGAATTCAGTTTGTTCAGAAAATACAGTTTTACACGTGCTCAGTATTTTGGGCATAACTTTTGACTCACAAATTGGATTGATGCAATTCTTTTTGGGTTGGAAAGAAAACTGAAAGGGCTACAACTTTTATGTTTTAGCCGAAGCCTAATTCCACCATTTTAGGGGTCAGGAGCACATTAGAAGTTACAAATAGAGAGCTGTCAGCATACTGAGTTACATCAGTCAAAATTTTGGCTTCCTTACCCCCAATATACGAGTATATATTTTTATCATAATCAAGTTTCATACTTCAAGCCCAGCAAAAGCATCAAATATATTTAAGGAGATTCGTCATCCTACCTCAATGAAGATATTAATGACCAAGTTTGAGAAGGAAAAATGAGTTAGCTTTGAACACTACCCAAATTGGAAAATTCCAAGTCTTTCTTCTTCCTCCAAGCAACACCAAATCTCCAACCTCACTAATTAATGATTTATTATTATTTCTCTCTTATTTCTTCTCTTTGAAGACATACAATTTATAGGGAGTGTAGAGGAAGTGTCGGTAGAGAAAAACAAGTTCCACTACCTAAACTTGAAAACCACTAAAGTAGCATTATGCATTAGGTAGTATAATCCAAATAATCTAGCTTAGCCTTTTTCACTATCTAACCACATAATTAAAGATAGGTATTAGAGGATGGATGAGGATGGGTGGCATGATCCGGGAATCATGCTAACTTTTTGACAAATTAAACAATCATGCTAACTTTTTGACAAATTAACAAAATGCTTTAAATCATGCTGGCTTTCAAACAAAATGCTTTAAATCTTGTTTGCTAAATAATTTGAGAAAGATGCTTTAAGGTCATCAATGTAGGGTCTTCTTTTTGTCTAATTAGTCAAATAATTTTGAAAGATTGTAAGAGTGTATGGAAGATGGAAAATGAAGTTGTCGGGAAATAATTTAGAGCAATTATTCATGAGTCAACTCATTGAGTGATAAAGTGAGTTGAAGTGAGTTGAGGTGAGTCAAAGAAAATGGTTGACCCATGGGTTAATGGGCTTGGTTTGAACCAAATAGGTAATTGGGCTAGGAAGTGTTTGGATAAAAATTTTAGAAATTCTACATTAAACTCTCACATAGAGTGAAATTAAATCCGAAAATCTTTCAAACTAATTTTATTATTCCAAAAATTTTCAAATCCTCAATTTTCTAGATTTTTACTATAACAAATATCACCACCACACTTAAGCAAATTAATTAAGAGGGAAAAAATTCAGGTTATTACAATGAAAATAGACCAGACCGAGGGCCCAAAAGATTTGATGATAAATAGAACTTCACCCCACTAAACACCAAGTTGGAGAATGTGTTCTATGAAATCCAAAACGATCCGGCATTGAGATGGTCGGAAAGGCTAAAAACACCAGTTGACAAGAGGTCTAGGGCGAAGTATTGTAGATTCCATAGGGATCATGGTCATGACACTGATGACTATTACGATCTGAAGAAACAAGTGGAGGAGTTAATTTGTAGAGGCAGACTAAGCCGGTTCGTTGCTGCTCAGGAGTCGAATAGAAGAACAAACCATAGAAGTCCTAATCGATGCAGCCCCATAGAAAGAAGTCCAAACAAAAGTCCTGACCAAGTAAGGCACAACCAAGACCTGATCGGGGAGATCAGGGTTATCTCTGGAGTCTTCGTGTCAGGTAGAGAATCCTCAACGGGCAGGAAGAAGTATGCGCGTGAGGTCAACAGATCAAATGAAGTGATGGCAGCTAACTGACCAGCGAAGAAAACAAGGGCTGAATCCCGACCAATAACTTTCACAGAAGAAGAGGCAAGTGAGGTGTGCCAGCCCCATGACGATCCCTTTGTCATTTCAGCCATTATTGTCAACTTCAAGACTTGGAGGATCCTCATCGACAATGGGAGCTCGGCTGACATTCTATATTTCGAGGCCTTTGAAAAAATAAAAATTAGTCGGGAAAGACTGCAGTCGGTGTCCTCTCCACTTGTGGGATTTACTGGAGACCGAGTAATTCCACTCGGCTCCATCACTCTCCCCGTGACACTCGGAGACAAGCCATACCAAGCGACGAAGATGATCAATTTCCTGGTGGTGGATTGCTCGTCAACCTACAACGTGATCCTTAGGCGGATGGCTCTGAACCAATTTCAAGTGGTCACATCCACTTACCATCTTTGTGTCAAGTTCCTGACCAAGGATGGCATTGAATGTGCCAAAGGCGACCAGAAGATAGCCTATGAATGTTATATGTCCTCCCTCAAGGAGGAGCCAAGGGAAGAGGCCCTAGTGATTGATGGGCTTGAGGTCTGGGATGAGGAAGAAATAAGAAAGGGGGAACCCGAGGGTGAACTTGAAGACCTAACCATTGGCCATCCAGACAAGGACCAAGTTCTTCAAATTGAGTCGGAGACACCTGAGCCCCTAAAAATCGAGATCAAAAATTTTTTGTTGAATAACGCGAATGTCTTCGCATGGTCCCACGAAGACATGCCCGGAATAAGTACGAGCGTGATTGCTCACCATTTGAACAAACTCGACCAATAAAGCAGAAGCGCAGAATCTTTTGCCCTGAAAGAACCGAGGTGATTGAACAAGAAGTTAATAATCTGCTGAAGGCCAATTTCATTCGGGAAGTCTACTACCCTACCTGACTATCAAACATAGTCATGGTGAATAAGTCTAAAGGCAAGTGGAGGATGTGTGTGGACTTCACAGATCTGAATAAAGCCTGCCCCAAAGACAGTTTCCCTCTACCGTCTATTGATTTGCTCGTGAACTCGACAGTAGGCCATGAATTGTTGTCTTTCATGGATGCATTCTCGAGGTACAACCAAATAAAGATGGCGGAGCACGACCAAGAGCATACAGCATACAGGGGGCTATATTGCTGCAATGTTATGCCCTTTAGGTTGAAGAATGTCAGGGTGACATACCAGCGATTGATGAACAGTATGTTCAGGGGGCAAATCAGTAGAATTGTTGAGGTGTATGTGGACGGCATGCTGGTGAAGAGTAGGGAAGCTCACTCGCACGTCGTTGACCTCAAAGAAACCTTCAACCCTGAGAAACTTTGGGATGAAACTCATCCCAGCCAAATGTGTGTTTGGAGTAGCGTCAGGTAAATTCCTCCGTTTCATGGTTTCTAGCCAAGGGATTGAGGCCAACCAAGAAAAAGTAAGGGCCATAATGGAAATGTAACCCCCAAGAACGATAAAGAAAGTGCAGAAATTAGCAGGAAAAGTGGTGGCACTGAACAGGTTCATTTCCAAATCCACAAATAAGTGCCATCATTTCTTCAAAGTGCTCAGAAAGGGCTTTTGAATGGACGGCCGAGTGCGATGAGGCCTTCTAATAGTTGAAGCAGTACTTGGGGTCAGTCTCACTCCTTAGTCGAACTACCCCTGTGGAGAAGTTGTATTTTTACATTGCTGTTTCGGCTACTGCCATGAGTTCAGCCCTCGTCAAGGAGGAAGATGGAGTTCAGAAGCTCATCTATTACACGAACAAGGCTTTGAAAGGGGCAGAAGAGCATTATCCGAAGATGGAACTCATGACCCTTGCTCTGGTAATTGCGGCTAGGAGATTGAGAGCCTACTTTCAAGCCAATGTAATTGTGGTACTCACAGACCAACCTCTTAAGAATATCCTACACAAACTCAAAACCTCTGGAAGATTGATGAAATGATCGGTCGAGTTGAGTCAATTTGATATTTAATACTGACCGAGATTAGCAATAAAAGGGCAAGCTATGGCAAACTTTATAGTAGAATTCACTAACCACCCAGTAGACCTTTCCCAAATACGAAGACCTCGACCAGCTCTGGACATTCCACATCGATGGGTCCTCAACTCAGAACTCCGGTGGACCCGGGATCATTCTTGTTTTCCCCGAGGGCCACAAATTTGGGTATGCCATTCGTTTCAAGTTTCCTGCATCTAACAATGAAGCTGAATACGAAGCCCTCATTGCCTGTCTCCGAGTGGCTCGGCGAATGGGGGCAGATCACATATGAGCCTATAGCGATTCTCAACTGGTTGTGGAAAAAAATGTAAGGGGAATATGACGCAAGAAGAGAGCATATAGCCGAATATTGCGAATAAGCAAGAAGCCTGTCTTGAAGATTCTCAAAGTTTAAACTTCAGCAAATTCCTAAAGCTCAAAATGAGAAAGCTGACCGATCAGCAAAAATCACCTTTTCTGGAGAGGACTCAGATGTACCAATCGAGATACTGGATTCACCGAGTATCCAGACCCTAGAGGTGAATCAGATACAAAACGATGCCAAATGGGCCAGACCGATAAGAACTTACTTGGAAAGTGACACTTTGCCGACCGATAAAAATGAAACTCAAATGATACAGTACCGGGCAACTAGGTACCTGATAATGGACGGAACTTTCTACAAAAGGGGACACAGTTCTCCTTTATTACGCTGTGTCAACGAAGAAGAAGCTGAGTATGTCATGAGGGAGATCCACGAAGGTGTATGTGGCAACCACTCGGGAAACAGAGCTTTAGTGAGAAAAACTCTAAAGGTGGGCTACTATTAGCCGACCATGGAAGCAGACGCCCAGGAATTCATCAGGAAATGTGACAAATGCCAAAGATTTTCTAATATTTCAAGACAACCAGCTCAAGAACTTACGCCAATCCAAAGCCCTTAGCCATTTGCGTAATGGGGAATAGATATAATTGGGCCACTCTCGTTGGGAAAGAGACAACGAAAGTTCGCTATTGTGGCCATTGATTACTTCATGAAATGGGTAGAAGCCGAAGTGCTCCTGAGTATAACTAAGCAGAACATGAGGAAATTCCTGTGGTAGAATATTGTGTGTCAGTTTGGTATCCCCAGAGTGGTTATCACTAATAATGGCAAACAATTTGAGGGAAGACAATTCAATGGACTATGTGACGAACTTGGGATTAGCCATCACTATTCTTCCCCTGAACACCCTCAAGCCAATGGTCAAGTAAAAGTGACAAACTGATCCCTCTTAAAGATCATCAAAACCAAACTGGACAAAGCTAAAGGGCTCTGGGTAGATGAACTTCCAAACATCTTGTGGGCTTATCGGACAACAGAAAGAGTGGCAACTGGGCAGACTTCATTCTCTCTGACCTATAGGATAGAAGCAGTTATCTCGGTGGAAATCGAGCTGACCAGTCTGAGAGTCCAAGGGTTTGATCCAGAGAAGAATGAAGACGCTATTGGGGAAGAGGTGGATTTGCTTGAAAGTAGAAGGCTGCAAGCAGCAATTAAAATGACTTCCTATCAGCTAAGGATACGCCAATGACTTCTTATTGCGTCCTTACTAGGAACCCGCAAGAGGAAAAGCTCGGACCAAATTGGGAAGGCCTATACGAAATACTTGGCATCACTCGGAAGGGCACCTACAGACTATGATTGCTAGGGGGTTAGAGAGCTACCCCACTCTTGGCATGCAGAGCATTTAAGAAAATATTATGTGTAAATTTTAATTTTTGGATTGTAACACTACATTTATCTTATTAATAAGATTTATTGGTTCAACAGGTCATAAAAGCCTTGGTAATGCAAAGTTATCCCACTCGGTTCACGCGGTCGAGTGGCGTGATGATGGCTCACGTGGCCAATGCCCAAATGAGGTAGGTTATCCTACTCGGTTCATGAGATTGATTACTGCAAAGTTATCCCACTTGGCTCATGTGGCCGAGTGGCGTGAAGATGGCTCACGCGGCTAATGCACAAATGAGGCAGGTTATCCTACTTGGTTCACGAGACCGAGTAATGCAAAGTTATCCCACTTGACTCACGTGGGCGAGTGGCGTGATGATGGCTCACGTGACCAATGCCCAAATGAGTCAAGTTATCCTACTCGGTTGACGAAACCGAGTAGCACAAAGATCCCCTCAGCTCATGTGGCTGAGTGGTGTAAAGATGGCTCACGCGGCGAATGAGGGAAGTTACCGTACTCGGTTCACGTGATCGAGTAGTGCGAAATTACAAAATGCCTACAACAGAACAAAAAGCAAGTTATCCTACTTGGTTCACGCAGCCGAGTGGCATGAAGTTGGTTCCAGAGGTCAATGCCTAAAAACAAGTTACACTATTTAGTTTGTACGATCGAGTGGAGTAACATGCAAAAAAATCAAAGCAAAGAATCAAGGTAACTTTTACTCTATCTATACTATATAAAGATATGTCCACAGTATTCTAAAAAAGAAAAAAACAACAACAGAGAAGAAGAAGAAAGAGAATTAGAGGCAATCACCATCATAAACAGAAGAGCAGAAATGTAGAATTTAAGAACTTTCATTAAATGATAACCAAGTTACATTGTTTTGAATTACATTCAAAAAAAAAGAAGACAAATACAAAATTTCATATGTTGGGGCTCTTTGACTTGTCATCAGCCTCTTCGCCCTCGCCGCTATCCTCTGCCTCAGGCTGATTTTGATTGACCGGCTGGAGGTTGGAAAAATCCAAATCAGGAAAGAGCTGGGTTGCTCGTTCCCGGGCCACCTCAAATGCTTGTAGGAAAGCCTCCTCCACCTCGTTATTGAAGACTTCGCTCTTCTTATAGTCTTCAACTATTGAGAGGGCGTCTGATTTAGCCTTCTGGCACCTCTCAGTCAGCTAGGCCCTTTCGATCTGGAATTTGGCCACCAGCTCAGCCTTTTTAGCTTCGATTTTTTTTAGCTCCTCTAAGGTGGCAATGGCGGCATTCTTCTCCCATTCAGGTTGGAGGGCCTCCACCTTGGACTTCAGCATGTTTATTTCATCGTTGTTCGAGTGGAGCTGCCTTTCGGCCAGCATCATTCGGTGGGTCAGCACTGTCGCCTGAGTTAGAGCCTGCACAACAAAATTAAGACAAGTGTTACGACTCTGGCAATAAAGCAAATCTAAAAGAGAAAAGAGAAGAAGGGGAGAAGAAAACTTACCCTCACTATATCATGAGTCAGATCTTTGAAGATTTGGTGGCTGGAGTTGTTATCTTAGTGGTAGATTTCATCGTTGACAATCAGGGTCAACGACTTCCTCCAAGCCGAATTGAGGTCGTCAATCAGACTGACGAACCCTGAAGGAGCAGGAATGGGCTCACTATGAGTTGGAGCCCCGAATGGGTCTTTTTGAGAGAGAGAACTTATTATCACCGGGTCCTCCGCGGTAGCCTGCGGTGGAGAAAGGTCCCTCACCCCTGAATTTCCCCCTATTGGTAGCCTGGTCTTCTTGGGGGAAAGTTCACCCTGACTTTGCTGCTTTTCCTTCCTCTTCTTTAGCCTATCCAGATTTACCCAAGCCATGTCAGTTGAGTCAGGTTCGGGAACGTCTCAAGAAGGGTTATTTGCATAAATAAAACAAATCAGAGTAAGAATAGCGAAAGCTAAAAATTTATTCTAAGGACATATACTCACTCTGCTCACGTTTAGCAGCTAAGGCTTCGCGGGTCAACTCCGGACTGAGCATGTACGTGGCCAAGGATTCCACGTTCACCAAAATGTCTGCCTCCTAGACATCATGGTTCTTCATGAGTTGTATTCGGGCCTTCAGCTCTGCTGACAACTTCGGTTGGGCTCGGGCTATTCACTAAGACAATCAATGGGTTAGACCAAGTAGAATACAATGGAACAAAATTGAAATAGAAGACAGGGAATGAAAGTATATCTTTTCTTCGTCGGGCAACCCTAATGCCTCGGGACCCTTACCACGGAGGGGTTGGACGCTTCCCAATACTGTAACTCCCACCCATCTCCGTAGATAAAGATGAATTTACTCTTCCAACCCTTGTTTGAGGTTGGAGAGGCGGTCACCAAGTTCAAGTCTCTCTCTCTACCCGAGAAGAACCACCAGCCTTTACCTGCCTCTGTTAGTTTATAGCAATAAAAGAACTCTTCGACTGACAGCTCGTGGCCGGTGACTGCTCTCCACAGAACAGCACACCCAATCATGATCCTCCACCTGTTTGGAAGGATCTAGGTAGGGGCCAGATCGAGGCGATGTAGAATTTCCTGAACGGGTTTCACGATCGGGAAGCAAAGGCCACCCACGAGTGCACCCTCGTAGATGGCAATCTCCTCTTCCCTTGGCCAACACGCCTATTCCCATTCCTCTAGCACCCGGAACAACACCGAACGGGAAAATTAGAAATCCAACCACAGCCGCTAGATTCTGGCAGCGGTCATGGTGGATTTGAAATTTTCAGCCTAATATTAGGGATCTTCCCTATTGCCTGGTTCCCCAACATCTGCACCGAAGGCATCAACTATTGGCCCTATGGCGGAGGTGTTAAGGGTTACGACTGTTTCCATAACCCTATTCAAATCATCTGAACCAGCCATTGAATCAGGCTCAAGAACAACACTTAGGTGCCTAAATGATTAATGATAAGAATCGAAGAGAATATTACCAAAGACTGCCCTAAGAAACCTAGGGTTCCCCACAAATCCTCCACAACAGGAAAACTAAAAACTTCTACAATAAAACCAAAGCACCCTACGGGCAAACTAGTGCATACACAAGGTTGCCTACCAAAAAAAAAAAAAAACTAGAGATGGAAGACTGGAAGTGAAAAAAAAAAAAAAAAAACTTACTAGTGCACTAAAAAGAGCAGGGAAGGACTCCGGGAACATCGAAAAGCAACACACTTTGGGATGCAAAAGTGAAACCAGCAATGGTGTTTTTGGGTTTTTAGAATAACAGCCCAAAATACCTAAAAGCCCCGCCTAAAAATCAATGGCTGGGTTTTACTGTTCTTCAACAGCCAAGATACGTTCATGCATCTTCCCCGTCATAGATGCCCTTGTGGCGCAAGTCTGGTAAGTTGTATTGACGGTATGGCGCTAAAGTAACACCATTATTACCACACAGTTACAACGCATTAATTACACGTGTGGATTTAAAATTGTGCAATCGTGTTAGATTCCCTAGATCTCACTCGAAAAATCTGGAGAATCGGGGGCATCTGATATAGGGGTCATACTGCACCGATCGAGTTTGCTTGATCGGGCTTATTCGTTCTTTCCTGATCAGGCCTGCCCGACTAAGGTGATACTCGGATTCTTGGCCAAGATCACCCGACCGGCGTCAACCGGCCTTACCGACTGGGGGCATTCGAATGACCGAATGAGCCCTGACCTACCGAGAGATCTCTCCTACCTAATCGGGTCTTGCCAAAGTGACATCATATATCAGGCGTGTAACGGCCTTCTGACATATCCCTTGATACCTGCCTATAAGGACGTGATCTTATCCTAACGGTATGAATAACTAATCAAGGAATGTACTCAGTAGGACCTGTTGGGACAGCTGGCTTAACCTGATTAGAGGAAAATGTGAATTGGTGTGACACAAGCGTATCATGCTGATGCCTGATACACCCCCAACATATAAAAAATCTCCCTTTTCTCCCAAGTAAACACACAATACACCCTTTGCTTACTGTTGCTTTGTCAGATTACTCATCGAAAACTTACCTTGCTAACTTAAGCATCATAGACTCTTTGGCAGACACCACACCAGTGTCCGAGGTAGCATTCCGGGTTCGGGTTGGACCATTTACAGCATCTCCAGTTCACTGTACTATCATGTTATAATAATAAAAAATTAAGGGAATACTATCTGAAAAAATATATTTAAGAAAACATTATTAATAAAACTGCGAAATAATAACATGGTTTCACAGATGTCTAAAACCACAAAATGAAAATGTAAATTTTTGTATGAGTTGAACATATCTAGTGCATGTAACCAAAGTAGCTTTTTGTGCATACCTAAATAAGTTGGATCAAAGTAGCTTTTCCTTCATATCCATGTATGTTATATATATCCAAATATATTCAAAATAATTTAGCAATTTAGAGATATTTTGGAATTAAGTTTAATTTGATCAATATTGCAACTCCTTTCTTTTAGATAACCCTATTAATTCCCCACATAACATAATCTCAATTACCACATGTTGTGGATGTATTTGTTTGAGCTTAATTTTAGAATTATTTCATTCCTTAAATAGGGATCAACTTTGGTGTATTTAAATTAGGATTATTGCCATTTTATGAATAAAAAAAATTAATTTTGTAACTAGTTAAAATGCCTAATTTTGTGTTCAAGATCTGATAAAGAGTCATTATCATTGTTAAATGTATTAACTTCATTAATTTCTAAATTTTTCGTTACCTAAAAAAAATTAATAAGTAATTGGGATAGAATGTGGATTTTATTTTAGTAGTTTGTTTTATTTAAATATATCACTTTATTTAAATCTAGTTTATAGGATAAAAAGATAAGTTGTTTTTGTAGACAGGGGCGGATCTAAAATTTTCAGTAAGGGGGGCACTAGGCATTTAAGACGGGGATAACAAATTATCTTGGGATTAAGAGTATGAGAGAAACAATATCGCTTTTAGGGAGAAATAAAATTATTCTTGAACATTAAAACATTGATTATACTTTTTTCAGTTTAATGGTTCAACTAGTTATTTTAATAGTATCTGAGATTTAATAGGATGTCTCTCATTACTAAAAAAAATATAATTATTATTAAGTTTTTATTGTTTATAGAATTTATTATGTTATGTATTATATTTTTTTGATATTATACACAAAAATATTGAATAGTATAATAGGACAATATATTTTATTTCATAAGAAATACTTGGATTTAATTTTTATAAACTCTTTTTATGTTGAAAAAAAATTTATTTTACCTTAGTTTTTAAATAAGGCCAATACAACCTAATTTTGAATTAATTTATTTTTTTTCAATTAAAGGTAAAATACTAAGGACATTTTCGTAATTTAACATTCAAAATCCAAGGGGTCACTTGCCCCCTTGCCCTAATGTGGCTCCGCCAGTGTTTGTAGATATTTTAAATTAGTTTAAAATCTTTTTAAAGTAGGAGTCTATGATTCATAGGATAATTAGATAAGATGATTCATAGGATAATTAGATAAGTTTATCTTAACAGAAATTTTAAATTTAAAAAAAAATTATTTTAGGAATCAATGAAAGCAATAAAAGTTTGAAGTGTCGAGAAGGATTAAGAGAAGGATCAGTCATGTATTCATGTATAACATGCATCAACTTATTCAAACAAAAATACGACTTTGGTTCAATTTATCAAGATATGCATGCTTATTTTACTCAGCTTTGTCTAAAAATTGCTATTTTATTTTGCCGTGTAAGCTGGTCAGGTTAGAACTGTAATTTCATTTTGTGATTTTAAGTCCCATTATCATTTTGCAGTTTTATTAACTGCATTTTGTCAATTAAGTTCTTTCAGTCACTATTTTCTTAATTTTTTTATTATTATAACAGCCAAAAAAAAAAATCTTCGAGAATACATATACATAAGTCCTTTAAACTTTCTAAATGAATGATACACGGATACATTCCCAAGTGCATGATCCATGAATGGTCTAGCTACAATATATAAAGCTTGTAAATTTTATATCGAATTTAGAGTTCATCTGAATTGAACAAAGGGTTTAAAAATAAAATTAGTTGAACTCAAAACATTTAAGCTGAATAAAGAGTTATGAGCTTGATAATGAAAATTTAGAGTGGACTCAATTTAAAAAATAAATAAATAATTTTTTTTAAGAACTAGAATACTGGGCTAAATTCTCCAAATATGAATTAATTCTTACATTATCCTTTAATGTATTTTTGGATGGCAATGAGCCAATGATCATGTTCTTTTGGGAGAAATTGTTGTTCTCTCTCTCTTTTTTTTTTTTTTTTAATTCTCCATATCCCTTCTTGAGGTTGAAAATTTGAAGCTTTCTTCAAATTTCTCTCTCTTGCCACATATTGATTTTTTTTTTTTTTTTGATAGAAGGGATCATCTATTATACAAATCTGCTCATGTTTTGGATTTGACATATGTGCGCGTGGCAGCACTTGGGGATGAGTTTGCTGGGGGAGAGAAAGAGAGAGAGAGAGAGGGGCGGGAGGGAGGGTAGGTGGGTTTGCAGGGAGAGAGAGGGAGAGAGAGAAGAAGGGGGGTTGGGATTGGGAGGAAGAGAAAGGGAAGGGGCGGGCACAGAGAACGAGAGAGAGATTGTGAGGGAAATTTTTTAAATAAAACTAATTAATTTATTATATAATAATTAATAATTAAAAATTAATTAATTATTTTTATATTTTTAATATTATTTGTGTCATATATATAATAAATAAATTTAAATATCTAAATTTGAAATATTTTTAATCGTTAAATTTATTTAATTGTCAGGATTATTTTTTCTATCACTTTAATTGTCTTTTTAGTCACTTTACATAAAAAAATATTTTTTGATTCACCATATTTTACTAAATGTTTAAAAAAATACTTTTTATATCTATATTACTAACATTTCTTCTTTTTTTTTTCCTAAGAGGCGGTCTGGACGAGAGAGAGAGAGATGGGGAGAGAGGGGAGGTTTGGGGAAGTGAATGAAGAGAGAGAGAGGCGAGGGTTGGGGGCCATTGGCATTCTTTTTTTTTTTTTTTTTTTTTACCGAGGGGCAGTCTAGCATAACTCAATTTGGTATACAAATTGGTACACATAAATTAGAATAATTAATTTATTATATAATAAATAATAATATATTTAAAAAAATTAAAATAAATAATAATTATTTTTTAACTGTTGAATTATTTTTTTCTTTTTCACTTTAGTTGTTTTTTTTCGACCACTTTATATAAAAATACACTTTTATTTTTCTCTCCATTTTTAAATAAATATTAGACAAAGTTAACTAAGTTTTTTATTTTAAAAAAATAATATTTAAAATTTAGTTTTAATGTACTTAAATTATTAAAAATTAAAAATAATATTATTTTGATTTATTTTGTTAATTTGATAGTTGTGTACGTGACATGGAGAGGGGATGTCTCCTATTTATTGAAAAAGTAAATTTTAATTAATTTAATGCTATAAAAATAAATAATATATATTTTTACTATAAAAAATAAAAATAAAAAATTTTTCGTTGTTTTTTAAGGTAAATTAAACAATTAGCATATTTATTTTTAAATTTAGCATATTTTCAACCGTTTGTTATCTTTTTGGTCGCTTTACATAAAAATAATACTCTCTTATTTTCCTTTCCGCTTTAGAATTTTTTAGAAATATTTTTAAAAATAATATTCTTTTGATTTATTTTATTGATTTAACCGTTGTATAAGTGACATACGAAGAGGCAGATGCTGAGTAGAATGATATTCTTTTTTTTTTCCTGAGATAAAGAGTGGGTGCCAAGCGAAAATCAAAATGAGTAAATAAGTAGTACATAAATAAGAATAATTAATTTTAAATACATTCACTTTGAATTTGACATATTTTTAATCATTGAATTTATTTAATGGTTAGAATTATTTTTTTCTCTCCACCCTGCTACTCTTCACATATTTTTTTATAATTTTTTTTAAAATGTGATTACAAAATTATTTTAAATGAATTATTTTTCTTTTCCTCCCCATTTTAGTATCTTTTATAAATTTTCTAAAAAGGAGTGGGTGTCAGGCGAAAATCGTTGATACATTCACTTTGATACATTCATTGACAGATTTTAAATAAGTAGTAAATAAATTAGAATAATTAATTTTAAATACATTTACTTTGAATTTGGCATATTTTTAATCATTGAATTTATTTAATGGTTAGAATTATTTTTTTCTCCCCACCATGTTACTCTTCACATATTTTTTTTATAATTTTTTTAAAATGTGATTACAAAATTATTTTATATGAATTATTTTTCTTTTCCTCCCTATTTTAGTTATCTTTTCAATTACTTTATATGAAAAATATACTTTAAATTTTATACGTGTTAATCATATTCATAAAAAAATAAAAAATTTATTAAAAGTTAGTATACTTAAAAACTACAAATTTAAAAAAAAAAAATCTTATAACCAAATTAAAAGATAAGCGATCCGTGCTTTACATGGGTATTTACTAGTGAATGCCCGTGCAAAGCACGAACACCCATCGCCTAATTTAGCCTTAAAATTTTTTAAGCTTTTTTTCTCTTATTTTTACTAATATTATTTTTTTAAAAGTTATAATTTTAAAAACATTAATCGCATTTAAAAAAATTAAAAATTCATATCTATTTAAATAAAAATTATCTATTTAGATAAAAAATGAATGAAAAGATAATATTTTTATATTTTAACTTTAATTTTTATATTTTATTAAAATAATGCAATAATATATACTACATATATTTTTGTTTTTTTTAACTTTAATTAATTAATTTATTTTTCAAATTCTTTCAAAATTTAATTGAGCAAGTCAATTATGCTTTGTGCCATTGGCACGGGTAATATCTAGTAAACCTAACATATTATGTCAAACAAGATATGCCAGGTGAGGGTTTTGTAGGTTTTATGTTCACACGCACTATCCTATGAGAACCAGTCCCAACACACCAAACATTGATTGCTTGCTTTGAATTGACACCCAAAATTTTGACCAACTCGTATGTTACAATACTCAAGGTGGGGAAAGACCAAGAAATAAATCAGAAAAGAAAGGAAGAAAGAAAAGGGTGTTTCATGTTGTGGGTACGCTGTGGGTGTATTTGGAGTTGTATAAAAGTGTATAAAATAAAATAAAATAAAATTATAAAAGTAAATGTCTCGTAATTTGTACAATGAGTGAAAAATTTAAATTTTATTATCTCGTAATTTATATTTATAAAATTTTATTTTATTTGGTAGAACTTTAAACGGAGTCATCCGAGCAACAGCGACAGCGGCACACATTATTGAAGAATGGAATCTTAAATCTGGACCGTTGTAAGTGGTTGGGAATGGATGGCCAAGATGGATCTGTGCTGAGCCGTCAGATGACTTTGAACTTGGGGCACATGGATGGGTCTAATTAAGCCACGCAAACACTCCATCCTAGCCGTCCAACTGTTGAAGCATCAAGGGCCAAGGTCAATTCCAGGGCCCAAGGCCTTTATGAAAGAGTTAGTGGGACAGCTGGAAAGTTGCACGGACTGATATGTAGAGCTGGGGAAGATACGTATAAGTAGGAGGTTCTAGAATCTGCTGAGCCGGGTGAAGACTGGGTCACAACTTCAACCGGGGTGCTGGAGAAGTCTTGGGCCAAAACAGAATCAACCCACCCAATTTAAGAAGTCCTTCCATTCGGCGGGAACAAGGAGGTCAGCCCAATCACCTGAACACACAAACACAAAAAAACCCCACTTACTAGTATTGCGTAATAGAAATTACGCGGAATGTAAATACTGGAACGTGGTGTTTGGTGTTTCAAAAAGAATTCAAAAAAAACTCAAAAGTTGAGGTTGATGTGATGTAAAAATGATAAGTGGTAAATTTTGATTGAAAGAATTTAAAAACTTTTGAAATTTTTTAAAATTTTTTAAAATTTTTTGAGTATCCAAACATCCTCTAATAGTCTAGAAGCACGACGAAACTTGCGATGAACTGTTGAGAGCTGGGAGGTTACCACCTTCAAAGTGAGTTTATTCAATTTAATTCAAATTTCATATTTCCTTCAATTTCTCTCGTTTTCCTTCCTATCAACCAACACCGTACGTAAGAAAATTCAGAGTTACGGAGAAGGGTTCTCATCACCGTGGCTTCTCTTCTCCTTTGAATTGACACCTAATCTTTTGACGAACTCCGTGCTTCTCGTTTCTTACAACAGATTGTTTATTTGCTTAGAATTGAGGACCAAATTTTTGATTGACTCAATCTGATCCCATGTTGGAATTTTGAAGAGAACAAAAAGTAGATACAAGGATTACATCGAATAATTTTTCTGTCTTTCATGTAATATTTTTCTTCAAATGCATGGATTCAAACAGCGCCTAGATTCAAAGAGCGCTTCTCTCCATCCTAGGACTTTTCTTGGTGACCTACTTCTTACAAAGAAACCCTTACAGACTATCTATGTTTAAGTATACATCTTTCCAGAATACACTTGGACAGATTCTTTGAACTTTTTTTTTTTGGTGCACAATGCATTACACTCCGCTTGGAGTTATTTTTTTTTTTTGAATTCATTTAATTTTAAAGTAAAATATAATTTAATTTGATTGGGTAAATAAAATTTTATGCTTAGAATATATTTTGAATTTAAGAATTAAATTGATTTGATTTAAGAGAAATTCTAAATTTGACCATGCAAATAGAAAATAAAAAATATGATAAATATGATATATGAAAATAAATTTATCTATTTAGATATCTTAAAGAAAATAATGAATTTTTATTAAATTTTATTATTTTGGACTGAATTTCAAAAATAAGTCTTAAAATTTAAGTTATAAAATGAAATGAAATGGAATTTAACTCATAAAATTTTATTTTGATTTCAAATATAAAAATGAGTTAGAATTCTAGAATCAAATCTTATAAAATTTACCATTCTAAATAGTGTGTTAATTGTATAATACACAAATAATTTATTTACACTATATAGAGCTCTGAAATTCTAGGTTCTCCAACATTAATTCCCACAAAACCAAGGGCGTTGCTCATAGAGGGGGCAAGTTTAATCTTGTAAATTCAACATTTGAAGGGGGGGGGGGGAAGGCAAGAAAAACAAGTGATGATTATCTTTTGACAGTTGGATTCAGCAGAAGTCTTCAAATGAAGGGAGACATCCAACTGTGATAAATATGAGTTGTACAAACATAGGTGAATTCCATTTGGAAAAAAAAAAAAAAAAGGACAATCAAATGTGAAAGATGATAGGTAAACAAACAGAACAGTACTAGAAAGTAACCCTTCATGATCAACTTGAAGAGCCAAAACACTGGAGAAATCAAAAGTTTCCTCGTTCACTGGCTTTCTTCCAATAGTTTTTGCTTTTCCTCCTCAGTCATAAACGCTATGGTTGGAAATGACTTGCCAATCCCCATAGGAGTCTTGAAATAAATTTTCTTCCTCCCAGGATCTTCCAGGCTCATCTCAACAATGGGTACCCACAGCATGAGCTGCTTGCTCTTCACCCCACTCATCTTCTTCATCTTGAACTTGTCTACATACGCAGTCACCTCTGCCGCATAGCTCACTCGGGTATTAGTCCCTTCGAAGAAGTGCTCATATGGAGCCTTCTGTTTCATCCACACAAACCCAGTTTCTCGAACTCTTCCACACTCTTCAAGGTCTTTGAGGGGAAGGACACCTTTGGGGAATCCCAGCTCTTGAAGCAGCTCCACCGAATGGCGATAGCACTCTTCTGATCCGTACACAATCTCGGCTCCGGCTCGTTCGTCTTCCCTGGACTTGTTGCTGGCCATTTTTTTCCTGGGATTAGATATCCAATTTGAAGTTCAATTGTAGAGCAATGAAGAAGCATGGTTTGGGGCTCAGATATATATACGCGAAAGGCTGAGAGATGAGAAGTATGAAAGTTGTTCAGTGGAAGTTGAGCTGCAAAAGGCTCTCTATAAGGTTGTTCACCAAACAGCTACTTAATTAATAGCATATTTGGTGGTGGTGTGCATCAACTACAATTAGTATGATTACAAGTTATTTTCAATGCATTGTACTAAACTTCTAGAATCAGTGAAAGTGAATGGTGTGTATGTAATTTGTCAAGGTAAAAAAAAAAAAAAAAAAATCCAGAAAGGTGTATGTGTAGCAATGTGTGGAACGCAAGAGGCATGCTTCCCCAAAAAAACCTCTTCTATAGAAATTTACACGTGCACTAAAAGTAAATTTTACAATAAACTAAATTTTCACCCTTTCCACCATTTTAATTAAAAAAAAAAAATCAGTTTGTCATTGTCCATATTTTACCCGGCCCATTGAAGTTCAAAAATGAAAAACAAGAGATAAAAATTAAAAACAGAAGGGAATAGTAAAAGATTGACAAATAGAAATAAAAACCACAAAATCGTTAACATGGTGAATACATCACAAGGCATTGAGGCCTTCTGCCGACTTTGCAATCCAAAGTCCAGGCCTTTCCACAACATACAATTGAAGAAGGATATAGCAAGACTTCTGACGAATGGCATATAATCAGGAGCAGATCCATGCCAGGATTTTGACTAAGGGAAACACCGAGTATTTAAAAAGAAAATAATGAGTTATATAGAGATTAAGCGTAAGAAACAACATTACTTTTAAGAAAAAACAAAATTATTATTGGACATAAAATCAGTAAATATATTTTGTTCAATAGTTTAATTGGTCCTTTTAAGAGTATTTGAGATTTGTTAAGAATATCACTCGTTGCCGGAAAAAAAAATAACTATTATTAATTTTATTTGCTATAGCATTTATTACATTATATGTTAAATTTATTAATATTATACTTCAAAGTATTCAATAGTATATTGAAAAAATGTACTTTATTTCAAAAAAAATACTTGAATTTGATTTTTGTGAATTACTTTTATGTTAAAAAATTTTGAATTAATTTATTTTTTGGTAAAGTTAAAATACCAAGAACATTTTAGTAATTTTTTATTCAAAACAAAGGAGAGTCACTTGCCCATGCCTCTATTTGGCTCCGCTAGCGCATATAATCATACTAAAAATACAAAAACATAAAAATAAGATGCAGATACATACATTCCAAGAAGGAATGGCCAAAATTCTACACTTATACTTGGATCAACACAATACTTCAGGATCCACAATTTTAAGTGAAAGGAGAGATGAGTGTTAGTTTAAAATTAAATTTACACGTAATAATTTAATTAAATATGTAGGATCTTGATCTTCATAATATTCACATATATTGCCTACTTACATAATATTAATTAAGAACGCGTACCTTGAGCCATTGCTATGAAAAATCTGAATGCGGAAGCTATCTCAAAATTATGTTCTTGAATCTTCTCCTTTCACAAAAATAAAACCCTTTGAAAATTAGGATTTCTCCCTCTTGCCCTATAAACTCTAATGTGTTGTAATTTTTAATGTTTATGAATTGATGGAATTCATTCACTATTTATAGGGAGAGAGAGGACCCAATTTCCTATTTAGTCATTTAATCTTTACCGTCTATCAAAGTAGGATATGGTTAAGAAATTAACTCACAATCTTTTGCCAATAATAATTTTTTAAATAATTCCTTATCAAATTTAGATTCTTATATGGACCACTTTAATTAGGAAACTAATTATGGAAATTAAATATTAATTAATTCCAACAATGAGAGCTTCTGTCACTCGATTCTCCCTCTATTTTTCACTCATTTTTTTTTTTTTTAAGATCTTTATCATAGGGAAGAGATCAAGATTTAGGGTAAAGAGAAAAATCTCAACAAAAATTTCCCTACACTTTGTTTGAAATGGTAGATTTGATAGGATTTAATTTCGTTTAATAGGAATTTTTATCAATTCTTATATTTGGAATTATATTTTGAATTTGATAAGAATTCATTATTTTCTTAAACACTCTAAGTAAATGGATAAATTTATCCTCTTATATCATATTTATCATATTTTTACTTCCTACTCACGTAGTTGAACTTGATATTTTACTTAAACCAAATCAATTCAATTCTTAAATTCAAAATGTGTTTCAAACACAAAATTTTATTTATCAAATTAAATTTAATTAATTTTTTATTTTAAAATGAAATCAATTTTAACAGTGGAATGTTTCTAAAATGAAATGTAAGGGAATTTCATGCTAGTTTGGCAAAAAAAAAAAAAAAAAAAATGAATTCAAGTAAGATTGAAGATAAAATGAAGGGGGAGCTCTGACTTTGGGGGCAGTGAAAATGGCGAAGTGATGTCCATCTCAAATAACGATGGCTGGGAGGAAGTTGTTGGGTCAAGCCATGGAGTTGGAGAGGGGAAAACTAACTTCGGACGTGGTAGACTCATGTTCCCCTCGGGTCAAGATGGAGACAGTTGTGAGGCAAATATAGGATTGGAAGTTGCTATTCCAATAGAGATGGGTGTTGTTAGAGTTCAGGGGAACCTGCTTGAGGAGAAGAGATTGGAGATGGAATCGGTTACTCCGCCAGAAGCTGCCGTTCTTACAGGTTCCGGAACGATATGGGAGAGCATTCGACTGGTGATCAATGCAGCTCAATCCTTGAGCTTTCTGAAGCACCAATTGCGACCAGCAAATTGACGGATGGGCTGGAGATTGACGACATGGTGAAGTTGAACGGGAATTTCCCCAGCCAGAATTTCTTGGATGTGCATGCTTTTTTCGAAAAGGGGGACTGCAGTCAAGGGTGACTGCAGGGGCTGCAATCGCGAGCAAAGCAACGACATTTGGTGTTGTTGTCTTTGGCTCTATTTTGAATTTTTTCAAAGACTCCTTCGCACCAAACCCTAACCAGTGCTCCATCTCTGAAGAAGATAGGAAAATGTCTCATTTTGAAAGATCTGCTCCTCCAGATAGTAGAGACACCTACTCTCTCCTCGTCCTCAACGGCACCTTCTATTTGGACAATCTTGTGATCCATTGCTAAATTGAAGCGAATCCATCAACCAAACACACACTCAAATCAATAGACATTTCAAATTCTTAAAAAACTTCCCAGCCTTTCTATAACTGTTCTGTGTGTTGTAAACTTACTCTTTAAGTTTCTTTTTTTCCTCCCTGACGAGACAAATTGAACTATTTCAAGGCTTAAATGTGCTGTATCGTGCTCCCTCCAGTCGACTCGGGTGCTGCCATTGTCTGCTTCATGATTGCAGAGAGGTGTTTCCAGTAGAAAAATAATACTCTGCATATTTTCAGATTTATTTACAAGGGGTTGAAAATTTAGGTTTTTTGCTAGAGTTTTGTTGAACGTTGATTGTCTCGATCGAAGTGTAGATCTCCCATTTTTCTGTGTTTGATGCTTTTTCTGAGAGTGGGTTGTCATTTGATTTTATGGTTTTTCTTGTAATTTTTCATTTTCTGGGTTAATGATCGTTTGAAGTTGTACATACTCTTTTCCCCTTGGCATTATTTGCTGGATTTTTGGGGATCCATTCTTTCTTGCACTTTGAATGTTGTGTTTTAAATCGATCCGTTCTATAATTAAGCTTGTTTAATAAGGTGAACTTAGGGGGATTAATGTGGAATTTTTTATAATGGGCTGTGGTAAGTCAATTTATTGATTTGAAACTTGGCTTGGTTTTTTGCCATTTTTGTTGGATCGTCTTGGTTGATTGGGATTTGGAAATGGAGGGAGATTAGATGGTTCCTAGGTATGCTTATTTGATTACATGGTGGCGACCAGTGGTAAACTTTTGTCTCATATCAACCTTATGGGTTTTAAATCTTAGGGCAAAGATTTTTTCAATTGAGTTAAGGTGAATGCTGTTAATCATTGAGGTTCTCAAAGGTGGAGCTTGGTGTTCTATAGTTCAACAAATTTTCTATTAGGATTATGGCGTTAGGCATTAGTGATGGGAGGGAAGCCTATGTGATGTTAGTAGTTGGAATTTTATACTTTAATGGAGTGCAGCTTCCGTTTCTCTTCTGTTTAGTACATTCTTGACAGTATAATTTTTTAAGATGATTAGCTTAATTCAGGAGTTTAGTTTGATAATTTTCGTGACGTAATGTCATAATTTTTTATTTTTGCTTGTGAAGTTACATAGCAAGCTCCCTAACCAAGCTCATGTCCTTGAGAAGTTGGCAAAAGTGGTTTGCTAATATTTTATAAAGTCTAGTAGCTATGCATGTTTTAATCCAATGCAATTAGTTCCTTTTTTTTTTTTTTTTTTGGGTGGACATACTTAATTGCTATGCTATTTGATAGTGTTTTTTCATGACGACTATATATTTTCACATCTTTTAAAATATGCCACAATGCATTTCTGTCAACCTTGGTTAGTCTCGTCAACTTGATTTCTTAAAACTTGCTTATATCCCCCTCACTAGACTTATTATTTTTTTTTTTCCTCTTGCTATCATTTCTAGAATCTTGCCTCAGGGCAAAAGTGTTGGGAGGTAAAACTAAAGGCTAACTAAATAAAGGTGGAGGCTAACTAAGCAAAGATGAAGTTAAGTTTTCATATGTGTTTTTTTATTGTAATTTTTTTCTTATTTTACCATTAGTGAAAAGAGATTATATATTTAGCAATGCATTAGATATGGTGATTCTTATTTTTAATAGGCAATGTATTAGATAGTATAAAACTATGTAATAGATAATGTATGAGATGAAATTGCTTTATAAAATGAAGCATTGAAATTACATTTGGTCTATGAATATTTAGCTTTCGTGCTTTGCTGCGTATGTGTCTCTGAAGCCATTATTCTGCGTTGTGATGAATATAATTGTTACGATATTTTTTTCACCTTAGAGATTACATAGATTCTCAGTTTTAATAGAGAATACTTTATTTTTATCTTTTTAGTGTGACATAATTTTATTATATTCATTTTAAAGATATTTTAAAATTACTTTTTTATTTTATTTCTATTACATCTTTATAAATTGTACTTCAAATTTATTATTTATATTTCATTTTATGTATTTTAAAGTTCACTCTACTCTGATTCTATTTTTCTTTACAAAAAAGTAAATAAATAAAAAATATTTAATTATTCATTTTGGTATACTCAAAAAATATTTACATATTTATTTTAAGTAAACATAATAAACTATAGTTAATTAAATATCTCTTACTTTCAATTTTATTTTAATTTTTATTTCTATTCTTTATCATTACCCATTATTAACTCCTTTTTCGTAAACAAAAAGTTCTATGTCTTAGAGACATAATATATAAATTACTAAAGAATAAAATGCAATGCTATATATGGCTTTTAATATATGACTTTAGCTGCATTGCATAAAATATTCTGAGACTATTTTTCATTTTACAACTAACCATAAAGAAGGCTTAGGACTTAGACATCTAAAGAGCTTCTTTCAATAATGTGTCTGGGATATATAACAACTCATTGGAAAAATGATGTGGCCGAAAAAAAGGAAAATTAGTGACCAATTGTCCCATTTATTTCAATGCAATGCAATTACCCACTCGTCTTTAAAGACATTCTCATACTACTTAGACAAAATACGTGACTCACGCCGAGCAGCATTTGATGAAACTTCAATTGTTGCTATTGCTCCATTCTCATCAACTTGACTATTGGCAGGGGAATGGTCCTCATTAGATGCTCCCTTTTTCTTCTTGGTTGATGTTTCAGAAGCTACATCCTTTGAACCAATAGAGGAACCTTTCTTCTTTGATGCCTCTCTTTGAAGTTTCTTCTGCTCGTCATGTGCAAAGCTCCTCTTCCTTAAGCTACTCTTTCTCACCACTCCCCATTGCCTTTTTATCTTTTGATCTTTTATTGCTCAGGAGGATTCTTAATAATAAATGTTGTGAGTTTGTCCCTCATGTCAACGTCTAACAAAAAACCACAAGCTGCACACTCAGGTTAATCATCTATCTTAATAATGTTTGCCATGTAGCATGAAATTGTTGTTAGATAATATTTTTTTACAACACGTGATAATTTAAGTGCTTCCCCAATTAAATTCAAGTATCATCCTATACACCTGGTTTAGAATGTTTTACGACTCATTTGGATACCCAATGCAAACCACTCTTTAGTAGTCTAATCTCAACAGACCCTAAAATAAGTTCAAGATGAGTCTACATTGACAGGCATACTCACACTTGAACCTTTCTCAAAATATCAATTTTGAATTGACTAATTTTGAAAAGGACTCGTTTTTCCCATACAACAAACTTAAGCCCCACACCCCTAAAAGATAAATAGATAAATTTGATTCCTTGGCCAAGGCAGCTTCTTGATTGACCTCCTGACTTTGATATTGATTCTACAATCCTCTCTTTATAACTAAAACCAAAACACTAACAAATTAAGCTCCGGAAACAAAGTATCTTGCATGAAAATTTGTTATCCTACATAACAAACAGAAATATAATAGAAGAAATATAAGATTGGTATGGAAAAATAATTTTACAATTATACTCAATAAGTACTTGTCAACAAAGCCAACACATCTAACATAATTTCATCACCAAATTGAAGCACCATTATATTGGCATAGCAATTCGACCCATAGCCTGGAAATAGCAGGCAATGCACCAAGAAACAATTAATCACTACACTACACACATGAAAAAGAAGTGGGCATTTAAAATAATAAAAGACTCGGGTTCTTTCATCATTTGATCTATATTTAGCAAATTGAACCATTATCTTTCTGCCATCAACAACTCGCTGTGACAAATTAACCTACCTAGATAACAACCATCCAAGGATATCATCTACGCGTGTAAACAAGACATTTCTAATTGTATAAAAAAATGCTTGGTACCTAAGATTACAAGTTCAAAGCATACCATCAAGCTTCTCCCTAGCCTTCGGGGCTTCATTAGCATTCTTGTATGTAAAACCTCTCAGATCACTGGTCCTTTTTTTTTTTTTTTTTGAAATGGATAATTATTTCATTGTATAGAAAACTACTAGAATAATCACAATAAACCCGCAATCAAATTAAAAAAAGAAAAACAAAAAAGAAAAAACTCTCTTGATCGATTATAAGATTTTGCATCCAAATCCAAATTGATATTTTAGTGAAGTCATATTCAACAAACGTAATCCTACCTTGGAAGTTTGGGTATGTTTAATTCCCCATGGTGATTATTTTCAATGCTGGTGTGTGATAAATAAAACAGAATGCCATAGTTAAGGATTCACAACCCAGTATAAATTGAATTTATAAATTACACATAGTGGAAGAAAAGGCAGACATAGCACTCTTCGGTACACATAGGTAAACATAGCACTCTCTAGTACTCATATATATGTGAGTCTTTGTACTTGGCATGGATGTTGATGGAACAAGTTGATCAGGCTTTTTATGTATCTTGCTTATGTAACTTAATGGCATCAGTTCAGCAGAATGAAGAGGATCTTTGATTTTCTGCATTACCTAAGGTAAATTAGGGGAGAAAAACTTCCTCTAGTAAATTTCTTCATAATTATGCACCCAAATCTTCCACTAAACAAATCCATAACACTTTCATGGTAGTACGAAAATACAAATAGGAATGAAATAAGAACACATATAATATTCCCTAAAAAACACAACACACAACACTCAAACCATAAACAACTACATGGAGAGCCTACAAAGCTCTCTAAGATAGGAATTCCCAAAGGCAGGGTTTTGGGAAAATGCGAACAATTTCATAATTTAGCGGATGGAATAATAAAATGAAAAATAAATGTATGCCGTTTGCAACATCCTTCAAGGCAATAAATAGGGGTTGTCAAAGTGTGAATCCTCAAGCACTCTTCACCCTCAAATATCACATATAGAGAATACTTTGTAGACTCCTACAAATTAAAATCTCTAAGCATTCAAAAATAGAACCCACAAATTCATGAATAAAAACAGAGGATAGTTATGGAAATTTGAGAAATGGGTCTCATATTTTACAAATGCATGGTTTTCATCTCCAGAGAGATCGCAAATAAGTCGCAGCCTATGACCCAATTTCCATGAAAGTACTGAAGAATTGAAAGAGAAGAGACAAAACCAAATAAAAGACCTAATAAACTGGTCTTTTTGTGACCACATCTTCATAGTACCAAAGGAAAACCTTCTCCCGGCGTTTGCAGAGAAAACCATCCATGAGGTGCTAGCTAAGGTAGTTTTCGTCATCGAGCCAAAGGATTCGACGCTAGGGGGAAGAACTCAGCATTCACAGTCAGAATCTAAGGTAAAGATAAAAGAAGTTTCATTGCTCCGTTCGATCGACGACTTTGCCCAGCTATTTCTGGATGATGTTGAAATTTTGAAAATTAGGCCAATCATACGAAAGATCCACCTTTTGGAGTTCTCCGGTATGGTTTAAACAGGATGGAGTGGAATTGATGTGGCCATGGTGCTAGAATTGGATTAGGCGCAGCTTTTTTTTTTTTAATTTTTTGGGAGGTCTTTCTACATGAAAGGGGGTTGAATGTTAGAAAAAAAAAGGTCAAATGATGCCATTTCACTAGTGACTTCAGTCACTGTTGTTGAGGTCGGCTGCAACCTCGACTAAAGCCCCCGTCTTCGTGCTTTTTATGGGCTGGCCCAAGAAGACAACCTAAGCCCATATTGCATAGAGATGGAACCAATGCCTGGTGGACCTTCCACACAGCAATTAAGGGAAGCCCAACGGTTGGGCTTTGAGTTGAAAGTCTTTAAAGATGGAGGAGAAAGGCGGAGGAGTCTTGATGGATCAAAAGATTATGATAAGTTCAACTTAGGTAAGTTACAATCCAAATTATGTATAAAGAACACAAATAATGATCTTCTCCCTACAAAGATTAAACATTATAATAGTGGGTTAGAGATTAATGTATTGAATATTTGAGTAAATTACACATAAACCCCCTATACTTTTGGGCAATAATACATAGACCTTCTCGGCATTTAAAAAATTTACGATTGCTCTTTTATTTTGAAATATTGCTAATCCCAACCTCCTCTGTTAGTTTTGTTGCTCAACCAGTTAAAATTTTATTACAAAGACAATTATGCTCCTAACGTGGCACCTGTCTTTTCTTATGTATCTCTCAACGCACAGCCCAAAACTAATTATTATTGAAAGTAAATATTTTATACCATTAAAATTAATCAATTTAAATATATTTTATTAAATTAGTTAATCAAATAAATTTTAAATATATTTCATTGAATTTAATAAATTTTATATTTTTAGTTAAATTACATCTACATTCCTTTAATATTTAGGTAATTACAATTAGCGCTCACAATATTTAAAAATTATATTTGCCTCTCTTATTTTGAAATATTATTAACATTGACTCTCTTCTGATAAAATTAGTCATTAAAACTTAGTATAAAATGTCAAAATAATCAAAATTTTTAGTATTTTTTTATTTTACCCTCCTCTTTCTCTCACAACTTATTAGTTTTTTTTTTACTTATTTTTAACTTATTTTTGAAAATTTTTGTAAAAAAAATTGACAAAAATGCAAGAGAACAAGGGATAAAATCGAAAAACACCTAAAAGTTTAGTTATTTTAACATTTTTCTATTAAATTTTAATGGTTAATTTTATTAAAAAGAGATCAATGTTAACAACATTTTAAAATAAGGGAGGCAAATGTAAACTTTAAATGTCATGTGTGCTAAGTGTAATTACCCAAATATTAACAGGAGATAAATGTAATTTACCATATATTTTTAATAAAATTACATATTTTATTTAAATAAAATTACATCATCAAACATATTTTTTATTTTTGTTTCAGAGATAATTGCAATCAAAAAAATTAAATAAAAATAAAATATAAATATTATGTAGTGTGCCTTAAATAAGTATTTTTTTGTTTGGAATAACGATATAGGTATAATTATAAAATTTTATTTTGTTTATTATGTTAAATTATAATGTCTTTGTTTTTATGCATATATTTTATTTAAATATTGAAACCAGTGAATTATTGAAGTAATGCATTTTGGGCTAAATTTTAGCTATGTCCTAACTCACAATTCTGATAATTATGGTTGAAACCCAATTAATAAGACCTAATTCAAATTGCAAGAAAAACATATCAATAAAAAAGCTCTTCAAACAGATTTGCCAAAACTCATCCGACCCAATAAAAAAGCTTTTCAAACAATCAGAAAAAAACACCGGCAAAGCTCAAGTCTCAACCTCTATGCTGATGTTTTTCTGGCCAGTTTTCTAGCCCAAATCGCAATGATAGTCGCTGTCGTTCTTCAAACCAGTACTAAGGATCTATCTTCCACCCAATCCATAGGTTTCAAACACCCGATTGCTACTATGAAGATTGCCTCCACCGTTGCTGCTTTCACCGGCACTGTCCAGCTCATGCATGACCTTTTCGATGATTTCTAAATAGCCCCAAATGCTACTGTGAATTTTTCAACGCTAAATTGCCTAATAGGGCGATTTCCACACCTGCTAATATCGCCAAAATTAGCCTTACCACCGGTGTCGCAACTGCTAAAGTTATTTCGGCAGTCATGCCTTTTGCTGGTGTTTAACTTGAGGGAGAGTTATTTTAGTCCATTCATATATACTAAAGGGTAAACTTAGTATATTGAAAAAAAAAATTTGGCTAACGTTGTTGATTTAACTAAAACCCTAACAGAATAGTAAATAGAGGTTCAGAGGTTCGCAATTTCAAAATAAGGAGAAATTTGTAAATTTCAAATATTGAGGGGATCTATGTGTAATCATCTAAATATTTAGGGGGTCTTTGTGTAATTGTAAAGACCTTGAATTTTGAAATATGTTTATCTATTTATTTTATTATTTAATCAAGGATTTAAATTATTTATTTTACTTAAATTCCTATTTAGTAAATTAATTTAGTGTGACACATCTAAATTGTATTTTATTTACACGTGTGCTAGCTTTGGTGCGTGTATTATATATATATATATATATATTTAGCGCTAAGTGTATTTTCACTGGGTGAGAGAAGAGGTGTGTTTCTATTGGTTGAAAGGGGAGGTGTTTTCCTATTGTTTAAGGTTGGTGGCAAAGAGGTAAGTGTTGTGGGGAAGGCAAAAGGTTGGCTGAGCGAGAGAGGCTTGTGAGGGAAGGTTGGTTGAATGTTTGTATAAATCCCTCCTTATATAGCATCCAGCATTTTTCCTTAAAATGTTTGACCTACAGAGATACATACACACACACACACTCAGAGAGAAAGAGAAAGAGAGATTTTTGTAATTGTTCTTGCTAAGATTATGTAAGGAAGAATTAAGAAGATCCTCCTACGTTCGAAGATTATTGAAGTAGGTTAGCATCGGTTTCATGAGTAGCTCGAAGTGAGGTCGCTGGAGGGTTTCTAAGAAGGACCAACTTGAGTTGGTATTGTTTAGTGTTTTATACATAGTTCGTCTACGTGTATATTGAGGTAGATGGGATTTTAAACATATAAAATCTATTTTTCTTAATTTTTGCATAAATATGTTCATATATATATGAGTATTAGAATTGGCCTGTGCTTAAAGGCACACAGACAAATAAATTTGTAAGACTAAAATTAAAATATAAAAATTATAAAATGACTTGTAAAAATAAAAATTACTAATCAAAGAGATTAGTAATTAGTTTCCTTAAAACTAACAAAGAAAAATTTACAGTATAGAATAAAACATACTGCGGGAATGAAAAAAAAAATAAGTGAGCAATTATAGGAAAAAAAAAGTTAAGCCAAAATAAGAATGAAAAAAAAAAAAAAAAAGGGAAAGAAGAAATTAGAAGCTTGAACAGATAGGTATCTTCGAGAGTATTTCACGTAACTTGAACCCCACTATATTACCTTTTTTTCCATAAAAATAATTAAGAAAAATTAATAGTTAAAAAAATTTCAGTAGGTCTATAATTAATGGCTAAATAGAATTTTTACATTTAAGTAAAAAAGAAGAAAGTGTTTGGCACTTGCCTTCTACACTTAAAAGTTAGATTTAAAATAATAAATTTGTGAATAAAGCCTCCTGTAATACACAAAAAGGCAAAAAAAAAAAAAAAAATTATACAAAGAGGAATATGAATATAAAAAGTAACACGTGTAATGTAGAGAAAAAGCAAGTGTCCAAAATTACAATATTTTCACCGATTTTTAAAAAAGTAGTAAAAACAAAAAATAAGAATCCATAATAAATTGAATTTTTATTGTGATAGTGTACAAAATGAATAACAAAGGCTTACAAATTAATATAATTAGGCACCAAGTCACTTATACAACATCATTTGAATTAATTGTAAATTACATACACAATACATATTAAAAAAAAAAAAAGAAAAAGAAACATCACCATCCACTCTGGAAAGCCATCTTTAAAAAACTACCACCATATAATACAGGATGCAAGCCTCATGTGCTCAAAACAAATACTAAGGCTAAGTCAAGTCATATGCCATCTGTCGAAACAAAGTCAGAGATCATCCATAAAAAAAAAAAAAATTCAGAGCAAACATAATGCTGCAATTTTTTTATTTCCCTATTCAAATAAAAAATCTAGCAATAAAATGTTTAACTTTATTAAGAACAAAGCCAAAAAAAAAGTAAATAAATAAATCATGGGCCTAAAAGCATAGAAATAAATAAACCTGTAAGACCAAATTAAAATAAAAAACTGTACAAGTAATTTATAAAAAAAAAATCACTAATCAAAAGAGATTATAGATTATACATATTGCTACCTTGACCCAACCTTGAAAAAAAAAACACATCAATCAGTTAATACTAAGTTTAAACGTTTATTTTTATTTTAATAAAAAAGAATGCCAATAAAAATAGATAATGAGTAATACATATTGTTATGATTCAAACACACATTGACCAGATCAAAACTACATGAAAAGAAGAAGAAATATTTGCAACAAAATTATTGTAGGTCTGTATTGTTATTTATTCAACAGTAGATATGGGCTTGAATAGCAAAATCCCCTAACAATTTGGGACAACATTTGAGCTCCAAGTGAAAGGAGGGATATCCTCATTATAGGATAAATGGATTAATAATAATAATAATAAATTGGGGAAACCATATAGTAAGGAAAAGGGAATGTAGCTGAACAAATGAATAACATATGATACATTGACTAGTTTCCTAGAATTTAACTAAACAAGTGAATAACATATGATATATTGACAAATGTACCACCAGCTAAGTCAGATGTGGCCTGAGTTACAATGAGACCCAAATTAGGTCCCTAGACATGAACGCTGCTTACCCCACCAAAAAATAACGGAAGTTAGATTTAAATGAAATTATAGAATATACAGGTTCACCAAGAACTACGTCATAACACTACCTACAATAAACACAGTGGTGATGCCAGGGACATTTAACGTAAATTTTGTGATCTTATTCATTCAAAGACGAATGGGTACACTAATTGGACATAGAAAGTAAAATCAACTGAAAATATCCTTTAAAACAAATGAATATGTACTGTAATACTTTTTTTCAATAACTGTAACAAAATATCATGCCTCTCACTAAGTTTAGTGGGGCCTAACTTCACTAAAGCATGCTCCACCTTATCATTAACTTGTTTAGCATTCAAGAAGTCAACATTAAGAGTTTTAAAAAATACTTGAGCATTCAAGATGAGTACAAGAACAGACACCTTATTGCCTCAATAATGAAGCATATTCATGCATACAGCACGGTGAATAGAAACAAACAAACAACTAATACAACACTGTTAGATTGCTTGATTCATGGATAGACCAATAATAAATTTGTGAATGATTTGAAAGTTTTGAATTTGAAAACTGTGAATTTTAATAAATTTGCAAAGGGAACAAATATATAGTTATTTATATTTTAGTAAGTGTCTAGTACCCACCCTTTATACTTAAAAGCTAGTTTTAAAATAACAAATTTGGGAATGAAACTTGACATAAATCATGCACGTGGCCCTCTACACAAAAGGCAATACATGTTTATTATATAAATGCTTGAAGAATAAATAAAAATATAAAATCATACCATGGCAATGCAAATATATAATTTAGAGAAAAAGTAAGTGCCCAAAATTACACTATTTCCTACCATTTACTATACTCAACCTAACAAATTAACAAACATATATATTCAACTGCCAATCTGAAAGGTTCCATCAATTTTTAAAATAGTAACAAAAAAAAATCCATAAAAATTTTGAATTTTCATTGTAATGGAGCTTTAAAAATAGCTTCAGTTACGAAAGTGAATAAAATAGTAATTTGGAACAACAAAAATAGCTTCAAAAAGAAAAAAACAAAAAACAAAAACAGTAATTTCAAAGTCAATAAAATATTCAGTGCAACTTCAATAAAACAACTTCAATTATATTGCATTAGATAAAAACAATGAATGTTAGAAACATGAAATGCATGAAACATGAATTGGTTAATATTGAGATAATTATTTGACTGCGCTTTACAAATATCTCAATAACCATAGATAATGAAGTCATAATAAGGTAGAAGATAATTGCCTAGAACACCAACCAGGCAAAATGAAGTGCTAATAAATTGAAGCATTTCATTATGTATGTGTCCGCACATTGAAATGGGTCTTTGCAACCCTGATTTTTCTCAATGAAAGAAGTTTTGGAAGTACATTGATCTACAATGAATTCAATCATGAAATCATCAATATTCTACAATATTTGACACTTTATCATTTTCTAAATGAGCATTTGAAAGAGAAATAAAGACTTGATATTCCAATTCTAGGTAAATTATATCTACTTCCAATGTACTTTTTTTTTTGGGAAGGTACCAATGCAATTAATTATATTGAAATGCCAGTTTGGTTAACTTTTTAGATATGTCATCATTGTATTCACCTAATATTGCAACATTTGGTTATTTTCTTTGCCAATACAACCTAAGCCACTAAGCTCTTACTAGTAGAAATAATTTAAGCAAAAAAATCCAAAATATATATCAATTTGATGCTGTAGGCTAATGTCATTCCAATATATTTTATATCATTTATAGTTTTATGCCTTCAAACTTCACATATTTAAAATATATATCAGAACTATGACCTCTATTTATTACCTCAATTGATTAGTTTTCAATAACCATGTCATCTTAACAAACTCATATTTGAATGATACTAAATTTAAGAGTTCAGTATAATTTCCACCTTAGTTTTATGAACTTCTACTACAACAACTGCTACTACCATAATAAACCTTTAGTGTCATAAGTCCTAATTGAAATAGATATAACATCACATTTTAGTTATAACTTTACAATAACAAACTCAAATGCAATAATCTAAGGCACACAACCTGCCCTAAGATTTAAAATAACTCAACGAAATGTATATTGTGCATCCATACATGTTCATGCATCCTTAGATCACCACAACTAAAAAAAAAAATATTGGGTATGAAAAGATCATCTTACCGTTAAAACTTCCTTCAATATTTAATAACCTTGTTGAAAGTTCAAAAATACGATGGAGATGATGACTTTTCAAGACTAAACATCCAAATAAAATTATTCCATTGATATTTAGAATAGACCAACACAGCTTAGAACAACCTCAAATCATGAATAGTGATGTGCCCCAAAAATGATGATTTTCAATTGTTGTATTTGTGCTTGATGTATGTGAATCATGTGAAAAACCCAGTTCAAACAAACGGCCTTTTTGGCAAAGACCAAGTTCAAACAAATGTATTAAACTGTATACAATAAAAAAGACAGAACTAAAGCATAAACACACAAACCTGTAGAGAGAAAAAAGAAGAATTCACAAAAGAAGCATTAGGTGAGAAAGGCAATTCATACAAGGAAAAAAACATTAATTAAGAGATGGAGGAAGTAAGAAAAAAATGCATAACCTGAAGAAAAAAAGCAAAAAAAAAAACTAATTAGTTAAAATAGAACTCATTAATTAAGAGAGAGAGGAAGTAAGAGAAAAAAGACATAACCTGAAGCAAAAAAAAAAAAAAAGATAGTACTTAAAGCCAAAAAAAAAAAAAAATTGAAATAGAAATACACTAAGTTGCTGAAAAAAAATAAGAAGAAAATCACAAAAGAAATGTTAGGAGAGGAAGAAAGTTTATACAAAAAAAGTTAAAAATTTTGGCAATACACAAACATTAATTAGGAGAGGGAGGAAACAACCAAAAAAAAAAAAAAGAACTTGAAGCAAAAACACACTCACCTCTAAAGAGAAATAAAAAGAAAATTACAAAAGAAGTGTTAAAAGAGGAAGGCAATTCATATAGAAAAATTAAAACATTTTATTAATACACAAACAATAATTAGGAAAGGAAGGAAGTACAAAAAAAAGGAAAAAAAAAAAAGAAAAACAAAGAACTTGAAATAAAAATAAACTAACTTGCATAGAGAAAGAACAAGAAAATCACAAAAAAAGTGTTAGGAGAGGAAGACAGTTCATACAAAAAAATATCGCAATAGAAGTTCAAGTTTCATTTTGGTCCATTAGGTTCTTTGACGTCTTGAGGCCTAATCAACAACGGCCACTCACCCATCAACATAGCTACAATCTGACATTTCTCTTGAATTTTACTTATCCCCTTATTATCATCTGAGTCCTCTAGCTCTACCATTAAAAATGAGTGCACCTTTAATGCTACCCTGAGTGACTTGGCACACACATCAACGACAAAGTTGTCCAATGTAGGGCTAGGCTTGTGAATCAGCATGTAACATATCTGAAACAAATAGCTCTTGATGCTAAATAGAGGTAATGTGTACATTCAATTGCAAAGATAGTCTCAGACCTCAGAATGATGATGCTTGTAGAGATAACTAACAGCAATCCCCACTCAATGAAGAAAGAAGAATCGAATAAGTAAATGAGGCATCCATTATCTTCTCCATTGCTATCACCCATTAGGTTGGTTCAATTAAGAGCGAATCAATCCCAACAATCGCATTAGCGTTACCAGTAAAACCTACTCTTTTAGTGCCTTCTATAACCCTGATAACAAAATTCAAATCTGATTCTAATACAATTATTAACAGCACGTCATACACAAGACTTTTCCCTAAATTAGGTTCTTATATTCATCCCTTTAATTTATAAGCTCTATTGAATGACATATTTTCTGAGTGTAAGTTTCATGTAGCCTCCTTCATAAATATTGTTCTTATTAGAAGATCAATCAAATTAAATCTCATTCAACCATATTTAAGAATATATACAACTAAATTAATAAATGAAATTTAATATCAAAGTTGACTTGACATAGATCGATTTTGGATATGAACTTTGATAATTCATATAAAATAGAACATAAAATATTTTCAGTTAATTCAAAAGCCTAAAATGTTTAGAATTAATCCTAGTTTCACAAAAATAATATTTAGAAGTCATTCATATATGCAATTAATACAGATTCTAAGAAAACCAAATAGGTGTTTCTGTCTAGGACCATTATAGAACTGTCCACTTTCACAATTTTTATAAAATTTATTTTAACTATAAAAATTATGAAAAATTTCTTGGAGATTCTTTCATATGTCCATTTTCATCTGTAAAAGTTTCATAAGTTAATTTAACTTATAAGTATAGTTTTTATAATAAAAAAGAAAAAAAACTGGATTGGTGCTAGTGTTTCATAATTTTTATAAAATTCATTTTAACTCATAAAACAATGAAATTTTGATTAAAGTAGTGGATATATGCTTTCATATGTAAAAATATTAGAAATTAATTCAACTTCTAAGTATGAAGTTTATATATAAATAGTATACTGGTTCTAGTGTAAAAATCCTAACTAAACAGCCAAATTTGAATATAATTATAAAAAATTTTTTATTTCTAAAAATTATGAATTTTTTACTGGATACTGTGCTCTCCAAGTGTGCTTGTTCCCTCTTTCTTCTTTACCATGGCAAGTCTTTGTGAAATAACTCCGATGAGAAGAAAAAAGAAGGCGTTAAAATATCAAAAATTAATTTAATTTTGAAAAATGATTTTTATATACAAATAACAGACTAGTTCTAGTATAAAATCCTAAAATTTCATTTAACATATTCAAAACATGGATTTAATTTTCATCTCATCTATATAACAAATCAGCTCATCTATTTCAAAATATATCACCAAATCAACGGTAGAGATTGAATTATATTTCCATCAATGGTTTAGATTGTGGCATCCTTTTGCCTTTACCACCCAAATTTGTCTAATCTCGCATCCTATCATTCCCAGTAGGTTAGAAACCTACGAAGCGTTTATACGGCTTGCATTACCATATATTAGTACTAGGACTGTGGGACCAGGGCTATAAGAGTACATCTAGGATTGTGGGATCAGTTGTACCTCATGGCTAAGGCTTGAGGATTTACGATGAGATAGACTGGGACTGTGGGACTAAAGTCATGAGATTGATGAGTACAACTGGGACTGCGAGACTAGTTGGACCCCATGACACAAGCTTAGGGATTTATTTTTAGACTTAATTCTGTGGCCATAGATTATTAACCTTGCAGAGTACCTGACCCATAATATGGTATTAATATATATATTGTGATGTGTATGAGGTGATGAATATTGTTTTAACATGAGGCTGCTAGATCATGGCCAAGTAACTGTCGAATTAGAACAGTATGATTAATATAGAAATTAGTATACTAGTGTGGTTGGTAAGATTTTACTTAATTAATATATATTGAGGTGATGAATATTGTTTTAACATGAGGTTGCTGGATCATGGCCAAGTAACTGTCGAATTAGAACAGTATGATTAATATAGAAATTGGTATACTAGTGTGAGTTGGTAAGATTTTACTTAATCAATATATATTAAGTGTTGAATTCTTTGTATGAATAAGAAATATTATCTTATATGCATATTTTGAGTACACATACTTTAATGCTCACCATCTTATAGTTAATCTTGCAAGAGCAGATACTGTGATGGAACCGTGAGTTAGATTAGTTGGTTGTGGTCTATTTAATATTCATTTCAACATTTAATGTAATAACTTTAATTTTTTTTCTTAATTAATTTGCTTAAGTGTGGTGGTGATATTTGTTATAGTAAAAATCTAGAAAATTGAGGGTTTGAAAATTTTTGGAATAATAAAATTAGTTGGAAAGATTTTCGGATTGAATTTCACCCTATGTGGGAGTTTAATGTAGAATTTCTAAAATTTTTATCCAAACACTTCCTAACCCAATTACTTATTTAGTTCAAACCAAGCCCATTAACCCATTGGTCAACCCTTTTCTTTGACTCACCTCAACTCACTTTAACTCACTTTATCACTCACTGAGTTGACTCATGAATAGTAGCTCTAAATTATTTCCCAGCAAACTTTATTTCCATCCATCCTTTCTTCCATACATCTCTCACAATCTCTCAAATTATTTGGCTAATTAGACAAAGAGAATACCCTACATTGATGACCTTAAAAGCATCTTTCTCAAATCATTTAGCAAGCATGATTTAAAGCATTTTGTTTGATTTGTCAAAAAGCTAGCATGATTTAAAGCATTTTGTTTGAAAGCTAGCATGATTTAAAGCATTTTGTTAATTTGTCAAAAAGTTAGCATGATTCCCAGATCATGCCACCCATCTTCATCCATCCTCCAACACCTTTCTTAAATTATATGGTTAGATAGTCAAAAAGCAAGCATGATTCTTGGATCATGCTACCAATTGTATATGCATGATCTTACCTTAGTTGATTTGAAGCATGATTATTTTCTCCACCAATAACTTTCTCTACACTCCCATGATTTTTATAAATTGTGTGCCTTCAAAGAGAAAAAAAATAAGAGAGAAAAAAAATATATTTTTTATCAAGTGTGGTTGGACATTTGGTGTTGCTTGGAGGAAGAAGAAAGGCTTGGAATTTTCCAATTTGGGTGGTGTTGAAAGCTCAACTCATTTTTCCTTCTCAGACTTGGTCATTAATATCTTCATTGAGGTAGGATGATGAACCTCCTAAAATATATTTGATGCTTTTTCTGAGTTTGAAGTATGAAACTTGATTGTGATAAAAATAAATGCCCGTATATTGGGGGTAGGGAAGCCAAAATTTTGACTGATGTAACTCAGTACGCTGATAGCTCTTTATTTGTAACTTCTAATGTGCTTCTGACCCCTAAAACGGTGGAATTAGGCTTCGGCTAAAACATAAAAGTTGTAGCCCTTTCAGTTTTCTTTTCAACCCAAAAAGAATTGCATCAATCCGATTTGTAAGTCAAAAGTTATGCCCAAAATACTGAGCACATGTAAAATTGTATTTTCTGAACAAACTGAATTCAAAGCTGTTTTTGTACCTTTAGACCTTAGAATTTTAAAAAGTGTAAAACATGAAAGTTATAGGTCATGAAGTCTAGTTTCTACAGATATAAAGTTTATAGACATTGGAGTTCTGCTCTATTTTATATGAATTTTCTTTCAAACTGCTATTTCTGCTTAACTTTTAATTGATGCTTGTTTGAATTTTTTTAGAATATTATGTTTAAAGATTTATTTAAATTTTCAATTGCCTTCTGTTAGTTATTTTCATGTTAATAATTTCTATTGATATGAGATTATGTTAAACTGGATATTATGTATTATTTGACACTCTAATATTAATGATAATTGACTTAGATAATCAGTTTCATCATGGATAGTTGGATGACTTATTCAAACTAAAATGCTAAGTATTTGATAAAATGTCCAAAAGAAATAATGGACTTGTTCTTTTCTCATTTGGTCTTCCTTAAATGAATTTGATTTATTTTTAGGCATTGTTTTGTCAACCTAGCAAGTTATATAACTACATTTTTATGATTAAGTGAATTTAATTAAACTTATTTAATACCTTCCTAAACATTGGAATAATTTTGAGGACATTTGTGGATTTCTTGAAGCCGAAAACCTATGATAAGGGTTTGGTTATAAATAAGATGATAATTGAAAATTTATTCAAATTATTTTGAATAAAATAAAACTTATCAATTTTGCTAAAAAAGTTAATTATAAGTCCAAGAGCTATTTATTATCTTTATATTCCATAAAATAATAAAATAAAAGGTAAAAGGGGCAAAAACTGAGATTTGCAGCCAATGAGGTTTGAACTTGCGACTTTAAATCACAATTAGGATCGCCCACCCACTAAGCTACCAACCTCAGCTTAATTAATATACCATTACAAATAATTTTATTCTTATCAAAGGTAGTACGGAAAACTTGTCAAAGTAATTAACTAAAATACTAATTCGAATTCTAAATTATTTTTCTACCTACTACTTGTTAAATTATATGTAGTACCTACCTTTGTGATAATGATATTGGTGACTATGTTAAATCCTTGATTTATTGAGAATTATTATTAAATTATGGATTTAGATAAAGTACTTAAAAATATACTGCATGTGACTGAATAATCCCACTTTTGATTCATCACCCGGGGAAATTACCGGTTGTTATTAAAAATGTCTTATTTCCATACAAGGTACCCTTGGGAATGTAAAAGGGTGAGAAGAAATTAAGGCACTCGGTGCTAAAGTTATTTTTGACAATGGGGTGATGGGTGGGTAGAAATGGCCTTTTAGATGGAGATGGGAACATATGCATTTTATTTGGAATATGCTTCCTTCTAACCTGGCCAGTCAGGTAGCCGGTCGTGACTGCTAAGTTTTTGGTAGGTGACACCGTCAGAATGCATTGGATGCTAAGCCCGTAAAGTCACTGGTTCCCAAGGCTGGGGGTAGAGAAGGATAGGAGTATGATTATCTTAGGAGGATTTAGATTAAACTCCTTTATAAAATTTTACTGTGACTAGCAACCTCTCTTGTTTATGTATGAATGATGTGTTGGAATTAATTAATTATATTTAATTCCTCTTGATGAATATTTTATTATATATATATATATATATATATATATGAAACCTGTATCGTTACGGGGTTTGATCCCGAGACCTTGAAGATCTAAATCTGAGATCCCTACCACTGCGACACAGGCTTCATTGTGGCATACACATCAATATTTAACTATTTTTACATGTAAGTAAAATAATAGTTACGGTAACGGTTTCATCGAACCGTTGTAAGTATAATTTACATTATTCAGTTGAGATTTATTGAGTTAATTGTTGCATAAACAGTATGCCACCTAAACACATTCACTATAGTGGGTCACTTAATACAGTGTAGCATTACAACCACTGCATATAGGCACCTAGGAGATTCTAATTACTGGGATTTAGTAGCTCACCCCTTGTGGGAATATTTTTTTCAGGATATTAAGCACAGGGATACTGAAGATGAGCTGGAAAGAGATTAATTTCTCTTAAATATTCCATCAGAAGAGTTATCTATTTTTTTCTTCTTTCATGCACAGAGCTGGAGGACTTTATTTTTGTGGTCTGTAATAATTGTTGGATGATTGTAATTATTAAGCTTAGACCTAATTTGCTTTTATTTGATATGTAATGTTAATCGCAGTGGTTGGGACACTTAGATGACTCTGTAATATTTTTCTCTATCTTTATTTTGTGCCCTGTAGTTGAAATCCCATCAAATGATTCAGTCCAATGACTTATAAATATTGTTTGGGATAAACAAGAGATTTTGAATATCTTAAATTTTTTGCGGGTTAACCCGAGTTTGGAGAAAAATTCTGGGGTGTGACAGCGTATTATTATCATCTTATTTTTATACCCAACAAATAAATCCCAAGTCACCCCTGGGCATTCGGTTATGAAAATCCGGGGCGTGACATTTAAATTGTATTTTGACTGTATATTGGTTTTAAGCCCAGTTTTGAGGCATGATGAGCCCTTTTTGTGGCAAGTGATGTAAGCAAAATAAATATTATGTATATGTGAATATATGAATATCAAAATAAATTAATGCAGAAGACATTGCTTCATGATTTTAATTTGATTTATGATTACACCATCTCTAAAACTAGGAGACTAAGTTTAGATTATTAGGGTTTGATCTTTGTATCTATCACAATCAATATGATGGTTATCAATTGGAAGAACTGTCTATATATTGTGAAGAGAGGGGACCTAGCAAATATATAGGGAAGACCCTGACCTCATTGGACCTTCCCATAAAAAGCCTACAATAGGATTAATAACTGGTCCACGCTAACTGTCTAACCTCATTATCCTCATTAGGCGCACATAGACCCAAAAATATATATCACAGCAAAATAGACTTTATCATGTATGTTCTCATCTTTAACTTAGTCTAACCTGATTTTTGATAAAATAAAAAATTAATTAATATATGCTCATATACAAAAATTCTAGCATTCTCCCACTTGAGCAAACATTAGTTTTTTTTTTAATTATTTAAAAGATTTCAAAATGACTCTCGGGTTAGAGACTATATGTGACCACATTTTAAAACTAAGTAAAAATGAGAAACAACACCTAAAACAATTCCGTCCAACAAGATAATCAATATCGAATCAAGGTGAGCATTACACTTATAATTCATCTAACACCACTCATGATTACAAATATCGACAATCTTATCAACATGGATCAAATGAGGTGGAAATTAGCACTTAATAGGTGATCTTATAAATGTGCTAATCCCTTATCAGTCCAATTCTCTCTAAATATGCTCATCAAAGGAGCAAGAGAATTTTTCAATTCTTTTTAGATATGCTCGTTAAACAAGTAAGAGAATTCTAAGGTTTCAAATGGAAACCAATATGTCTTGCACAAATATCACAAAAGTAAGGCAAGACATCCCAAAAAAATGTTTATCAAACAATTATCTTTCAAAATGCTCATCAAATAAGTAAGAGAATTTTAAGATTTTAAATAAATACTAATATGCCTTACACAAATATCACAAAAGTAAGGCATGACATCCTAAAAAATGCTTATCAAACAAATCTTTTTCAATATGCTCATTAAATAAGGAAGAGAATTTTAAGGTTTCAAATGGAAATCAATGTGTCTTGCATAAATATTTTAAAAGTAAGGCAAGTCACATCCCAAAAAATGCTTAAGTGACAACAAACTTAAGACTTCCAATATATATAAATCATGAATATATTCATGCATCAATGCTATCAAAAGAAATATAAGTGAGAACTTTCAGTTGATTTCCATATCAACGAGAAATTAAAAGTCTCACTATAAAAAAAATATATGTTATATAATGTAAAGAAAATAACTCTCACTAATCAAGCACATCAAAAGACCTAATATTACCTATGCTAGAAACATCTTTATTAAAAAACAATAGGTCTATGTCCCTTGGTTAAGGAGTCTGTCATTTTCTGTTCAGTACTAATATGCTCAATGATGATGTCATATTTCTTTACTAAACCTCTAACAGATAAATTTTTGATCTCTATATATTTAAACCCACTTGAAGATTTATTGTTCATGGAAAAGAAAATAGTTGCACTATTATCATAGAAAAGTTTTAGTGATCTAGCTATGAAATCAATTAACTTAACTTCTGATATGAATTTTCACAACCAAATAGCATGAATTACAGCCTAAAATAAGTTACAAACTCAGTATGCACAGTGGAAGACGTTGTAAGAGTTTATTTGACACTCTTTTATGAAATAGCTTCCTCAACTAACATAAATATATATCTTGAAGTAAAACTCATGTCATTCACATATCCAACAAATTTTGAATCTGAATAACCAATAACTTTAAAGATCGTCAATTTTTCTGTAAATATGCATATAACCTTGGTTATTTGCAAATATCTCATAAATTTATTTGCAACTACACAATGATAATTCCAGGATTCAAGAGAAACCTCCCAAGAACACTCATAGAAAAAATTTTATCCGGCCGAGTACATACTTATGCATACATAAAACTAGAAATTACACTAGCAAAATGTATGTGCTGTATGGATTTCACTTCAAAATCATTTTTGGGACTCTAATTCTTACTAAATTTGTCACTGTTGATAAGAACAATATCAACAGGTCTACAATTCTACATATTAAACCTCTTAAGTGTACGATTAATATACCTTATACAAGAAAACCCCAGCATGCCATGAGATTTATCACGGATGATCTTAATGTCTAAAACAAACGAGGGCTCTCCTAGATCTTTCATGTCAAAAGTATTAGACAATATTATCTTAGTCTCATTCAAAAGACTTAGATTGCTTATCGCAAGTAGGATATTATCAATCTAAAGAATAAGGAGAAAAAAAAGAAAAAAGAAAAAAGAAATTCTTTCCACTGACCTTGAGATAAATGCAGTAATTAATTTTGTATATCGCAAAACCTAGAGAAACGACAATTTCATCAAAGTGCAGTACCATTGGTGCAAGTCTTGTTTCGGCTCATAAATAAATTTCATCAATTTACACACTATGTGATTCTTTCATCTTGGTTTGTACCAAATAAATTTTCTCATTTATGTTACCATTCAAAAAGAAAAAATTGTTGACACACATCTAATGAAGCTCTAAATCATAATAAGCCACTAGAACTATGATGCTTTTAAATGAATCCTTAGATAAAATTGGGAAAAAATCTCTCATGCAAGTCAAAGCCTATTTGTAGTCAATAGGCTTATAGCTGATTGAAAGGTTAACTAGCTACCACACACTATTGTGTGCCATAGATGGAATCTAATCTATCATAGCATCCATCCAAATGCTTGACTGGGACTCAAAATAAGACCAGCATAAGTCACGGGGTTAACCATAGGATGTACATCATAACCACTTTCACCAAGATACACAAATGACTCATTTGATGAATTTCTTTACTAATATCTATGGAATAGGATTAGGAGTATCAATAGAAATAGGATTAGGTATAACAAGATCATGAGCATTAAAAGAAATGGTATCATTAATCCCAAGCTGCTTATGATCATCTCCATTCACAGGTGTAGACAAAACAAATGTCTAGATTTTGGACAATGAAGTATACATCACCTCGCTACTCCTACCCTAATCAATCTGCTATGAAAAAGTCTAAATTAGTTGTATCAAGCTTTAAAAAAAATTAGCAGCCTGAAACTCAAAAAAGTCTCATACCCAGCGTACGATAGTAGAACTTGTATCTGTTAGAGTGAGCTAGATACCTATGAAGAAATAACAAGTGGTCAATTTTCCTTTCAGAAAAGTTATATATATTAACCTCTGCATGATAACCCCCAATACAAAGATGGTTAAGGTTAGGCTATGTATTAGGTCTATATTTCAGAGGGTCTTTTAGGGTAAATTTATCAGGAGCTCTATTAAGAATATATAGGTAAATTTTATGGCATCACCTAAAGGATATAAAGGCAAGCTACACCTACTCATCATACTCTCCGTCACCTCTTTAAATGTGTGATTATGCTTTTCAACTGCACCATTCTGTTCAGGATTACTAGGAATAATATATTGGGTAACAATTTCACATTTTGTAAGTATTTGGTAAATGGTCCCGTATGCTATCCTATCACATCATGTCTACCATAATACTCACTCCACAGTCAGACCTCAAAATTTTGATCATTTTTTACAATTTACCATGAATATAATTAACACAAGTGTCTATGTCTCCAAAATCAAATGATAATAAAATATCATCATTTATAAGCCTTTGAATTCTCTCTTTAGAAATATGACCTGGTCTTTTATGGCATAAGAAATAAAACTTGTCTTGAACTTTAGGTCTCTTAGACATACTGTTATCCTTATGAAAAAAGGCATACTCAGAATTTGCATTAAATTTGTCTAAAATAGACCATTATGTAAAACACCACATCTAAAAATATGTGAATTTTGAAATGACTATTAAAAATAATAATTAGCGATCAAAGGTAATAAACAATTCAAAGATATACTTTAAACTTAATCATGCATAAATTATAAGAAATAGCTCGGTCTATCATTGCTGTCTCCCTTTTGGGCAGAGAGTGCAACATGTTATGAAGTTCCCACCATGAACTATCAGTAAGAATGCTTAGATTAGAAAAAGTCAATCCCCTTTGGATAGACAGACCCTTCCAACTTGAATATTCTCTTATCAGTCATTAAATATCAACCATGTCATTATTACATACAATAACCCCATTTGGGCAGGTTAATATATATGATAATACAATGGCTCTTATTATGTACAAATATACAAGAAAAATCAGAAATCAACAAGCATTACCCTTTGGCTAGTAATGTCAGTATTAACCAAAAATTTCTCACCGTGACATAATTATATGTAAATTGCCCATGATTGAAATTATTATTTTATGCCCTGAAAAATAATTAAAGTGCTTAAAAAATATGTAATAAAGAATACATAAATAAGTGTTTTAGGGCCATTAAATAACTTAATCAGGAAAATTCAATATTATGCAATCAAATTAATGAGAGTATGCATCACCATTAGATCCAGATTATAAAAAATAGGTTACCTAAAAAAATTGTACTTCCACTTCTTAAAATTGGTATCATTCAATAACACAATAATGGTATTGCTATTGTTAACTGCAAACGAAACTATTTGGCAATAAAAGAACAATATATTAACAAAATAAATAGTAAAATTTATGATAAGTATAAATAATAAGGGTTTCTCGATACATCATTACATATCATTTACCCTTTAGGCCAAAAGTGTATCATACTATGAGGTCCATTTCAACTAACCACCATATGAGAATGCCCAAGTATTTAAAAAATAGTCCCATTTGGGCAGACTAGCATTTCAAAGAATTCAAGCACTCTCGAGTTAGTTGCCAAATAATATCTTTGTCATTACTGCACACAATACTCCCTTTGGGTAGGTATTTGGATGTAACAACACAGTGGACATTGTCATGTACAGTATACAAGACAATTCGATCTAAATGGATGTACTCCTTTGGATAGTAACATCCATTTCAACCCAAAACTTTGTCATGATATTATTTTAGGTAAAATTGCCCTATGTCACGCTTAACATACTAATATGCTAGTAATCACATCCTTATGCGCGCATAACTGAACGCATCCTATGATTTCAAACATATTTCCAAAACTATGTAAAAAAATATTGCAGTATCCAATATAAAATAATAAATTTAAGCTCCTAAAATAATCAGTAGATGAGAGTATAATTTTTAGGAGTCCAACTAGGAAGAATGCGCATTACTAATAGATTTAAAGGGTCAGAAATAATTACCCATAAAAATTTCATTAAAAAAGGATGCATGGTTTCAAAAAAAAAGGGGGGTAACATTAAGAACAAAATAAGCTTAAATAAATGTTAAACAAAGTCAAAAAAAATTATAAAACAAAAAAGTTAAAATTTGAAATATAAAGTAGAATTACTATTTTTTTTGTTTTTTGGGAAACCAAATTGGCTTCTCATGCGCTTAGGCAAAAAACCAGAGCAACAATTTTTTTTTAAATAATAGTTGCACTAGTACAGCACTAGGCTCTATCAATCCAATTAATATACAAGCAAGATCTTAGCTCCAATCAAGAATGGAAGAGCTTGAACTCTATTTGTAGTATCTCATAATAATCCACTTAATATATACATTTAAATTTATAGTGTTAATTCCACAATCAAGACACTTTAAAGTAATTGGTGGCCAATTATATATGTTTTCCGCATTGACAAAACGAAAAAAGTCCATTCACTGTGAGGCTAAGATCTAAAAATTAGACATAAAAAATTTTATTTTGTACAGTTTTTGTACAAAAATTTACTCAAAATAATTCTAAAAATATTTTGGATCTAAACCAAAAATTTTAGAATTTTTAAAAATTAATTTTGGTAAAAATAATATTTGAAGTAAAAAAATTAAATCTGAAGTGAAATAGGATCAAACGATAATGAAATCGGACAAAACTGAAATCAAGCTTTCGAATAAATTTATACAACCTTTTATGTTGAAACAGCAATAAAAAAGAAATTATGAATTCAGTTCTTAATCCGCATGCAATAGGCTCTGATATCACATGTAATCAAAATAAATATTATGTGTATGTGAATATAAGAATATCAAAATAAATTAATGCAAGAAAACACAAGCCTATTTGCTTCATAATTTTTATTTGATTTATGATTACACCATCCCTGAAACTAGAAAACTAGGTTTATATTATTAAGGTTTCATCTTCCTCTCTATCACAATCCATATGACGGTTATCAATGGGAAGAACCTAGGGATGACTATCTCGACCAAGCAGTCTGAATCCGATTTGTTACCCAAATCGAATGGATGTGGGATTTGAATTTTTTTAGAGATCGGGTCAGATTGAATTTGGATTTATTTTAAAACAAAAAGTTAGATATCAGATCAGATATAGGTATGGGACTGCCTCTGCCCGATCCACCCCTGAATCCGATATCTGATATGTATTCGCATCAATCTGTCTTAATCTGCCCCCGAAAACTCCAAACAAACCTGAATAGCTCCGAATCCCCAGAGTATGTATGGATGCTCTTTGGAGTTTCATGAAATTAGGATTAATAATTATGTTATGAATTATCGTATTTTGTATTTGCTACTTTAAGTTGAGACAATGTTAGTACTTTGGAATTATGTATCTTTATTATATATTAGTTGGTGAAATTGCACTTTGGTAAAATGTTAGTTGTAGAGATATTTATGCATTGCTTCGGTGAATTATTAATTTGATGATATTTATGCATTATTTTATTTTTAAATATTTTAATATTTAATATAATTATTATATTGAGCTAGTAACTTAAATACATTTTTACCATTTAAACTATATTTCTTTTTTTGAGACTACCATTTAAACTATATTTGAACAAAAAAAAATAAAATTAAAAAATTGGTTGCAGTTCAAATTTCACAAAAACCAAAAAAAAAAAAAAAAGAAAAAGAAAAATGAAACAAAAAAAAAAAAAAAACAAAAAAGTTGCTTGCTTCCGATGCTTGGCCCCTTGGCGTTGGTCTTGGCCGTTGAATCAAAAAATTACGCATCGTATGGCGAGCATTTAATGTCAGCTGATTGACAGCAAATTTCAATGTTAGCCCCTAGCTTCCCATAATAAGAAACTTCTGTTGGAGAAAATTTAAAAATTATACCTACTGTAGGGACAAGCTTTTATTAGTTTTTCTTTTACTTTTCTTTCAAGGAAACAACTCCAAAGTCCAACAAGACAAAGAGAAATGATTGGCAGGCTTAATGTAAAATATTAATTTTAACTCATATCCACTTGGGCTGTAAAAATAGATTGTTAGATTTGTTTTGGGTTAGTTCATACACCTTTAGAGAAGTGTCTCAAGCTCACTGCATTTCTCATTTTTTGCAAAATCTTCCTGTAGAATTAAATAAAATTTCCATTATTTTTGGTAAAAAGGCATGCTTCCTTCTCCTATGAGATTGGAGAGATTTAGAGAGTGTTTCGTTAGTAAAAATTTGATCAAAAAGTATATAGAAAAAGTATAAAAATTTAATGTAAAAGTGATATATAGTAAAATTTAATTGGAAAAAAATATAATAAGTTAATAAAAATTGATAGGTTTAAGTTAATTTTGACCAACTAAATACTCCCTTAAAATTTTAAAATATTTACAAATTATAAATCCCTCTAAGATAATGGTTTAATTCAAAAAGGTTAAGGCTTAATCTAACAAGGCAATACTCCAAAATAACTTCTATTTTCTTTTTACAAAGACTAGATTTATTTTTTTTTTATTTGAACCAATCAATTGAATTTTGAAATGGCGAATGAGATTTGGTCTCACAATAGAGATAGGCCGAATTGGACTGGGCACACTCTTTCAGCCTTCGAGTCTCTCTCTCATTCGGAGTCTGAGAGAGACTGAGATGGCTACGTCAGTGATATTTTGCAAAACCGAAGAACAGATCAAAATCACGAGAGACAAGGAAAATTATATAATATTTCGGTTGTTGAATTAAAATAATACGAATACTCAGCCTTTCGGTAGAGAGAGAGAGAGGGGGAGAGAGAAGGGAGAGTAAAGCAGTTGGGCTTGGGACTTGATAGAGAGAGAAAGGGGTGGGTTTGAGTTGGTGATGGTGTTGGGGAGTTTGCGAGGGAAGACGAACAAGGGCGTAAGAGTAATTTCAGTGACGGTGGTGGTGGCGGTGGTAGCTATTCCCTTGACGTTCATTTTTTCCGGTGGTGATGGTCGGATGACAGAAGGGATCATCTTCGTCGAGGGCAGCACAGGCAGCGGCAGGACCGGCCCTCTTTTCGCCGGCGGCGGTGGTGGAGGATTTTGGGCTACTGGATTCCCTTCCAATGTTGGAATAGCTGTCGCCGTGACGGCCATGGCTGGCCTTGCCTTGGCCGCCACTCTCGTCTACAATCGTAGGTAACTGCATCAATCAATCAATCAGTCATTCTGATAAAAAGTAAACCCACCTACAAATCATCATTATCCCAACTTTACCTCAAACCCTAGAAATAGATTAATATCATAAATTGTAGATCTTTATAGATATATATACATATAGATGCTGACCCAACAGAAACCCTTGATGAGAGCCCTTCGGCGGATTCACACTTCGTCACCGTCTTCGTCCACATCAAACTCACCGTCGTCGTCGTCGTGGATTCATTTGCGATCGGTCCTCTTAGTCGTTGCCTCCTCATCCTCACCAGTCTCCACTGATCGGTGAGTTTCTTCTGTCCTGTCTTCTTTCATCTTTCCTTTTCCATTCTTTGTGCTCTTCAGAACTCGATCTCTAAAGTGCTTGGTGTTTGTTCTATCTTTATCTATTAAATTCAAGTTGTTGTAATCTGGAACACACAGGCTTCCTCCCTCTTCCTGGTTTTGATCCTGCTTGTTGGGTCACTTTGGCTTTATTTGGTACGTTTGGAGTGTCTGCTTAGATTTCTAGACTTAGTTACGTAATACTTAAATTAGACGAAAACTAGTTAGATCCAATATTTTCTTTCCTTATTAATGTAAATTTTGAGGTGAGAAGGTTAATCATGGAGAATGATAATCATGGAAATGGATTGTTGGCTGGTCAGTAGTTCTCAAGTGGGAATGCAATTAATATTTTCTTTTTCCTCAGTGCAGCAGGGGAAGGGAATGAGAGGTTTTTGTGCAATATAGGATGTTTGGCAAGATGGCTGTAATTAAAATCTGTTCCTGTTTGTCCATGGTAATTTGACTAGGTACTTTTCATATTGCCCTTGGCAGAGAACGATTCTGCAGATTGAATTGTCATTAGAAATTATCGACTATGAATGATGAGCTTATTAGTTCCCATCTCCAAATTGTGATATTTTCACGCCAATCATAATTCTATCCCATCATCCCCTTATTAAGTCCATTCTCGTTTCTTTTTCCCTCTTTTGGGGATAGTGCACAATTATATTCATTCTGGACTCTAGTAGAAGTGGAGTCTTCACTTTTTCATTTGAAAGTTTCCCCCATTGACCTGTCTATAATTTAGTTAATTTATCATGACAGCTGCATCAAGTTTGTGACTTATGCACATGGTGATTTGTTATGTTTGCTAGACAAAAAAAGGAGTATATGCCAATTTTTTTGTAAACCATATTCTTTCTTACACGGTGCATAGTGAAATTTCTTTTGTTTCTATTATCCATCTTGTGTCTTTGTTGAAAAATTTTATACTTCTTGTTTTCATTTGCAGGGGTAGTCTTAAATCTCCCTGGTCCCGCCGGAGAAGGAAACATGCCCTTTTGCCAAAGCAGTGGAAAAGTTTATTTAATTCAGATGGAAGATTATGTGATGGTGGTGTCAAGTTTTTGAAGAAAGTCAGGAATGGGGTATGTAGTTTTATATTAATAAGTTATTTTCACTTGCATATTCTTTTGTTGTAGGAATAACTCCTTATATCTTTGATGCAGGGTGTTGATCCAAGTCTAAGGGCTGAAGTCTGGCCATTTCTTCTGGGAGTGTATGCATTTACATCTGCATCTTGTTTTTTTGTTTTTGTATATTTCCTATGATAATATGCCATTCATCTTGTGGCCGGCTGAAATCTTGCTTTGTCCTTCAATTGTTTGTTGTAGTAAAAGCTTGGATTCTTGGATTGCAAAGTTGGCAGTAGGCCTCAATGCCTTGTGATGTATTCACCATGTTGATGATGTTGTTCATTCTTGAATTTCAGTGGGAAAAAATATGATTAGTTACAAACTGAAAATATTTTGAATTTAAAAAGGTGGAAAGGGTGAAGAATTAGTTTTTATTGTAAATTTATTTTCAGCGCGCATATAAGTTTCTATTGAAGAGGTTTTTTTGGTGAAGCATGCCTGGTGTGTACCACACATTGCTACACTAACACCTTTCTTTTTTTTTTTTAATTTTTTTATTTATGTATCGCGTCGACAAATTTGATACATGCCATTCACTTTTACTGATTACTATAAGCTTGGTACAATGCATTCAAAGTAGATGGAATATGTGTAAAGAATATCTATCAATGCAGGTTGGGAGTGGGGAGAGGGTTAAGTTCTGGAGCAGCCCATGGATGGATGGAGGCTATTATAGGATTTTTTGACAATTAGTCCATGAGTGGAGGGGGAATTATATGTAATGTAACTTTGCATAGAAATTTGTTAGTAAGTAGAGGATGCGGGTAAATGCATCCATGCAAAACACGGAATGTTTGAGGTGAAATCATATTATTAAACTTCAATTTGTCGGAGGGAGTAAGGCTTCCCATGGGACAAAATTTGGGGATGTGGAGTAACTCCAAAGGTGACATTCTTTATGTGGGTGTATCATGGGGGAAAATTCCGATGATTGACAACTATGAAGCACGGATACTTCAAATTAGGCGCCGCACTCGTATCAGATACTTCAGGAATACGGATACGGTTAGGATATGGCCGGATACGTATCGTGGCGTATCTTAATTTTTTATTTTAAATTTTGCATAGGATACAGCTGTGATACGGCCAGGATACGGGAAGGATACTTCCAGGATACGGCAAGGGTCCAAATGTAATATTTTAAACCTTTTTGGGGGTTACAATTGATATGATAAAATTTTAGTAGGTGCCAAACTATAATTAACTAAAATAGATTGATATGATTGAAGTTTGATCTAACTAATTTTGGGATGTGTGAAATTATATTTGATACGTTTTGTTATATTTGTGTTTTGTGTATAAATGATTTTGGTAGTTTTGAGTATGAGTGATATTAATTTATGGATTGAATATTATTTTTCAAGCTATATAATTGTTATTTATAAAATGTTTAGTAGTTTATACATGCTATCTTCAAAATTATTTTAAATAAAATATATATTTTATTTTATTTTTTTGCCGTATCTTTGTTGTACCCGTATCCCCATTTTTTGAAAATTACTGTATTCCGTACCCGTACCCGCTCCCGTATCTGTATCCGTGCTTCATAGATTGACAATTTGCTTTGCTAAGGCAAATACTAGTTAATTGGTGTCATATTTGCACGGAGGATGGAAAGTCCATTGGTCATTTTTTTTATTGATTCTTCATCGAAAAAACAAGAATATAATTTTAACAAGTTTTGGAGTGCATTGGGTTTTCCTAAGGGATGCCAGGGAGGTGCTGAATTCTTGGAGTAATAGAATATGTTCAAGGAAAAAGAAGATTTAGCAAGTTGTAACACTTTCTCGTGCGGCTTTTTTGGAAGGAACGGAATAGATTAACGTATCAAGGAATTGAGTCCTCGTTACATAGATTGAAGAGTATTTTTTGTCTACTTTGTATAGTTGGATGTCGGGGTATAGATTTGGATTTTAATAACTTTTTTATATTTATTGAGGCCATGATGGTATACGATTGGTTGGTTTTTGTTGTATTTGGTTGGCATTTTCTTAAGAATCTTAATGCCATTGAATTAATCATATTGATTTTTATTGGTCAAAAAAAGTTATCATCAAGAGCTTTGCTAATGCTTTTTTCCCTTTTAGGACCTTTTAGGTGTGATACTCAAGCCCGTCAAAGATTTAATAATTTGTGGCTATATGAGCTTTTAGAGTATCTATATATATGCATTTTTCTTCCAAAGGCATTTTATGTATGAAATCGAACAAAGTCACCCCTTAATATTAGAAACTTCAAGATAACCACATACACCGCCAGTATAGTTGCCATTTGATGACCACTAGCAAGGTTATTAATGCAAGATGTATTACCTCTTTGCATCTGTTATTTGCTATGTGCAGCATGTACTTGTGCATGGTGCTACCTAGTTGTTACAGGCTTAAATCTTTTCCTTGTCTTGACTGTATTTGTTTTATACAGATATGACGTGAACAGTTCGAAGGAAGAGAGAGTTTCCATTAGAATTCAGAAGAGGTACTGTCACTTTATTCACGTTCTCTACCTATGCAATTCCATGATCTCAAACGAAAAGCTCCAAACCCACCACATCCCCACCCCCACCCCCACCCCCACCCCCGGGCCCCAGCTTCCTTTTTCCTCATGCACCAGCAGAACCAAAAAGAACTGTTCCTTTTCTTTTTTTTTAAACCTTTGTTCAGTCTGAAATTGTTTTCGTCTGCTTTTGTTACAGAGAAGAATTTGATAACCTTCGGAGAAGGTGCCGACAGATGCTTAAGCCAAATGATGAGAATTTCACGTCGAAAGAAACTTCTGGAAACAATTGTGGCGAGGTCAGTGGGGATTTTAGTCAAGTTCTGGATTCTTCTGGTTTAGAAGAAGTAGGTAGTGCAAGTGCTGCCCTTCCTGCTGACAGAGGTGAGGATCCAGATTGCCCTGTGCACAATCCTGACCTTACGACCTCTGACACATTGCTGGAAGGAGGTGATGACAGTGGAATACCTTGTGAAAATGCCTCTAAAGGTGACAGCGAGTCATCTGATTCCGACTCCTCTGAAGAAATTGAGAATATACAACCCTTATTTGCCTCAGAAGGGGCAGAAGAAAAAAATCTTGATGATCATGCTAAGGAGAATTCCACTTCTAGTGCATCACAAGGGGGGTCCAAATCCCACACCAGTGAAGATTTTTCAATGTGGCAGCGGATCATTCGTCTTGATGCAGTCAGGGCAAATGCAGAATGGGTTAATTACTCACAATCTCAGGCTGCAGTGTCAGAGATGAAGGCACAACGCCTGGCCGAGAGTGTGGGGTTGACGGATTATGACCACCTGGAGCCATGCAGGATCTTCCATGCAGCTCGCCTGGTTGCCATCCTTGAAGCCTATGCACTGTATGATTCCGAGATTGGTTACTGCCAAGGAATGAGTGATCTACTCTCTCCGATTATCTCTGTGATAGAGGAGGACCACGAAGCCTTCTGGTGCTTTGTGGGTTTTATGAAGAAAGCTCGACATAACTTCCGCCTTGATGAGGTTGGAATCCGGCGGCAGCTGAATATTGTGTCTAAAATCATCAAGTGCAAGGATTCTCATCTGTACAGGCACCTGGAGAAGCTTCAAGCTGAGGATTGTTTTTTTGTCTACAGGATGGTGGTAGTTCTCTTCAGGAGGGAGTTGAACTTGGAGCAGACGCTATGTCTGTGGGAGGTGATGTGGGCAGATCAAGCAGCGATTAGGGCTGGGATTGCCAAGTCTGCTTGGGGAAGGATGAGGCTAAGAGCCCCTCCTTCGGACGATCTGCTACTTTATGCCATAGCGGCATGTGTGCTTCAGAGAAGGAAGCTCATCATAGAAAAGTACAGCAGCATGGATGAGATCAGTGAGGGAGTGCAATAGCATGGCTGGACATCTGGATGTTTGGAAGCTTTTAGATGATGCACACGACTTGGTGGTGACCCTCCACGACAAGATCTAGGACAGCCTTCTCGAGTCTGCTTTGTTTACTCTTCTTTTTATTTTATTTTTCCTGGCTTAGTTCGAATTTCTGGGGGGTGACCCCTTTTGAGACACTAAGGGGATCTTGAATTCAGTTCACACTGCTTGGAACAAGCATTTGATAGGCAATTCTTGTATTGAGTAAATTATAAAATTACGATGTATTATTGCCTGCCCGCACTCAAAGCCTCTTTATTTGAGTGAAGTGGCTGTAGGAATTCAGCATGTAGTTCTGGGTTGCTTTCCATCTATTACTCTTGCCTCTGCCAGTAAAGTGACAATGCATCCTGTTGTATGCAGCTACGTTTTAAATATACAGCTCAATGTTTCCGTTTCGTTCCTTAAAATTTCTTCAGGAATGTTTTTGCTTGGCGGGGGTTGGGGGAGATAAATACTATCCTTATCATACTAAGTTTATTTCACTAAATATTCTTTATAAGCATGTGAAAATCAAACATATATCAATATTTATGGCATCAAATTCTCTGGCTAATTTGTAACTGTAGTGCCTTATAAGTAACTGTCACAGCAACTAACTACAAATTCCGTAATTCTTCCAAATTTCCAATCCATGGAGCTAAGAATCCAAGAATTTCATGCACATTGGAGGATTTATTTTGGCCAAAGAAAGGAGGGAGGCCGGAAGCGTCCAAAGGCCTTCTCCGCATATCAAACCAGAGGCAACTACCGGAACCATCAAATCTGCCTTCTTGGGGTTGAGCTTGTACCAAACGAACACAATCAAACTCCCCAAACTCATATCAATCGCAAAGTAGGCGCCAACCAAGAAAGGTATGGCCATAGCCATCGGCAGCGGCATCCATTTCCCAATCTTTGGGGGCGAAAGGTCCTTCGCCACGTTAATCGCCACTGCGAATGCAAAGAATCCACAGCAGAGCTGCAAGCAGTGGCGGGGCAAAGCCGAGAACCCCTGGACTCCCAAAATCGCCATGTTTCTATAGATCACAGCAAAGGGAGCCTTGTACTCTCCATTCGGGTTGCCAACATCGAATGCCTTGTAGAAGAGGAAGAAGCTGAGAGGGGCCACCACACAGCCGATGGCGGTGCCGATGGCCTGGCTCACCAGCATAGTCCGAGGGGAGGTGAGAGTCAGGTGCCCCGTCTTCAAGTCCTGCATCAGAACGCAGGAAACAGAGATCACTGACTTCATCAGGCCGCACCCGGCCAGCGCGGCCACCACTCCGTGCTCTTTCCCGGCCATCGCCGCCAGCACGAACAGTCCCACCTTTCCGTAATTGTAGGACATGTTTATGTCGGTCAGACCGGCCCCGTAAGCGTTGCAGAAGGCTAGAGATGGAGCCATAGTGTAGGCAATGACAACGTAGTACCACTTAATCTCTGGAAATATGAAGGGAATGGCAATTGTTGAGATGACAATGAAGAATAGGTATCCGCTGGTTCCGACCCAGAAGGGAATGCCTTCTTTAATGAAGACTTCGTTTCGTTTCAGGTTGTCCAGGGACTTATTATTGCCACCACCCACAGCTGCTGCACCCAAAGAAACACAGAAAATTTCAGAGGTAACGAGACACTTGCAGTTTACCTTGGTGGTCCTTCAACTCAATCAGGGGCATTCAAAGCAATGGTATAGCCAAGGATCAATGAGCAAGCCTTAGTTGATGTGTTGGGTAAGGCAACGACATAAAAGAGGTTAATGTATTAATTTAATTGGAGGGCTCCCCGTTGTTTACCTGAATTGAGGTTCCTTTCTTTCAATCTGCCATGGAAATTTACAACTGTGATGCCAATGACCTTAACAAAATTGTAGAGCCCATCACCTAAGAGGAGAGCCATAGCAAGAAAAACCTGCCAAGAAATCATATATAGATAGTAGTTTCATAATGTTGTTCCGAACTCCACAAGAATTGTTTAAGGTAAATTATTTTGCAATCCAGATTTTTTTTTTCTTTTGAATCTCGTTATAGGGGCCAACATTTAAACTGGCCTTAGTCACTCTCTCACTATGTTGCAATTTCATTTACTTGTGCATTTACCGTTTTAGCTATGGTTTGATGGTCACGTGTGTATTTAATGGTGGAGGGTAAGGAAGTCTCTAAATTATAATAAATTAGTACGTTTAACTTCTTAATTGTTATAATTAAAATGTAATGGAGTAAGATTTAGTAAAAAGTTCAAAGGATGTATTATTTAACTAGATGTTAAAATGTAAGCTTTGTTCGGAAGAATGGAACGGGAAGAGAGGGAAAGGAAACTAAAGTAAATAAGGGGGAAGAGAAGGGATCGAGAATGAACGATAATATTTTTTTTCTTTGTTTGGGAGAGATGTGAAGAAAATAGAGAGGTAAGATAGATAATATAGTTAAAAATACTATTATATTCTTTAAAATATATTTATTTATGACGCACATTTATGAAAATGATAAAATATCAATAAAGGCAAAATAGAGAAAATACATTTTAAATTATTTTATACCCCTTCCCTCCCAAATTAGGGGTGAAAGGAAATTGGTTCATGGAGGTGAATGGAGGCCAATACGTCATCATCTCCATTTACTTCCATTCCTTCTCATTCACCTTCTCTCAAACAACATAATATTTTTCACCTCCTCTTATTTACTTCTTTTTACTCCCATTCACGCCCTCCTAAACAAGGGCTAAGAGAGAGAGAGAAGATACAAAGAGATGCTTACCTTGTAGCCATTCAAGCTTTTCATACTGGTTTGTGATATATTGGCTGGGAACCATTCTCCTTTAAGCTTGCCAAGAAGTGGCCACATGATCCCCCATGAAAGCACAGCTCCAAGAAGTGCTGACAAGTTCACGATATAAGGACAGATCATTCCTGTTCCAACGTAAGTCATGCTAAAGTCAAAGTAGAATCTGCAAAACCCGAGAATTAATAATCAAATTTCATTTACATGTCAGGCTCAAAGAAGCAGAAAAAAAAAAAAAAAAAAGGACATTTATCTATGGAATGATGGATCAATACATACGTTTGCTTCCATGCCTTCAACCCGAAAGTAGGGAATTGCTTGAACCCACAGTACTCCTCTTTTCCTGTGTAAAGCCATTGGAAAAAACCCCACAAGAAACTGAGTGAAAAAACCTTCACGAATCCTCGTACTTGCTTTCTGCAAATTATGTTGAATTATTCATCTCTGTTAGGCCTCTGCTATATTATATAGAAAAGTCATGCATGTTCATCTGATATAATTACAAGCAAATTAAGTTGTGAAGAACTACCAAGGTACCTGGCCATCTTCTCTCCACGATTATGAAATCCATTTATGAGCACTGCAGTTGCCATGCCACTTGGGAAAGGCAATTTGTAATCAATTATCAAGATCTGTGGACCAATAAGAACTCCATCAAATTCTCCTTACGCACTTGAAAACATGTACGGTTACGGGGGGAAATTGTATGTGTCGTTCAACACCTAATCTAATTGACGTTGATAAATTCACATAACAGATCCCACCTAGTGGAGAAAAGTTAGTTGGTTTGGTTTAGTTTGGTTCAAGACTTATCGAACACACACTTCTCTCTGACACATTAGAACACGTAGTGTATTCAATCATCTACTCATTTTTATTTAAATATGTTATTGACATAAATTTTGATTTGAGTGGGTGAAGCCTTAAAATCATAAAATTTTATATCTAACGTTATTTTATTGTATTTTATATGTTGCATTACGTATTATAGGGTTATCAAATATACTCGTACCCAGTTGATAACTGCTTCATCCGCCCTATTCGGGGAGGATATGGAGATATTAATAGCAGGGACGAGGACGGGTATAGAGATTTGAAATGTTACTCGAACGGGTACGGGGACGGGGATGGGTACAATAGTCTTTACCCCGCTTCGTACTCGTTTAAATATTTATTTGTTAATTTTGTTGGCATGGTGGCTCCTTTAGAAATCCTATATCGGTTTCTCACAAAGAAGTGGAGGTTTTGTGAGGTTATAAATAAAAACTTCTTCTTCTTTGATTAAGTGCATCAGTCAAAGTCAAATATTTATATATATATTTTTAATTTTTATTTAATATATATATGCAATATATATTTTTATTTAATATATGTAATATTTATAATAATTTTAAATATTTATTTTATACATATAATATATAATTTGTAATAATTAGTATACTTGGTTGGTAAACAGGAATGGGAACGGGAAATTCATTATCTCGTGGGGATGGGTATGGGGAAAATTTTTTTTCCCGAAATGGGGACGGGGACAGGGACGGGTAAGGGTATTACTAAACAGAAACGGAAGCGGGGAAGGTCATATTCGTCCCATAACTGCCCCGTTGACATCCCTAACGTATTAATTTAGATTTTTTTATGATGTTATAGTCACAGTAATAATCAATAAAAATATATAACGATTATATTCTTTGCATTATGTTCTAATTTTTTTTTTAAATTATCGTATACATATTTATGCTGAGTATATTTGTATCATATATTCGTACACGTGCTTCTTAGCCTAGTGGTATTATGAAGAACATCTCATTTGTGATAAAGTAACTCTATATATATATATATATTTTTTTGTATTTCAATTACCCAAAAAAAAAAAAAAGTAACTCTATATTTGCTTTGAAGCTTACCGCTTGCTGCTAGTTGAAATACACGTAAACAAAAAAGACCAAGACAAGGCTTAAAAGTTGAGTATGAAATATGGTTGAAATCTTACAGGACTCTTAACTAGCATTAAAAAAAAAATCCAAATATTAAGATTTTACAAGCTTGGAGAGATTAAATGAACAGGGTTGGTGCATACCTTTCTGAGGGGAATCAATATGAAAAGACCAATGAAACAAACAACGAAAAGGAAGCCAGTCATCCAACCAATTCCAGGCTCCTTGTAACTCCCCGGAGAGTTTCCAACAGTTTCAACGCCTGTCTGCTCATAAGTCCTCTTGTTTAATCCCAATAAGTAAGATCCAAACCCACCTGAAGTTGATTGGGAAACAAAAAAATAAAAGGTGGAAGACCACGAGAATTAAGAAAAATTACCAAAAAAAAAAAAAAAAAGGGATAACTAGATACTGATTCTAAAGAACTTTTGATCTAAGGTCATGGGCGGAGTTATGTTAGGATTTGGGTGAGATGTAGCCCAAATAAAATTTTGACTCAGAATTTTCTTAATAGTAATGGTATATAACGTTCTAATTTAATTATTGTAACCCAATTTAGTATTAAATTATAACTCAATTTAATACTTAATTTATAGCCTCTCCGTGTTTGACGTGAAATAAAGTAAGATAATTTAAAATAATTATAGGTTCGTAATTCGTGTAATGATATAAAAAAAATTTAAAAATTTTTAACATTTTTTAGTGCGCCAAACACACTTTTAATATCCTGTCATAGCACAGATTAATACTGAATTCATAACTTCCTCTGCACCTGTCTAAAGTGGCGTTCGGAGTCCAAAAAAAAATACCAAAAATTTTCAATTTCAACAAACTTTTTTGAACTTCTAAAATTTTTATCAATTTTGAGACTGTAACTTGTGACAAAAATAATAAAAAATGGGATCCAGACACAACCTAAATTGTATTACGACGGCTTCAAAGCCAGTAGTCTAAAGTTACAAACAATTGTAAAAAAATGTAAAAAAAAAAAGGTTGTGTAAAATTGAGAAGATATTACCTCCAACAGCAATACTGAAACAAGCGACGGCACTTGTTTGAATCATGGTGTTCTCCTGGCGAGTGAATGGAACTGTGCATATTCCAAACTTTTCGAGCAGCTTTGTCCAGGTGCGCATGAAAATGAACGCGAGGAGACCAGCAGAAACATTCAGGTTAGGGGAAAGCCCAGTGGTGAGGTTGAGTTTCATGGCTATCAAGCTGTAGAGCGCACCAATCAGAATGCTAGCGACGACTCCCCTCGCCGTTATCTGCTTCGTCCACGGTGGGATGATTCTCTTTGAATCCACCTCTGGTTCATCCTCCTCTACGTCTTCCTCGTCCTCCAGTCTCTCTATCTTATCTCTGTCGTCATTTGGTTCCAATTCCGTGTTCATTGCTCCCACAGGTGTTCTCTGCATCGTTGAGACAACCAGACTGAATTCTTAAACTCACGACTTCAATGAGCAGCGTGTATTGGCAGATTACTGGTTTTAGGTACCATAACGAAATCAATTTCGGCCATTAAATAACCATCTTATATAAAGACGAAATTTTATGTACATGCAATGTTGTGAAATCTCAAGTTGATCGAAACTAGTGGAACCCACACGCATGGACAATTGTGATTAATACCGCAACCGTGCAATCATGCAAGGGAGTTCGGCTTTCCAATTTTTTATTCAAAAAGAAAAGGTCTTTTTCTTAAAAAAAAAGTCTTTTTCTTATTAAAGATTAATAAATATATATCATATAATAATATCAAGTATATATGGAGTACTATAAAAAGTGTCAATCATTGTGTAGTATATTTTCATTGGTTCCTAATGAGTGTCCTGCGGGTTTCAGGGGTGTAGTGAAAAAATTTACCGAGTTGCAGTAGAAAATAAAGAATTGAGATTTATTTATATTTGATCAAATGATTCTAATTTAATTTAATTAAAATATTTTAGAAATAAAAATAAAAATTTAAAACATCTAATTAAAGTACAATCAATACAGAATATCAAATGTCACATGTTCTTAAAAAAAAGTCTTTTTCTTATTAAAGATTAATAAATATATATCATATAATAATATCAAGTATATATGGAGTACTATAAAAAGTGTCAATAATGTGTAGTATATTTTCATTGGTTCCTAATGAGTGCCTGCGGGTTTCAGGGGTGTAGTGAAAAAATTTACCGAGTTGCAGTAGAAAATAAAGAGTTGAGATTTATTTATATTTGATCAAATGATTCTAATTTAATTTAATTAAAATTATTTTAGAAATAAAAATAAAAATTTAAAACATCTAATTAAAGTACAATCAATACAGAATATCAAATGTCACATGTTATTAAAGTACAAGTAAATTTCAATCTTTCATTTTTCAACTCGAATTTTTTCACTGCAACTCTCTAGAACCTGTATCATTGTGGAGCCACCTGTTAACAAATACTTAAAAAAATTAATTTTTATTAATTTTCTCTAACTTTTTCCACCAAACACATTTCATTTTTTTAGTAATTTTCTTAAGTTTGTACTAACTATTTATCTTTTTCTTCAATTCTATTTAGATTTTACCAAATTTTTCTAACTTTTACCAAAAATCTAACCAAAAACTAAAAAATTGTCGTGGTAACAACTAGGTTACGGAGGCAATCGCTTAGGATCTCATAAAGAAGAGAGGGTTCCAAATTTTTAAAAATTTTATTAATAATAAAAATATTAAAAAAATATTTTAACCAATCAAATTTTAATAAATTTATGAAATTTTTAATTTTTCTCCTATATTTGGGTAATTTTTGAATTTTTAACTTTAACTTTATCTATGCATGGTTAATGCATTAATTATTGTTTGTTTTTACTTTTATTTAAAATTCTATCTTGATAAAGACTTAGAAATTTTTTTGAACTTTTTACTTTAACTAGATTTATACATGTCATAATTGTCTCATATTTAATGTATTAATTATTATATTTAATTTTATTTAAACTTCTATCTTTTACTACTTTTTAATTTTCCATTTTAATTTTATCTATAATTATCATATTATCTCATATTTATTGCATTAATTATTATTTTTAATTATATTTAAAATTTTACAGAAAAACTTTTAAACTTCGTTGCTTTAACTCGATCTATATTTATCAAAATTATCTCATATTTAATACATTATTATTTTTTGATTTTATTTAAAATTCTATACCAAATAAATTAGGCCTCTCAAAAATATTTGCATAAAATTTTTAAATTTCTAGACACGACCTGAATTAACATGACATGTGTTGTATTTTAGTGCAAAATTACGCATTTTTTGTGGTGCCAATTAGTCTCTCATAATACCATTCCTTTACATAATGTAGACCCTGAGATACAAGATAGGTAATTTTGGACTAAATTAAACAGCGTGCTAATTTGGTAATTTTCATAGGAACCATAAGAATTTTGGCCAACCAGTCGGATTTAGTTTTACCAATAAATGTAAGAATGTGATTAGTTTGAAGAAAAGAGAAAGCGATAAATGGAAAGTGAGAAAAATTGTGACAAATTTTTTCTCTCGCTTAATTTTGCAGGAAGGAAAAGAAAAGTAAAAAGAAAATAATTATATCTTATTTAGATACTGTTGGGTTTGCTAAAGATCAATAAAAATCTCTGAAAACCTTGAAAATTTTCTAAAATTCTCTAACGCATTTGACCACCTCATACTTCATAAAATCTTTATAAATTTCTATATATATTTTCATATCCTAACAAATTTTTACAAACCCCAATACTTTTTTTTTTTTGCAAATCTCAATAATTTTTACACAAATCCCAATAATTTTTAAACAAATTTCAACAAATTTGACATAAATCCATGGAAACGGATCGAAAAAATCATTTCCACGGTTTCTCTCTAACTTTTTCATACAAAGTTAAAAAGTTCAACAACTTCTAAAAAAAATCCAACATAAATATGTGGGAACGGACCTAAAAAATCGTTCTCATGATTTCTCTCTCTAACTTTTTACGACAAAAATCCAAAAGTTACATTATTTATATCTAAAAAACGTGGTTTGAGTTAGAAACATCAAACGCAGAAAATGATTCCAAACCACATTTTTTCTTTTTTTTTTTTCTTATTTTTTACCACTCCAAATGCTACGTTAATTGCACAAGGAAAATGATAAGAAATGATAAGGTAACTAATATATTAAAAAAGAAAAGGAGAGGCAAAAGAAAGTGATGAGAGAATTGGAAATAACAAACAAATAAATAAACAAATAACTTTATATCCCTCTGTCTTTCCATTTCTTTAATCTCCTGCTTAATATTGTAAGAAACCAGACGACCTATTTCCCTTCTCTACAAGTCAAATGGTACAAAAAATTAATATTAACATAAGTGTGTTCTAGTTTGCCAAACAATCTAGCCATTAATCTTTACAATCAGATATGTGTGGGGAGCCGCACTTTCCATAGACCTTCCTTTTCCCATATTCTTGTAGATCACCTTTCAGTGCGAACCTACATATAAGAAAATGGTGAAATAAAGTGGTTGAAAATTGTCCCCGACCAAGGACTCTTCGATACTTAAGTCAGTTGCCAGTATTAATAATAATCTCATGTATATAAAAAGAGAAAGGGAAGAAGAGAGAGAGAAGAGAGATGGAGAGAAAGAGAAAGGAACTTATACCTTGACTACGTTTCTACTATTTATAGTGCAAGGATTTGACATACTTTATGTTGATTTGACTATACAGTGATGGTAGGTGATAAAATTTAATTCTAGATGATGTAAGTGTAGGACCCGTGAGGAAGTGACTCTCATGTATATTTTACAGATCTTGTTTCTTGACACACTTAAGTGTAGTAAATGAAATAATTATATGATGTAGCTGTCTAACTATCTAGTCCTAACTAACTAGAATAAATTCTCTGATCGGGGATGTAATTTATGGTTGTCGTCAAGCAAGATATTTTTGGCCACACAAAATATAATCGATTTTACATCCTTTCTAATTTTATTTGCATTCCAATAGAGTACCAAAAATCATATTTTTGGCAACAAGCATGTGACAAAAAGCATATAACAATGAAATTAACTAGACATCTTTCTCTAAGTGTTAATATTTTTCAATCAATTCAACGGTATAGTTAATTATAGTGCATGTTTGGAGTTTCAAATTTTGGTAAAAAGTAAAAAAAAATTGGATTATTAGGTGTTTGATGTGATTTTAAAAAAATTTTAAAAAGTTGGTAAAAATTAAAAAGGTTAGAAATTTTTTAAAAAATTTGAAAAAATGGTAGATTTTTTAAGAAAGTTGATAAAAGTTGGAGAACATTAAAAAAAGTTAGAGATTTTTAGCGTAAAAAAGTTGAAAAAATTAGAATAAATTGAAAAACTTTGAAGATTTTTGGCCAAATTTAACACTTCGAACTATCATAGGCCAAAACTGCATTTTTTTTATTTGATCTAATCCTAATTAAAATGAACAAGATATTAATCCAACTAAAAACATCAGCAAATAACTAATAATACTCCGTTTGGAGCTCCAAAGTTTCTCAAAAAATTTCAAAACAATTTTTAAAGTTTTCAACTTTCTCTAATTAAATTTTGTCACATGTCATTTTTATAGTACTTCAACACCAAGTTCAGTTTTTTTTTTTTTTAACTTGGAACTCAAACGAGTTTGTAGACATGCAAATTTTGGCTAATCAAATATTGCAAAGTGTCAAATGAAAGCCCAATTAAATTGACAAATTAAATCTTCCCATGTGTCTCATGGAAGATTTTACGAAAATTGGACATATGGACAAATCACAAGACGCCAGTGGAAAAATGATGCAGTCTAACGATAACAAGAGTTGACCAATTAAATTGAGCCACTTGTCAGTAGGGTCCACTGCTAAAGATAATTATTATTTCTTAATTTTTATCTCTTAAAAAATATATAAATAAGAGATTATTATTTAAGAAGTATTATGCTATCTTAACTCTTTGATATTATTCTTATTTAATAAATAAAATAATGAGATAATTATCTTGGAAACGTTAAGTTCTACTGTAACTCTCTCTTGTACATCTATAAATAGGGACCACTACCAAGCAAAAATGAGAGATTCTTTTACACATAAAGAGACTCTGTTGAATCAAGCTGCCAAAGCCTCATAGACTCTCAAGCATTAAGGGCATTCAAGTGTTGGTAAGAGATCAAGTTTCAAGCCCTTGCATCAACATTTTGAAGAGAAGAATTAGAAGATTCTAGTTCTTTGATTAGAATACATTCGAGATTGTAATCCATCTTTTTCTACATCAATAAAAATAAATTTGTTCCCACAATTTTCTGTATTTATTTCTAAACACGAAATTTGTGTGTTCAAAATTTTGGCACACCCAGTGGGACAATCTCTACCTCTTATATCCTCTTTTTATCAAACCAAATCAACTAAGCTCTCAATGGCTCACAAGAACGACTGTTTGAAGGTTCCAGATCTGGAAGCCGAAGGCTCTACATCTACTGCCGGCAACACTAGCTTGAGGTCTACTGCTCAAAGCACTGGCCCAGTCACACGAAGCAAGGTAAAAACCATGATTGAAACACTAAAGCAAGCCCCGCTGTTGCCGAAATCAACATCAGTTTTCAACTTAAGTTCATTAAAGACAACATCCACATCATCAAGTTATCCAGGGGGCAAAGAAGATGATGCTGCAAAACCAAAGGAAGACATTTTTGTAATTCTGGAGAAGGCTCTGTCATATCTTTCTATGTCTCAAGGATTCGATTCAAGCGCCAAGCTCTAATCTAGCCCAAGAAATTGATGATTTAAGTAATTCTGAATGCAACTCCCCTCTAGAAACTCCCCAATCAAAGTTCAAGCCACATGATAATTTCGCCTAATTCTCAAAAATCAACAACTATAACTGTGATGATGACAAACACAACGTCGCAAGAGGAGCAAGTTAACTCGCTATCAAAAATTGTGGAGAATTTATGTAAGGTAGTGCAAGAACAGTGATCACCAAATTGAAGTTATAATGAATAAATTGAACAACATTGGAGAATCAAACCAAACTCCTACTTCTCCAAAATCAGATAAAGTGATTGAATCATCCAGCAAGCAAGGAGAAACTCTAAAAAACTTTGTCGATCTTTATTGATGGTTTTGTCCCTGTTCATCAGCTAAAGGAGTTCATTTTGGGCACCCTTAAAGACAAGAACGAGAAATCCTAAAATCTTCTCTCATATATGCTAAGCCTTACACTCGTCGGATTGATCAACTAAAGATGCCTGCTAGTTACCAACCCCCAAATTCTAACAATTTGACGGCAAAGGAAATCTAAAGCAACATGTCACTCACTTTGTAGAAACTTGTAGTAATGTTAGAACTGATGGAGATCTTTCGGTCAAACAGTTCATTCAAACTCTTGAGGGTAATGTATTTGACTGGTATTGTGATCAAGATGCTAGTACTATCGACAGCTGGGATCAGTTAGGGGAAGAATTTCTCAACAGATTCTACAGTCTTCGCTGTACCGTGAGTATGATCGAGCTCACCAACTCTCGCTAGTGGAAAGAAAAACCTGCCATTTATTTCATCAATAGATGGAGAAATTTGAGCCTCAACTATAAGAATAGGTTATATGAAGCTCTGGCAATCAAGATGTGCATTCAAGGCATGCACTGAGGACTTTGTTATATTTTTCAAGGTATTAAGCCTAAAATTTTTGAAGAATTAGCTACTGGTGCTCATGATATGGAGCTCAGTATTGCAACAAACAGTAATCAAGGGCTGCCGATTCAAGAGTCTCAAAAGAGAGGAAGCAAGTCAAAAAATAACCGTAAAGGGGCAAAACTTTCTCCAAACTAGCTAACTAAAAACCTATATCTGTTTCCACTACACCAGCGAAGATTTTAACATCGACCAAAACTTCAAGCAAACCTAAGAAGAAAGAGACGGAGAAGGTTAAATCCACTCAAGAAAGAGGATAGAAAAGACTTATGCTTGAAGAAATACATGTAAAAAAATATCCATTTCCTAATTTTAAAGTTCCTCTTATGCTTGAGGATTTGTAAAAGCTGAAGCTCATCAAGCTTCTATAGATGAAGCACCCCGAAGAAGCTAATAAAATTAATGATCCGAATTATTACAAGTATTACCGATTAATTAGCCATTTTACTTAGCGACACTTCATTTTCAAAGAAAAGATTATGTAACTGGCAAGTCAAGAGAAGATCCTCCTAGAAGAAGAGAAGGAGGGTAGCGGCCACCAACCAAATTGGTATCGTGATTGGAGCTGTTGATCCTAGACTTGAAAGTTGATTTCCAAGTTTGAAGTTCAATTTGGATCATTTAATCCAATAAAAATAACCATTTGTCAATTGGGTCATTTTGCACAACCAATGACAAGTAAGAGTGCTGTAGAATAAACAATTGATTTAGTTGAGGAGGGATGGACATTGTTACTCATAAAAGAAAGAATGAGTCGAAGTCTCATCATCCTGAAATCATTTCCTACAAGCAGAAGTTCATTAGATCTAACAAAAAGAAGTAATGGAAGAAGAAAAAAGTCCAACGAGTAGTATCAACTACAACAGTTGAAACTTTTATTCAACCACAACATGCATACTCTCATCATTTTATAGGAGTTTCTTCCAAAATCTTGGCAAAAATCTGATCAACCTAATCTTGAGACTATTGAATGCCATGTTGTGAACGTGGAAGAATCGAATGAAGAAAAGTTGAGTCATCTTTAACACTCGTGCAAACACCAGAGGAATTTAACTTCAAAACTTGTGGTAATACATCTGTTACTAGTATGAAGAATTTGACTTTTTCCTGAAAAAGATCTTTCACTTGGTTCAACACCACACAATTGTCCTCTTTTCGTATCTGATTATACATGCGAGCAAAGACTGAATAGAGTGCTTATTAATGGCAGATCAACAGTCAACATTCTACCTCTTCGCGTGATGAAAGAATTAGGCATCAGTATGGATGAATGTCATGTAGTCACTTGATGATTCAAGGTTTTAATCAAGGGAGACAAAGAGCGGTTGGAATAATTCGTCTCAACTTGCTATTGATGACATGACATCAACTGCATTGTTCTATGTGATTGATACTATAACTTTATACAATATGTTATTGGGACGACCTTAGATCTATGAGAATGGTGTGGTTCCTTCTACTCTCCATCAGTACCTTAAGTACTACCATAATAATGAAGTTAAAAGCATTGTAGTCGATGAGAAGCCATTCACTGAAGCTAAATCACACTTTGCTGATGCAAAATTCTACTTAGCACACATTGTGGTAGAAGAACCACAGCCAGTCAGTACTTCATTAACATACAAGTTGTAATGAAATGACAATCTCCAAATGACATGAGGGGTAAAATTGCTGATCAAAAGAAGAAAATCAGCAAAAGCGACTTACCAAAAAAAATTTTATACTTACCAAAAAAAAATCGACAAAAGCGGTAATGAGAAGTATAACGTGAAAGCTTCTAAGAATGCCACTCCAATACTTCGATATGCACCTAAGGCTCAAAGAGTTAATGATAAAGCCTAGGGTAGACTGACTTTCCCTATTACTAATATCAATCAAACAAAGTTGACTACACCAATCCTAGAGTTTGTTCAGCTAACACAGAGTCCTACAGTAGAGCATAGTGACCTACCTTCAACACGCACAAATGAGGACTTTGATCCAAATGCATACAAACTTCTTACAAAAGCTAAATATAACCCGAAGAAGTCTTGCATGTTAGGGAAGTTACCACTAGAAGCCGATGGATAAAATGTACATGGGTTAAACTCTACTTAAAAGATGCTAAGGCAAAGGGATAAACTGTACATAATTCTCATGTAGGCCTTGGTTTCACTTCATTTGTTTCAGCGCATATCATCATAAAAAAGCAACCAACTACATTATTGCTGTAGAAGACGAATCTCCAATTCTAGTCAAGCTTTTAGTCTTCAATCGTATAGAAGAAGCAAACCCACAAACGTTAGCTTCTGACTGCTTGGAAGGAACAAATCCAAGAGTATCAATTTTTTATCACTTAGGGAGGACAAAGTCAAAGGCTTAGTCTTTGATCGATTGGGGGCAGAAAATTTCGCATCAAATGAAGTTATGGCATCTACTATACCTAGAAGTTTTGTCAAAAGCAGATTGGGAATATCTAAGATGACCATTGAAATGAAAGAAAAGATCAATGTTATCTTAGAAGACTCCAAAGATCTCAGAAGTAAAATACCATCTTACATGAAACGTCACACTTGCTCTGGTAGTGACAGCTAAAGAAGAATTAAAAGTGAAGCGACAAACATTGATAGTCACGAGTTTTTTTTGCTAAGACATCAAAAACCCTCTTTGAGGAAGAAAAATATTAAATACTCATTTCACATAAGTGCAAGTGATGGAGAAATTCAAATGGAAGAGAAAGCCGAAGAGGCTCCGCTGGAACTTAAAGAAGGTGTTAAGTCTACTATTGATGACTTGAAAAAAATTAACCTTGGTACACCAAAAGACCCTCGACCAATTTACATAAGTGCTCTTCCAAATCCTAAGGAAGAAAAGGCATATGTTGAGCTTTTTCACATAACACAAGGATTTCTTCATCTAGAGCTACAAAGAAATGCCTAGGTTAGACCCTAAAGTTACTGTTTTTAGTAGTAAAGCGAGGTGTCCGACCAGTTAAAGAAGCTCAGTGACGATCTCGATCAAAGTTGATTCCAAGGATTGAAGCTAAGGTTAATGAACTCCTTGAAGATCGATTTATTCGAGAATTAAGTATCTAACTTAGATTTCGAGTATTGTCCCTGTCAAAAGAAGAATAGACAAATTTGAGTATGCATTGACTTTCGAGACCTCAACCATGCTTACCTAAAAGATGACTTTCTACTTACGCTGATAGAACTCATGGTGGATGCTACTATTGATCACGAAGCCTTGTCTTTTATAGATGGTTCGTCTGGTTACAGTTAAATTTGTATGGCTGCCACGATATGAAGAGTTGACAGTTTTTTCATACACTTAAAGGCATTTATAGTATAAAGTAATGTCGTTTGGATTAAAGAATGTAGAGGCCACTTATCAAAGAGCGATGCAAAAGATCTTCGACAGCATGCTTCATAAAAATATCGAATGCAATGTGAATGATCTTATTGTAAAGTCAAGAAAGAGAACAAATCATCTTCAAGATCTAAAGAAGGTTTTTGACTACCTACGTTGATACCAGTTCAAAATGAATCCTTTGAAGTGTGCCTTTGGTGTTACCTCTAGAAAGTTCCTTGGGTTCATTATTTGTCATCGTGACATTGAAATAGACTAAACAAAAATTGAGATGCCTGAACCTTGAAATATTCATGAACTTAAGAGTCTACAAAGGTGATTGGCTTATCTTTAGCAATTCATTTCAAATTTAGCTAGTCGTTGTCAACCATTCAGTTGGCTAATGATGAAAAGGAGTTCTATACGAATGGGATGAAGTATGCAGTAATGCCTTTAAAAGCATTAAGGATTATTTGACAAAATTACCAGTATTGGCCGCTCCTACTCTTGGGAAGCCATTAGTTCTATACATTGTTGCACAAGAACGGTTCGTTGAAGCTTTACTTACTCAAGAAAAAAAAAAGGAAAATAATATCTATTAATATCTTGGTAAGATAATGATCTCTAATGAGCTAAACTACTCCCAATCGAGAGGATATGTTTGGCCCTAATGTTTGCAATTTAAAAGTTGCAGTATTATTTTCAAGCTTATAATATTTATCTCATCTCTAAAGCCAATCTCGATAAGCATATCATATCGAAACTAGTCTTATCTAATCAACTAGCAAGATGGTCTCTCTTTTTCAAGAATTTAAGATCATTTATGTGCCTTAAAAGGCGGGTTAAAGGACAAGTCTTAGTTGATTTCCTAGCTGATCATCTCATACATGTTGATTGAGAGCTATCAGAAGAACTGCTAGACGAAGACGTCTTCTATGTGGAAGTTCGACAACCATGGAAGATGTATTTCGATGGAACAACTCAATACAATGGTGTGGGAGCTGCTATAGTGTTTCTCACTTCTGAAGGAGACGTGTTGCCTTACGCCTTCACTCTTATACAGCTCTGTTCAAACAACGAAATTGAAGATCAAGCACTTATACTTGAGTTAGAAATGGCTACCGACATAAAGTAGGGTAAAACTCAATGTATATGGAGATTCAAAATTGATAATCAATCAGCTGCTAAACATTTATGAAGTAAAGAAGTTTAAACTTGTTCCTAACTTCTTTTCTTGGCAGCGTCACCTTAGAGCATGTGCCAAGAAAAGATAATAAATAGGTAGATTCTCTTGCTTAGCTTGCTTCAACACTTGCATTACCTGATCAAGAGACGCAAATCCCAATTTGTCAAGGATAGGTCGTTTCTCCGCTCTTTGATAATGAAGATAATAATAAAAGAGATGTAAATACAATATTGGTTTTTGTAATCGAAGAAAAATGATTGGCTTCTACCTCTCATTGATTATCTATTTCATCAAAAGTTACCTAAAGATCTACGTCAAAGAATAGACATTAATCATCAAGTTTCGAGTTTGTTTACTACAAGGACACATTCTATCGTCGTTTTTTCGAAGGACTGTTTCTCTGCTATTTAGGAAAGGTTAAAGCTATACAAGCTTTAAAAGAAGCTCATTCTAGTGTATATGGCTCTCATAAATCTGGTCCAAAACTTCATTTTCAAATCAAGAGAATGGGCTACTTACTAGCCTACAATGGTGAAAGATTTATGGAGTACACTAAAAGATGTCAAGTTTATCGATTCTATAGATACTTTATACATCAACTGGCAAAACTGACTCCATCCAACTGTTGCTTCTTGGCCGTTTGATGCATTGGGGTGGATATAGTAGGACAATTACCTAAGTCTTCTGTTGGACATTTGTACGTTTTGGCAGTAACTGACTACTTCTTCTAAGTAGGTTGAAGCTGTACCATTAAGAGAAGTCAAAAAAGAAAACATTGTGGATTTCATTTGCACTAATATCATCTTCAGATATGGTGTGTTGCGATACATCATCACTAATAATGTGAAGCCTTTCTACATCAGTTGATGAACAAGTTATGCATGAAGTTTGGCTTCAAAAAACATAACTTTTCCATGTACAATGCACTTGCAAATGGTCTTACCAAAACATTTAACAAGACTCTTAGAAATTTGTTGAAGAAAGTGGCTGCAATGTCAAAGTGAGTCTGACACAGGAGAATTAGAGAAGCTCTTTGGGCTTATCGAACATTTACACAAGCTACTTCTTATGCTTGGTGTATGACATGGAAGCTGGTTTTCCCTTGCGAGCATCAAATCCTATCATTATAGATTGCTTTTCAAAAAGTTCTCACTCTGGAAGAAAATGCTCGCTTTTGACTGGAAGAATTGAAAGCACTTGATAAGAAGAGACTTGATGCACAACAATGTTTAGAATGTTATCAAGCTCATCTTTTTATATCATTCAATGAAAAAAGTCCTTCCCTGATCCTTTCAGAAAGGAGACTTGGTAGTTGTTATGAGAAGACCCATCATTACCCCTCACTGTACAGGAAACAAATTCAACTCTAGGTGGGATGGCTCATATGTGGTACCAAAATTCTATTCCAATGGAGCGTATAAGATAGCTACTGAAGATGGCTTGAGAATCGGCCCCATAAATGACAAATTTGAAGCACTATTATCCTAAAAACGTGTACTACTCCTAGCCCGCATGAGTATAAACTATGAAGGGTACCAAAAAAAAATTGAATTACGCTTGGTGTGATCCCATCTTAGATATGTAGGTAACTTGGAGTCTGTTCCAAGTTCAGTTATTCATAGGAAAAAAAATCTATTCATTCTTTACTGTTATGAACTACGTTTGGCCTAATCCCAATTGGATACGTAGGTAGTTTGAAATTCTATTTTCAAACTCAAGTCATCCATCCATTTAAAAAAAAATTACGAAATGCATGATTCTTGTCGAAATGAATAATTTATTCCAAAAAAAATGTCTTTTGCATTACATTGAGAAAAAAAATTAACCCAACCATAAGTAGTGAATTTATAATTTATACCTAATGATAAAGCTTGTGATACACTAAGAACATCTCTAAAAGGTCTTTCTGATGTCAAGGCAACCACTCAATGGCAGGAAATAGTTAACATCAGAATAAAGTGAGGATTACAACGACATGATTCTAAAGATTTCTTTGGCAATAAATCTTACCGTAGAAATGAATAGAACCTACTAAATAAGCTCCCAAGAAAGATTAGATGGTCCCATTGGTCCCACTTAAAACCCACTCTCCTAAACAGAATCTCTTTAGACGTATATGTATTTTATACTACTTCATTGCACCAATAGGATCTGCCTTTGGCAAATATCAAGAAAAATGGAAAATCTTCTGACTAGTCACACCCCACTTATGGATGTAATCGGCCGAATGCCCTAAACCCTAACTTAAGGAACACGAAAGCTAAACCTTTATTCAACCAAAATCGTTTTAAGAAACTTCAATGATAAAATATTTTCTTATTTAAAATCAAAGTAACTAAAGGAATGTTTCACTAACATCCCAAACTCAAACAACTAAACATCAAGAATCAAAATATTCTAGTTCATCAAAATCTAATCCAACTAATAAAAAAAAATCCATAAAATAATCATAAGACTTCTTCCTAAGAGGTCACAACTCAAGTCTCAACTACCAGAGTCCATGCTAATTTCTTCTATGCTCACCTGAAAAATATTAAAAAGGATGGGTGAGCTAAAAGCCCAGTGAATGGATTGCCAAGCCAAAATAATAATATCCATTCGAAAATAATAAATTTTCAATAATCAATTTTATCAAGAAAAATTCCCAAGTAAAAATATCCATGTATAAACAATAATAATTTTAAACCTGCATGTTATAGTGCAATAACATTCATAATTCAACCCGTTAATCACGATAGTGATGACAAACACTAATCCGTGGATATATAGAGATTAAATATAAAATGTGCCAATATACTTTTCATGGGCAGTGCTTGTTGGATCCAATATCGTACTTAGAGTCACCCAAGCTGGCTCCTAGGTTCTTCCCTAAGCCGATTCGATTGAGGTCACCACGGTTTCACGGGCCTGTTCCTACAATCATTGAGAACTAGGGTCACCACGATTTTCACAAGCCCGTTCCCTAGTTGCCAGAGTCACACCACTTAAGAAGCTTGTCCCTTGGACTTTAATTTTTATTTCCAATAACCACAAATAATTTTTCATCACAATCTCATAATTTCCAGGACTAAACACAAGTGTCCAAATAATTTTACCTATGCTCAATAGCATAAAACATATAATATCATTATCAAAACAATATAATTTTTCACAAAGAATAATCCAAAAATTTTTAACTTCAAACTTTATGCATGGAATAATTTATAAAATAATACTAAGTAAGGCAAACCACTCACCTGAAGTCCAATGGTGTAAGTGTAAAATAAACCAGGCTAAGTCGTTACAATCCTATAACTCTCTGACGCAGAACAAGCGATAAATGGGTTGTGATATTATTCACGTAAGCGAAAGATTATTTGATTCAACATGAAAAAAATTCAGAATACGAAATTCTAAAAGAATAAGCTCTCCACAGAGAAATTTTGATTTATTAAGTAATAAAATCTAAAAAAAATGGCATCCCTTACCTTCCTTATATAAGCTAACAAAATAGTCCTAATTTAAGTAGGAAACTAATGAGCTAATCCTAAATTGAGTAGGAAACAAATAAGAGAGCCCTCAACCAATCTGAAAATAAATCTAAATGAATAAGAATCCTAATTAAATCTGAAAAGAAAAATCTAAATTGAATAGGAATCCTAAATTAAGTAAACTAATTCTAATAAAACTGTAACACATAAAAAAAATAAATAACACATAAATATATATATATATAAATTTGGGTCATAATAGACTATGCAATGAATAACTATAGAAGGTAACCATGACCTAAAAGTATGTGTTTACAACACCTTAGTGATCTGATATAGAAGATCCCTAAGGCCTTTAAAGCAATTTGACACATCTTAGGGATTTGACACAGAGATTCCTAATGCCTTCAATCACTCTAACAAACATCTTAACGATCTGATAGAGATTCCTAAGACCTTTAATGCCATCCAACAACATCTTAGGGATCTACCACACGAGATTCCTAAGACCTTCAATGTCATCCAACAACATCTTAGGGATCTAATATAGGAATTTCTAAGGCCTTTAATCCTATCTCACGACCCTAGGGATCTGAAATAGAGATTCCTAAGACCTTTCAATGTTTCCCACAACATTAAGGATCTGAAATAGAGATCCTAAAAGCCTTCAATGCAGTCCCTAAGTCATCTTTAGAGGTCTAGAGGCACGAAAAAAGCTTTCAGCCTCGAATTTTTGCCAAAGTTGAATTCAAAGGCTCTTATTGATGTAGGCAAAAACGGCTACTGTCACGAATAACTTTTAGCCTCGAATTTTTGCCAAATCCGAATTCAAAGGCTTCTAACTAATGTAGGCACGAACAGATGCTAGCTCGAATAACCTTCAGTCTTAATTCTTACCAAAGCTGAGTTCAAAGGCTCTAGCTGATGTAGGTGCAGATGACTACTGTCACGAATGACCTTTCATCCCTGAGTTCTTGCCAAAGCCGAATTCAAAGGACTTAGTTGATGTAGGTGCAAATGGTTGTTGGCTCGAGCAAATTTCCAGCCTCGAATTCTTGTCGAAGTTGAATTCAAATGCTCTAACTGATGTAGGCGCGAATAACTACTGTCATGATAAGTTTTAGCCCCGAATTCTCACCGAAGCTGAATTCAAAGGCTATAACTGATGTAAGTGCGAACAAATGCTACCACATACAAACTTTCAGCCCTGAATTCTCGCTAAAGTCGAATTTGAATGCTCTAACTGATGTAGGCTCAAACCAAAGAAATCTTCAAATAATAAAAGTTCGAATTGTTGAAATTTTCAAATAGTAAAAGCTCAAATGTTGAAAGTCTTTAAATAATAAAAGCTCAAACTGATGAAGGCTTGAAATAATAAAAGCTTAGATGAAGACTTGAAATAATAAAAGTTCGAAGTGATGAAGTTTTCAAATAATAAAAAACTTGAACTAATGAACTCTTCAAATAATAAAGGCTTGAATAGATATAAGCAAAATTCAAACTTCTGATTTATATACGCTCAAACAGATACAACCTTCAAATTGATGGAGTCAAAAGTCAGTAACTTATGAAATTACAAATTGAAATCTTGAATTCAAGGTGAAAGATGCTAAAAAAAAAAGATTAACAATTAAAAAAGGCGCGGCATACAAAAAAACAAAAACGAAAAAGCAGTGCATCATGAAACAAAAGAAAAAAAAATAAAAAAAAGGTCCTGCACGTCTTTGATCATAAATGATCACTTATATGTTAACATGTATGTGTGTGCGGGATTGATAAGTTTGCTTGGAATGATTCGTGGAAATTCACTGAAGGCAAATCAAAGTTTTGTGACGGGTTGTGCCGGACTTGAAGAAGAAAAGAAAAATAAATAATGCTCTGCCTTGTCAGTTGAAGAAGCTTTCCTTCACTTGATGAGCAGTAAAGATGGTCACTTTGCTCCACTTGGCCATAAATTATTTCTAATTAAAAAATTGGTAGGAGTTTCTTTATATAGAAAAATTAGATTTCACTCCCTATAGGATTTGAATTAGAGTCATCAAAAATTCTAATCAAAATCTAAAGAAAACAAATTTTAATTAAATTTGGAATTTTAATCAAAGGAAGACAAATTCTAAATCCAATTATATTAGAATTAAAAGATAATTCTAATCTTTAAAGTGCAGGTAAATTCAAACTCCTGAATCGCACCAAAAAAAAAAAAAAAAAAAAATTTGCCGCGATTTGAATTTTAAAGTGATATTCTAACCATCACTGTGGCTTTAATTTCTGGTTAAGTATGAAGATTGGATTTCTCAAATCAATCACATGTAACCCTAGCCAAATTCATATTCACCCATCCAAAGTCATCCTTTGAAATTTAAAAGGAAGCCAAAGTCAATGGTTTCGTAAATCAAATCAAGTGATCCTCCTAGCATAGGATTAAATTTTAAAATAATTATGAGTTGGAATTGCATGTAATTTCCACTGGTTCCTATTTAAGTTTGAATTTTGGAAGGAAATAAATTTAATTTCTTTCGTGACAGTAAATTTTGATTCTAACTTAATTTGAAATTAAATAAATTCAATTCATTATTTCTATTTCTATGCCATGAAATTAAAATAGATTGACATCAAATTAAAAAAAAAAATTGTTATTGTATAAGAACCCAAAATGTTCTATTCAATGGTGTCAAATTTTCAAAGTTTGAGACCCGCTCACGTTTTCAACACTATGCAATGTGTATATAGGGCCGTTTGGAGTAAGAAAAAAATAAGATAAATTGAGATAAAATGTGATTTGGAGTTAATTTTGGCGACGTTTTTTTCTGAAAAATCACAAACCGTGGGAATGATTTTTCAAATTCGTTCCCATGAATTTAAAAAAAAATTTAAAAAAATAGTGACAATGGTACTCATTTGAAAGTTTTCGACACGAAGAATGTGATTGTATAAAAAATTTACACATTCGGTTAACCTATTTTTAGATTTTTTTATTTTTTTAGCGAAATATTGAAATTTTTTGAAATTAGTGATGATAGAAAAATTAGAGGTAGATGGAGTTGTTAGAGATTTATAGAGTTTTTTAGAGTTTTTTTACTCCAAACGAGCCCATAATCCAAGTCTCGAGAGGGCATTTGTAGACATCCAAATTTTTGCCTATCAAATATTGCCAAATGTTAGATTAAGTCCAATTAAATTGACAAATTAAATCTTAGCCACGTGTCTCATGGAGAATTTCAAGAAATTAGATATGTGGACAAAATCGCAAGACGTCACGTGTAAAAATGATGTAGCCTAAAATGACAAAACTTGACTAATCAAATTGGGATACTTGTCAGTAAGGCCCACTACTAAAGATAATTAATATTTCTTAATTTTTATCTTTTCGAAAATAAATAAATAGAGATAATTATTTAAGAAGTATTATGCTATCTTAACTCTTTAATATTATCTCTTATTTAACAAATAAAATAATCAAATAATTATCTTGGAGAGTTAAATTTTACTGTGGCTCTCTCCTCTATATCTATAAATAGGAATCACTACTAAGTACGAATGAGAGATTATTTTGCACGTAAGAAGACTCTGTGAATTAAGTTATTAATTAAAGTCGCACATACTCTCAAGTATTAAGAACATTCAAATGTTGATACGAGATTAAATTTCAAGCCCTTGCATCAACATTTAAAAAAAAAAATTAGAGAATTTTAATTTTTGATTAGAATACATTAGAAATTATAATTCATCTTTCTATATCAATAAGAAATTAAATTTATTCTTATAATTTTTGTGTTTATATCAAAATACGAAATTTGTGCATTCGGAGCCCTTTAAATTTTATAAAAATTTATAAGATTTTGTAATGTTGCAAACTAGCCTTGTGTGTATATATATATATATCGCCAGCTTGAAACTTCAATATGGCTACTTTTGAAGTTAAACAAAATAAAATAAAATTCTACAAATCTCTACAAACACGAATTACAAGACAGTAAAATTTAAATTCTTCACTCATTACACGAATTACGAGATTTACTTTTACAATTTTATTTTATTTTATACACTTTTATCTCCATTTGGAGCTCTTCCAAATAAAATAAAATTTTATAAAACTCTACAAAATACGAATTACGAGATAACAAAATTTAAATCTTCACTTACTGAACGAATTACGAGATATTTATTTTTATAATTTTATTTTATTTTGTACATTTTTATACAACTCTAAACACACCCTATATATCGTGTATAGATATAGGGCTCGTTTAGTTTGCTGAAAAATAACAAAAAATTCTATAAATCTCTATTAACTTTATATCACATTAACTTTTTTCTTTCATTGTACGTATTACGAATTTTTAATTTATTTTAATTTATCTCAATTTATTTTTTTTTACCAAATAAACCATAGTTCATTCAAATGAAATGCAATAATGATTGCATTAATTTTCAACAAAATTACCATTGCCGTCAAACCTCAGCTGACAGAAGTCGGCCTGACAAGCGGACGTCATCGTTGACTTCGACTTCATTTATTTTTTTAAGAAATGTTTGGTTAGAAAATTAAATTAAAAAATATTATAAAAATTTAATATAAAAATGATATTTAATAAAATTTTATAAAAAATAAGTATAAAATTTTAAAAAAATTAATAAATTTTAATTAATTTTAATTAACCAAACACCTAATCTCACTCCTCTTTGTAGGGTAACATAGAGGTAGAGGAGATTCTTCCTCTACAAATCGTGCAGTGTGTGGTCTAAACTCCACATCTAGAAGAACTAATATAAGTTGAAGGGTGCGGTTGTCATCCAACGGAGATGGTGCGTGGAAATTGATTGATTGTGAGGTATTTGTTGATAAAAATAGATAAAAAATATAATAAAAATAAAAAAATGTGATATAAAAGTGAAATATAAAAAATTTTAATTAAAAAAAATATAAAAAAATAATAAAAAATTTAAAGTAGAAACTCTAATTTTGGGGGTCCCTATCGAAATGGGTCAATTCCATCCGACCCTATCATGTGAGTGCGCATCCTACAAATTAATTAATTGAATGTTCTATGTTACTGACCATAATTTAATAAGGGGTAGGTTTGGGATCTAATTAATTGACTTTTCTATGTTACTGACCATAATTTAATAACTGGGGTAGGTTTGGCATCTACACATAGATTATATTTGATTTGTTAAAATTTTTAAAAAATTTTTCAAAATTATACACTCTGTATAAATTATAAATTTATAATTTATCTCACTTCTTATTATTCTAAATACACTCATGCTTGGCTTGGAGAGTAGAGAAGCGGAAGGGGAATAAAAACATTTTCTCGCACTTTATGTTTGGATGTTGAGTTTAGGGGCGATAAAACAAATCCAAGGCTTAGTTTGAAAGTATCGGGTTGCAACTATGAGGCTATCTATGACCAAACAAGCTGAGAAAAGTATCTGCAAACTTGCCCTGGATTAGAATTTTTATTCCATGTAAGATGTAAACTAATTTTCTCATGTTTCAACAAAAAAAAAAAAAAACATTTATTATTTTTTAAAAATTAATTTTCTTTTACAAAATGAAATGAAAAAATATTTTACATTGAAAAAACACCCCCATGTAAAAAATATTTTCCAAAAATGCCACCCTTACCTTTCAAAATGCCACCCTATATGTAAATTTTTTACTTAAAAAAAATTATACTACGGTTCGTCCTCTTTAAATTTTAAAAAATAATTAAGATTGGTCAGAAAAAACACTATTATTACGTATGAATTTTTGAATTAAAAAAATTTAATTATGATCAGTTTCATTAAAATTTAATTTTTTAATTGTTATATATAATCTAAAATGTGAAACTCAACTATTGACCAATATATATTTAATTTATTTTATTACTAATATAATTATAATATTAGTTATATTTTTTTGATTCCTACGTTCAAAATTCTGGTTTGGTTTCTGAATTGAAAGGCATGGGTTTGACTAAAGCTTTAGGTTCAAATATGGATTAAAATAATTATTCGTTTCGATGACTCTTCTGCTTCAATAAGGAGCTTTCGGAAGATGGAAAAGTAGAAAGAAGCCATACAAGATATTTTCGGGGTTAAATTAGTGGATGTCGTGAATGGTATGCCTACTTTCAATATTGGGTGATTGGAAGTTATATAAAAGTGTATAAACAATAATAAAATTGTAAAAATAAATATTTTGATAATTTGTACAGTGAAATGAAGAATATAAATTTTGTTATCTCGTATTTCATATTTGTAAAAAATTTATAAAATTTTATTTTATTTTATTTATTATCAAACGGACAATTTTTTTTTTTTTTTTTGAGAGTGATTTGAGGCAAAAATAAAATCTTTTCGAAAAGCAAAATGCAAATGGAGGCCACGCCTATAACGTGAAGCGAGTAAATGGATAGAAATGTGCACAAAGAGTCAATGGGTGTAGTCGGCAGTACATGATGTGAAGTAAAATGTCTCCGCGCCATTCGAAGACTTTACGATAAGCTTGGCCTGCCATATAATTCAATCAGCACTATCATTGCGTATACCGTTCACCTTCTGTTAAGATATCTGACTGATCTACGTGTCTATGTCATGCTTAATCATGTGGTGCAAAATAGCCACCTAATCAACTTATTTGAGTCCGTTTGGAGTAAAAAAAATAAGATAAATTAAGATAAAATATTATTTAAATTAATTTTAACACTATTTTTTTTGAAAAGTCACAAATCGTTAGAAAATTTTTAAATTGTTTCACGGATTCAAAAAAATTCACAAAAAATAACGATAATGGTACTCGCTTAAAAGCTTTCGATACGAAAATATGACTATATAAAAAATTTACACATTCGATTAACTTATTTTTAAATTTTTTTATTTTTTTAACAAAATATTAAAATTTTTTAAAATTAATAATAGCGAAAAAATTAAAAATAGAAGATTATCGAAGATTTATAAAATTTTTCGAAGTTTTATTTGATGGCGAATGGGGCCTTGGAATCATTTGAACTGGAAAACTTATCAGACGAGAACACTGCACCTTCACATATATGGTGCAATAATATAGACACAGTGGCGCAATAATATAGACACAGTGGCAGAGCCACATGGAACTAAAGTAGACGAAGGCCTACGTGTTTATAAAAAAAATTATAAATATTTATAAAAAATTTTAGTAATATTTTATAATTTTTAAGTATTTAGTAAAATTTTTAATAATTTTTATAACTTTTAATAATTTTTGATAATTTTTAATAATTTTATTTATTTAGTAAAAATAATTTAATAACTTTTAAATAGAAAAATTATATAATAAAATAAAAAAAGACAACATATTTAATGTTATATATAATATTTTATATTTTATCATATTTTATGTATTTATTTAGAATTTAAAATCTTACCGCTAATTTGACTTACGTTTACCCAATTTTTGGTGTAGGCCGCTGTATACACATTGCACTTTTATAAAACGCGGATCTCAAAAATGCAACGCATGTATGTGTCATATTGCAATTAATGCCCACTCGCAGTGGTAAACCCAAAAATTTGAGGGAGAGAGGGGTCAAAATAATTCCTTTACCTTTTGGGAAAGTAATGATTAAAGCACTACTTTTGAATTTAGAAGGGACAATCCTTAAAAAAAAAAAAAAAAAAATTAAGAGACCTAAAGAAATTTAAAAAAGTTTGAGACGGGCGAAGGGCTAGACCACGTGGTGGCTTATGACTCCCATTTGATTATTTCTCAATGAATTGGGTACAAACATAATTTGCATTGGTTATGTTTGAATTTTTAAATTCTGTTATGGAAAAAAAAAATGGCAGGAGTTCAAAATTTTTTCATTTAAGTTTTTTTTCTTTTATTTAATTGTGATAAATATGGATGGAAGAGTTTCCTATAACTTCTAAAGCACTCGAAGAGGACCATGCGATTAAAATTTTATGTTAGTTTCAAATTTTTATTTTTTTGAGTTTCATCAAAATCTTAGGTTCAAACATACCTTTATTATTCTTGGACCAATAAATTAATCAATTTAGAGTTTTAGGAACTGTAATGTAAAAGTACGCTGTGGAGGTTGAAATGTATGGACCTTAATTAATTGTATTTCAATAAGATATGACTTTTCATATTCTATATTAATTGTATTTCAGTTAGATAACTTTTAACTTTTACTTTTATTTTGAAATTAACATTAAGAGATTGTTTAGATGAGAAAAAAAGTACCCAAAGAAAATAATATAAAAGTAATATGTAAAAAATTTGATTAGAAGAAATTAAAAAAAATTAGTAATTTTTGATAACTTTGATAACTTTTTAGTCCAAACAATCCCTAACTAAATTAAGGTAGCGTTTGGAATGACAAAAAATAATGAAAATAATAAAAAAAACGTAATTTGAATAATTTGTAAGTGTTTGATATTTAACCATCAAAATCAAATTTTTTAGATATGAATAATGTAATTTTTAAACTTTTGCATTAAAAAGTTGGAGAGAGAAACCATTAGAATGATTTTTGGGTTCATTCCAACAAATTTATGTCAGAATTTTTTTGAAATTATTAATTTTTTTTTTTTTACTTCTGCATCAGACTATTAGATAGAGAAACCGTTGGAACGGATTTTTAGATTCGTTCTAACAGATTTATGTCAAATTTGTTGAAATATGTTAAAAAATTATTAGAGTATGTGAAAAAATTATTAGAGTTTGTAAAAAAGTATTAAGATTTGTAAAAATTTATCAGAATATGTAATATATATAAAGTTTTATAAAAATTTTACGAAATACAAGGTAAAAATATGTCCTAGAGAATTTTCAAAATTTTAAAAAAATTCATTTTTGTTTTTTAAAAAATCAAATACAACCTAAATTAGCAACCTTGGGTCATTCTAAGAAAGTCAAGATTGTCCCTTCGGGGTGGTCGAGTGGGGGTTCGGGAGTCTCTGAATACTTGGGCCGCGTGACGTCTTAAGTTCGACTCTTCTTTCGAGGAGAGGCAGGTTACCATTTCAGCGGATTTTTAATAGTTTCTCTCGGTCGAACCGATCAGTCAAAACTTGTCTAAACTGATTTACCACTTTGTGAGACATTGTCAACTTGATCTACGAGGTGAGTTTCACATAATACGCATCCTCGAATAACAGTTGCGAGATTCTTTTCGATTCCAGAAGAAAGTCAATGATTAATATCCATGCACTCTGGCCGTCCATTGAACGCGGAACCCGTCAATTTCAAGCTGCCAGTCTGAGACCATTACTTGGGTTGGCCAGACAAACCGGCCGCAATTAATGAACGCTTTGTTTGATTTATTATAAAATTTTTAAAATTTTTTAAAGTTTTTAAAAATTTTAAAAAATTTTTTAATTTTTTATTTTATTATATAAATTTATAAATTATCTTATTTTATCTCATTTTTTATTACTTCAAATACACTCAAAATATGGCCAAGCAACCGAGAGATTATTCACAACTCGTGGTATTGAAGGTAGGTTTATTCAATGGAATATTAATTTCACGTAATTCTTACCACTTGCAGTGTCACAGAAAGATGCCAAATCAAACCTACCTTTCATGACAATACATACCAGTAATTGAATTTGTGAGTGTCCATAAAAGACCGGTATTTGCCAATAATTTTCCATCGGTCTATGCAAAACCACAGTTTTAAAAATTATTCATCAAATCAGAAAAGCGATCATATCACGGATTAGTTGTTCAACTGTTAATTTAATTGAAATTGAACTGTAATGTTATAAATATATTTAAATATATAAATAAAATATAAAAATTTATTAAAATTATATAATAATTTTAAAAATTTATATTTTTTTACATATTTTTCTACTCTATTTTGTTTTACTAATAAAAAGTGTCAACAAATATGTTGTAAAATAAAATCACTTAAAACTAATATATTATATAAATCAAACTAAGAAAAAATAAGAAACAATAAGTATCAATGGTTTAGTGCGATAATAGTACTTTAGCACAAAATAGTTCTAGATTCGATTTTAGGGTAATACATGTTAGTTTATTTATTTTACCATTCAAAAGAATAAAAAAAAATAATTCGGTTCAACCGGCAAAACTGACACCGATTTATCAGTTGAACCGGTAAGTCACCGATTTTAGATAAATTTAATTTTCTACCAGATTTTACTAGTTGATCGGATCGTTTCTTAGACTGATTCAACCAGTTGAACCGGCCGATCCGATCCGATTTTTAAAACCATATGCAAAACAATAGAAGAATAACCCATTGAGCAAAAGAACAAACACTACATACACTATGGTTGTCACGGCCTGTAGTGGCATGAAACATCTTTTCAATGCCTTGGATTTTTATTAGGTCCTCCAAAAGAGCAAAATATATATATATAATTTTATTAGGTCCTCCAAAAGAGCAAAATATATATATATATATATAATGACTGGTCCTCCTAATATGTCCAAAATCTGGGTTCCACACCTCGTGGGTGGAGCTTGAAATTCTGTCATTTGTTAAACTAGATGACGGGGCTCTAGCTATCTGATGGCCCACACTCAGAGAGGAACCAGTCCAAACACTGCAGCAATGGCTGCGACTTTACCCTTTAGCTATGGTGCAGAATTATGCTCTCCCTCTCTCTCTCTCTCTCTCTATCTCTCGCTCTCCAGCTCAGCGCGATCAAGCACTTCTATCTCCTGGATATAATGGGATAAGTAACAACATGGTCGATTACCTTTAACTAGATTGGAGGATTATATATGTACTCCGTTTGATTTATAAATAAATAATAAAAAATTTTATAAATCTCTGTTAACTTTATATCATATTAACTTTTTCTTTCACTGCATGTATTACGAATTCTTATTTTATCTCATTTTTTATCATTCTAAATACACCTATGATGAGATAAATGATATAATATGACGTAATATATGTAACATATTAAATATAACTTGTGAAGAATTTTTGATAAAAAAAATTAATATTGTAGACATTTGATTGATGAGATGTAAAATAAAAATGTGAATTACGCTATAACTAAATTGGATTAAAGTTAATTCCGACAAGAACAGATATATACAATATCATCCTCTACTTTAGAGATAAATAATTTACTCTGCACATGATATCAGAAATTTTTTTGGAGACAAGAAAAAGCCAATATCTGCTGCATTACTGATTGGATAGGATCAATAATTAATATTCACGCAATTACATAAAAGAACAAAAATAATTAACAATACGAAGGTTAACGTGAACTAGCATAAGTGATGCAGTGGACATGAAAGAAGAGTTTTTTAGATATTTTAGGGCAAAAGTGTAAAGTCGGAAATATTCGACTTTTGAATTTGATGTTGGGATTGCCTAAGTTCAATCGGAAACGACTCAATAGTCAATATTATATTTTTCGGACTTTAGGCATTGTTTGGGCCTTCGAATGATCAAAGTTTCTATTTTAGAAAGATTTTTGAGCTTTAATTACTTGGGCTTGATGGATTAATTTTCAGCTAAGATTTGAGGAGAAGTCTTGTAATTTCTTGTATGTTTCATATTCACTTTTATTTTAAATTTTCCGTTTTAGTAACATTTGTTAATTAATAAGATTTATGCCTTTTTACAGGTCTGATCCATTAACATTGCTCTCTCTTAGTCTATTTAAGTAATTGTAAGTCTAAGGACAACTCATTGATTATTAAATAAAAGTAGAATTTGTCTTTTAAAATTCTTATTTGCAACATTCTTTCATACGCTTCTCTGTATCAATAAGCCTAATCCACAATGCAGGAACTGAATTCAATCATATTTCACATTGTTCTTGTACATGTGGATTACAAGAAGGCACAAGAAGAACTCTCGTCTCTACTCTTAAAAAATTCTCAGTAATATATGTGTGAAAGCCCTCACATACCTCACCTTACAAATTTGTCAGTAATTTGGTTTAATAATAGAAGAAAAGAAACTTACAAAAGTAATAAAAATTACGCACCCATAATTGAAAATAAACTGTCAATCCAATTCAAGCGCTATTCATTGGTGTTTGAATGCCAATTGGTAGTGGCTAAAACGTCAATTTTGGATAATTGCACTTCAACCTCTTGTTTTGGATTCAACACGAAATGGTAATCTTCCATTCTTTCTTTTGCTCGTTTTCTTCTTCCGAATCTTGCATTAATTTTTAGAGCCCCTGAGAACACCTCATAGATCCACTTGAACGCCAAACACGAGTCACAAGCCACCCAAAATCTCAGTAGTTTCATTGCCAAAAACCCAAACAAAACCAGCTGTGCTGTCTCCAAACTTATTGTCTACAAAATCCTCAAACAAATTTCAGGGTGAATGTTTATCTAAAAATTAAACACTGACGTCGTTTTCATAACAAGAGAACTGCTTGTTTTTATATTTTATATTTTAATTTGTTGGTAAATGCAAGTGCAACTAAATGCACCTGCTCAAAACATAGGACCTGTTTGAAAATAAATTTTTTAAACATTTTTAATACGTTTTTTTTTTATAAAAGTTTCCAGGTGCAATTTTTATATTTTTGATAAAAATTTAAAAATTGGGGCAATTTTTTTTAAAAACCTTTTGTAATTTTTGATTGTTTGATAAAAAGTTAAAGTGAAATTTGAAGAATTTTAAAAACTTTTGATTTTTTAGTTAAATTAAACAAAATTTTAACAATTTTTGAAGTGTTGCTAAAACCAAAAATAAAAATAAAAATTAAATTATTAAGCTCTCTTTCGGCAATATTTTCATTTTTTGTTTTTCTATTTAAGTTTTCAAATTTTGTATACTAGTAACAAAAAATATTTGTTAAATCTATTTATTCTTTTTTCCAAAAAAATAAAAATTGAAACAAAGAAACGTAATAAAAAAGTGTTTTCACTTAGTATTTTTCTGTTACAAGTATTTTGTCAGTTTTGACACTTTGCTCATTTTAGTTAGATTCTATTAAAATAAATTATTTTATTCAAATATTTTATTAAAATAAAATTATTTTTAATAAATTATATGATGAAATTAAACAAAAATAATTATCTAAATTAATAAGCAATATACTTTATTAATTTATTTTTAATAGTTAATTAATTTAATTAATATAAAATATTAATAAAATATTTTTATTAAATATATTTTATTAAATTATTTAATTATTATTAAATATATTTTATTTAATTATTTTTAATAAATAATATAATTTAATATATTTTATATTTATTGAGTTAAATGATTTTTATTAAATAATTCATTTAGTTTAATTTATAAATTAAATTAATATGAAATATATTTTATTATTTCTATTAATTTTTTAAAAAAGTAATAAAATTAAACATGTTTTCAAAATAAAAATTAATAATTATAAATAAAATACTGTTTTTAAATATAATTTTAGTTTTCATTAAAAAAATCGACGACAAGAAATACAAAATAAAAAATATGAATAAATAAATATAAACAAAAGAGATTGGAGCGCCTTTAAAGGGTTGTTTGGAGTAAAAAAAATGAGATAAATTGAGATAAATTGTGGTTTGGAGAGATTTCGTAATGCGTGCAGTGAGAGAAAAAATTGATGTGATATAAAGTTAACAGAGATTTATAGAGATTTTTGAAGATTTTCAACAAAAAATCTCAAATCAAACGGGCCCTAAATGGTCCTAATTTTTTTTTTTTTTCTCTCTAAATGAGCTGATGGGATTATGCATATACGTGATTCTTTTCACACCACTGCGGTACTTTTTGACCATTGACGTCAAATCACCCTCTATCACCGCATATGTACGACAAACTAGCTGCTCTCCCTCAAAAGGACAAAAAAAAGTATTGTACGAGACCAACTTTTATCTTTATCCATTAATTCTTGATTGGAGTTTAAAGGAACGAGTATAGAGATGAAAGGCATGTACATCCAAATGATATATGTCATGTACGTTATGCCCCGTTAATAATTAATTCCTTGTAATTTATGTAATAAATTAAAAAATTAAATTTTATAATTTTATAACTCGTATTTATATAGAGTTTTATAAGATTTTGAATTTTTGTTTACCCTCAAATTTTAGTTAATTGAAGTCTTCCACATGTTGTTGATAGGAAAGGGTATATTCCATAATGTTGAAGAACTTTTATCTATTTATTTACTTATTTATGGCTTAAGGTTTGCTGATAAGTAAAAGGAATAAGGTCTATAACTCCGTCTAAAATAAAATAAAATAAAATAAAATCTTATAAATTTTTATAAAAATAAATTATGAGACATTTACTTTTATAATTTTATTTTATTTTATACATTTTTATACAACTCAAAACACACCTTATATAATTTCTCGGTAATTACTTCTCCAGTTGCGTTGAATGAGATTTTTTTGATGAGAAGTTAAGGATCACTTTATGAAGAAGTTCCCCCCAAAATGATCATCAGGCTTCCCGATTCAGCCTCTATATATGTGCAGTCTCATTCCTCCTGGTTAAGGCTTGCTTAATTCACTCATGTATATCTTTCCAAAGAAGAAAGAAATCAACTGTGTGACCAAAAATTATTATATATTTTAATATACATTTCATTTTAAAGAAACCCACCAATCGGGGGCGCCTTTACCATTCTGTATAAATGGGCTATTCTATTTGTACAGATACGGTAGAGACGGCAGAGGGGCGCATTCAATCCTGACCCTAAGTCTATATTTGAAGTCAGAATTCATAGACTCACCATATTCCGTGTTTGGTAGGCCAAATTTACAGTGATACTATATTTTTTAAAATGGGGATATATATATATATATATATACATGATGTGATATTGTACTCTAAATTGTTTTTATCAAAATTTAAAATTATTACATTATTTCGTGCTAAATCGTATCTCCCATTCCATGACCCGTCAACTGAACACTAAAGTATTAATTTCTTGCACAAAAACTAATCTTATTTATACCAAATTTTATATATTATCTTCTAATTTTATTCTCCTAATCAACCCTAGTTTAAAGTTGTGTATCTGATATGGGATTAAAATAGATAAAAATTATTCCTCTAATATTTTACCTTTTATTATGTTTAATATATTCCATAAAAATTTAAATAAATTACTACTTCCCATTCAAGTGGGGTTAAATTTGAACCCTTTTTTATTACTTCCCGAGGAGTTAATTCTCATTTATATGCAATTTGAAATTTTCGAATCAAATAACCATACAAAGAGTAGAGAAAGTAATACTAAAAGATTAATGAGGAAACACTGTCACAAGGAAAAATCTCAAAAAATAATTTCACTCTCAACAAGTTACAAGACTTTACTTGAATTTATTACGATTCATCTGCACGAATTCTTCCGTCACTCTTACTCGAATTATTTTCTGAGTCACGCAGAAAGTTAAGAAAAAATAAAATAAAAGCAAGAGAAAGACTATTAAGTTCACAAGATGAAAATCTCTCTCTAAATCTTTATATTATGTCCCCAATTATGTATATTATATTTAGAGCAGGTACAAATATATAGGATTATAAATTATTGCCCTAAATTAGCAGAATAGGAAATAGAATCGTTCAGAAAATATTTAGCTCGAACTTTTGGGCTCCCTGTGCCCTCCTTGCGAGGTACACTGTCAAAATATCAAATGGTCGCATACTGCAGGTCTTTCTACAGCATATTTGGAATTTTTGATCTTCTATAATTTGTTTCCTTGTGAGATTTAATCAATATTTTTATAATCGTATCAGTATTATTTCATAAAGATTTCAATCTTTTATTTAACTTAAGAAACAAGGATCTTATTCTTTCAATCTGATTAAGAAATTTGATTCCACCTCAGAGAAAGACTGTTAGGTTTACAAGATGAAAATCTTTCTTTAAATCTCTATAATATGTCCCCGAGTACGTATATTATATTTAGAGGGAGTGCATACATATAGGATTACAAAGTATTGCCCTAAATTAGCAAAATAGGAAATAGAATCGTCCAGAAAATATATAACTCGAACCTTCAAGTTCTCTATCCTTACGAGGTATATTGTCAAAAGGTCGTCGACCTGCTGGTCTCTCTACAGCATATTTGGATTTCTTGATCTTCTATAATTTGTTTCCTTGTGAGATTTAATCAACAATTTTTCTAATCGAATAAGTATTATTTAAGGAAGATCTCAATCTTTTTACTTAACTTAAGAAACACGGATCTTGTTTTTTCAATTTGATTAGAAATTTGATTTCATCTCTAATTTTAAATTATATTTATTTTCAATTTTAAATAATTATTTGAATTTGTCATAAAATTAACTTTACACAATTAAACCACCTTAATTCTTATTTGTATGCATTTTAAATCAGCCAACTAAGACCAATTGCATGATAAAAACTGGTGTCTACACCTTGGCTGGACAAATTCACGGTGAGAGAAAGAATTATGCTTGTCCAAAGGCATAAGACCAATATTGGCCGAACAAGGAAAGTAGACAACTAGTTGATTACTAGACGTGTGGCAATTTGTAAAAGGATATTGGCCGGTCAAAATTGGAGGCATGTGAATTAATTTTAGAGTTTGGCAATTACAACCTAAAATCATAAATCCGTCCAATTAAACGTATATTAAATGAATTATAAGAGGAAGATCTAAATTGTTGTTGTTGGACGATATTTATTATGCATGCGGCCGAAAATTGTTTTCGTCTTTAGGAAATATTTGGCAACAAAAATACAAGAAAGTTAGAACAAGAAAAAGTACATACCTTTGTCAATCACTTTTTTCTAACTAAATATAAATTTGCCATAAAGAAAACCTCGTTGTGCAATCCAACAGCGGAATTTCATATTTCATGGTTGTCATTGCCGATCAAAACCAAACTCTGATACCACTTGTTAGAAATTCACATAATTAACCAACAAACAACAGAATAAAAATTACACACGAGATTTATGTGGAAAACCTAAGACGAGAAAAACCACGGGCAGAGGTGAAGAAATCTACTATGTCAAAAGATTGGTGCAAAAAGTGATGAATACAAAAATACTATCGGCCCGATCCCTCCGCTACCACCACAGAGCCGTAAAAAATTCCTATTTCAAAGTCGCACTGCGAGCTCTTCTAGCCGGACCAAAATTGAATTCAGGTCATACACTCTTACAGTACTAAAAATTAAGACCAAGTAATTATTCAGGTTTAGTTATGGAGTTTAAAGTTCTTTTAATGTATCTTGATGCTAGTGTAGATTTTGGGATTGTCTCTGTGAACTTCCTTCTCATTCTATTCCTCGTATTTTCTTCTTGGGAAACAAGTGAAATACACTAATCTTGGTATTTCATGAACATGGTAACATTTGTCAGTTCAACTAGCATGGATATATTGGTCTTTGAGACTACTACTTTGAAATTTTAATACATTTTGACATGGGTTCAACAATATATATATATATATATATATATTTATATTTATATAATAAAACATATCGATTAATTGGACAATTGTCCTAGATGGCATTAAAGGGAGGGGAGTTGCTAGGCATACACAACAAAACTTATCTTTACTAGTTGTCGGGCGTGCCATTAAGAGGGTGGTGTCACAGTTGTCTTAGGTGGCTTTTTCTTTTTTTCTTTGGTTTTTTTCTCGAGGCAAAAGGGGTTGTAGACGGAAAATGTTAATGGCTTTTTTTTTTTTTTTGACAACTTTTAAGTGTGTAGTAAAATAAATAGAAATAAAAAAAAACATTGATGATTTTTTTTTCTTTTTTTTTTTTCTTATAAGTGTGTAGTAAAATGTAAACTTGCCAAATAACCTGGTTTATCATTTAATAGAAGTGACAGATTTTCTTCAGCTACTTTTGATCTTATTCATTCAGATGTCTAGGGTCTTTCTCCTACTGCTATTATGGGAGGGGCTCGCTATTTTGTTATATTTGTGGATGATTACACTCGTTTTACTTGACTTTATCTTATACACAATCGATCCCAACTCTCAAAAATTTATTTTGAGTTTGCTACCATGGTTAAAACACAATTTTCTCCTATAATTAAAATTTTTTGCTCTGACAATGCCATGGAGTGTCAAAAATTTGATTTTCTTGCCTTTCTTCAACAACAAGGCACTCTCCCTCACCGCTCTTGTCCTCACACTTTCCAGCAAAATGGTTAAACAGAACGCTAACATTGTCACATTCTTGACATTGTTTGCGCTCTTCTCATCTCCTCGTCTTATCCTGAAAAATTTTGGAGAGAAGCTGTTCTTACTGCTGTCTATATTATCAATCATGTCCCTACTCCCCTCCTTCACAACCAAACTCCATATGAACGGTTATATGGGTCTCCACCCCAATATGAACTTCTTCCTGTTTTTAGATATGTTTGTTTGTTTTGCTCCCTTCTCATGAACGCATTAAATTGGAACCTCACGCTCATATATGTTGCTTCTTGGGCTATGGAATTGAACAAAAGGGCTATCGTTGTTGGGATCCCATCTCTAATCGTCTTCGTGTCTCTCGCTATGTAGTCTTCTGGGAACACAAAATGTTTTCATTTATCTCATTATTTCCTTTACCTTCTACTACTACTCCCTTCTTCTTCAATAATCCCTCTATTGATCTCTTCCCTGATGAGACACCCTCTTCTCCCTCTGAGGAACCACTATCTCCTCCTATACATTCTTAGAATCTACCTTCCTCTCCTACGCCTCCACCAGCTCTTGCAAGACCTGCTTTGGCCTCTCCTAATTCTTTAACATCACTTGTCGATCCTCCACCTTCAGACACTGCATCTTTACCACTTGATTCTTCTGATATTATTCCTATAGCTTCAGATAATACATCTATACCAGGTGAGTTCTCTGATACTAATTCTATATTTCTTTTCCGTTCTACTCGAGTAAGAAAACTTCCATCTCACCTCCGTCATTTTCACTGTTTCTCTACTATTATCTCCTAACATGAGCCTCATTCTTTTCGCGAGGCGAACGAGGCTAGTTCTAACCCTCTTTGACAACAAGCAATGTCTAAAGAATTATAGGCTCTTGAAAAAAATCACACCTGGGATTTAGTTGATCTTCCTCCTGGTAAGACAACCATTGGCTGCAAATGGATTTACAAGATTAAGACTCACTCTGATCGGTCTATTAAGCGTTACAAAGCTTGTCTGGTGGTCAAAAGCTATAATTAGAAATATAGGATTGACTATGAGGAGAACTTTGTTCCTGTTGCTAGACTTACCTCTGTCCGAAGTTTGCTTGTTATTGCCGCCGCTCGTCAGTGGTCCTTATTTTAGATAGATGTGAAGAATGCCTTTTCTCAATGGTGAATTAGCTGAAGAAGTTTATATGCAATCTCCTCCTGACTCATCTTATCCCTCACATCAGGTGTGCAAACTACGTAGTGCTCTCTATGGACTCAAGCGAGCCCCTCGCGCTTGGTTTGCTAAAATCAGTGCTACCATTGGTACATTTAGGTTTACTTTCAGTCCTTATGATTCTGCTCTTTTCATTCGAACATCAACATATAGCACTGTTCTTCTTCTCTTATATGTGGATGATATAATCATCACGGGTGATGATCACAGGGGCATCTCTGAACTCAAGTCTCTACTCAGTTCTCATTTTGAAATAAAAGACTTGGGTAATCTTAGCTACTTTCTTAGTCTAGAAGTCACTACTGACACTACAAGTTACTTTCTTTCTCAAGTCAAGTATACTTCTGATCTTCTCTCCAGGGCTAGACTCATTGATAACAAGACTGTACCAACTCCTCTTGAGCCTGGTGTTTGCCTCACACCTCTTGATGGCACGCCTCTCTCTGATGCCACACTTTATCATCAGCTAGTTAGGAGTCTTGTGTATCTCACTATTACTCGACCTGACATTATGTATGCTGTTCATATTGTCATTTAGTTCATGTCAACATCTCGCTTAGTTCATTATGCTACAGTTCTTCGTATCCTACGATATGGTAAGGGCACTTTATTCTATGGACTTTATTACTCTTCTTAGACATCTCTTGATTTTTGGGCCTACACCGATGCTGATTGGGTTGATGATCTTACTGATCGGCGATCTACCAATGGATTTTGCTTCTTCCTATGTGACTCCCTCATCTCTTGGTGCAGCAAGAAATAGACTGTCACTGCCCGCTCTAGCACTGAAGCAGAATATCGTGCTCTTGCTGACACTAAACAGGAGTTACTCTGACTTCGTTGGTTGTTCTCTGACATGGGTGCATCTCATTCTGCTGCTACTACTATTTAATGTGACAATCAGAGTGCTATTCAAATTGCTTACAATGATATTTTTCATGATCACATCAAACACATTGAGATCGACTGTCAGTTTGTGCGTTAACATGTGGCACAGGGTACCATACAGCTTGTTTATTTGACTTCCGCTGCTCAGACTGCTGATTTGTTTACTAAATTATTACCTCCTGAAAGATTTTATGAATTAGTTTCCAAACTCAAGTTGGTTTCTTCTATTCCTCCTTGAGTTTGTAAGGGCATGTTAGAAATATTATATCCTTTAATATTATATAATATTTAGTTACCTTATGTATATCATACTATATTTCGTTGCCTTATTTAGGAAATTTCTAAGCTTATATATATGTACATTTGCTACACATTAATAGATGAAATACAATTATTTTCCTACAGAATTTCTCTCTTCTAACATATTGTACTCTCCCGTCCTTTTCAACTATTTAAGGGAGTGCTTAGTTAGTAAAAATTTAGTTAAAAAATATAGTAAAAATATCAAAATTTGATATAAAAGTAATATGTGATAAAATTTGATTGAAAGAAAGTATAAAAAAATTAGTAAAAATTAAAAGATTTTGATTGATTTTAATTAATCAAACACCCCCTAAACCAAAGTTGGACGATGATTATTGCAATTGTAGAGTTGACGATGACGATGATGATCCAACTGAAGAAATACGCATTGGGAGCCAGGCCAGGGGATCTTCGTTCTATTGGGGAAAAGTATAAAATGCATGCATGGGCCATGTGCTAGGTTTCTAAAGCTTCATTCAACATCCCAATGCCCAGTGGACTACTTTGCGGAAACATAAATAAATAAATTCTTCAAAAATATATATATGTTGTAATTACTCATTTTAATTTATAAAAATTGACTTGATTATACTATTTCTAGACCCGGTTCAATTCAATTAGTGAGAACAAAATTGATGTTGTCAAGTTTTTTATATTAATTAAGCATTGAAAATGAATTCTTAAAATTTAGATCTTAATACTATTATAATAAGATAATATTAAAGGAAGGGGTGAGATTTTAAATTAGTATTCTAATAATTTAAAATGTTTGAATTAAATTACATGCATTTTGATTAATTTATAGCATTGAAAGCTTATGATTAAGTAAGTCTCCTCGACTGAGGATGGTTTGGCCCCCCAAAAAAAGCTCTAAAAATTAATAAAAGCAAGTACAAATTTTTTTTTTCATTCATGCCCTCCAATTAGCCATAATTACAGAAAACTTAAAATTTTAATTTGTTATTTAAGTAATTTTAATTTAAAATTTTTTGTTTTAATATTTCCTTTGTTATCGTCACTCATTATTACAAGATATATAGTTATAAAAAATTAACAATCATGTGTGATGTGTCACATGCAAAGGTGTCTAGTGTATATAGTTTTATACAACGGCAGCTGAGGCTTCAACATATAGGCATACTCTATGATGTACAGAAATATTTTATTATTTTAGGTGCTCTGTTTAATCATCATCATCATTCCTGTCATCATTTTTCAAATATATATATATATATACTAGTCATTAACCTGGGCGATGCACGGAATTCATGTAAATAAAAAAAATATATAATTTTTTTATTAATAATATTAAAATTATGAAGTTTATTCATCCATAAATAATATACAATTTTTTATATTTTTGGTATATATTTATATATATTCTCTTGGAAAAATAAAACAACTATTTTTTTTTTTTTTTGGGTGAGAAGGGAGAGTAGAACTCCCAAACCACTTAAGAATAATAATTGAAAGTAAATTGTTATTATTATCATTTTGTTTAGAAATTAAAATTGACAACAATAAATTGAGATTAGTGTGTCTTGCCACATAAATTACTTTTTCTGGGACATTTTAAGAATTTATAATAATATATTTGGAGGTTTCTCTAAGAAGATTTAGAAATTATTTTTTTCTATTGGTTAAGATAAAAAGAAAGAGAAAGCAAAAAGTTAAAAAGAATATTACACATGGTATTTGAGGGGTGAAAGAATCGCATTGTTATTTCACTTTCAGTCCAAATTATGAACAGTGACATGAAAAATTATTTTTAATTCAAAAGTATGTAGCTTTTTTTGGCAAATTACGGGGAACAAAATAATTTTTCCCCCAATTAGTTGCGTCGAAAAAAAAAAAAAAAACCCATAAGATACATGAATATCCGAATCCACCTTAATTATATTTTTCGATTTTAGGTTGCGTTTTAATTTATTAAAATATTCTGAAAAACTTTAAAATTTATTTACTTTTTTAATGTGTTTAGAGTGATAAAAAAGTGAGATAAAATGAAATAAGGCCTCGTTTGAGGCTCCAAAAAAAACCAAAAAACTTCAAAAAATTTCAAAAGTTTTCAAATTCTTCCAATCATATTTTGCCACCTATCATTTTTACATCACATCAATCCCATCCATTGGTTTTTTTTGGTTTTTTTTTGGGACTCCAAACGCACCCTAAGTTGTGAGTTCGTAATTCGTGCAGTGAGATAAAAAGTGAATAACTTTTAAAGATTTTCAGAATTTTTTTTAAAAATTTTTAAAATTTTATAATAAACCAAATGAAGTCTTTATTTTATTGTACAAATTACAAATTCAAAATTTATCTCATTTTATTTTATTTTATCTCATTTTTATTACTCTAAACACACCCTTAAATTCTTTAGAGTATCTAAGTTATGAATTTAATGAGTAGTGATCCACTACACTCTCACCCACCAAATAGTGCGTAATAGTTAACAATCACGTCGTGTGTTTCCTAGACGCCTTAGCTGAAATGTGGCAGACTGCGTGAATTGGGTTCCTAAGGACTGTGAAGGGCGGCTGAGAGTTGGGGAGAGCAAGGACAAAAAAGTACATGAGGGGGTTCGTTTGGGGTCGGTGCTCTTGTGTTTGGGTAGGTGTTTCCCAATCCCTGATTTGTTCTATACAGAAATTAGAATTTAGCGCCTTCAAACCATTGTTGACCCAATCACTATATATATTTTGAAATATGAGTAATTGAATTATTAATTGTGTGAAAAAATTCGAGAATATAATTCTAAATTAGGGTGCATTTATAATAATAAAAAGTTAGTAAAAATTATTGGCTCGTAATTTATACAATGATTTATAAAGTTAAAATATTTTTAAAATTTTTTGATAAAATATGATACTCCAAACACACCATTAAAGTATAATTGTAATGCCCGATATTTATTTTAGTTATTTATGTGTTATTTTAGGTCAATAAAATATTTATTTTGAAATTTAATTGATTTTATTTTATTTATCATGGACCGGATATAGTCCGAATTAGTAATGGGTTGGACAGCTAGGCCAAGGGCCCAACTCCCTTTCTTTTATTTCCTGTCACTTTTCCTTTCTTTTTCTTTTTCTTTTCTTTTGCTTGGTGGCCTAAGACCAGAGAAAAAAGAAAGAGAGAAAATAGAGGATAAATAGGGAAAGTGCGATTTGGAAGGGAAGGTTGGCAGATCGGAGTAGTATTCGACGTCATGAACGTTGTGGTGGCGTCCACTTTCAGTGGTTTGGCCCTGAGATGGGAGAAATCAACTTTTGAAGGTTGGGAGCTCAATTAGTTTTTCTTTTTTTTTTTCTCTTTGGATTCGAGGTAGATGAGACTTATATTCGTATTCTAAACATTGTTAGGATGATTTGATATATATATGTGCTTGATTTGATGAAAAATTATGTGATTGGTGCATATATATATATATATATATATATATGAATGTGGTTATATATGCCTATAATTATGAATATCTTGCATATATTTAAGCTATTCTTTGATTAAGTATTGAAGAAACATGTGATTTATGTGTTTTAAGTGTTTGTACATAAGTTACTATTGAGATTGAAGCTTGAAATGGTGATTTGGGAGTGATTTGGAGCTAGGTTTCGTTGGAAACGATCCCAAGAACTGGGCACTGGACTCTGATTTCTGGACCAGTCGATTGGGGTGTCCGGACTAGCTGGTACGGGTGTTCAAACCGTAGCTTGGGATGTCCAAACACCAGTGTGGTATATTTTCAGAAAAAAAAATGTTAAAATTGGTTTTTAAACATATTCTTGTGTCCAAACTGAATTATTATGGATTTCTAATGAAGGAATAACCCCAAATCATCATCAAACCTAATGAGAATGTGTTTTTATATTGAGAAGTTATTTTTTTGCATGATTGAGCATATCATGTGCATGGAGTTGGAATGATATCATCCATTTGTGTTGCGACTATTGATTGGTCGAGAGTGCCATATTTAAATTATGACATGCTGAGACATGAGTTATATATATGGATGGAACCATGATTTGAGAAAAATGATAAAATAAGATTTTGAAAATACCTGATGATCTTTAGTTGATATATATGACTAGAGTTTAATCATTTGAAGTTAGGACATTAATTATGAAATATAATTATGAGATTTTTTCTAAATTATAGTTGGACCCTACTTGAACTAAGCAAATGCCTAACTAGGAGTGTAACACGGTTCTCCTGAATCTTACACAATAAGGGTATAATATGGTTTTCCATTTGATTTATATATAAATATACTAAGATATATGTTTACCATAAACGTAAACGATGCGGTTGGCGACCTTGCATGCTATGCTAAGCACACCTGTCCCAGGATAAGAGTGGGGTAGATAGAGATTAAAGAATTACATTAGCCATTGCATTGCATCACATGTGCATTATCATATTATGGTGAGGTTGACATTGTTGTGAATTATGCTATATGCTTTATTATTATTCGCTTGTGCACATTTTCACAATCCTACTATTGGGCAAGTTTGTTCATCTTATCTGTATTACTGGTGATCTGGCAAACCCTAGAAGTAGCCACCTAAAGCTGAGTTGAGAATGATAGATTGACCTAGCACGTGATTTATTTATATTTGGATGATTGCATCTTTATTTGTGCAACCAGAGGTATGGTCCCAAACTAAATATTTTTATGAGCTTATTTATTGATGAAGTTTATTTGGTTGTATAAGTCTTGGATTGGGTCACGGGAATGTCACATTGGATTTATTGTGATTGATGTTATTTTTATTTATTTAATATGGTAATGAGAGACATGTTTAGTTACTTTGATGATTATTATCATATTATGACTTGACTTGGTACAGATTTTCATTTAATTTATTTAATTACTATATTCCATGCCGTCCGTTTGAGATAATTAAATTAGGGGCGTTACAGTAATTGAGGTACAAAGGCCTTTTTTGGAGATTACGGTAGTCCATCTTTACCAAATCAATTCTCATTCATTGTACGATTTTGATCTCAATAATCGATCATTAGTTAAAATTTTAAATAATTATTGGGTTCTATAATAAAATGTTGAACAAATTTTAAATTTTAAAGCCACTCCAAAAATTTTAATAAAAGGTAAATTACATGAACTTTCTCTCAATATTTTGATAATTACACTTATCACCCACAATATTTAATAGTTATACTTACCTTTCTTATCTTAAAATGTTATTAACATTCAATCGTTAAAATTTAATAGAAAATGTCAAAATAACTAAAATTTTAAGTGTTTTTTCTCGTTTTACTCCTCACTCTTAAGTTTTTGTCAATTTTCTTTAAAAAAACTTCCTAATTTTTTTTTGTTTTTAATTAATTTTTACTTGTTTTTAAGAATTTTTATAAAGAAAACTAATGAAGATGGAAGAGAGTGAAGGGTAAAATGGAAAAGTAATTAAAAATTTTGGATACTTTGACATTTTCTACTAAGTTTGAATGGTTAATTTGATCAGAAAGAGGTCAATGTTATAAATAATATTTGAAAATAAGAAAGAGCACTATAACATTTAAATATTGTGGGTGATAAGTTTAAATATTCTAATATTAAAGAAAAATGAGTGTAACTTACCTCTAATACAATACTCAATAAGCACCAATAAATATAATAATTAAGGAAAATAAAATTCAAGGAAATTACATGCATGATTTTTTACATGAATAGATTAGTGGGTAAATTACACCCAGACTTCTTAAACATTAGCGTAATTACACATGGATCTCCTCAACATTTAAAAATTACAAATGCTTTCATTATTTTGAAAAGTTAGTAGCATTCAACCCCTTCAATTAATTTACAGCTTAACTCCGTTAAAATTTTATTATAAAGACAGTTGTGCCCCTACTGATTTGTCTTCCTTTTGGAAGACCCACTTTTGAACTGAATGTCTAAATCCAGTGAGTCTTCTTCTAGTCGCCGGCGCAGCCCAACCACCGGCATAGCCAGTGCTTAACCTGGCGAAATTCGCCACTGCCTCGACCTCACGAACTGGAGGCTTGGGCGAGTCAAGTGACTGCGGGGAGTCTGAATCAGAGATTGAAGAATAATAATCAGATTCCAAGGAATCTGGGTTTGTATCAGATTGCTTATAGCCTCTTAACAGTTGAAACCTAGTGTGAGAGCGAGAGATGACTACTTTTTTGAAGAGCTGGATGGTGAATTAAATTGCAATGCAGAGAGTGGCTTCCTTTTCGAAGTGTTGAGTGATAGATTCAATTGAAAAAACCCTCTCTCTCTCTTTTTCTCTCTCTCTTAATCCTCTGGGAAATGAATTAGACAAAAGTGGCTTTAAATCACTCAGTTACAACAAATTTTGCTCCCCTACCCATCTCTCCTAAAATAATGCCACCGCTTTTAATGCTCTTCTTCTTTCCTCCCCAAATTTTATTTATTGCCTTTATACACATTACAAAAATCTTTCTCCCAATTCATGCCTACATTTCCGACTTTCTAGCCGTTAGGATCCATCTTTCCAAATTGAAATCAAAATAATGGGCATTTGATTTCTTTTGATCAGAAAAAGAGCCGCGGGAGGTGCGCCACATTTAAAGCTTCCTGTATTTAATATACATACAAACTTATATATATATATATATATGTATATGTATTTCTGTTTCACCATATCTTTTCCTCCAGGAATGAATTAGTTTTCATTGTTAGCAAAAATCTAAGCTGCTTATTTAAATATATTTTACTTCTCTCTTCATCTCCCTAAATCGAACAGAATTTTAGGCAACACATTTGATGAACTTGAACCCGTAGCCATTAAAGCAATTGGAGAGAGGAGTTCAATCAATTGATGGTGTTGATGATTTGGTCTCAGTTCTAGAATTAGTCCTCAGGTCGACTCAGGCGGTGAGTTTGGTTTTCGACGATAGTAGAGATAGTAGAGAAGGAGACACCACCGGCGATGGTGTCTGAATCCTCCGTCTGCTTATATATATAATGTAAAAGTGTAAATTTTAATTGTTAGGAAGGGTAAATCTGGTATATTAAATTTTATTTTTAGTTGATGTCATTATTTTAACAGAAATTGTAACGGCATACTAACGGATGGGTTTAAGTGTTACTGGCTTTTCAAAATAAGGGAAGTCTTTGTAATTTTTAAATTCTGAGGGGTTCATATGTAATTACGCTAACGTTTAAGAAGTCTAGATATAATTTACCTTAGATTAAAAATATATAAAAATAAAAGATAATTATTAATAAAATAATTTTTAACTTAATTATTTTTAAGTTTTAAAAATTCGTACTTTTTTTCTTTTATATTTTATTACAAATCAAACATGAGGAGTGATATAAAACCCGTCATTTTTCCTTTTTTACTGGAATCTCCCAAATGAAATTGTTCCAGTTCTTCGGCTTTCATGAAATTAGGATATTAGAAGAATTGATAGACACAGGGGCCCATGACAAGGTAGTTTGTGGGTTCAATTTCGCTTTGGGGATTGCATTGTCAATTGCACCTTATCCTCTCAAATCAGAAGCATTTGCAGATCAACAGAAGCATTCGCATTGAACGTGTCAAATGAGCTCTGTTCAATAATGTAGCTGGTGAAGCAGTTAAAAAGGTGAAAAAAAATTGAGATCCATTAAATACTCTAACACTTCATTTAAAAATATTTTTTTTAAATTGATTTATTTTAAAAATAAAAAATTAATTATATTTATTAATAAAAATTTTGTATTTAGAACACATATTTAAATTTAAAAATTGAATTAAATTGATTTAAGAAAAATACTAAATTTGATTATACCAATGGAAAATAAGAAATAAGATAAATATGATATATGAAGGTAAATTTATCTACTTACTTAGATGGCATGAGAAAATAATAATTCTCATTAAATTTTATTGTTGTAGGTTAAATTTTAAATGATATAAATATCATAAAATTGAAGTTATGAAATCAAATTAAATCCAATTCATAAAATTTTATTTTAGTTCTAAACATAAAAATTGATAAGAATTTCACTAAATAAAATCAGATCTTATCAAATCTACTATTTTAAACAAAGTCTAAATTAATTTACATAGTAATACTCCAAATATGAAATGAATATCATTTTATGCATTTTCCAAATTATATTTTCTATTTTAGTTTGGTGCTCTTATTACCTCATTCTCTCCCTCTCCAACTTCTTTTTACTATGCAATAAAATATTATAATTTATATAGAATATTAGTATTATTAAAAGAACATCTGCAATGTAAAAAAAAATAAATAAAATTATTTACTATTTGTAGATTATATCTGATAATATAAATTGGATGGCCTAATAAAATTATTGAACTATGTTTAGTACGTGAGAATAGAATAGAAGGGAATTAATTTTTACTTTAACTTTCATGTTTAGTATCAAAAAATTAAGTTTGGAATAATATTCCATGGGAATAACTATTCCTACATTAAGTGAGAAAAAGGCATTCCATAATTTAAGTGATAGAATAGCCATTCCATTGTAATCAAAATTTGATCCAAAATTAACAAAATAAAAATAAAAAATAAGCAACTATTTTGTAATAAAAAATTCTATCAATTACTCCCTTAGGTTATAAAATGACAAATATATCTCTTGATCTTATTTTCAAACTAGATCCAAACTCAAGCTATAAAATAACTATTTTAACCTTAGGTTTTTTTTTTTGGGGCTTTCGAAAGGCTAATAAAAATATTCATTCATATTAATTAATAACTAAGTAAATTTTGATTCAATCCAAAGTCTAAAATGACCATTTTACCCCATGAGTTTGCCTTTTTTTACCCAAATTTGTATTTTGAGCTTCCCAAAAGATTAAAAGATATTTATCGATGTATTTCTTAATAACTAAGAAAATTTCATCTCAATCTGAATTCAAATCTTAAAATGACGACTTAATTCCTGGGTCATTTTTTGTTTTGCATTCTAAATTGTCCAAAAGGCTAATAAAATATCTTTGACATATTTCTTAATAGTTAAATAAATTTCAACTCAATCTAAATTTAGACTATAAAATGATTATTTTGCCTCTAAACTTTTTTAGGCCAATTTTGTATCGTATGCATTTCGAAAGATTAAAAAATATTTATTAATATATTTCTTAAAAGTTAAGAAAATTTTATCCCAATTTGAACTCGAATTATAAAATGATGATTTTACTTTTTGGCCATTTTTTACTCAAATTTACGGTCCAAGAATAAAGTTTATTTTTATAATTTTTAAAAATTAATATTAGTAATTTTTATTATATTACATTTTGTTATATTTAAAATATGTAATCAAATTAAGAAATTTTGAATGTCAATTTCTTTCTCCTTATTTTCATATTAACAACTAAACAAATGAATGAAATGAATATTTTATTCCATTCTCACCTACATTCTATTCCCACCTTTTATTACATTCTATTTTATTATATTTTCAGGTACCGAACATAACCTTAACCTCTTATTCAATTCAAGTACCTTACAAAACTCCCAAAAACTTGATCCAGAGCCACTTCATTCGTCGTTTGTGCACTCTCCAACCAGAAGTGGCCGAAACATTACTTTACAGTATTGCAGAAAAGGTCTTGGGGGATTTGGGTTCGGAGGCTTTCCAAGAATTCAAATTGCTTTGGGGATTCGGGGGCAACGACGAGCTTGACAAACTCAAGGACACCGTGTCCACCATCCAGGCAGTGCTGCTCGACGCTGAGAATCAGCAAGCAACAAACCATGAAGTCCGAGACTGGCTCAACAAGCTCGAAGCTGTGCTTTATGACGCAGACGACTTGCTTGACTTCTCCACTGAAGTTTTGAGGCGGAAAATGACGACTCGGTATAAATGGGCAAAGAAGGTACGCAAATTATTTTCCCCCCAAAACCAGATTGTTCTCCGCTTTAAGACGGGTCAACAAGTTAAGTGGATTAGAAAGGGGATAAATGCTATTTCAGAAGATAGGGAACGATTTCTCTTCACTGCACAACCTGCAGAGGTGCCAATTGTGAGTAGGAAGAGGGAGGAAACTCACTCTTTTGTTCGCGTGGAGGATGTTATTGGGAGAGATAGAGATAAAAATGCCATCAAGGAACTTCTGCTCAACTCCTGCGTTCAAGAGGAAGTGTCAATCATCCCAATCGTTGGAATGGGGGGGCTAGGAAAGACTGCAGTTGCTCAACTGGTGTATAATGATGAAAGGGTCAAAGACGATTTTGAACTTAAAATGTGGGTTTGTGTTTCTAATGTGTTTGATGTTAAACTCATCACGCAGAGTATCATAGAATCTGCTACGGGCAAGAAATCCGAAAGAGTTCAGATGGATGGAGTTCAAGGCGAACTTAAGAAAATAATTGATGGGAAGAAGTACTTTCTTGTTTTGGATGATGTGTGGAATGATGATCGCAACTTGTGGCTAGAATTGAGGAGACTGTTGTTGGGCGGTGCGAGGGGTAGTAAGATTTTGTTAACTACCCGAATGGAGGGGGTTGCCAGGATTATGGGCACTGCTTCACCATATCTTTTACAAGGTTTGTCCGAGAAGTCGTCATGGTCTTTATTTAAGCAAATGACATTTCAACATGGACTATAGCCTGAAAACAAAACCATGGTTGCAGTAGGGAAAGAAATTGTCAAAAAGTGTGTAGGAGTTCCCCTTGCCATAAAAACTGTCGGAGGCCTATTATACGTTAAGAATACAGAAAAAGAATGGCATTCTTCCGAAAATAAGGAACTTTCAAAGATGACTCAAAGTGATAGTGGTATCATTTCACTGTTAAAATTGAGTTATAATCACATGCCACCATACTTGAAGAAATATTTTGCATACTGCTCAATATTTCCTAATTAAAGTGGTCCATATAAAAATCCAAATTTGATAAAGAATTATTTAGAAAGTTATTATTGGCAAAAGATTGTGAGTTAATTTCCTAACCATATCTTACTTTGATGGACGGTAGAGATTAAATGACTAAATAGGAAATTGGGTCCTTTCTCTTCCTATAAATAGTGAATGAATTCTATCAATTCATACACATTAAAATTTCAACACATTAGGGTTTATAGGGAAAGGGGGAGAAATCCTAATTTCCAAAGGGTTTTATTTGTGAAAGGAGAAGATTCAAGAACACAATTTTGAGGTAACTTCTGCATTCAGATTTTTCATAGCAATAGCTCAAGGTACGCGTTCTTAATTATATTATGTAAGTAGGCAATATATGTGAATATTATGAAGATCAAGATCCTACATATTTAATTAAATTATTACGTGTAAATTTAATTATAAACTTACATGTGGTATCAGAGCTTAAGTTTATGATCTCATAATTTTCCATTATATTGTTACAGCCTTTAACTGAATCTTTATGTTTCGCAAATATATATGTGTTAATATTATTGTACATATTAAAGTTACCGGATACATATGTTATGCATATTTTGCTTGGCTCAATTGGTTTGATGAGAAGATGACTCCTAGGCCGTTTGATTAGTCACTTAAAAAAAAATAAATGAATATATAAAGTTTTGATTTTTATTGATTTAATGGACCTCAAAAGCTCCAGGTGATCACCTTTGCACGAGTTGTCCATTGAAAATGTATAATATTGTTTTATGCATATGTACTTCTGTGTTAGCGTATACATTTATCTTTGGAATTAAGTTTGGTAATAATTTAAAAGCGCTGAAGCTCTTGTATTGAGATTCTGATTCTCAATGGTTACAAAGCAAACTAATAGAATCTAGCGACAATAATTATTTTAATGATTAAATTAAATGGATTAATTATTTTAGCCATTATTATTGATTTTAATATTTACATTATAAATGATTTGGTGTTCACCACAGTGTTCCAATCCATTATTGTGAATATTAAATTTATGATTATATTTAATTCTACTATTAATATTGTTATGAATATTAGATTATTAAATTTTATTCATACCATCTATGTTTTGGTTGCCCACAGGCCTAAATATGGTAATGAATATTGGATGGTTAATATATATTTATTTAATATTCACGTTAAAAATGGTTTGGTATTTACCACAATGCTCCAATCTACATTGTGAACATTAAATGTATGGTTATACTTGATTTTAATATTCATAGTACTATTAGATTAAATATTCACCACAGTGTTTTTTTTTAATCTATTGTTATGAATATTATATTATTAAAATTTTACTCATGTCATCTATATTTTGGTTGCCCACAGGCCCAGATATAATAGTGAATAAAGGATTGTTGATATTTTAGTTACTGTTTATTCTGCTATATAATTTGGTTGTCCACAGGTCCAATTATATTAATTGAATAATTATTATGGGGTGATAAATTATTTTATTAGAAAAATTATGGACATCCACAGATGTCATATTTTTATTTTATTTTATTTTATTAATGTAGCACCCAATTAAATGTTCTTAAATATCAACAACTTTTGTTCTCTTGCATAATTGTTATTTATGTGTTGTTGTAAATGAAATTAACATGTGAGCATATAAAATTGCAGTTACAAATCCTGTTGCACTTCATTCCCAAGCCTTAAACATCCCCAAATTTGATGTACTAATTTCTCTGAGTGGCATGTGCAAGTCCAGTTTAGTTTGGGGGTTCTAGACCTTGATATGTGTCTTCTCATTGATGAACCTGCTGCTATTACTGATGAAAGCAGCGAGACTGAGGAGGCTACTTATATGGCATGGTCTAGATCCAACAGACAAAGCCTAATGTTTTTACACATGACCATTGCTGCAAACATTAAAACATCTCTCCCTGAGACGAAATATGCTAAGGAATATCTTAACAATGTTAAGGAACATTTTCGATCTGCTGATAAATCACTTGCTGGAAAACTTATGGCTAAATTAACCACTATGCGTTTTGATGGTGCTCGTACCATGAATGAACATATTATTGAAATGACCAATCTGGCTGCAAAATTAAGGACTTTAGGCATGACTGTGGATGAGTCTTTTCTCGTCCAGTTTGTCCTAAACTCCTTACCTTCAGAATATGGACCTTTTCAGATCAATTACAACAATATTAAGGATAAGTGGAATGTAAATGAGCTGTAAAGTATGTTGGTCCAAGAAGAATGAAGGATTAAACAACAGAATGGTCACGTCGCGCATTTGATGGTGAAAGGAAGAGTTAGAAAGAAGAAAGCTGGAAAAGGCATTAAGCGTAGCCAATCCAAGCTGGATGATTTTGATCAATCTGCCTCTAAGAAGAAAAAAGGTGTAAAGTGTCACTTTTGTAAAAAGAGTGGACATTTTCAGAAAGATTGCCTGAAACGCAAGGCATGGTTTGAAAAGAAAGGTAAGCTTATGGCTTTAGTATGTTTCGAATCAAACCTAATTGATGTTCCTTCTAATACTTGGTGGATTGATTCTGGTTCAAGTACTCATGTTTCAAACTCGATATAGGGATACCTTATAACCCGAACCACAAAACCAAATGAAGCTTTTCTTTTCATGGGAAACTGAGCAAGAGCCCCAGTTGAAGCCATTGGAACCTTTCACTTACTTTTGGATTCTGGATTTTGCTTAGATTTAGCTGATACACTTTATGTCCCTTCCATTTCTCGGAACTTGATTTCATTGTCAAAACTTGCTACTAGTGGTTTTTCATTTGAATTCAATAATAACACCTTCAGTTTATTTAAGAATTCTTGTCTTGTTGGTTCTGGAATTTTGGTGAATGGCTTATATCAAACTAATCTTGAACCCTCTTTCTCTGAATCTCTAGTCACTCTGCATCATAATGTTGGAACCAAACGTGGCTCATCTGATGAGCATTCATCTTACTTGTGGCATAAAAGATTAGGGCACATATCCAGAAAAAGAATGGAGAGATTAATAAAAGAAGGAATTCTCTAAAAACTGGATTGGGCTGATTTTGATGTGTGTGTGGATTGTATTAAAGGTAAACAAACCAAACATACAAAGAAAGGAGCCACAAGAAGTACCCAACTTCTAGAAATAATACATACAGACATATGTGGACCTTTTGATGTTCCATCTTTTAGAGGAGAAAAATATTTCATTATCTTTATTGATGATTTTTCACGTTACTGCTACCTATATTTTTTGCATGATAAATCTCAGTCTGTTAATGTCGTTGAAGTATACATAACTGAGGTTGAAAGACAATTAGGTAAAAAGGTAAAAATCATTAGATCTGATCGTGGTGGTGAATTTTATGGTAGGTATGATGAAACAGGGCAGCGCCCTGGACCTTTTACTAAACTCCTTGAATGTTTAGGTATTTGCGCATAATACACAATGCCAGGTGAACCTTGGCAGAATGGTGTAGCCGAAAGGCGCAATCGTACCCTTATAGATATGGTTAGGAGTATGATGAGTAATACAAGATTACCTATATCCTTGTGGATGCATGCTCTTAAAACTGCTGTGTATGTCTTAAATAGGGTCCCTAGTAAGGCAGTTTCAAAGACCCCTTTTGAACTGTGGAAAGGATGGAAACCTAGTTTAAGACATTTGCGTGTTTGGGGTTGCCCAGCAGAAGCAAGAATTTATAATCCACATGAAAAGAAACTGGATCCAAGAACAATTACTTGTTTCTTTATTGGGTATCCAGAAAAATCAAAAGGATATATATTTTATTGTCCTAACCATAACACAAGAATTGTTGAAATCGGAAATGTCAGATTCATTGAGAATGGTGAAATTAGTGGGAGTGGTAAAGTTAGGGATGTAATCATTCAAGAAATCAGGATACAAGTTCCCTTACCTCTGATTCATAACAGTCCTGTTGTTCCTAATAATGTTGATATAATCAATAATAATGAACAACAAATGAATGATCAGCAATCTAATGATTCCCATAATGAGACTGTAACCACTGACCCTGTTATAGATGAGCCACAAGAGGTAGCATTAAGAAGATCTCTTAGAAATAGGAAACCTGCTATTTCGGATGACTATGTGGTGTATTTACAAGAATCTGAGTATAATGTTGGGGATACTGATGATCCGATTACCTATTCGGAAGCCATTAATAGTAATGATTCTACTAAATGGATTGATGCCATGAATGATGAAATAAAATCTATGGACTATAATAAGGTCTAGGAGTTAGTTGAATTGCCTGAAGGACATAAAAAGGTCGGGTGTAAATGGGTTTTTAAAACCAAATGCGATTCTAAGGGCAATATCAAACGACATAAAGCTAGACTTGTAGCCAAAGGTTTTAATCAACGTGAAGGCATTGATTATAATGAGACCTTCTCTCCTGTATCAAAGAAGGACTCTTTGAGAATCATTTTAGCACTGGTAGCTCATTTTGATTTAGAACTGCACCAGATGGATGTAAAGACGACTTTCTTAAATGGGAGTTTAGAAGAAGAAGTCTATATGACACAACCAGAGGCTTCATAAAAGAAGGAAAGGAAAATATGGTCTGTTTGTTAAAGAAGTCGATATATGGACTTAAACAGGCTTCCCGACAATGGTATCTTAAGTTTCATGAGACTATTACTTCATTTGGGTTTAAGGAAAACACTATTGATCGGTGTATATACCTAAAGACTAGTGGGAGCAAATTTTTGTTTTCAGTACTGTATGTTGATGACTTACTTATAGCCAGCAGTGACTTTGGTTTACTACAGGAAACTAAAGTTTTTCTTTCAAAAAACTTTGAAATGAAGGATATGGGAGAGGCATCTTTTGTGATAGGAATAGAAATATTCCGAGATAGATCACGTGGATTGTTGGGATTGTCTCAGAAAGCCTACATTAAAAATGTTTCAGAAAGATTTAATATGAATAATTGTGGTTCCACCATTGTCTCAATTCAACAAGGGGATAAGTTTAGCTTAAGTCAATATCCTCAAAATGAATTGGAACGTAAAAGTATGAAAGATATTCCTTACGCTTCTATTGTTGGGAGCTTGATGTATGCACAGGTTTGCACCAGGCCGGATATTAGTTTTGCTGTTGGGATGTTAGGCATGTACCAAAGTAACCCAGCACTTGATCATTGGAAAGCTGCAAAGAAAGTTTTAAGATACTTGCAAGGGATAAAGGATTACATGTTCACATTTAGGAGGTCTGATCACCTTGAGGTGATTGGTTATTCAGATCAGACTTTGGAGGATCTGTTGATAGCAGGAAGAGCACTTTTGGTTATGTTTTTCTCATTGCAGGAGGGGTTGTTTCATGGAAAAGTGCTAAGTAGAATATTATTGCATCATCCACTATAGAAGCTGAGTTCGTTGCCTGTTTTGAGGCTATAAATCATGAATTATGGCTGTGAAATTTTATTTCAGGGTTAGGAATTATGGATTCTACTTCTAAGCCCTTGAAAATTTATTGTGATAATGTTGCAGCAGTTTTCTTTTCGAAGAATGATAGGTATACTAAGGCAGCTAAGCACATTGAGTTAAAATATCTATCTGTTAAAGAAGAAGTTCAGAAACAACGAGTGTCAATTGAACACATTAGTACGAGTATTAATATAGCAGATCCACTTGCAAAAGGGCTATCTCCAAAGACATTTATGCAGCATGTTGAAAAGATGGGTCTTGAGAATAGCAAATAAATTAATTAATTTGTGGATTGCTTAGTGCTTGTTTATTTGACATTATGATTTTGATATCTATTGAAGATTTTCTGAATTTATACATTTCTGTCTTATGATATTTGTTTACATGCATGTGATTTGTTTAATGTGACAGAAATAGTCTTTTATAAAGACATTATGGGACCATTAACGAAAACTCACCTTATAGACTTTGTTAAATAAATTGTTGATGGCGTAGTACATGGAAGGAACTATGCTCTTGAATTAGTATGGAACCGCTATGACTCTCATTAATATTTTATTTAATTAAGGTAAGCCATTAAGATGACTTTTCTAATGTTATTGCGCGCCTCATGTTTCTTATATCAAATTATGATTGTAGGATTATTATACGGACCAAGTGGGAGACTGTTGGAATTAATTAATATTTAATTCCCATAATTAGTTTCCTAATTAAAGTGGTCCATATAAGAATCTAAATTTGATAAAGAATTATTTAGAAAGTTATTATTGGCAAAAGATTGTAAGTTAATTTCCTAACCATATCCTACTTTGATGGACGGTAGAGATTAAATGACTAAATAGGAAATTGGGTCCTTTCTCTCCCTATAAATAGTGAATGAATTCCATCAATTCATACACATTAAAATTTCAACACATTAGGGTTTATAGGGAAAGAGGGAGAAACCCTAATTTCCAAAGGGTTTTATTTGTGAAAGGAGAAGATTCAAGAACATAATTTTGAGGTAACTTCCGCATTCAGATTTTTCATAGCAATGATTCAAGGTACGCGTTCTTAATTATATTATGTAAGCAGGCAATATATGTGAATATTATGAAGATCAAGATCCTATATATTTAATTAAATTATTACGTGCAAATTTAATTATAAACTTACATTATAATCACATGCCACCATACTTGAAGAAATATTTTTCATACTGCTCAATATTTCCTAATGATTATAGGCTTCATAAGAAAAGTTTGATTCAGTTATGAATTACTCAGGTATTTATTCAGTTGTCAGATGAAACACAACAACTAGAAGATATTGGAGATGAATATTTTATGGCATTGTTAAGCAAGTCCTTTTTTCAAGATGTTGAAAAGGATATATTGGAAAATGTTTGAGAGTTGTAAAATGCATAATCTATTCATGGTCTAGCACAATCAATAGTCGAGAGAAAAAATTGTGTCATTGGATCGGATACAAACAATGTTGTTACAAGAACTTAGCACACATCTGTTTGCATCTTTGTTGATTCATCATGGGAAATTCCAACTCCTTTGCTTCAAGCAAAAAAGTTGCATACACTTCTTTTCCCAGTTCAACCTACATTTGCATTCGGAGAGGAAGATTCAGAACAAATGAGAGAATCAACGAGCAACAAAATAATTTTAAGTTTCAAACGGCTACAAGTTTTAGATTTGCATGGTTTGGGGATACTGAGGGTGCCAAATTCGAAATGCAAGTTTAATCTGTTAGATTTATTGTCTTCTATTTGACCATGACAGGATCTTAAAATTCATGATTCTCACATCACAAAATATTAGTTTGGAACTTACCTTGATCCATGACAATATTGACTTGAGAGTGTAGAGAATCCCCTAACTTGATTTTCCCCAATCTTGATTTTCTGTTCTTTTGCCTTTCTATTCTCCCTTCTGTTTTTCCTTAGTGATGGTAGATAACAGAAGGAACTTTATGGCCAAGAATAGGATAAAAAAAAAAGGGAACGGTTACAAAGTGGTTATTGAGAATAACCACCACAAAACTGCCACATCCATCATGTTGCAATTAACCCTTACTTTCATAATTATTTACTTATTAAACCAATTAAGGTAAGTCACATGCCTATCACATGAGACATTTAATCTAACATTCTCCCACTTGGCTCATGTGACATTACCATCTTCATAACTTAATAAGTCAGTTAAACATAATGCGCATTTATATATATAGCAAAATTATTTTGCATTGGATACATCATTCATCATAATCAAGGATTAGAATTAACACGAGTCATGGCGGTTGTATGTTATTTAACCAACATAGTCCCTTCCATGTACTACAAAGTTAGTCTTCTCCTTAACATGATCAATAAATGGAAAACACATAATTAGTCCAACGATAATGTCTATTCAAGACAGAACCTGTTATCATCATTCCATTCAATTATGTATACACATTCGAAAATAGGTAAATCAGAAACAAATTTATTAATGAGCTCGAGTGTCAAATTACAATAAAACATAAACATCAACATAATATACAATAATGCCTAATTGTAAACAATCCCCATACTTTCAACATGTCTAATAAATATCTTAGGCGGTAACCCTTTTGTCAAAGGGTCAGCAATCATAAGTTCGGTGCTAATATGATCAATTGACACTCTATGTTTCTGAACTTCTTCTTTAACGGCAAAGTATTTCAATTCCATATGCTTAGCACCCTTAGAATACTTGTCGTTCTTAGAAAAGAAAACAGCTGCGGAATTATCACAATAAATTTTCAGCGGCCTGGCAATACTGTCGACTATTCCAAATCCTGAAATAAAGTTCCGCAACCACTTAGCCTGAACCATGGCCTCAAAGCACGCCACAAATTCAGCTTCCAAGGTGGATGCAGCAATGACTAACTGCTTCGCACTCTTCCATGATATCGCTCCTCCAGCTAAAAGATATACATAGCCAAATGTGGATTTTCTTGTATCCACACAACCAGCAAAATCTGAATCTGAATATCCAACCACTTCAAGATGATCAGACCTCCTATAAGTAAGCATGTGATCTTTTGTCCATTGCAAATATCTTAAGACTTTCTTTGCAGCTTTCCAATGATCTAATCCTGGGTTACTTTGGTATCTACCAAGCATACCAACTGCAAAGCTAATGTCTGGCCTAGTACATGTTTGAGCATACATCAAACTCCCAACAACAGATGCATAAGGAATTCTTTCCATCTGTTTCCGTTCCATATCATTCTTTGGACATTGCATGAGACTAAATTTGTCTCCTTTCTGAATTGGAACTGGAGATGCTGAGCATTTATCCATTTTGAATCTCTCTAAAACTTTATTAATATATGCTTTCTGAGACAAACCTAACAATCCTTGAGATCTATTCCGGAATGTTTCTATTCCGATCACATAGTTTGCCTCTCCCATATCTTTCATTTCAAAATTGTTAGAGAGAAATTTCTTAGTCTCACTTAATAGACCAAGATCATTAGTTGCAAGCAAGATGTCATCAACATACAGAATCAGAAAAATAAACTTACTCCCACTGACCTTCAGATATATACACCGATCAACAATGTTTTCTTTAAATCCAAAGGAAACAACAGTATCATTAAACTTGAGATACCATTGTCGGGAAGCTTGCTTGAGTCCGTATATTGATTTTTTCAGTTTACACACCATGTGTTCTTTCCCTTCAACTGAAAAACCCATTGGTTGATCCATATACACGTTTTCCTCTAAATTCCCATTTAGAAAGGCAGTTTTCACATCCATCTGATGTAACTCTAAATCATAATGAGTCACTAGTGCCATGATAATTCTGAGAGAATCTTTCTTGGAAACTGGTGAGAATGTTTCCTTATAGTCAATGCCATCTTTCTGAGTAAAACCCTTAGCAACAAGTCTGGCCTTGTAACGTTCAAGGTTGCCATGAGAGTCACGCTTAGTTTTAAAAACCCATTTACACCCAACTCTCTTGCATCCTTTAGGCAATTCCACAAGGTCCCAAACACCATTATGTTCCATGGATTTAAGCTCATCTTTCATTGCATCTAACCATTTATCAGCATTATCACCATTAATGGCTTGTGAAAATGAAACTGGATCATTATCAATTCCTAAGTTGTCTTCCAACTCTTGTAGATACACCACATAATCATTTGGAATAGCAGATCTCTTTTCTCTTTGGAATCTTCTTAATGCCATTTCTTGTGGTTCTTCTATTACAGGTTCATTTTGAATTGCAGGGGCATTCATTTGTTGTTCTTCTTGATTGTTATGCGGTTCAACAATTTGAGGAACAACAACTTGAGTAGTAGGAACACAAGTCAAAGGGACTTGTATTCTAACTTCCTTAATTTTCACATCTCGTGAAACTATGCTCCCATCAGTTTCACCATTCTCAATGAACCTAGCATTTCCAGTTTCAACAATTCTTGTATTATGGTTAGGACAATAAAATCTATACCCTTTAGATTTTTCTAGATAACCAATGAAATATCCACTGATTGTTCTTGCATCCAGTTTCTTTTCTTGTGGATTATAAATCCTTATTTCTGCCTGGCAACCCCAAACATGCAGGTGCCTTAAACTAGGTTTCCTGCCAGTCCACAGTTCAAAAGGTGTCTTTGGAACTGCCTTACTAGGAAACCTGTTTAACAAATACATGGCAGTCTTTAAGGCATACATCCACAATGATAAGGGTAAAGATGCATTACTTAACATACTCCTAACCATGTCCATTAAAGTACGATTACGCCTTTCTGATACACCATTCTGTTGTGGTGTACCTGGCATTGTGTATTGAGCACATATGCCATGCTTTTCTAGGAACTTAGCAAATGGACCAGGGTGTTGTCCAGTTTCATCATACCTTCCATAATACTCACCACCTCTATCAGACCTAACAATTTTCACCTTTCTGTTTAATTGCCTTTCAACTTCATGTATATAAATTTCTAAGGCATTCACTACTTGAGATTTCTCATACAGTAAATAAACATATCCATAACGTGAATAATCATCAATAAAGGTGATAAAGTACTTTTCTTTACCAAAAGAATCAACATCAAAAGGTCCACATATATCGGTGTGTACAATTTCAAGAAGCTGAGTGCTTCTCGTGGCCCCTTTCTTTGTGTGTTTCGTTTGCTTTCCCTTAATGCAATCCACACAAATATTGAGATCAGTAAAATCTAAATCTGGAAGAATTCCATTCTTTACTAATCTATTCAATCTTTCTTTGGAAATATGACCTAAACGCTTATGCCACAAGTAAGCAGAACATTCATTTACTAAACCACGTTTAGTGCCAACATTATGATGCAAAGTCATAAGAGTTTCAGCATATAAATTGTCAAGATTCAATTTATATAAACCATCACAAAGTATACCAGATCCAATCATGCTAGTATGCTTAAACAAACTGAAACATCCATTACCAAATCTAAAAGAGTATCCAGCACCATCAAGTTTAGATAGAGAAACCAAATTCCTAGAAATACTAGGTACATAAAGAGTTTCAAACAAATCTAAATGATGTCCAGTGTCTAGGATTAAACGGTAAGTCCCGACTACTTCCACTGGAACCTTCACTCTATTCCCCATGAAGACGAACTTCTCATTTGGGCTTGTGGTTTGGATTGTAAGGAATCCCTGCATCGTATTAGAAACATGAGTTGTACATCCAGAATCAATCCACCAAGTATTATGTGGAACTTCAGTTAAATTTGATTCAAAACATACATAAGCATCAAGCTTACCTTTCTTTTCGAACCAAGCCTTACGTCGTGGGCATTCCTTCTGGAAGTGTCCAGATTTCCCACAGAAATGACATTTGTCATTTTTTGCTTTCTTCTGGATCTTAACGGATGCCTCATTGATCTTTAGTGGTCCTTTCCCCTTTCCATGTTTCTTATCAGCTTTCTTACCAACTCCTTGATATTTCACATAATGGATGGAATGACTTCCTTGATTCTTAAGTCTCGTTTCCTCTTGAGCCAACATGTTGTGCAGTTCATGCGCATTCCATTTGTCTTTCATGGTGTTATAGCTCATTTGGAACGGGCCATACTCAGATGGTAATGAGTTCAGAATGAACTGCACAAGGAAATTCTCATCCACTTCCATTCCCAAAGACTTAAGTCTTGCTGCAATATTTGTCATCTCAATGACATGTTCATGCATAGTACGAGAACCATCAAATTTCATAGTGGTCAAAGTACCCATCAATGTCCCAGCAAGAGACTTGTCAGCAGTTTGGGAGTGCTTTTCCACAAAACTCTTAAATTCTTTAGCACTTTTTGTTTTGGGAAGAGCTGACTTGATGTTGTTTGCTATGCTCATTCGTATAAACATCAAGCTTAGTCTGTTTGACCTTTCCCAAGCCTTATAATGAGCCTTTTCTTCGTTACTGCTATCATCAGTAATAGCAGCAGGCTTCTCAACTTGGAGTGCCAAATCAAGGTCCAATACACCAAGATGAAATTGGACTTGCTCACTCCAGTCAGAAAAATTCAGCCCATTAAAGATTGGAACAGACGAAGCATGTGAATGTAAAGAAATAGGGGCAGAAACTGCAATAAACACATGCCTAATATTAATGCTTTGAGTCATAAACTAACATGTTATAAAGATTCAGATAATAGATTATTTTAACAATTAATGTACATCAATGTTCTCCTTTGGGTGATACATCAATGCACATAATATTCATAATGATGCCACCAAAATTTAACATTATCAGGTAATGATGCATGCACTAATTAGAAATATTTATTATCTTTGGATAAATAAATAAAACTAATAGTGCATTTACAATACCAACAATTATATTCATTAATTATAAGAACAACTAATTAACCTTTGGGCAATTCATAAATGTCTTATAATAATGAATTTCAATCTACCCATAAACAAACATCATTTATAGCATCAATTTTATGAGTGATTGATGAACAAATACACAATTTGGAACTAAATTAATTTAAAGATTTGATCACTTTGGTGATTAACAAATCTAACATAATATTGTTCCAAATATGATTAATAAAATATAACATTAAATGTCCAAATATAATGTTCATGCTAACAAAACTTCTATTATTGTTATAAACATACATGTACAATGAGACTTTTATTATTAGAGTATAGCAGTACATTCATGGTGACAAAAAGAGTTCAGTATTTTAAATTGGCTTAATCCAAACAAAACAATAATGGAGAGTTTCAGAAAATAAACTCAGTTAACATGCACATTCACCATATGGATAACAATGCACCCTAAAACTTAAATAAATAAATATATATATATATATATCAATTCATATATATATATATATATATATATATATATATATATATATATCACGTTAGTCAAAATTTCGGCCACAGCCTTAAGTCAATCAATTCGGCCAATTTGAGATTTGTTCACAGAATTCAAACATTCGGCCATGCTTATTAAAGGAATTCGGCCAAACCAAAAAAAAAACTTCGGTTACAGAAGGCCATTCAGCCATTCGACCATATATATATACATCATACACGGCACAAGCATCATGGCAATTAAATGGCAGTTCACGGCACAAGCCATTCGGCCACATGTTCATTGCCCAGTCACTTTTCTGGGAGACTTTCAAAGGGATTTGTCTCGGTCAAACCATTAATTACCCAGTCACCCACGGCATTCGGCAATAATTTCACAAAAAACAGAAAATTAATATTATATAAATCATTCATGTACAGTGCATACATATGGAGTATGATTAATCAATGGAGAATCACAAATTTCACAACCATGCTCTGATACCACATGTTAGATTTATTGTCTTCTATTTGACCATGACAGGATCTTAAAATTCATGATTCTCACATCACAAAATATTAGTTTGGAACTTACCTTGATCCATGACAATATTGACTTGAGAGTGTAGAGAATCCCCTAACTTGATTTTCCCCAATCTTGATTTTCTGTTCTTTTGCTTTTCTATTCTCCCTTCTGTTTTTCCTTAGTGATGGTAGATAACAGAAGGAACTTTATGGCCAAGAATAGGATAAAAAAAAAAAAGGGAACGGTTACAAAGTGGTTATTGAGAATAACCACCACAAAACTGCCACATCCATCATGTTGCAATTAACCCTTACTTTCATAATTATTTACTTATTAAACCAATTAAGGTAAGTCACATGCCTATCACATGAGACATTTAATCTAACATAATCATCTAAGATACTTTGATCTCTTTAACAATCATTTGGAATTTCTCCCAAAATATATTTGTAAGTTGCAAAATTTACAAACACTAAAACTCAATTATTGTGAGTGTCTTAAAGAATTGTCAAGAGAAACAAACAATTTACTGTCCCTAAGGTATCTTGAAATTAATAATTGTCAAGCCTTGAGTCATATGTCAAGTGGTCTTGGGCAATTAACTTCTATTCAGACATTAACAAACTTCAAAGTCTCTACTTAAGACGATCAAAAGAAGTCCCTAAATAGTTTTGTTGAAGATATTAGTGAATTAACAAACTTAGTTAATATAAGGGATCGTTTGGAAAGTGAAGGGTTGAGGGGATCAATAGTTGAAAGGCCAAAAGAATGCCCGAATGACTCCTACTACTACCTGTGTGGGATGAAGTCTGTTGAGTACTTGATTTTATGTTGGAATTTTGAAGAAACTAAAAGGGGCAGAGATGACAATGACTTATTGTTATTTGAAAAGTTTCGTCCACACTCACATCTAAAGTGGTTACGGATATCTCAGTACGGACGTTTGAGTTTTCCGAGTTGGATGATGGTGAACATGGGTTTGTTCCTCCCAAATCTCGTTGAGATGACGCTATCGGGATGCAATGGATGCCAACATCTTCCACGGTTTGGGCAACTTCCTTCTCTGCAAGCTCTCTTCCTTGAAGATATGGATTGTTTGGAGTACTTATATGAGGAGGAGGATTGCGAAAGTAGCGGTATTTGTCACTCTATTTCTTCTCCTTCCAAAGCACCAATACTGTTCCCATTCCTAAAAACACTCTCTCTCTATGAACTGAAACAATTGAAGGGATTAGGAAGTAAGAGGAGCCGAAGGAAAGTAATATTGAGAGAAACGACATCCTCCTCGTCGGCAACAGAGGAATTAGCGTTAACTTCTTCAGGAGACTCTTCATATCCAGAGGTGCCCGGAGGTTGTTTTGTCACCCGATGGCGATGAGACTTTCAAGCAAATTCAAAGCCTTAGGAGACTCATTATCCAAGACAACAATATGGTATCTCTTCCTATGGGGCTTCGATATCTTACCAATTTGGAAAGTTTTAAGGTTTGTTTTTATTCAAATTTGTTGGTTTTTTGCCAGAGTTCATGGGCGACCTCACATAACTTCGACATCTTTCTCTTTTTTGCTGTGAATCATTGACATCGTTGCCGGACTCTCTGCGTTACCTCACAACGTTGAACGGTTGAATGTTATCCAATGTCTGCTGTTAGCCAATAGATGCTGAAATGAAACAGGGAGGATTGGCCTAAGATTGCTCACATTCCAAATACTTTTGTGAGGTATTATTGCTAATGTTCTTGCTTTTTGAACTTCCCTTTTAATTTGAATAATTTCTTAGCCAAAAGATCAAATCTATTTCTTGCTACTTCTTATTTACTGTTCCTCTCGTAATTAATTTTCGTTTATGTTTTTCATATATATATATATATATATATATATCCCTCACCTATTTATTATTTTAATTTTGTATGTATGTAGTGAATAAAAGTGGAAGTAGAGCACAGAATTTCCTAGAACGACAATCAAGCTACTGACAAGTTTTCTTTTCTTTCATGTTTCCTTCTTCTATGCAACACGAGATAAGAATTTAGTTACAAGAACAAAATAAATACTTTTAGTTTTCTTTTTCTCTAGAATTATGTATAAACTTATGTGTTACTTGCATATACTAGCGAGGGGGGCGTTGCATGGTACAAGCTAGTTTTTATTTATTATTTTTTTTTTGGAGAAAAATGAAAATTTATTAAAAATATATTTGAGCTAAGAATTTGATGAGAAAAAAAAAAAGAGAAACATGAAATCTTAAATATATGTTCTTATTTAAATAGCTTAAAAAATATAATAAAATAAAAGATAATTTATCAATGTATTAGTTTTTTAATTTACACTCCGTTTGGAATGATGAATTTAATGGGATTTGAATTCATTTGATGAGAATTCTCACCAATTCTTATTTTGGAATTAAAATAAAATTTTATGAGTTAGATTTGATTTGATTTCATAATTTAAATTTTGAAATTTCTATATCATTTGAAATATAATCCAAAACAATAAAATTTGATGAGAATTCATTTTTTTTCAAGTCACCTAAGTAAGTGGAAAAATTTATCCTTGTATATCATATTTACTTTATTTTCAATTTTTATTAACATAGTTAAATTTGGTATTTCTCTTAAATCAAATCAATTCAATTTAAATTTAAAATGTGTTCCAAGTATAAAATTTTATTTACCAAATGAAATGAAATGAAATGAAATCAATTCTTCGTTTTAAAATCAAATCAATTCTAAAAGAGATGAATGTTTCTAAACAGAGTGTCAATGAATTTTAATTTTCTAAATTTCATATATTTTCCTTTGCATTTTCTATCACAACCCAAACAAGATAAGGAGTTCTTATCCTCTCTCTCTTTTTCATTTTCCTTGACAAATTGTTCATCCAAACACAACATAAATGAATATAATTTGACCTAAAAAAAATTCATACACGATGAAAATAATTTGACACCAAAAAATCAAGATTTTTAAGAAACACAACAAAACCATCTTTTTTATATTTGTTTAACTATGAATTGGTATAGATGCTTATGATTAAAAACACAGAAACATAATTTGGCCTACAAAGAGTTCAAATGTAAGTTTGTAAAACAAACTTACATGGAAGATTGTAAAAAATAATCTATGAAAATTATAAAAATCAGTAATCAAAAGAGACTAAGGGTAATATAATTATGATCAAGACATACATTGACCAAAACTAAGTTTATATAAAAACTACAAAAATATCTTATAAAAATAAAAATCACTAATCAAAAAAAGATTGTGGGTTATGCATATTACTATAACTTAAACAAACATTGACCCAACCTTATAAAAAGAAAAAAAAAAGCATCAATCAGTTTAATAGCTATAGTCTAAACATGTTTAAAAAAACAAATCACCAATTAATAGAGATAATGAGTAATGCATATTGCCATGAGTCTATACTCAAACACACATTGACCAAATCAAGGCTACATACAAAAAAAATTAAAAAAAAAATCAACTAATTTATTAACATTGCCAAGTAGTTTATTTTCATTTCACTATATACATAAACAAAAACATACAAAAATACAACGTCTATGTTGCTAGGGCATTACTCATGTCTGAAGGCATTTCCTTAAGCATGTATAAACCTAACATATATCAATTTGAGTAGCAACGAAGAGCAAACAAAATTATGAAGGCCCACAACAAAATACAGAAAAATTAATTTATGTAAATAATTTCACAATAATATTCACATGCTTAAATAATTTAACTGCATCTTAAAGCAGCTTGCACAAAAATTGAGACCTATTTAATAGACAATTTTGAAGTGCATTGATGCATATTAACAATTAAAAATTACAATAATCTTTTAACTAAAAAACACTTCGAGGACAACAATTAAATAACCTAATTAATTCTAATATGCAATTGAGAAAGTAAGAAATAGTCGAGCTTGACTGTGGAAAAATGGATGGGTGAGTATGACAAGGGAGAGAGATAGTGAGATGTGATTAGAGAAATAAAAGACAAAGAATGAGCTTCAATGAAAGTTTTAATTAGTAACAAGATAAAAGATATGAGATTTGATGGTAATGACTACAACTGTTGAAATGGGGGGGGGGGGGAGAGGTCTAGTGATGTTGTAATAGTGGGACTTGAGGTCAATTATTAGTTGGTAGATTAGGGTTATAATAGGGCTAGTTGCTGGACAGAGTTCTCATTAAAGAGTTATGATTTTAGGTAGATGGATGGATGGGATGGCCATTTATTTTCAAGAGGGACAATCTCAACAATGATTGTTTAGTTTTCAAATTGAATTCTGCCCATTAAATTAAAGACAAAACAAATCTAAGTGTAGATTAGGGTTATAATAGGGCTAGTTGCTGGACAGAGTTCTCATTAAAGAGTTATGATTTTAGGTAGATGGATGGATGGGATGGCCATTTATTTTCAAGAGGGACAATCTCAACAATGATTGTTTAGTTTTCAATTTGAATTCTGCCCATTAAATTAAAGACAAAACAAATCTAAGTGTTGAAAATAATTCAAATTTAAAAAATAACATTAACAAAAGTATACAAAGAAGTTAATAAATTTAAAAGTTTAAAACACCTCAAATTCAAATAATTGGGCTCCATTATTAGATAAATGACACAAAAAGTATAAAATTGTATATATTTAAAATTTTAAGTTTTTATGTACATTAAACATTTATTTCTTAAGAAGTTTTTACAGAAAATTAAAGTCTATATATCACTATCACTCTTTTTAAATAAAAATTTTTAGCTAACTTTGTCTAATAGGTATTTATACAATATTTAATAAATGTATAGAATTTTATTATTTATTAAAAATTTTACCACATTTTTTAAAATATTAATTGAAAAACCTTTTTTTAAAAAATATTTTAAAAAAATATGGGAAGAATGAGAGAGTTTATTTCAGCATGAATGATAAAAAAGACAACCAAATTAAGTAAAAAGAAAAAAATAATTATAATCATTGAACAAATATAATAGTTGAAAATATCCTAAATTTAAAATTTTGAAATTTTTTATTTTTTAGATAGGCCTCATTAAATATTCCATCTTAGGCACCAAATTTTCTAAGTCTGACACTGGATATATAGGAAACAAAATAATAAAGAGAGAGAGAAACAATTAAGAAAAAATGTTTGATCCTTATCTAAATGGATTAAAAAAATGAAAAAATAAATGGCTACACGAATAAATTAATTTTAATTTTTTAAATTCTCTTTATTTTTTAGTTCATTTTCTATCACAACCTAGGAAAGAATTTTGGATATGTATCCCATTTATTTTTCTTTGATAAACCCTTGAGGCAAACACAACTTTTAAGTGGGTGTAATTTAGGTTTTCAACTTTCATAAACTAAAAAGCATTGGGCTTTCAATATATTGAACTTCCTGTCCGAAGGGAGAGATCGAGAGATGCGAGTGAGAAAGAAGAAATTTAGATAAACATGGAATAAAGTAATTAAAAAGAAAGGGAGAAAAAATAATGAAAAAAACATTTCAGAAAACGTAATGTGCATCATAAGAGTTATAATCTAACTCATGAAGATAAATTTGGCATGCAAGAGGCTTCAGATGGGCCAATAACAAGAGTTAGGGTCAAATATCTCTAAAGGGTCTTAACAAATAGAATTAGGGCTATTGAAACTTCTTTGAACTTCGAAACTTGCTATCTAAATGGAAATGGGATAAAGGTGTTTAATTGTCTTTAAATGAAGCTTGGGGTTTGATTTTGATCCTTTTTGGTAAGTTCAAGCTTGAAGGAGCAAATTTGAGCTCATGTTGGTGCAAATTCAAGTTTTGAGGACCAAGGGACCTGTTATAACCTGAACAAGCCCATTTAGTCATTTGCTTTTCATGCATGGAATAAATGTGTATTCATTACTGTTTGGCTCATTAATTTAGCTCATGCACCAATGTTGTACTTATTGCTATTTTGAAAGTATTAGCATTAGAGTTTATTATTTGCATCTTTTGACTTTTTCTATTCATGGAGAGTTGTTCTAAGTTATGAATAGACGTAAGATATGTGTTGGAAATCAGGTCATGAATTTTGAATTATTGGAAAGTGCTTTTGCATAAAGTGCTTTTGCATTTCTCAACTGTTGCTCTCATCTAAGTAAATTTCAAATTTGTTTGGTAGCGAAGTAATCTGATTTTTATCACTTCTCTCTTCTTTTCTAAAGAGTGTGGTGAATCAACCTACCAATTCTTGTTTGTGGCGATTATTCTTATCAAATAGGAGCAATTAATTTCTTTTTTTATTATTTTTTATTTCCATTTCACTTAAAAGAAAACCAATTAACTTCTATGCAACCTGGGCACATCTAAACGAAACGAACTGGCGCACAGGCCTGTAGTTGTACTAAGAATTTTTATTTTAATTTTTTTTTCAGGCTTTGATGCTCGTTTCACAAAGATGCAGGCAGATTTCATGAAGAAAATGCCATTTTTTCCTGACAATAATAGCTTTGATGCTGTATATGCAACTGAGGCTGCCTGCCATGCTTCTCCTGATGACGTAGATATATATATATGTATATAATTAATGATGGGTTAAAACATTCTCTTGTCTCAGTTAAGACGTATAAACTTGGTTTTGGGGTTTCTTTTCCTCGTTTCCTATTGGTTAATTTGGTTTACATTTCTGTGCCAAAGGTCCAATCCTCTGGTCTGAAAGGTTGTGTGAAATTTATAGGATATTGAAGTTTGGTCAGTGTTTTGCAGCATGTGAATGGTGCATGACTAATTCCCTTGATCCCAAAACAAACAACAAAGCAGCAAGGTTTTCAAGAAACACGACAAAACAAGCTTTCTTTAAAAAAAAAAAAAAACTCGAAAATGAAAAGCAGAGTGCATGACTAACACACTGGCCGATTGTGGCTTTTATCTATAATTACTGGTATAAAGTTAACACTAGCGATATTTGGTGAAATTAAAAAAAAAAAAAAGATAGTTTGGTGTAAAAAACTCCCACCTTGCGTCGGATCCGAAAAAGGGTCAAACCACAAGAGTCTACTGTACACAATCTTACCTTGCATTTGGTGAAATTTTAAATTTAATGAAATTTTAAATTTGGTAATTTTTTTTTTTTTTAATATCCTTCAATGCCCCATCTATAACTTGTACTAAAAAGCAAATTTTTTTTTAATTGCCACATAATTATGTAATTTCATCTATTTATATTTTTATCTACTTTAAATGTTCTTTAACTATCTACTAATTTTTAATTTTTTTTATCTTTTTTAAATAGTCCTTAATTAGGTATGACTTACTTAAATAACCCTAACTATTTATTATTTATTATTTGAGCCACTTTTACTAATTTTTTACAATTTTATTTTAAGGTAAAATAAAAATCATAAACATATTGTGTGCCTACTTCTATACGTAATAGTGAGGACTAGTTGTGCAAGGAACGGCCTGATTTTAGAGAAAAAATAAAAATTTATTAAAAGTGTATTTGAAAAAAAAAAAAATTGGGAGAAAAAATAAAAGGAAAATAAAAATTAAAAAAGATGAGGGAAAATGGAAGAAAAACAAAACCCGAATATATGCCCAATGGATTTAAAAATATAATAAAATAAAAAAGATTTATCAATATATTAGTTTTTATTTAATTAATTTTAATTTTTTAAATTTTATTTCTTTTCCCTTGTATTTTTATCACAACTTAATTAAGAGAAGGTATTTTGAATTTATATCCATTTTTTCGTGACAAATCCTTGATCCAGACATAGCATGAGTATAATTGTATAAATTTAGGCTTTCAACTATCATTAGAAAAAAAAAAAAAAGGGTTTCAAAATATGACACAATCTAAGTGATTATAAATTTAGATTTTCAACTTTTATTAAAAAAAAATCTTTCAAAATATTAAAGTTGTCCAAAAAAAGAGAAAAATGCAAGAGAGAAGAAAACTTGATAAATATGAAATAAAATAATAAGAGAGAAAAATAATTAAAAAAAAGTGTTTCATCCTTATCTAAAATCAATTAAATAACATGAGTTCGTCAATATATTATTATTTTTTTAACATCCAATTATAGTAAATAATGTTGTTAAAATCTCGATTTAAATCTTAAAATCTTATGATTTTACAATACTAGTAAGATAATTTTTTCGATTTTGTGTAAAATCTTAATTGGGGGTAAAATAGGTAAAATCTTGATTTTATAAACAATTTTACTAATTTTAAAAATTAAGTGATTTTTGTGTTTTGTCAAATAAAATATACTTTTATGATTTTTTATTTTCCAAGCAATATGCGCAATTATTTTACTTATTACATTTCTTTTTTGGGTAATTTTTTTTTTTAATTCTATGACACTACTATTTTCTATACTATGCCAATTAATGATCATGTGCATTATTCCACCGTATTGACTCTCACAAATTAAATGTTGTAGATAGGATAGAAATAAAAAGACCTATAATAAAATATTAGAAATACATTTCAACTTCTACAAAAAAATTTAAGATAAAATAAAGTCAGTATTTTAATGTTAATTGTATAGATTACACCAAGCACGTTAAGGATCTTAATTATATAGTTAAGTAAAGAAAGTGTAGAATTAGATATAAAATTTTTTTGTGAACTTTATTGAGGATTCGTTTTGTTGATATGAGTAAATTTTTGTGTATGATATTTTCTTGATGCATGTCTTTGCTCTCTTTTCTTATTAACAAAATTTTTACTTATCAAAAAAAAAAAAATAAAAGTTCTAAATGAAGAATTATAGTATAATAGACTATATTTTCATATTATAAGTATTAGATAAAATCTTACGATTTTGTGATACGATTTTATGATTCGATTTTGTAGATCCACTACCAATTTTAGGTAGAATTTCAATTTTAACAACCTTTATAGTAAATATAACAATTTATTTATGGGAATAAACTTGAGATTCGAGGAAACTCCCACTATTTAGTGCATTTATAAGTAGGAAATAATTCCAACTCCATGATAACATATAAACATCTCTATATATACTAAGAATTTTTTTATGCCTAAAGATAGAAACATAATTTCACCTGTTAAGACCTTAATTATAAATTTGTAAAACAAACTTATATGAAAAAATTATAAAAATAACTTAAAACAAAAATCACTAATAAAAATAGACTAAGAGTAATATAACTATGATTCAGATATATCTTGATCAAAATCAAATTTCTATGAAAAGCTGTAAAAATAACTTGTAAAAATAAAAACTACTAATCAAAAAGGGTTACGGATTATTCACATTACTATGACTTCAACACATTTTAACCCAACCTTGTCAAAAAAAATGTATCAATCAATTAAATAGTCAAAGTCTAAACCTATTTTAAAAAAAAAAAATTACCAATCAATAGAGATAATAAGTAACGCATATCATTATGATTCAAATACACATTGACCAAATCAAGGTTACGTAAAAAAAAAAAAAAGAAAAAAGAAAAAAACTCAACTAATTCAATAATATGACTAAGTAGTTCTTTAATTTCACTATATATATAAATAACAAAATACAAAAATACAACATTCATGCTGCTAGGATATTGCTCATGTCTGAGAGCATTGCTAGTAGCTTCCCCATCTTAATGCCTATTCTGCAATGTTACAGTGCCATTCAGCAGCATAGAGAGTCACTATTTAACTTCCACGCCTAGTAGATTCCCAACACTTATTCCTTATTTCTCGTTGTATGGCAAATTTTTAGCGTTCTAAAATAATATAATTATTATTAGTAAATGCAATAGTCACTTTTTTTTTTTCAAAATTCAAAATGTTATAATTATTTTTTTTTTTTTGAGATTCAAAATTTAAGACCAGTTTTCTCATTCCCTAGATATTGAGAACCAAATATATTATTAGGAATAAAATAAGGAAGGGTAGAGGGATAGTGACACTTCCAGGTGATGTTTTTTTTATTGATAATCCTTATATTTAATGATATGGACTAGGATAAAGAAGTTGTTCCTACTGCTTTAAAGGCACTTCCTAAGGCACAACATAAACCTAACATATACAAATTTGAATAGCAATGAAGAGCGAAAAATAAAATTATCAAGGGCCACAATAAAATACAAAAAAATGAACTCCTGTAAATAACTTCACAATAATATTTATTGGGTATCCCTCATATTAGATTGACCCAACTTATGGGCTAATGTTTTGGCCCAATATAGAACCCAAAAGGGTTGCCGTAATTGAAACAGTGTGAAAAAAAAATAGTAAAAAAGAGCTTTTGCCAATAAAGGTGTAAAGTGGCATGGCACGCTACATGGCGTGCCAAGTGTGCTTCATGCCGTGCTCATGCCAACCCATTTGATAGTCGTGCCGTGCTCGTGCTAGCCAATGAAGAAAAATGTTAGGCCTAGCACGACCCATGGGCACAATATGGTTCATGCTCGTGCTTTGTTGGGCTCGTGCTTGTGCTCGCGCTTGGGCTGTGCTTGTGCTTGTGTTGTGTCCAAAGTTCTTTTTTTTTATCAATCTTAAACTCATACAAATCTAAAACTTTAACAAAAAGAAATGAAATAACTTTTATTTATGATAGAATCCATTTGCAAATATTAAATGGAATTAATAAGTATAAAAAGTAAATTACAATGTGTAAAAAAATATAGAACAAATAGAATGTGAAATAAATTATAGTTCAATAACAGAATACGTTTACAAAAAATAAGTGGAACATATTTTTCATTCTTCATTTGATTCTGCTATAGCTAAGTTTTGAAAATCTTCAATTATGTCGTTTGTCAAATTTTGGGCTCTAAGACTTGCATTATCCCAATCCTTCATGCACACAATACATTTCAAGATTTCTAGATTTAGTCTGCTTCTTCCCTTGTTCAATTTCCTATTACCTACACTAAAAGAAAACTCCAATGCTATTGTAGATATCGGAATAGATAGTAGATCAAGTGCTAGGGTAGAAAGAACAGAAAAATTCCTTTCATGTGTTTTCCACCATGTCAATATATCAAAATTAGCTACCTCTTCTACAGTAAGAAATTCAGTAAAATTAGTCTCTAAATATCTATAAAGTTCAGTACGTGAAGAAGTACTTACAATGGATTTTTCCTTTGGCAGCAATTAATGCCCAAGATGGATCACTGCTAACATCCATAGCACTTAAAGAAGAACAAGCTCATCTATTATTTGCATATTTTGATTCATATGTTTTACTTAGTCAATGAACTCGTAACATCATTTAAAGTAATTTGAAGTGTAGTGGTTAAATTTTCTGAAATTCCATTTAGCAACATTTCTACACCATCTAATTTAATTCTAGGATCCATTATTGCAGATAAACCAAAAATATGTGGTATACAATTCCAATATCTTTTAAATTTCTCTTTCATAGATTGACAAGTATCTTCAAAATAAATATTAGTTCTGTACTAAGCCAAAATATTAGACATATTATATAATTGATTTAAAACAATAGAAGAAGTACAATAATAAACACGAGAACAAATATTTGTAGCATTATAAAAAACTTGTAAAAATTCAATAATTTTAGCAATTAAATCCAATTCTTTTGTAGATAAAACAAAATCAATGTATCTAATAGTAAGATTATCATTAATTACTTCATTAAACTTCACACAAGATTGTAACATAAGATAAGTAGAGTTTCAACGTCTTGTAATATCTAATTTGAACTTTCTAGGTTTAAGACTTTATCTTTTACATAATTGACCCTATTCTTGTACTCTATGACCAGATGAAGTAATAAAAAGAATTGCAATCCTAACTTTTTCTATATGGTTCTTAATATATTTTAAGCTAACTTGCACAATCAAATTAATTATATGACATACACAGTTTGCATGGAAAAAATTTCCACCATGAATAGGATGCAAATGATGTTTAAACAAATCAATTGATGCATTATTAGCACCAACATTATCAAAAGTAATACTAAAAACTTTGTCTTCAATATTATATCCTCTAAATACATTTATAATATATTATAATATATTTAAAGCATTATGGGGATATTCCATCATTCAAAAAGCAATATTTTTTTTATACAATAACCAATAAGAAGTAATGTAATGTGCAGTAACATAAACATAACCAATTTTATTGCGACCAATCTATAAATCAGAAGTACAAGAAATTGTTGCACAAAAACTTGAAAATTCAGAAATTAGATTTTGTTTCCATTCATTGAAAACTTTAAAACAATCACTTCGAGAAGTATTTCTAGAAACTTTTTTATAAGAAGGCTGTAAATATGTTTTAAAAAAACGCTCAAATTTGTTATTATCAAAAAAAAGTAAAAGGTTGCTTTGCCGTAACTATGTATATAGCCATTCCTTCTCTTATTTTGTTTTGGGAGCATGAAAAAGTATATAAACTAATTTCAGTTGAACTAAGTTAAGATTATTTAGGGTCACTGCCTTATAGGTTCTTCAAATGACTATTTGCATGTCTGGTAAGGTGTCCCGTGCCACCATGAGAGTTGTAACTCAAAGCTTTTTTTACAAAACTTACATATAACTTTTTGTATAATATTTCCATGCACATCTTTTATTTCTTCTATAGTATAATATTTCTATACAGCTGATGTGCGTGCCATTATTGCTTTCCCTTTACCTTTATCGACTTGGTTGGTCACCATGGAAGGTGTACTTGACTGTTCAATTGAACCTCCATTGAAATCATCAATATCATTAAAATCCAAAATTCTCAAGGTTAAAATTAACAGGATCCACATTTATAATAAAATGAAACAATGTAATTGAAAATAAAATTCGAATAAGATAATAATAATATAAATGTAATACAATTAATATAACAAAAGTAAAATTCGAATAAGGTGATAATAATAATAATAATAATAATAATATAAATATAATCATGACCCTCAATCGAATTTATAGATTACTTGACTTGTAGTAAGATTGTAAGACAAGTGGTTAGTGTAAAAAATATAGAGAGAAAGTGCGTAGTTTGTGATTGTAGAGAGAGAAATTGTAAATATTATAGAGAGAGTGAATAATTTTGTGAGAAAGAATTGAAGTGAGAGTGAATATTTATAGAAAAAATTGATGAGGTCAATTTCCAAAATTATCACTCAAACTAGCTGTTATATAATTGTTGGGAGGGGTAATTTTGATATTCTTAATGAAAATACACATTTAGCCTTAAAAGTAGCCATTATATAGTTGTTGGGGGCTAATTTTGTAATTTTGACATTTAGGGTACTTTTAGACAAACTAGCCATTAGCTATGCCTAATGTTGTGCCAGTGCCTTAACCATGCTCATGCCTCTGAATACTAAGCCCAACCCAACCCTCTGGAGGGGCGTGTCGTGCTGATAACGTGGTGTGCTGTGCCTCATGCCGTGTCATGCTAGCCTGGTCCACTTTACACCTCTAGTTAACCAAGAATAGTAATAAACAACAAAAATTTGTCAAAGGTTTAGTTGATGCACACTCTTCATCAAACAGCGATTTAGGGAAATTACACTATTGGATAGAGTTAATTTATGGGTATGAAGTTCGAAACTCATTTTTTCTACAATCTAAATAGTGGAGATCGAAAATAGAGGCCTCTAGATTGGTCTATTTTGAGCAAAACGAGATTGTTGATTTGGGGAGTATTTTTTTCTCACTTGTTCTTGTTTTTCTTTTGTTGTTACAAAGACTTTGTCCCTGAGGATAGTTGTTGAAAGCATAGTGATGTATACCTCTAGATATATCTAGAAAGAACTCATTGATTGTACCCATTATTAAATATAATGGAAGAGATTTGGGCGTGTTGTGTTGTGGGGTTTTTTTACTCTTCTCATTGGAGAGGTTTTTTCTCATATTAAATTGTTGTGTGTGTTTTTTTTTCTCTTCTCATTGGAGAGGTTTTTTCCCACATTAAATTGTTGTGTGTTGTGAATTCTCTAACTGTTTATTGTTTTTCTATGATTTGCATTGGGTTATTAGAAGAGTTGTTTGTTTAGCTTCCGTTACACTGCCCTCCCATCAAAGTGATACCAGAGCTCTTGGTGTTTTGATTTGGCTACAAAAATAGAGACGAACACAACTAGAATGGAGAACTTGAAGGGTTCGAATTATCATGTTTGGAAGAATAAAATGGAGGACTAGTTTTATGTCAAAGGTTTTCATTCACCAGTGCTCTCTACTAAAAAACTTGAGAGCAAAAGTGATGAAGAGTGGACTTTGTTGCATAGACAAGTATGTGGTTATATTTGTCAATGGGTGGATGATAATGTCTTGAATCATGTGAGCTTCGAGGTTCATGCTCATACCCTTTGGTCTAAACTTACAGAGTTGTATACAAGGAAGACATGAAACAATAAATTATTTCTAATCAAGCAAATGATGTTTTTGAGGAATCAAAATGGTTCACCAATGACCAACCACTTGAATACTTTCCAATGACTCATTAATCAGTTGGCCACAATGAACCTTATCTTCGATGATAAGATACAGGGGTTGTGGCTTCTTGGTACTTTGTCAAACACGTGGGAGATGTTTAGAATGTCATTGTCTAACTGTACTCTGAATGGTATTATCTTGATGGATTTGGCCAAAAGTAGTGTGTTGAATAAAAAGATAAAGTGCAAGTCACAAGGTTCTTCTTCACATTCCAAAGTGTTGGTTACTGAATCAAGGGGGAAGAGTCAAAGCCGAGGCCCAGGTAATCATGGTACATCACGTAGGGCTTCAAATTAGTAGGCAAATGTCAAGTGCCATCATTGTGGGTTAAAAGGTCATATCAAAACGTATTATCGAAAGTTAAAAAAAGATAACAAGAACAAGTACATGAACAAGAACAATGACAACAATAAGAGAAAAGGTAACAATAATGATAATGTTGCTATTGTTGATGATTTCCTTGTTGTTTATGATAATGTTGTTGAGAATGTTAATTTATCTCGTGATGAGATGGATTGGATTATGGATAGTGGAACGTCTACCTGTGCTATATATCATGACAATAATGATAATGTTGCTATTGTTGATTATTTCCTTGTTGTTTATGAGAATGTTGTTGAGAATGTTAATTTATCTTGTGATGAGATGGATTGGATTATGGATAGTGGAACGTCTACCTATACTATATCATGATGAGATCTTTTTATGACTTATGAGGTCGTTGATTTTGGCATTATTCATGTGGGCAATAATGATCAAGCAAAAGTTATTGGAATGGGAGATGCTAGTGTTGAGACTAGTAACGACACTACACTAGTTCTCAAAGGTGTTAAGCACATTTCAAATCTTTACTTTAATCTATTATCTATTGGCAAATTGGATGATGAAGGTTATTGTAATTCTTTTTGGGTGGTGAATGGAAGCCTAAAAAGGGAGGTTCAATGGTTATTGCAAAGGGAAAGAGACATTCAAATTTGTATATAGTCTGAACTGGGATTTCCAAGTGTTACATCAACACCTGCGAAAATGATAGTTCCTCTGAGTTGTAGTACAAGCATTTACATCACGTGAGTGAGACGGGTTTGGCTATTTTGGCTAAGAAGAATGTTTTATCTGGGGTTTCAATTGCATAATTAAAGAGATGTTTGCATTGTTTAGTCAGCAAAGGCGAGTATCATTTAAATCATCTGCACCAATGAGGAAGTCAGAAGTGCTTAACTTAATACAATCCGATGTTTGGGGCCAATAAAGACAAGGTCACTTGGTAGTGCATATTATTTTGTGACTTTTATTGATGACCATTCTTGAAAAATTTGGGCATATACCTTGAAGACAAAAGATCAAGTGTTAGATACCTTCAAGCTGTTTCAAGCATCAATTGAGAGGGAAACTGAAAAAAAAAGTTAAAGTGTATCCGAATAGATAATGGGAGAGAAAACATTGGGCCTTTTGATGAGTATTACCGAAAGTAAAGTACTCGCCACCAAAAATTACCTCCGAAAACACTGTAATTGAATGGGTTAGCTGAAAAAATAAATAGGACTTTGGTGGAAAAGGGGAGGTGTTTTCTTTTACAAGCAAAGTTACCAAGATACTTTTGGGGTGAAACATTGAGTATAGTTGTACATATGTTGAATCTTACACCGTGTGTGCCTTTGAATTTTGATGTGCTAAACTATGTTTGGAGTGGTAAAATGTCTATAACCATCTTTGGGAATTTAGATGTATGACTTATGTGCATGTTCCCAAAAACAAGAGGCCAAATTGGATGACAAGACTAAGAAGTGTGCATTTTTTAGGTACGGGTTTGATGAGTTTGGATATCGATCTTTTGATTTGATTAACAGAAAACTTGTCCATAATCGAGATGTCATATTCATAGAGGATCATACCATTGAGGATATTGACAAGGCAGATAAAGATGTTCTTATTTCGAAAAAATGAAGAGATGGTTGATGTGGATCTGGTTTCAACTATTCCTACCTTGATGGTTGTCGATGATGTTTTGATTGAAAATCAAGGTATGGATTTACATACTGATAATCCTTTAAATCCTAATGAGTTTGTTGGTGTTGACTCTAGTGTTGAAACTAATGTTGAAAATGATATTATGCAAGTGGCTGAAAAATGTTGAGGAACCCATTGTTTCTAATGAGCCGAGACAGTCTCCCCATGATAGACGTCCTTCCATTCGGTACCCACCAAATGAGTATGTGTTTTTTACTGTCGAGGGAGAACCTAAAAGTTTTAAAAAAGTAATGGGAGATGAAAAAAAAAGAATGGATGGATGCCATAGAGGATGAAAGGTAATCCCTTCGTGAGAATGATACCTTTTAGCTAGTGGCGTTGCTTAAGGGAAAAAAGTAATGAAAAATGAGTTCTCTCCAGATATATCTAGAGGTATAAATTACTATGCTTTCAACAACTATCCTTAAGAACAAAGTCTTGGTAAAAACAAAGAAAAAACAAGAATAAGTGAGAAAAAATACTTCCTAAATCAGTAGTCCCATTTTGCTCAAAACAGACTAATCTAGAGGCCTTTATTTCCAATCTCCGCCATTCAGATTGTAGAAAAATGAGTTTCAAACTTTAAACCCCAAAATCAACTCAATCTAATAGTGAAATTACTCTAAATCACTTTTGATGAAGACTGCATAGCAACAAAACCTTTGATAAATTCTGTTGTTTCTTACTGTTCTTGGCAGTAGCTCTTCTTTGTTATTTTTCACACTTTTTCAGTTACAGTAGCCCTTTTGGGCTCTATATTAGGCCAAAACATTAGCTCATAAGTTGGGCCACTCCAAATAGGAGGGATACTAAATAAATTTTCTTCACTGGCTAGTTGGAGGGCATTGCTAATCTAGCAATCGTGTGACAAAACTCAAACTTTTCCCTTGGCAACACCTTTGTCAACATATCTAAACCATTATAATTGGTATGAATTTTCTTAAGTTTCAACAACTTAGCATCCAATGCATCACAAATCCAATGATAGCAAACATCAATATATTTCGACCTTGAGTGAAAAGAAAATTTTCGCGAGATCATTTGCACTTTGGTTATCACAAAATAAAACATACCTTGCTTGTTTCAACCCAAGTTCCATTGTGAAATTCTGTAACTATAACAAAATTTTCGTCGCCTCCATGACGGTTATAAACTCAGCCTCAATAGTGGAAAGAATAATATACCTTTGCAATTTAGATTGTCAAGCCATAGCTCCACCAGCAAAAGTCATTATATGCCCCGAAGTAGATTTTTGACCATCTATGCTCCCGGCCAAATCCAAATATGTATAACCAACCAACATAGGCTTCTCACATCCCAAAGTTAGTCAAAAATTTGACGTTTTCTAGAAATATTTCATCACCCACTTCACAGCCTCCTAATGATGTCTTCCCAAAATTAAAAAATAACAACTCACCATTCCAACGGCATGTGCAATGTCGGGCCTAGCACAACCCATGGCGTATATCAAGCTACCAACCGCAGGTGAGTATAGAGCATTCTTCATATTCAACCTTTCATCATCTATAGATAGACACTACTCATAATTAAGCTTAAAGTGGGAAGCAAGAGGAACACTTATCGCTTTAGCTTTATCCATGCAAAATCTGGGAAGAAATTTTTCAAAGTACTTTTCTTGTGATAAATACAACTTATTAGCACTTCGATCTTGAATGACTTGAATGCTAAGGATTTGTCGTGCTGGTCCCAAATTCTTCATAGCAAAGGACTTGCTCAAAGTTTTTTTCAACTCTTTAATTCTTGAAATGTTCTTCCCAACAATTACTATGTCATTCACATTGAGTGAAAGGATAACAAAATCACCATCGGAGAGTTTTTAAACAAAAACACAATGGTCAGCCTCAGTCATCTTGTACCCTTATTTTATCATCAACGAATTAAACTTCCAATACCATTGTCGTGGCATTTGTTTCAAACCGTTAAAACTCTTTACCAATTTACAAACATAGTGGAAGAGATTTGGACATGTTGCCTTGTAGGGTTTTTTACTTTTCTCATTAGAAAGGTTTTTTTCCACGTTAAATTATTGTGTTGTGAATTCTCTAATTCTTTATTATTATTTTGTGATTTGCATTGGGTTATTGGGAGAGTTTTTTGTTTAGCTTCCGTTACACTACTCTCCCATCAATATTCACATAGGATCTCAATTTAAGTAGAGCTTGAATAATTTGATTGCATCCTAAAGCAATTGAACAAAAACTGAGACTTATTTAACATATAAATTGAAGTGTATTGACAATTATTAACAATCAAAAGTTAAAATAATCTTTTGACTGCAAGGAATTGTAATAATCAAAAAACACCTTAGAGGCAACAATTAAATAATTTGATTAATTTTAAAATGTATTTGAGAAAGCAAGGATTAATCAAGTTAGTTATGGAGAAATTAATGGGTGGATATGTAAATACCTGAAAAATTATATAATTATTTTGAATTACATATAGGAAATCATGATCTTATTAAAATTCCATTTATATTTTATCTAAGGGTATAAAATTTTGTTTAAATTAATTATGCTTGGTGTGTATCAATACTTAAATATTTTGTTATGCATATATATATATATATATATATGTATGTATAAATTGGTAAAAGATAAAGAGTGAGGGAATGAATATGTGTGAAGGAAGCTAAAGGGTTACCAAGAGAAGTGAATGAGGGTTGGTAGTTTAGGAAGTGAAGGCCATTAAAGAGTGGAAAGAATGGGGGAGAATGTGTTGGTCGGAAATTAGGAGTAATAAATTGTATGGAGGAAATTAATGGGGTGCATGAACCTGGATGGGGGAGGAACTTTTGGAGTGTGTATAAAGCCTCTACTCAACCTCATTTCACTTTTTCTTTTTCATCATCCATATACTTCTACATGCCTACTTCATTTTATTCTGTGTGAGTTAAAGGGAGAGAAGAGGGTTGTATCTTCCCATATCTATTTGAAGAAACTATCAGGAGATGATGAGATCGTAAAAAGGCTTGGAGAGAGAATTGCTAGAAAGCAAAGAGTTAAAGGGATAACTAGAGTTTGTAGTTTTTGGAGTATATAAAATTATATCCATTTCGTTTATCTAAATGAAATAACTTTAAAGTTGTTCCACAACTGCCTGTCACTTAATAATAAGACAAAAATTTATTAAATCAAAGGTGCATAGAGTTAGGATTGTTAAGCCTCTAGATTTTTAAATTCAAAATTTTTATTAGTTTCACAATCTTTTCTAGTTATCATTCTTGATACTGGAGCCATCGTAGGAATACCTCACAAACCTTGCATGTAAGCTCATCGAGCCGTTTACCAATCACATTTTCCAATTACTGATAGGCCAAATTTACTATAAACTACGATGTTTTTATAAAATTTTTTGTATCCCTCACCGATAGGCTCACTGTTCTAGCAACAATCCTGGTCTTAATCACATCCACCACCATCCATAATGCAGAACAACATGATCCTTAACCCTAAACCCACGAAATAAATGCTAGGAATGAGTAAGACATAGCAGAAACATGTAAGTCTCATTATCTAAGGCCCAAAGTATTCACAACCTAACGCCCTGATACCATTTTGTCACATCCTTAATCTCGTTGTCCAAGACAAATGGCATGAGAATATGAAAATTTATTAAAATAAATAAAAACATAATCCAAGGTTAAATCAATATCTTAAATATAAATCAGAGTAGCTATCATACGTCAGAACTCCAATAACTATCCTTAGTTATGATATTGACTAAGGATCATCTGGTATTTTTAAAATCTCACTTTTAACATTTTCATAAAATCAAAGGTCCTATATCAGCACATCAACAATATCAATGTGGCACTCTCGACCAATTAATAATAATACATTTAACTGAACATTGCAACCTTAATCTTATGCATAAGATATGCTCCATTATGTATAATCAACCATAATATCTCAACAAAATAATATATGCATGCTATACTCAAGCATTCCTATACATATATTATAATCTCAAGAAATGTATAGTCATGTAATGTAACTTTAATTCACATAAATAATGTATTCCCATTAGGCTGTTGATGATTTGGGATTCATTTAACCTTTAAAAATCAATAGCCAATGGCTATGGGCACAAATCAGGTTCTTAAAACTCAAAAATAAGCTTTTTGTAAAAATTTAATAGGACCCGTTTGGATATGATCTGAATGCCTACTAGAGAATACCCATCTTGATGCCATTCAGGTGACAGTACCCAAAATCTAATTTTCTAGATTTGTTTTCAACGAAACTTCAAGCCAAAAACACCTTAATCATCTATCCAAGTCACAAGTTCAACAATTGATTAGAAATAAACGTAAAAATATCTCACATTAGTATGCTTAACTAGTATTAATTTCAATAATAACTCAAAGAATGCAAAATTTCAACATATATATGCATATATATACACATTTACACACACACACACACACACCACACATCAATACAAATCCTTCAATACCTAATCAAATCAAGCATATAATATATGAATATCATGCTAATAACACATAAAAACACATATGTAGGCCTTACCTACCTCAAATTCAAAAAATAGGGAGAAAAATACAAGAATCCAAGTTTAGCTTACAAACTTCTAAAGGCTATGTCTTTCGCCTTGGAAGAACCATCACCACCATGTTGTTTATGACATCAAATACTTTAAGATCCAACTGGTTTCACTCTTCAGTCACACTTTCTCTCTCTACTTTCTCTCTTTTCTCTACTGTTAGCTGAACAAAAAAAAATGAAAAGTCAGGAAAGAAAAAGAAGAAAATAATAGAAAAAGGAAAGAAATGAGGGCTGAGCCTTTGGTTCAATTCTCCACCCCCTAACTTAGCCTAAAAAAATAAAATAAATCCATTTACTCGAACCAAAGCTTAAATTCAATATTTAAATGGCCTAAAATCCAATTAAATAGTCAAAAATAAATTTCGAGTGTTAAAAAATTGATTGATTCAATAAATGAAAATAAATGAATTTTTTTTGTTTGGAACATATATTTGAATTAAAAATTAAAATTTTCTAAGATTTAAAAATAATACAAGGATGTAATATTATTTTATATTTTTTGAAATAATAATAAGGAAAAATTGGCAAAACTAAGATTGGGTCACCCTCCTACTAAGTCACTTATCATAACTTGGTTAGGAATATTCTTATATTAATTGAATAGGTTCAATAAACTAATAAAAAAGACTTAGCTTAATTAATCCCTTAATCTTAATAATTATGTTGAATTGACACCTTATCTGTGTACCTTAAGTATTTATCTACATAAATGTAATATTAGTGATTGTACTTAATTTCAATTTATTTGAGAAATGGATGACAAAAATGTTGACTATTAAAATGAAAGACTTGAAATTTTAGATGAATGTGGTCGAATAACTCTACATGTAATTCATCACGTGGAATCATTATTCAGTTTGAATAAAAAGCATTATTTTCATATAAGGTACCCTTAGAAATATTAAAAGGTAAAAATAAACTCAAAGCACACGATGTTAGGGTCATTATTGGCAACAAGGGTGATGGATGAGTAGAAATGACCTTTTTAGGCAAAGATAATAACTTATTTGTTGTTGTATGGGAGATGCCCCTTTCTAACCTAGCCAATCAGGTAACCAATCATGTGGACTAGGATTTGGGTTAGTGACATCCATTGGAATACATTGGATGCAATATGCTTAAAGTCACTAGTTCCCAAGGCTGGGGTAGAGAATGATAGAAATATAACTAACCCATGAAGACTTTAGATAAAAATCCTTTATCTAATTTACTATGACTTGGAAATTCTCTTACTTATGTTTGGAGTGTTGTATATCTAATTCTTTCCGATGACTTTTAAATGTTTAAGTGTAACAATATATGAAACCAATAATGCTATGGGATTTGATCCTGAGACTTTAAAGATCTAAATCTTATATCCCTACCATTATGGCACTGATTTCATTATGGTATAAAACTACAGTATTAAATTATTTAACGTGTAGACATGAATAATGGTTATAGGACAACTATTCAAAATTGTTGTAAATGTAAATTCACATTATCCTTCGAATTATTTGTTATTTGAATGACGTGCCACCAAACCACTATTATTATGCTATATTACACAATAAAGTGTAGTATTATAATCACTGTATATAGGTACTTAGGAGATTTTGACTACTGGGCTTTAGCAGCTCATCTTGTTGTGGGAAAAAATTTTTAGGATAATGAGAACAGGGATAAAAAAGAAGAACTAGAAAGAAATAATTTCTTTTGAAATTCCATCTAAGTAGTACTTTATTTATTTATTTTTTGCCCTGCGCATGAAGACTATTAAGTATTTTGGTCTGTAATATTTATTGGATCATTGTAATAATTAAGTTTAGACTTAATTTTTATTTTGTTGATAGGTAATATTATAAGTACGGTTGGGACGATTAAACGGCTCTGTAAATCTTATTTTCATTTAATCTTATTTTCCAATCTAAAATAAAATTTCATTATAAGCTTAGACTAATGGCTTAGAATTTATTGAAGGATAAATTAGGGATTTTAAACACCTTAATTATTCTCACATGTTACCCCTGGGTTTGGAGGAAATTTAGAGCATGACATCTTGGTATCAAGCATCGTTACATTTTTTATTCTTAAGCACCCCAAGTCGTCAAGTTGTAAAAATTCAGAGTGCGGCATAATATGCCATCACCATCATCTTTCACCTATAATCATGTCATTGTTATTACCACCACCATCATCTACTGCTATCATTTAAGAGAAGTTTATCATTTGTTGTTTTTTTTTTTCGAAAAGAAAAAAGAAAGAAAAGAAAAATAAGAAAAAAATGAGGAAGAAAAAAGAAAAAAAAAACTAATTGATGTTGGCCCATTTTTATTTATTGGTTGATAATTTTCAACTTATTGGGTATGTTTGATCAAATTATTGACCTACTCTTTGGTCCCTTAACTCGACCTATCATTTGGATAATTGGTCACTGCGGTTAAGATCTAGTCTAATCCATTGCCAAAGTTGGCCCTTTTTCATTAATTGTTTGTCCTATGGTTATTAAAGGCACGGTTCAATTTAAATTTTAAACTCAAATGGTCAAGTTTCTTACCCCTTTAAGTTTGATAGAGGATGTTAGATTACGATTAAATCAATTCATTTGATTTGTTCAAATTGATTTAATTTAATCATAAGTATTAGTTTTGAATGTGAGATTTTTTCCTCATCCAACTTATGATGAATCATGATATTAAGGCCATTATAGTGAATGTAGGTCATTTTGGTCGAATCACTCTAGACTTGTATTTGTATTGCAATTTCTATTTTTCGATTATATTATCTTATATATTAATATAAAATCTTTCACTTCCCAACATATCAACTGAGTGTCTGGGAATTAGTAAAGAAAAAAAGTAAAAAATAAACTAGAATAAAAAGGGAAAATAATAAAAGAAAAAGAAACATAAAATTTAAATAATATTCTTATTTAAGTGAATTATAAAATATATGAAAATAAACACATTATTCAATCAATTAGTTTTTTAATTTAATTATTTAATATTTAAATTTCATGCATTTTCTTTCACTTTTCGCTATGAACAAAAAAGAAAAGTAATCTTGAATCTCACGGAACAACTCACGGACTTAGAAGAAATTGCTTCAACTTAGAGATGAGAAAGTGGGCAATAGCAAGTCTATCTTGCTTTGGTTTGGTATTGGTTATCTAGAGGACGTATTTATGTATAGCTCTAAAGATGATAGAGTCATCAATTGCTCTAGGTTGGGGTCTTGATGCATTTGTAGAATAATAATCAATTACGGAAAATGAGAATTGCACGTGGCTCATTCTTTTTAAGTTACCACCACCAAAGGAAGCTACATCTGCTTTAACACCCCCCGGGTTTATAGAGATTAATTAATAGAGCTGTGCGGATCCCTGATACTAACAAGAACAAGTTTTTAGTTGCCTCAGATTAACAGAGGTTGAAAGTCAAACGCGATTGAGGTGGAATGACATCATTTGATTTGATTCAAAAGTGTTATTCCTAGGCACACATCTATTTTACGGCTAGCTATCTAGAACAAGCTTAGCATCCAAGATAAATTGGTGAGCTATGGCGTGCTACATCAGGAAAAATGTGTCTTTTTGTGATGATAAGATAGAGTACTATCACAACCATTTGTTTTTCTAGTGTTAGTAATTTTCTAAAAAAATTTGGTTGAAAGTTCTTGATTTGAATGATACTGTGGGATGTCCAATTAGATGGGAAGACATCAGTCAGTCGGTCAGTAACACCTTAAAGGTAATTCTTTGAAAAGTAGGCGTTGGAAACTTTCCCACACTTAGTTAGGAAATAATTTTCTCTTAGAATTGATTTGATTTTAAAATAAAGAATTGATTTGATTTAATAAATAAAATTTTGTGTTAATTGAAACACATTTTGAATTTTTCTCTTAAAATTGATTTGATTTTAAAATAAAGAATTGATTTGATTTGGTAAATAAAATTTTGTGTTAATTGAAACACATTTTGAATTTTTCTCTTAAAATTGATTCGATTTAAGAGAAATACCAAATTTGATCATGTTAATAATAAATCGAAAATATAATAAATATGATATATGAGGATAAATTTATCCATTTACTTAAATAGCTTAAGAAAATAATGAATTTTTATCAAATTCTATTATTTTGGATTTGATTTTAAATGATATAGAAATCTTAAAATTTGAGTTATGAAATAAAATAAAATCCAACTTATAAAATTTTATTTTAATTGCAAACATAAGAATTGAAGTGAATTCCTATTAAATGAAATCAAATTCTTTTAAATTCACCATTCCAAACGGAGTGTTAATAAATCTATATATTTCATATGGAAGAATAGGAATTTGAGAATGCATAATAATAAGCATCTAGACGAGGGTGTCACTACTAATGAGATTCTTAGAACTATGAAATATAAAACTAGAGGCTGAATCATCCCTAAGAGTGAAGGTGGCAAGTGACGAGCATATTTTGTGGAAATGAAACATAGGGAACAATAGGTAAGATGAAAGATGGAGTTTTTTTTCCATATGATGGTGGTTGATGGAGTTCTTTGGTTGATATTGATTATGCACAGTTGATGCTGGTAAAACATGATTTGGTTTTATTGTTTGGTTGAGGAGCCTCCCATAATAGCTTTGGTCATCCTTTAGCGAAGGTGGGATGGTTAAATTTTTCTTTGATCCCTTTTCAATTATATCTATAAGGGATTTGGGTTATATGCCTATTTGAAGGCAACATTCTTTCGTATAGTCTTATGGATATATTAGTTTATAGTATTTTTTCTCAACTTGGGTATGTGAAAAAGAGGCATATAACCCAAGTTGAGAAAAATAAAAAGAAAAATAGGCATATAACCCAAGTTGAGAAAAACCATTATAACCCAAGTTTTCTTTTTATTTTTCTCTTTATAAGTTGAGAAAAACCACTGTAACCTAAGTTTTCTTTTTATTTTTCTCTTTATAACTCAAGAAAAATATAAAGAAAAAAATCTAATCTAAAGTGACATTGAAAAAATGAAAAAAAAAATATAGTGCTTTACTAATAAAAAAGATGAGAAACATCCACACTAATTTGTCTTTAATATATTTTTCTTTTTATTTTTCAATATCACCTTAATTAGATTAGATTTTTTAAGCTGTTCTCTACAACATTTTTTTTTTGAAAAGAATATCATAATAATTTTTTATATTTGAAGAGATACTATAACATTTCTCTTATGTATATTTGTATCCTTTACTTTAAAAAATTTGAAAATATTTAAAGAAATTGATACATGCTCTTAATTACATTTAATTCCGAACGATGATTTTGGAGACCTCCTTATTTTAAAATTCTACATATTAGCTCTGTAACTTATTAAAATTAATGCAAATAGAATTAATAAAATAATTGAATGGGCTCTTTTACACCTATTTATCAAATAATTAATAATGGTGTATCAAATTTTTGTTCACTATTAAATTTTAATAAATTATAATATGATATTTTAAATATATATACGCTTGAATAATGATAGATACAAGGATCCATGATTATAAAATATATTTAAAATAAATTTTATTAAAAATTATTTATATATAATATTATAAAGATATTTTTTAGATAAAAATATCATTTTTAGTTATTTAATAGCCCGTTTAAAATTGTTTAAAATTATTGATTCGTGTTTGACTTACTAAAAGTAGCTTGAGATTGACTCGTTATTAGACCAAGTTATGATTGAATATGTTCGGTAGCAAAATTTACCGCCGGAACTGCTGACCACGTCAACCAGAATTGCAATCAACAACCTGCCGAACAAAGACAGAAGAAAGGTTATGGCTGGAGTGGAGGTCTTTGGCCGGAAAACCCTCCGATACTTAAGTCAGCAAGTAGCTCAAGGGAGAAAGCTTTACTAAAGAAGCAATAAACAGTAGCTTAAGTTGGCAATAGTCAGCTTACCCTCATTGTCAAGTGAAATGTCGTATTTATAGTAATGTAAATAATAAGTAAGATAATACCTGTGATTTGACTGCATCCATGCTTCTGTGTACCTCTTTTCCTTTTTTACTTTAAATGCCTTCCACTTCGCATTTAATGTCCCATACCTTTCATTAAATACTCCATACCTTTCATTAAATACTTCTGGTAGTTAAATGTGGCAATATAGTCAGAACTTAGTTGTCAAACTGTCCACCTGTCGTATCTATCAATTACTCGTAATGAAATGAACTGACTTGGTTACTTCCTTAGGGATAAATACTAGGTTCAGTCATAACTAATTTTGCATTTATGGTTGTGATCCCTCGTTAAAGCTTTGGGTCCCAGGCCTAACATTTACTAGCCGCCAATCAATGGGCCGAACAAATTGACTCCTAAGGTCTTCGGTTGTTGCCATGGGGCAACACATTATCTATAGATACCGAGAATCAGGGTATCCTTTAGAATATTGACCCAGAGACGCGTGTCCACGTATAACACTCACGTGGAACCCTCATGCTATCAACCAACTGTTCGGTAGAACACCACGTGTCATGCGTCAACGTGCTCGGTCGATGACTACGTGACTCGCTTGAATATGTTCGGCATTAGCCACGTGGCACCTTGACTATACTGTTCGGCACTCCATATGTCAAAGTATTATTTTACCCAACATTTTGCCCCCACTTTGGTTGGAAAAATATATTTTCTGAGTAGAGTAGTAGATCAGAAAAGCCTTACCTTGCCAATCCTTTCAATCTTTTCCGTGCGATTTGTCGTGTAGTGTCCTCCTGACGCGCTTCAAATTCGATTGGCCATTTCTACCTCCCGCTGATGACATGCGTAACGTCCCTTCAGTTTTTCATCTGCCGCGCCACTTACACAAGTCCCCAAATCTGGAGTGTTAAAACGTGAGTGGCCAAAAATTCAAAAATTGGGGCGGAAATAAATGCGTTTTTTTACTGCCCGCTACCCTCTCTTTGGCGATGCTTCAATTGCCTCCCACAAATACATACACTTATATATATACTCGATTCATCTTCTTTGCTCCCTTTCTGTGATTTGTGCAATCCAGTTTCCTTTGCTTTTTTCTCTGAACTTCCATCTTTCCCAGCTTTCACGTCTCCTATAAATTTTCATCTCTGGTGAGTTCATCTTTCTAATCTAGCATCTTCTAACATGGGTAAACTCGCGAATGAACTCAACTTTGAGGAAAAAATTAGGGTTTTCAACGAGAAGTATCAGATTCCCCGAAATGTAGAAATCAGGCTCGCCCAGGAAGGCGAGCGCGCACCAGGGGAATTCCCCGCAGTAGCCATCACTGAAGGTGGCCTTAGGTTCCCCCTGCACCATTTCTTTCACTCTATCATGAGCATCTTAGACCTCGGACCCAGGAACCTCACTGACAATTTCTATAGGATAGTCAATGGGGTGATAGAAATAAATAGGCGATACGGATTCCACATATCCGAGTGGGATCTGCTTTACTGTTACTCTATCCAGAAGGGGAAAAACGATGAGAACAGGTGGTATTTGAAATCCCGACCAGAAAAATCCTTGGTCTATATGCTACCTGATACGATTAAGTCAGAAAGTGACCTGTGCGTTGTCACGGGTCATTGGACACACGATCCGGACGAAGATCATTTTCCAATCGTCCCTCTGGTTTCTTTGGGCCCAGGTTGGTTGATTTCAAGTGCTACCATCTCTTACTCTTCTTCGACTTCCTACTTTTTGGAAGCACACTAACCATTTGATTTGATTTCTATGCAGCCAAACAAGCAAAGAAGTTCTGGGCCGGTGGTACTCGTGTAGACAAGGATCACCTCGATCAAGTGTTCAAATTCCTCGGGGGTCCAGATCTTTATCCCTTCGCTAGAACGGTTCCGATTTTGTTCAACTTCACTCTCTCTCACCAAACATTCATCGCTCCCCCCAAGGTTTTGCCACCTCGGAAGCAATCAGGAGGCTCCAGTGGTAGTTCAGGGCTACTGTTGACGAGAAAGAAAATTTCTACGTGCTGAAGCACCCAGAGTGGGTTCGTCCACCTCCCTTTGCTGTTCCTTTGGTTGTCGAGCAAGTTCCTGCTCCAGAGGCAGCAGTCCCCGGTCCTGCCAAACAACCGAGAAGGCGGAGACTTATTCTTTTGGATAAGGAGGAGGAAGAAGAAGAAGAAGAGTTAGAACCCCCTCCTACCTTTGAATATCTCTCTAGCTCGGGCGACGAGGGGGAAGAAGAAGAAGTCAGCCTTCCTGGGACTACTGAGTTTATTCCTGAGGAGGAAGCAACCACTATGGCTCCCAAGATCGACTATAAAAAACTCGCTCTAGCAAAAGCTATGGAGCAAAAGGTTGAGGAGGCAAAGAAAAAGAAGGCTAAGGAGTAGAAGGCTGCCGGTAAGAGGAAACTCAATGAGGGGAAGGCTCCTACTCCCATCACCGCTGAACAAATCCTCAAAGTGAAAATTGAAAAGGGGAAGGAGCAGGAGGCTCTTCGGCAAAAACCCTCTGGTCCCCCTCAGCAGAAGAAGGCTAAGACTTTGCCTACGAGGCCGGTTCAAATCATCGAACCCCCAATGCTGACAAGGGAGACCTCTGAGAAGGGGGCAGCTCCTTCCAAAGATGCGCCACCCAAGGCCGTTGAACCTATGCCTTCTCGGCCAACTAGGCCCGTGCCTCTTGCAATTGAGTACCCGACTAACCCAGTTCGAGATTCTCCTCCCTTCATCCTACAAATCCTCATTCCCAGCCTCGAGTTTCCTCAAGGCCGACTATTTATAATCCAAGGCACAGCCTTTCATCATCCCGAGGAGTACCTCAAAGGAGTCCTCCCTCCTCGGGACGTCCAGGCCACAAGGAAGAATAAACTGGAGGACGTCCACAAAACACTGATGAAGAATGCCATCTCTATAAGTATAACAATGTTCCCTTTAATCTTTTCCCTTTATGAATATCCTTTTGCCACTGAGCTCTTTCTAACTTTCTCCTTCATCTCTAGACTTCTCTCTATACCATGGAGCTGATTGCTCGGAGCCAGGCCCTCGATGCCAAAGTTAAGTAGGACAGATCAGATATCAAAGATCTGAAAACGAGTGTAAGAAGCTTGGAGAAGGAGAAGAAAGATCTCCAATCCAGCAATGATACTTTGACAAAAGAGAGAAGGCAGCTTCAGGATGAGAAGAAGAATCTCGAGTAGCAACTCAACTCTGCCCTTGGACAAGTAAAGGGAAGCAATGCTCGTGTGGAGTTCATGGACAAAATCTTGCTCAAGAGAGACGAGGAGCTATTGGAAACCAAGGGTAAACTTTCCAAGGCCGAGATTGAGCTGTTCTCTTCTAAGGCTGAGCAAAATAGACTTTCCAAAGAGTTGGGGGATTCTAGAGCCGAGCACACCAAATTGAAGCAGGAGCTTGATGGCCTCCGAGCAGAACTTGCACTCAAGACTCAAGCTCTGGAAGAGAAAGAGATTGCCCTCCGGAGAGCCGAAGAGATAGCTAAAGCTGAGGTTGAGGCTCACATAAGCGACTGCGTGGAACAGATGAAGGATGCTCACAACGACTTCTTCCTTGAGGGTTGGGAGGCCGCCATGAAGAGGAATAACATTGATCACACCAACCCTATATATATAGAGGTCCCTTATCCAGATCCGCAACGTCCAGCTCCTCAGTTCAGCTTTGAACACCCACCTCAGACTCCTTCTATCCAAACTGTCGAAGAAAATGTTGAGGAATGAGAGGTTGAAGTGGAGAGTTCCCAGAAGGACACTACTTCCCAGGGACTTAAAGAAATTAATCTAATTGTGGAGAGTGATCCTACTAAGGAGGGAGAGAAATGAGCCCCTCAACCTCTTTTTGTTTTTACTTTTCACTCCAATCACCTGTAAAAGCACAATAAATAGTGTAATTTTTTCATTTTGAATGAATGGAAGTATTTCAGTCTTTTCTAATCATTTCCCTTGCTTTGCCTTTCATGTCTTTGCCTCTTTAGAACTGTTGATGAACTCATTGAAGAATATCTTGACTTGGTCGCTGATGAGGTTATAGGAAGAGCAGTCGAAGAGTATCTCGATGTATTCTCCCATGAAATAGCTACAAATCCTTACAACAAATGTTGATGTCTTTCCTTAAACTTCATTAGGATAGCTTCCACAGTTGACAACAGTGTACATTGTAACTGTATTCAGAAATATATAATAAAAATTTATGAACTGTTCCTGTACATGCTTTCACCCATTGGGGCTTACCTTACTCTTCATACATTTCGTGTTTGTGTTCATGTGGGTGCTTTGAATGAACTTGGCCCAATAATCAAACTTTAATCAAACTATCATAACACTTGACAGAAATGCCTTAAGCATCAAACCTTTCAAGGATAATAAATTCAAGTAACGAATTGCTTTTCGTCAAGTAACTTGAAACTTTTGATAGAGAGAAATAACTTTAATGAATCCTACATACCTCAATTAGCTTGGCTGTCCTCCGGCTTACATAGAGCAACGGAGGCTTCTGCCCTCTGATAAAATTTTACTTTCCATATCAATGCCGAGCTTCCTTGAAATGATTCTTTGAGTTTTGAGAGCTTTTGCTTCAATTGTACCAACGCTAGGCAAGCTGAACGTGGCTCCTTTAACAATTCTTTTCAATAAGCCGAGAAACCGAATTTCAGCTTAAAGAGAGCACCTGGTCAGTCAATAAACCAGGGTTGAACCTGCACCCAAAGGGTGCGGTTCCCTTTCTGTACCAACATTCGACAAGCCGAGCGTGGCTCATTTCTGACAATCATTTTCAAAAAATCGAGGAATTGAATCCCAGTTTAAAGAGAGTGCCTGGTCAATAAATAAACCAGGACTGTACCAACATCCAAAGGGATGTGGCGCCTTTCTGTACCAATGCTCGGCAAGCCGAGCATGGTTCCTTTCTGATAATCCTTTTAAAAAAATCAAGGAGTTGAATCCCAGTTTAAAGAAAATGCCTGGTCAATAAATAAACCAGGACTGTACTAACATCCAAAGTGATGTGGCGCCTTTCTGTACCAATACTCGGCAAGCTGAGCATGGCTCCTTTCTGAACTAACACCCAAAGGGGCGTGGCATCTTTCTAGTAAATACTTAATTGTCTAAAGCTTTTGGAATTGCTTTATTCGCTTTCAAAAAAGAACAGCTTTCTAAAAAATGTACATAATCTTAAATAACAAATGTACAATAACATTAATGATAGTACAGTTTCAAGTGGGCTATGTTCCACGGCCTTTTGATTGGCTTTCCTTCCACGTCCGTCAACCTGTAAGCTCAATTGCCGAGCACTTCTGAGACGAGGAATAGTCCCTCCCAATTGGCTCCAAGTTTTCCTTCTGTCTGGTCCTTTCTACTTCCCATTAATTTTCTTAACACAAAGTCGCCAGCTTTGAATTTTCTGTGTCTGACCCCTTTATTAAATTTCCTCCTTGTCTCTTGCTGATAGTTGGCTAACCTTAGTGTGGCAAGTTCCCTCCGTTCGTCAATCATATCTAGGCTCATCGCCATTACTTTATCATTTTCTCCTTTATCAAAGACTTGCGTCCTAATGCTCGGCAAGCTAACTTCCAGTGGAATGACCGCTTCAACTCCATAAGCCAGAGAAAAGGGAGATTCTCCAGTTGATCTTCTGGGGGTTGTTCGGTAGGTCCAGAACACTGATGGCAATTCATCTACCCATTTCCCTTTTGCTGCCTCCAATCTTTTCTTGATACCACTGAGGATAACTTTGTTTGTAGCTTCGGCTTGACCATTGCTTTGGGGGTAAGCTGGTGTTGAATAAATATTTTTTATCCCATATCTGGAACAATATTTCCTAAATGGGGCACTGTCAAATTGTGTCCCATTGTCGGAAATAAGCATCCTAGGAATGCCATACCTGGTAATGATGCTCTTCTAGACAAATTGAATGGTATCAGCATCTTTGATGTGAGCCAAAGGTTGTGCTTCTACCCATTTAGTGAAGTAGTCAGTGCCGACCACTAGAAACTTTCTATTCCCTGAAGCGGTAGGCAGTGGTCCCACAATGTCGAGTCCCATTGAGCGAATGGTCAGGGACTGGTTAGTGGGTTGAGTTCTTGTGCTGGCTGGTGAGGTATTGGAGCAAACTTCTGGTATTTCTTACACTTTTGAACATAAGCTTGAGCATTGTTCCCCATCCTCGGCCACCAGTACCCTTGTGCAATAGCTCTGTGTGCCAACGACCTGCCCCCAGTATGCGCTCCACAGATCCCTTCATGCATCTCATAGAGGAAATCTTGCACTTTATCAGGATGAACACAAAGAAGATAAGGACCTATGAAAGACTTCTTGTACAGCTTATGATCAGGAGAAAGCCAAAACTTGGTAGCCTTTATTCTCAATTTCCTTGCTTCCGTTTTATTTTCTGGGAGAGTACCATCCTTTAGGTAAGAAATGATTGGGTCCATCCAAGATGGAGCCACTTCAGTACACATTACCTCTCCATCTTTTACAATGCTCGGCTTCTTAAGAACTTCCAGGAAAACCTGGTTTGTCAGCCTTATTCGAGAAGAAGCAGCCAGCGTAGCAAGTGCGTCAGCGTGAGCATTATGATCTCTCCCAATGAGCTCCACGCTAGCTTTATTAAAATCTTCAATCTTCGTTTTTACCAGTTGTAGATACTCTGCCATCTTCTCACTTCTAGCCACATACTCCCCTTTCAGTTGGTTGGCAATCAACTTAGAGTCAGTCTTTATTACCACATCTTTTGCCATCAACTGCCAAGCAATGTTGAGTCCAGCTAGGAGAGCTTCATACTCTGCCTCGTTATTAGTAACCTCAAACTCAAGCTTTATTGCATATTCAATAGCAACCCTTTCTGGTGTAGTCAAAACAATGCCTACACCAGCTCATTTCCTAGACGAAGACCCATCGACCTCAATTTGCCAAAGTTATGCGGCCTTCCCGTGTTCGACTGGGGCAGATCTTACTTCCACTTGCCATATCTCTTGTGCTGGACCTGGAGCTGGGGTGGTAAATTCGGCCATGAAATCAACCAAAACTTGAGCCTTTATTGCGGTTCTTGGAATAAACTTTATATCAAATGCTCCGAGGGAAATCGCCCATTTGGCCATCCTCCCAGATACGTCGGCCCTTTTCAATAGATGGCCAATTGGCTGGTCGGTTACTACTTGAATGGTATGGGCATGGAAGTAATGGGCTAACTTCCTGGAAACCATTACCAATGCCAGGGTCAACTTTTTCAGGGGAAGGTATCTGGTGTCTACCCCCTGCATCGTCTTGCTTGTATAATAAATAGGATGCTGCTTCCCTTTTTCTTCCCTTAACAGGACGGCGCTGACTGCATGTTCTGAAATCTCCAAGTATTGTTGCAAAATGTCCCCCGGCTGCGGTGTTGAAAGTATCGGGACAGTTGTTAGATATTCTTTAAGTTTGTCTAGTGCTATGTCTGCCTTAGTGTCCCATTGCATTTTATTTGCACCTCTCAGTAATTTGAATAATGGTCGGCACTTGTCAGACGATCTGCTAATGAACCGATTGAGTGCCGCCACCATCCCTGTAAGCTTTTGGACTTCCTTTTTAGTGTGCGGAGGAGAAACATATTTGATGGCTTGTATTTGATCAGGATCAGCTTCGATTCTCCTCCTGCTCACCAAGTGGCCCAAAAATTTGCCCTAGCCAACTCCGAAGGCACACTTGGTAGCATTTAGTTTCAATCTATACCTGTCGATGGTCGAAAAGACATGCTGGAGATGTTGGAGATGAGTGTTTGGCTCCTTGCTTTTCACCACCATGTCATCAATGTAAACTTCCATCGTTTGTCCGAGGTCTTCTTCGAATATCTTCGTGACTAACCGTTGGTAGGTGGCTCCGGCGTTCTTCAATCCAAATGGCATGACCCTGTAACAGTATATCCCTCGTGGTGTTATGAAAGAAGTCTTTTTCTCGTTAGGGCCGAACATGGGGATTTGGTGGTATCCCCTATATGCGTCAAGGAATGACATCCTGGAACTTCCAGCCGTTGAATCGACGAGCTGGTCCATCTTCGACAGGGGAAATGGATCCTTTGGGCAAGCTTTATTCAGGTCCGTGTAGTCTATGCAAACTCTCCACTTCCCATTTTTCTTCTTGGCCACGATTGTGTTGGCCAACCACTCCGGATAAGAAACTTCCCGGATGGGCTCATCCTCCAACAATCGACCGACTTCCTCTATGACAGCCTCTGCATGCTGGAGAGCTCACCTCCTCGTCTTTTGTACCACAGGTTTTGCCCCTGGATTCACATTCAGCTTATGAGTCATAATTTCGAGGGAAATACCTGGCATTTCATGTGGAGTCCAGGCGAATGTTCCAATATTCTTCAAGAGCATCTCCGTCAATTCCAGTTTCTTTTTGGCGCTCAAATTTGAGCCAACCAGGAAGAATTTGTCGTCCTCGACGGGACCGACCTGATATTTTTCTAGCCCTTCAATAGCTTTCTTCTGTGGGTCTCTGCCAACATCATCAATCTTTTGGGCGTCTTCGGACAGCTCCATCAATTGGACTTGCTCAAGAATAGTCTTGGATTTGAGGGCTGCAGTGAAGCACTTTTGAGAGACGTCTTGGTCCCCTAAGACAGCAATCACTTCCCCACCATATGGAAACTTCAGCACCTGATGATAGGTTGAGGGGACTGCCTTCAGGGCGTGAATCCACGACCTCCCTACTATAGCATTGTAGGAAGAAGGGGAATCCACAACAGTAAACTCAACCTCTTGCTTCACTGGGCTCACATGTACAGGAATAACAACCCTACCCAGAGGCCAGACAGAGGCCGAATTGAATCCTATGAGGGGTCATTCTGCCGGCTCCAAATCTTCTGCGGTCAATTCGAGCTTCTTAAACAAGTTTAGGAACATGACCTCCGTTAAACTTCCAGCGTCAACCAAAATTCTCCTCACTTCAGAGTCGAACATGCCTAAAGTAATTACCAGGGCATCATTATGCGGCGTCCGAACACCAGAGTGCTCGTCTTCGCAAAAGATGATTCTGTTTGCGGTAACTTTTCTCGGGCGCTTGCTCAGCTGATCTGTGACACCCAAGATTTCTTGTGTTTGTGAATCAAGGGAGCAGTTGATGACGCTTTGGGGCCGTTGCTCCATATGGATAACGTGGATGACTGCAGGCCTAGCAGTATCTCTACGCGACCTGGCTCTCGGTGGGGGTTGTACTTCCTCGGCATTCTCATCCCCGGCCATCTCATCTCGTTGCCTCCTGTGCTCTCTGTCCTGGGGAGCTACCTCTTTGGTTCTGACCTCATCTATGAATTCTTTCAAGTGGCCCTTCCGTACCAGCTCTTCCAGGTGTTGCCGTAACGATCGGCAGAAACCGGTGCGGTGCCCTATGTCTTGATGGTACGCGCAGTAATCCTTGGAGTTCTCATTTCCAGGGAAATCTAGAAGCTTCCCAAGCCATCTAAAATATGACTTATCCTTGATCTGAGGGAGGATCCTGAAGATCGGCACCTTGAACACTGTGTTGACCACCTCGAAAACGGATTTCTCTTCATCTAGGAATTTAGGGCCTTTTCCCCCACTTTTATTTCCCCTTTTGCCTTGGGGTCTTGCCTCTTTTTGTTCGGTCGGCTTCGTCTCGTCCTTCACCTTAGCATATTTTTCAATTCGGCACATGAGATCAGACATATTGGCTGCGGGCTTTTTGGTCAAAGAGAGCCACAACCTATCCTCCTTCTGCAACCCCAACTTGAATGAAATGACGGCCAGTTGTCTGAACATTCCTCCACCTCATTGTAGAGCTCCAAGTACCGGCGGGTGTAATCTCTTAACAATTCCTCGGCTTACCTTTTCATGGTGAGGAGAATGTCGGCGGTCTTTGGTTGTTTAGTGTTGGCCAAAAACCGGGTGACGAACTCCTCGGTCAGTTGCTGCCAGCTCCGGATACTGCTAGGGGGCAACTTATGGAACCATTATAGTGCCGTATCCCCCAAACTAGAAGGGAATACTCTGCACATGAGATGATCATTACTGCTCCATAGCATCATGGCCTGCATGTAATGGCGATAGTGGGCCAAAGGGTCAGTCTTTCCATCATAGAGGTTAAGCCTTGAAGTTTGGAACTTCTCCGAAGGCTCTGCTTCACTAATTTCATTGGTGAACGAGAGGCTGAGATCCTCCCCAAAGCTTTCCTTGCCATCATGCGTGTACTCTGGCCCTGAGCGCCCCACTCTTCTTCGTGCCCCCATTCCTCTACCTTCATTTTTTCCGCCCTCTTGCGCTTCATAGTTATCTCTTCCTCATCAGAGCGATCCGCATCTTCTGAATGTGCCTCTGGAGTCTTTCTTAGTGAGCCCTTTTTATGGTGTGCTCTGGTGAGTGGGCCACCGTCAGATCTCGCGCCACGTTTCCAACAGTTTTGACATGACGCACACCCTTCCTGGGGGAAATGACATCACGTCGCGAGTGAGAGTGCACCTCTTCTTGTTCGTGGGTATCCCCTTCATCTTCCTCAGTGAGGTCCTCATAGAGAGCATCATAACTTTTGTCTGACTCTGAATCAGATTGATTAGAATCAACTTCATGGCCCGCAGCAAGCTTTTCCTTTTCCTTGCTTAATTCCAGCAGAATCTCTTCCAATTCTGCTTGCTTTTCGCTGGCCTTAGCCATCAATTCCTCTCTCCGCTTTACTGCCTCTGGATCATCCATTTTCTTTCTCCTGGCATGCTCTAGACCCGGAGTCCGGATAACTAGCGCGCTCCCTTTGGCCTTAGCCGGGGTGGAACCATCCCCTACCCGTAGAGATGGTGGGGGAGTGGTGTTTCCTCCTGAAGTCATCGTGTAAATAACTGCTAAAAGTCTTAATAAAGGACCGAGTGAAATGCTAATGATCAACAAGACATGGCTAAACAACGAGCCCCACGGTGGGCGCCAAATGTTCGGCAGCAAAATTTACCGCCGGAACTGCTGACCACGCCAACTAGAAATGCAATCAACAACCTGCCGAACAAAGACAGAAGAAAGGTTACGGCCGGAGTGGAGGTCTCTAGCCAGAAACCCTCCGATGCTTAAGTCAGCAAGTAGCTCAAGAAAGAATGCTTTACTAGAGAAGAAATGAACAGTAGCTTAAGTTGGCAGTAGTCAGCTTACCCTCATTGTCAAGTGAAATGTCGTATTTATAGTAATGTAAATAATAAATAAGATAATACATGTGATTTGACTGCATCCATGCTTCCGTGTACCTCTTTTCCTTTCTTGCTTTAAATGCCTTTCACTTTGCATTAAATGTCTTCTACTTCGCATTTAATGTCTCATACCTTTCATTAAATACTTCTGGTAGTTAAACGTAACAATATAGCCAGAACTCAGTTGTTAAACTGTCCACCTGTCACATCTAACAATTACTCGTAACGAAATGAACTGACTTGGTTACTTCCTCAGGGATAAATACTAGGTTCAATCATAACTATGGTGCATTTGTGGTTGTGATTTCTCGTTAAGACTGTGGGTCCTAGGCCTAACATTTACTAGCCGCCAATCGATGGGCCGAACAAATTGACTACTAAGGTCTTTGGCTATTGCCACGGGGCAACACATTATCCATAGATACCGAGAATCAGGGTATCCCTTGGAATATTGACCCAGAGATGCGTGTCCACGTATAACACTCACGTGGAATCCTCATACTATCAATCAACTGTTCGGCAGAACGTCACGTGTCATGCGTCAACGTGCTCGGTCGATGACCACGTGACTCACTCGAATATGTTCGGCATTGGCCACGTGACACCTTGACTATACTGTTCGACACTCCATATGTCAAAGTATTATTTTATCTAACAGAATACAAGTCATTTGAGAACCGATTGGCACTAGTTTTTAAACCAAAAAGCTATTTGAAAATAAGTTGAATATTTAAGTTGGCCAAAAAATAAATAAATAAATAAAAATTGTCTAAGTGTTTGGTGACAGTCAAAAAATTCAAATTTTATTTAGATTTTTGTGCACAAGTTGTTTGTATAGAATAAAATAAAACTTAATATTTTATACAAAAATTAATATAGATCCTTTATAATATATTTAATAGTATTATAGGGATTGGATATTTACAGGTAAATGATTTGCCTGAGATAAGATAATGGTGGAACTTTGACAATGTACTTTATCGTATATTTGGTCATCAACAGAGTTAAAATTAAATTTTTTAATGAAGTTTTAGAAATAAGGAAAAAATTAATTTACTAATAATTTTACAATTTATTAAAAATATATTATTTAAATATAGTCTGTAGTTTTATAATTTGTTTAATATAGTTTATTAAACAAATCGGATAAATTTAGTTTTTAAATTTTTATACTAAGGTATTTTGGAAATTATATTGATTAAGCGAGATTATTTTTGAAAAAATCTATAAAATTTTAAACTTTTCATGCCCGCGGCAAGTTGAAAAGTTTTTATATAATTTCAACCTTTTTACTTTTGCGTTTTTACCCTAGAAACCAGCTTATGTAGTCATAAAAGAAGAAAAAAAAGGAAAAAAAATAGACAACCAATTATACTAAGTTTTTTTAATCAAAAAGTCAAAAAAAAAAAAAGGAAAAAAAGAAAAAAAAAAACTTAGAAACCAATGCCAAATATAGCCTAATTTGAAGCTTTACACGATTAAAGCTTAACTTAATAACTTTTTTAGATTAAGCTTACGACTACGTAATTAATGTGTTTAAATGGTGTTTGATTGACTAAAATTAATTAAAATTTATTAATTTTTACTAATTGTTGGTATGTTTTTCAATCAAATTTTATCACATATCATTTTTATATTAAATTTTTATATTTTTACTGTATTTTTTAAGTTAAATTTTACTAACTAAACACTCTTAAGTATTAAATGTGTAGAATTTTTTAAAAAATTCCCGGGTGGTAAATTACATATTAAGGCAGTGTATTTAATCCGGAGAGACAGAGAGGGAGAGATCTTAAAAATACTGCTAATTAACCGGAGGGCTGTAAAAAAAAAAAAAATTAAAGAGGGTAAACCAATTCAACCCACAGAGACACAGCCCCTGGCAGTCTTCCTTGCTATATAGCGGGTTGTGACAGCGCTCTGGAGCTCTTTCCGATCACCGTTCGGTGGTTATCAGAGCGGTTTTCGGGCGTATGGGGAGGATGGGACGTGGTGGTGGAAAGACTTGCTCCGCGAATCCCAATGACTACAAGCTTCTCGAAGAGGTCGGTTACGGTGCGAGTGCGACGGTGTATCGGGCGATCTATCTTCCTTTCAATGAAGTTGTGGCCGTCAAGTGCTTGGATCTCGATCGCTGCAATAGCAATCTGGTTCGTCTCCTCATCTTCACTAGTTTGCACTGTTCTATCTTTATGTATCTATTGTTTGGTGGTTGCATATACGATTGACTTTATACGAGCTGAATTGTTGAGATTCCGAGGCGAGGTTTTTTCTTCGAGATTAGATTGGGAGCTGCGATTTGGTTTCAGTTTGTAATCTTGTAGTGTAGTTTTCATCTGTTGGACTATGCAAGTGCTGTTTTGTTTTCCATTTCCAATTATTTTGAGGCGGAAATTAAAACATAGTGAGAATTGAGATCACAGATTCGATCAAATGTCTCATTTTTTTGTTCTGGCGGAGTTTGTTTACCTTTGAATTGCAGCATTGGATTGCTGAATTTTGGTCTGCTGTTGGTTCAGATAAATTTGGAACTTGCAATTGGCTCTTTCACCAAACTTATGATGCATTGAGTTAGTTAATGGCAAATGATTGACTTCGGATTAGATTTTTGGGTTGGAAGCATCAAACTTTGTCGGATTTATTTGTGTTTCAAGTGCAATATAAATGCATTGATATGTGTTTTAGACTTTCAAATACAATATTACCGCGCATGACAACGAAAGCTGAGTAATTTGATTTGGAGGCAATAGGATTACAAAAGCTATTTTGAAATAGGTTTCTTTGTCTTAGCTAAGCTGATATATTCTGCTTCTCAACTACTAAAATCCATATATTGAATGCCAACAAAACTTTATTGTTGATCTTCTATTGCTCATATTTGATCCTGAAAGCTTTGATTTAGTCAAGATGCTGCGCTGATCGGATGCTTAGATTGAAGAATGCCATATTAGCTGAAGAAGCGAGGGATAAACTGGTTTAAAGTAGAATACGTATAAAAAATTTCTGACTGCACCTTGAATCTATTGCTGCGTATTTGATTCTTTTCCATAATTACTTTGTACCTCTGTCATTACCATATCAACATTTTTCCATTACGAAACCTATTGGTTATTTTCCACCTCTAATGGGTTAGCCAACACTTTTGTAATTCAAAGTGAGAAAAATTTCCAGGAATGCAAAGTGGAGGAAATCCAAAGTATTGATGTTGGCATGGGTTTGGTATTTCCAACAAGATTCTTTCTTTATAGCAATCATTTAATAAACACGCATACATTTTTGGGGGGTTTAAATGTGTGAGTGAGAGTTCATATTGAAATCTTTGTAATCTCTCTACTGCTAGAGCGCACGCACACTCACACACAAAAGCAGGCCTTTCCTCCTTTTCTTCTCCATGCTTAGTTTGTTTTCCTTTGAATTCTAGTTTTGTGGTTTGTGCTGGATCTGCCTGGCTTAGGTAACCGACTAGGCTGTAAGATCATAGTTATTGGAATCAGGCTTGGTAGTGACACATTTTGATGGCTGTGGCACAGGTCAAACCAGTCAATTGCAGGTTGACTCAGCTTACATGGTCCAGTTTAGCAAAAATTCTTGATTTTCTGGAGTCCTGCAGAATGAACATCCCAAAAAAGTTGCCATAATCATCAATTTAGGCCTCCTTAATTGAACTATAGATTTGAATGAGGATGGTGCCATCTGAGCATTTAAACGAGTGGTAGGCAATCACTTGGATACACTATAGAGTATTGAGGTTATACCTGTCTAAATAATCATAACGCTAGTAAAGGAATCAATTTTTCCTGTCATGTAGTAAATGACTTATAATCTTCCTGTTTGAATTCCTGATTCTTCAGCAGATACGCTAGAATTTGATTACATTCTATGGTGTACTAATTGAACCTTCATGTTACTCTTGCTTTTCCACACATTTAACTGATTTGTGTCTGAAATAATCATGGTATGATTTAATATGTAAATTGTCAATAGGTCTTGCCTAGAAGAAATAGTCTATAATGTGAACTCTGACCATGGGTTGTTTATAATTTTTTATGATGACTCCAATGAATTATGCTTCTGTTCAGTCCTCCTTTTTTTTTTTTTTTTTTTTTTTTTTCCCCTCAAGGGTTGTCTCATTTTTCAGGATGACATTCGGAGGGAGGCTCAAACAATGAGTTTGATAGATCATCCCAATGTAATTAAAGCATATTGCTCATTTGTTGTAGACCGAAATCTTTGGGTGGTCATGCCATTCATGGCTGAAGGTTCTTGTCTCCACCTCATGAAGATAGCTTATCCAGATGGGTTTGAAGAGTCTGCAATTGGTTCTGTTCTCAAAGAAACTCTTAAGGCTTTGGAGTACCTGCATCAACATGGACACATCCATCGTGATGTTAAGGTTGAACAAATCAAATGATAATAATCTGTTGCAGTAATTAGATCTCTTCTTTTCCTTTTATTTTAATTTTCATTTTTCCTTTTCCCTTTGGAATCACGTAGGTTGGTCAGGTTGCAATCTTGTTTTTGATCATTTATTTGTTGCAGGCTGGAAATATACTACTTGATACTAATGGGGTAGTAAAGCTTGCTGACTTTGGTGTTTCAGCTTGCATGTTTGACAAAGGTGATAGGCAACGCTCAAGAAATACTTTTGTAGGAACTCCATGCTGGTGAGATATATCAATAAATCAAATGCTCTTTAGTTTTCTTCTTCTAACATCTCTCTCCCTGTCTTGGTGGTCACTTTTTTGTTTTTTTTTTTGGTCTGTAAAATATCTGCTATTTTAGAACTATTTTGTTATAATGTGTGTGGAAATTAATTACATATCAAAAAAGAGTATGAGCTTTTAATTTCTCTTTGATTTAGGATGGCGCCTGAGGTGTTGCAGCCTGGAAGCGGATATGATTTCAAGTGAGTACTTTTCCATAGCTTCAGGTGTCATTTTCCTAATTTAAAGCTTTATGGATAAAATAGTTTTTCCTTGCAATAATTGGAATTAGGTATATAATTTGGAAGAGGAGATGATGGGGGCTCTTTATACCTGCGCTTAAATGACATCCCCATGTTGCAAAGACCGTTGGCCTGAAAAGTTTGGAAGACACAAGTTTGATATGCTTTTCTTTTCAAATTCGCCATCACCTGATAACCTTCTTCAAACCTTCAGTTAGAGGAGTTGATTTGTTTGTTTACATAGAAATTTATTTCCATTTAACTAGAAGGAAAAAGACAAAAAAAAAAAAAAAAAACTCAGATTAGGGAATAACGAGTAAAAACTTTGGAAGGCATGAGTTTAAGATGCTTTTTTTTTTCCAATTCGCCATTATCTGATATCCTTGTTCAAACCTTCAATTAGAGGGGTTGATTCGTTTATTTACATAGAAATTTATTTCCATTTAAATAAAAGGAAAAAGAAAAAAAACTCAAATTAGGGAATAAAGAATAAATTATGGAAGATAAAATGAGCTTTGTTTAATAATTAACATTATGCCTTTGATTTGATCAATTTGGCTGTAGAGTTTTAGATCTAAAAAAACTTTTGCTTGTAGAGTGTTTTTTTTTTTTTGGTTTGGGAGAGAGAGTGGGGGGGGGGAGAGTGTGTGTGTTGAGTTGGCTGCATTACAACTACTCAAAGTCAAGTTGGAATGCTTTAACCTTTATCAACTCCATGTCCAAAATGATGAAGAATATGAAGTGTCAAGGGCAATGAATTTTATTAGTGTGTGAATTTTTCTGGAGAACTCTATTGGATCGTCATATTTCTATTTACACCATATATTTTTCAAAATTTAGATGAAGATTATTTTTAACTTGGAAATAAATCGTAATTTGCATGAAACGAACTGTTTCATGGAATTCATAACAAGTTTCATGTGTTTTAAGAAAGGTTCTCAGGCTGCTTTAGTGAATATCAGGTATTATTTTGTATATTTGCTAGCTATTGATATTTGATAAATCATCCCATGCTAGAAGTTATGTAGCTATCGGTCAAAGTTAATTGTTTCGGCATGCCAGCATCATATTTTCTACATTGCTGTGCGTTCACTAGGATTTTTATTTATTTTTTCATAAGCAACTATCGGGATTTTTATGCTTAAGGAATTGTTTGGACTAAAAAGATTGCAATCTATGAAGCACGGATACTTCAAATTAGGCGCCGTACTCGTATCGGATACTTCGGGGATACGGATACAGTTAGGATACGGCCGGATATGTATCGGATACGCCACGTGGTGTATCCTAATTTTTATTTTAAATTTTGCATAGGATACGGCTGGGATACGGTTAGGATATGGGAAGGATACGGCTAGGATACTGGGGGTCTAAAATGTAATATTTTAAACCTTTTTGGGGGTACAATTGATATGATAAAATTTTAGTAGGGGCCAAACTATAATTAACTAAAATAGATTGATATGATTGAAGTTTGATCTAACTAAAATTTAGGAAATGAAAAAACTATTTTTATTTTGGGATGTATGAAATTGTATTTGATACTTTTTGTTATATTTGTGTTTTGTGTATGAATGATGTTGGTAGTTTTGAGTATGAATGATGTTAATTTATGGATTGAAAAGTATTTTTCAAACTATATAATTGTTATTTATAAAATATTTAGTAGTATATACATGCTATCTTCAAAATGATTTTAAATAAAAAAATATATTTTATTTTATTTTTTTGCCGTATCTTTGCCGTACCCGTATTCTCATTTTTTTAAAATTGCCGTATCCCGTATCCGTACCCGTACCCGTACCCGTACCCGTACCCACTCCCGTATCCGTATCTGTGCTTCATAGACTGCAATTATGTGCGACATATTACATGCTTTCATGTGTGCATATTATTGTGCAACTGTCAAGCCATGTGATTGTCAGACTTGGGGTGTGGTGATAATAGATAAATCACGGGCACTTTTGATTCATTTGTTTTTATTGAATCAGATGTTATATAAAACCATATTTTCCTGGTTAACCAAGTATGTGTTTTGATTAGTGATCTGAAGATACTAGGATGCCACAGATTCACAAGGACTGGTAGTCAAACTCGAAAGAGGGGGAAGATTAGGATATGTAGTAAGTTGAGCTGGTTTAGGTTTGTTAATGTAGCATTAATATTTAGAATTAGTATAGCATTAATGGTTAATGTATCTGGATACTTTGGTAATCGAATGGTCACCAAGGTAAGCTGTGTAGTCTTTTACTTTTGTGTATATAAATCAGTACACACACTAATTCATGTGTGTGGAAATAGTTCATCACAATCTTATCATGGTATCAGAGCATGATTAGTGAGTGTGATTGAGTAAAAGAGTCGTGTAAAATAGTGAGTCAGTGAGTCACTCACTGTTTATCAATGTTCACAGTCAAACAAACCAAGGTCTCGTGTCATTTTTCAAAGCAAAGGTCATCAAACCTTTGCTTGTCTAGGTGGTCATTGTGCCAGTATTGATCGCCGGAAGTAGACGACCACCGTCGGAGGAGCGCCGCCGCCGGAGAAATTTCCACGCGCCACCACGCGCCTCTACTGTCACTGCGTGTGGGCTTCGCGTGCTGATGCCAAAGCCGCGCGTGAGGGCACGTGTCTCGACGTCTGAGTTCCGACCTTCTTTGTCGACTGTTCTACTCCATGTGACGAGTCTACCAGTGTAATCAGATTGGTAATTAGCCAACCTTTGTTTGATTCCTCTCCTTTGTCGTCACTGTTCATCTGCCGTGTGTCACTGTTACTGTTCAACATTGCATTTTTTTGATCTTAAATGGCTGCTGGAATCCCAATTGATCAAAAGATAATGAGTGGTTCTGTTCCAATTCCACAACAATTGACAACTTGAAAGTTGAATGGAACGAACTACATCCAGTGGTCCAAGGCAATTAAGATTGCTTTAACTGGATATGGTAAGAAAATGCTTTTAACTGAGCCAGCACCTCTTGAAGATGATCCTAAGTTTGATATTTGGGTCCAAGAAGATGCCCATCTTGTTAGTTTGCTGTGGAATTCCATGGAGCCCAATATCGCTGACATGTGTACTCACTTAGACACATGTAAGGATATATGGGAGTATATTCGTCTGTTGTTCTCCAGTGATCTCACTCGGATGTAAGACCTATCACTGGAATTCTTTCAGCTCCAACAGTCCGGCAAGCCAGTTACTGAGTACTTTGCTTCTCTCAAGCGTGTCCATGACGAATTGAACTCTCTGCAACCATTATCCACAGATATTAATGTTATGTAGAAACAGAGAGAACAAATGGTAGTGCTTCGTTTTCTTGCTGGGCTAGATCCTGAGTTTGAGCCTGTCAAAGCTCAGATACTTAGTGGGGCCACTCTTCCCTCATTCGCAGAGACATGTTCCAGGGTTATGAGAGCTGCATCTAAGGAATCATCAACTAATTTTGAGCATGCACGTTCTGCCTTAATTAGTCAGACTCCCCTAGATAACAAAAGCCTTGTTCATCTGTCTTCATCTCAGTATAATGAACGTGGACGTGGAAATCGTGGCCGTGGTCGTGGAGGTCGTGGTACTAGACCAAGATGTACTAATTGTGGCCATCCTGGACATATTAGGGAGAATTGTTGGGATCTCCATGGGAAGCCAGCTTACATGGTTCATGCTGTTACATCTGATACTCCTATTTCCTCTGATAAGCTTACTGCAGGAGAACCATCTACTGTGACTCTTTCGGGAGAGGAATACACCAAGTTCCTCCAGTATCAGAATGCTCATTAGGCATCTCTTCCAACAGCATCTTTAGCCCATCGAGGTAATCCCACTACATGTGTATCTATCTCTTTAAATACATCTTAGGCCATTGATTCTGGTGCTTCAGACCATATGTTTGGTACATCTTCACTGTTCTCTAATCTTCAGTGTTCATCCATCCCCAATGTCACCACAGCTAATGGTTCATCCAATTCTGTAAAAGGAGTTGGTAACATTTGTCCATCTTCTCATTTGTCATTATCCTCAGTGTTATATGTACCATCCTTATCTTTCAACCTTATATCTGTTAGTAAATTTACTAGGCAGTTGAATTGTTCAATGACTTTCTTTCCTAATTCCGTGATTATTCAAGATTTGAAGACAAGGAAGAAGATTGGAGAAGGGCATGAACCTCAGGGACTCTACTACCTGTCTGGTCCATCTACTTCTTCACCTATGTCATGTTCTGCAGTAGCTTTTCCACTGAAAATTCATTGCCGTCTGGGGCATCCTTCTTTTGATCGGTTAAAATCCATGATACCAAGTTTGAGTCAATTACAGTCTTTAGAGTGTGAGTCTTGTCGGTTGGGAAAGCATCACCGTGCTTCCTTTAGTTCTCAAGTCAATAATAGGTCCTCGAGTCCTTTTCATTCAGTACATTCTGATGTATGGAGACCTAGTTGTGTTATGTCCAAGTTGGGTTTTAAGTACTTTGTTACCTTTGTTGATGATTTTTTAAGACTTGGGTTTATCTAATGAAAGATCGTTCTGAGTTATTGTCTATCTTTCAATCTTTTTGTCTTGAAATAAAAACTCAATTTGATGTATGAATTAAGATTCTTCGTAGTGATAATGCGAAAGAATATTTTTCTAAACCCTTTACTGATTTTATGACATCTCTTGGCATGATTCATCAGTCATCATGTCCTCGTACTCCACAACAGAATGGAGTTGCTGAGAGGAAAAATTTACATTTGGTTGAAACAGTTCGTTGCTTAATGTTTCACATGAAGGTTCCAAAGTCTTTTAGGGGGACGCTATTCTCACAGCTTGTTACTTGATCAATCGAATGCCGTCTTCTGTTCTGTAAGGTTGTTCCCCTTACTTTGTGTTGTTCCACCAAACACCGTTGTTTCATCTTCCTTTACGCATATTTGGATGTGTTGCATTTGTTCGTTAGCTTGAAGGTGGGGTTGATAAACTTGACCCTTGTGCCATTAAGTGTGTCTTTTTGGGATATTTTCGGGTACAAAAGGGGTATAGATGTTACAATCCTTCACTCAATCGATATTTCATATGTGCTGATGTATCATTCTTTGAAAATACCCCATTCTTTTCCAATGATTCTTCTGTGTCTGATTTAAATGAAAGTCTCCCTTTGCCTTTGGTTTCTTCTTTTCGTCTTTCCTGTCCTGATGTACAGGTTTATATCAGACAAAGGGTAGTTCCAGATCTAGAGTCTATCCTTGATACTTCAAGCACTTCACCTTCTCCTATTTTGTCTTCAGATCCTGCTCTCGAGCAAGACCTTTGTGACCTTGATCTTCCAGTTGCTCTACGGAAAGGTAAACGAGCTTGTACTTCCCATCCTGTATCTAACTTTGTTTCATACACAGCTTTGTCTCCTTCATATTATGCCTTTGTTTCATCATTGTCCACTGTCTCTGTTCCTAACTCTGTGTCTGAAGCACTATCTCATTCCGGGTGACGTAATGCCATGGAAGAAGAAATGTCAGCTCTTCAAGCCAATGATACATGGGACTTGGTCACTCTTCCTCCTGGGAAATCCATAGTTGGTTGTTGTTAGGTATATAATATCAAAGTTCATCCTGATGGTGCAGTGGATCGGTTGAAAGTAAGGCTTGTTGCCAAAGGATACACTCAAATCTATGGTCTTGATTTTTCTGAGACTCTCTCTCCTTTGGCCAAGATTACATCAGTACGTCTTATCATGTCTCTTGCAGCCACCTTTCACTGGTCCCTTTATCAGCTTTATATCAAGAATGCTTTTCTCCATGGTGATCTTGACGAAGAGGTGTATATGGAGCAACCTCCAGGTTTTGTTGCTCAGGGGAAGACTGGACTTGTCTGCAAATTGAAAAAGGCATTGTATGGCCTAAAGCAATCCCCTCGTGCATGGTTTGGAAGGTTTAGTGATGTTGTGACAGAGTTTGGGTTGATACGTTGTGGTGTTGATCATTCTGTTTTCTACCGTTATTCTCCTCAAGGAAAAATATGGTTGCTGGTCTATGTGGATGACATTGTAATCACCGGTGATGATACACAAGGAATTCATGATTTGAAGATATTCCTTCAAACCAAGTTCAACACCAAAGATATCGGTCTCCTGAAGTACTTCTTGGGCATTGAGGTTGCTCGATCACGCATGGGCATTGTCCTTTCTCCGCGAAAGTATGTTCTTGATCTGCTCTTTGAAACTGGTATGTTAGGAGCTAAACCAGTGGATACTCCAATGGATCCTAATACAAAACTACTAGGATACAAAGGAAACCTATTGGAAGATCCTAGCAGATATCGTAGATTGGTTGCGAAGCTTAATTATTTGACAATCACGCAGCCGGTTATCTTATTTGCTACAAGTGTAGTAAGTCAATTTCTTGATGCACCACGGACTAGTCATTGGGAGGCGATTATTCGTATTCTAAGATATTTAAAAGGTACACCAGGATGTGGTTTATTGTATAGAGATAACGGTCATACACTTGTCCAAGGTTATACAGATGCAGATTGGGCTAGTTCACCAACAGATAGACGGTCTACTACTGGGTACTGTATTTTTGTGGGAGGAAATCTAGTGTCATGGAAAAGTAAAAAGCAGATAGTGGTGGCAAGATCAAGTGCAGAATCTGAGTACAGGGCTATGGCACACACTTCCTGTGAATTAGTTTGGATACGTCATATGTTGACAGAATTGGGAGTTCTTGGATCCCAGCTCATGGACTTATTTTGTGATAATCAAGCAGTTGTCCATATTGCAACTAATCCAGTGTTTCATGAAAGAACTAAACACATTGAAGTTGATTGTCACTTTGTGAGGGAAAAGATTCTACAAAATGTCATCAAAACAAGTCATGTGGCTGAAGATCAGTTAGCTGATTTGTTCACTAAAGCTTTAGAAGAAGCAAGAGTGAGATATATTTGTAACAAGCTTGGAACATATGATATATATGCTCCAGCTTGAGGGGGAGTGTTAATGTAGCATTAATACTTAGAGTTAGTATAGCATTAATGGTTAATGTATCTGGACACTTTGGTAACCGAATGGTCACCAAGGTAAGCTATATAGTCTTTTACTTTTGTGTATATAAATCAGTACACACACTGATTCATGTGTGTGGAAATAGTTCATCACAATCTTATCAAGGTTATATAGGCTGCTTACTTGGTTATTGTGCTATCATTGTTTTGCAGGGCCGACATTTGGTCATTTGGAATTACTGCATTGGAGTTGGCCCATGGTCATGCACCCTTTTCAAAGTATCCCCCCATGAAGGTAAATGCTTATCATCCAATGAGTACTCAGACAAAAATATTCACACAGATTCTAATGTCTAATGTATCTTTTGCTTTTGCTTGCCTGCCATAGGTTCTCTTAATGACCATACAGAATGCCCCTCCTGGACTTGATTATGACCGTGATAAGAAGTTCTCCAAGGTATCAGCATTCATTTTGGTTGATGAACATTTGTGGGACAGTCATATATTGTTCATTCTCATGTGGGTGAAATATTTTGAAATGTATAAATTAAGTCTGTGGCAATACTTCTTCTTGTAGAATCAAATGACTCCATGTGTAGTTTTTACTTCAATTTAGTTATTTTTTTTTTCTTTTAATTTTTGTTAATCCAATATCAAATATTCCCCACTGTGAGCAGTCCTTTAAAGAAATGGTTGCAATGTGCTTGGTGAAAGATCAGACAAAGAGGCCAACCGCTGAAAAATTGTTAAAACACTCCTTTTTCAAGCATGCTAAGCCTCCAGAGCTTTCTGTGAAGAAACTCTTTGCTGACTTGCCACCACTGTGGACTCGTGTGAAATCTCTACAGGTATGTTGTCATGACATATGATTTGCTTTTACTTCTCTTGTTACATCTAGTTGATGAAGTACCGAAAGTTTGCAGCTTAAAGATGCTGCGCAGTTAGCACTGAAGAAAATGCCTTCAGCAGATCAAGAAGCAATATCACAGGTTAGAGACATTTTTTGGCATTAAATGTTTGGGTTAAGATTGTTTCTTATCTGTTTTAATTTGCTCCTGTTTTCTGGGTTTTATTCTACCTTTTTGAACATCTCCTAAAACCATCATACCAGTGAATGTTGCACCTGTTATATATGGGAAAATTATTGCAGGTGACCATTTTTGCGACAGGAACTACTTTTTGTTACATATCCTTGTGTGTATCATTCTAAGCAAAAATGTTAGAGAGTGGCCAGTCAAAATGCTCTTGGGTCAAATAGACTGCTTAATGCTCAATGCCAACTTGCATTGATGGTGTGAAATGATGCAGCCTGAAGAAATTCTTCAGGTGCATGTTATGCCTCTACTATTTGCAGGCCAATCAAAATGCTAATTGGGTTGAACAGTTTACTTTGAGCTTAATGCCAAAGTGTATTGATGGTGAAATGGCAAATGTTGTGCGACCTGAAGAAATACTTCAGGAGTGCATTTAATTTTCTTAGATCTGGGCTTTATACATTTAGTGGGAACTGGTAAATCACATTTGAGCTCATGTGGTTTCCGTGCAATCTGCCACTGGAGATGTAGGATTGGTTTCAGTTTCTATAATCTGGACTTGGCCCTATGCATTGCAGAAGGAGCATTTAATTTTCTTTGATCTGGGCTTTATACATTTAGTGGTCACTTGTAAATCACGCTTGAGCTCATGTGTTTTCCATGCAATCTGCAACTGGAGATGTAGCATTGGTTCAGTTTCTATAATCTGAATTTCATAAGATGGTGATTCATCTTTGGTAAAAAGTTTCCCACGAGTTACGCTTAGATGGCTAGACAACCAGGTGCTTCAATTTGCGAGGTAAAGACTCTATCCAGTAATAGAAAGGATTTCCAGAGTTTTCTTGTTCAATTTACTTTATAGTAGTCTGGCTTAGTTTTTTAGTAATTTACTAACCAGTACTCCCTGGTGGGATGCTTGGAAGCTTGCTCTTTGGACTAAAAGGGTTGCTAGATTTTCATTCATAAAACTGCTTAAGGACATCCTTTACTTGAAGAGTAATTGAATGGTTTTTGGACTTTTGCGTTCTATGCTTCATCTGCCAAGATGCCATGCACTTGCCACCCTTTAGGATATTCCCAGCAACATCTGAAGTGGTTCCTTTTAACAGTTTAAAAGATGCAAATCATGCAATGGTAAGTTGATGAAGATTGGATCTTAGTTAAAGCTGTTTGTGCAAGAAAAATTGCTCTATTAGCACAAGTGGTGCAAGCATATGACCATTTTGTAATTTGTATATATGTTTAGGGTAATAGTTAAACAGAAGCACTGGGCTAATATTGTGGAGTCTTTCATCTAATCACTTCAATAACTGTGGTAACAATTAGATTTTTTGGCAGACAAAAACTTCACAAGTGAAACTAATTTTGGGTATTTGATCTGAATTTGAATGTTGTTCTTTTTCTTTCTAATTGTAATTTCTCACTTGTCCTCATCAGAGTGAGTATCAGCGAGGTGTTAGTGCGTGGAACTTCGATATTGAGGATTTAAAAGCCCAGGCATCTTTGGTAAATGCCAAATACCTTACTTACAGATTTTCAGTCAAATAATTCATATGAAGATGATGATTACGTTGTGTAGTTTGCTCATGGTAAATCTAAACTAATCCTGCTTTTGCTCTGGCAGTTGCAAGATGATGACGAGATACAAGAAATCAGGGAAGAAGATGAACGGATGAAACCAGTTGTTAATAATAAGGTTGTTGATTTTTATTTTTATTTTTTTTAATATTCATAAAACATTGTCTTGTTTTAAAGCTTTACAAGCATGCTGATTGGATGCTGCTTCCGAAAATTCCATCTAGGTAATTGTTCCTTTTGGAATCTCACATTCTATAGGAAATTTAGTTTATAATTTGCTTCCATTATTGGCAGGATGCATCTTATTCGAGATTTAGGTTGGGGAAATCAATTTCCACAGATGACATTATTTGCAGGTAAATGTCCTCTGATTTGGACTTTAACCAATTTTTTTTTTTTCCCCATGGTTTCCTATCAGTATTTATATGCTTGTGGTTTCAACTATTCTGCTCAAAATGGTAGTAGTTAAGTTGATGGCACATTTTAGATTAAACCTGGTTAATTGCAATAAGTTTTGACAATTTCTACCAGGTTATTCATGGTGGTGGTCATATGTTTCATTCTGGACTGATTCTGTCACAGTAGACAGTAGTTCAAATGACAAAAATCTAGAAACCCAGAGAAAATATTCCCTAAATATTCTGTGCATTTTGGATTTTATATCCAATAATTTCTAATAACTCTTATATCTATATTCGAGTTCAAAGAAAGATGAAACAAAATTATTTTTTTCAACTGCCTAACCGTTTGACTATTTTTGGATTCTAGGATTTGATGTATCCTATACCATTAACTAGGATAAATTAATTGTTGAAAATACCATTAACTTACTTCCTCTTATATAATGGTTGGATAATTTGACCCCACTTTGCATTTGTCCTGACCTCGGTGTTGGTCAAGTACCTTATTGTTTTACTGTTTCCTCTTCTCTCCTGTTACACTTGCTATCAACTGCTGTTTCCTGCATGATGCAAAATTCTTTGACAAAATCTTTTTCAATCTGTTTCTCAAAATTTTCCACAGTTTTGTTCTGTGTGTTTTTTGTGGGTTTTTTTTTTTTTTGGGGGGGGGGGGGGGTTCTTTGAGGCTTAGGCTTATAATTCTGCTGATTATAGGTTTATCCCTGGTTATAATTTGTACTTGGCCTGTGCATTTGCTTGATTTCTTTTGTTTATTTGTTGTCTTTGGCTGCCATTTATGTGTCAATAATAGTTTTTTTTCTCCCTTTTTGTTGTAACATATAATTATTTCAGTGAACAAACAAAAGCTGATGAATTTCCTTCAGCTGAGTGCTTGAGCAAAAAGGGTAAAATTCCAGAAAGTGAGTCTGACCGTGGAGCAAAAATTGGTTTGGAGAAAAATGGATCAAAAACTGACTTGCCACCAGCAGCCTCAGAGAAGGATGCTATACATGCCAAGGGGAAAAGTCGCCAGACTCAGAGTGGGCCACTGATGCCTGGTGTTGTGCTAAGTCATTCTGTGTCTGAAAGAGGGCGCTTCTTTGAAAGGTTTGTTACTTGTTTTATCCGTCCATATATTTTGAAAGGGACATTTTGAAAGGGTAAATTAGACTTACTTCTCTTTAATATTTGGATAATTACACTTAGCACCCTCAACATTTAAAAGTCACACTTGCCTTCTTTATTTTGAAATGTTGTTAACATAGATCTCCTTCTGATAAAATCAAGTAATCAACCGTTAAAACTTAACATAAAATGTCAAAGTAATCAAAATATTTTAGGTATTTTTCGTAATTTACCCCTCACTATCTAACATCTTTGTCAATTTTCATTATAAAAATTCCTAAGAACAAGTTAAAAAAAAATAAGGAAAAACAAAAAAATCTTGGGATTTTTGTAGAGACAACTGATAAGATGTGAAAGGAGAGAGAAAATAAGAAAAGCACCTAATATTTTGATTACTTTGACATTTTTTGTTAAGTTTTAATAGTTGATTTTATCGGAAGGAGGTCAATATTAACAACATTTCAAAATAAGGGAAGCAAGTGTAAGTTTTAAATGTTGAGGGTACTAAGTGTAATTACCTAAATGCTAAGGGGAGGTAGGTGTAATTTACCCATTTTGAAATTGTTTTTGAGTTATATTAATAGAAAGCAAGCACCAAATGGGGTTCTATCATATGTGGTGAAGTGGGATGAGCTATTGTACTAACCTGCTTATTCTCGTGAACCTCAAATGTGATGGTGTTGCATCTCTACTATCAGTTGGTTGCTGCTTCTGACTTTTTTCAATTCCAAATGATCAATTAAGTGATAATAACTGTGGGACAAACAGTTGTTGGTGTAGATCATTTATTTGTTGGAGAGTGTAGCATGACTGGGAGAGGAATTATGCAATGATATTTTTTTTGGCCCCTGCCCCACTCCTAGAAGAAAAAAAAAAAGAAAGAAGAAATAATTTCATTGAAGTTTATATGGGTTGCTTTTACTTATTACCATGGCAGTAGCTTCAACTGCAGAATTTAATTCATGAACTTTTTGTCAAGTTGCCATTCAAGTCAAACCTCTAGTGGAAATGAAAGTGCAAAAATCTGTGAATTGTTAACAACTACTGCTGGGTAACAGCTTGGATGGCGTAATTTACTCAATAAATTTCCTCACCTTTAATGACCGGTGCTCTTGGATGCTAAAATCCTCAATTTTTTCCTTGGGCGTATCGGAAGATATAAAAGACATGGTATTTTGGATGTCAAATTGTTCAAATTTTCCTCTTGGAAAATATGTATGACCAATTGCTTATTTTGTTCAGAGAAAATGTTGTGTGTTTTCCCTGACACATATTCCTCTGTTAAATAATGTATTTGTATTTGTAGTCAACAATTCATAACATCAGGCATGCATAATTTCGTTATTTGGAGCCACATTAACTTATAAATTTTTGTTTCTATATGCTTCAGCCAGTGTTAAAATAGCCGGTAAGTTTATATTTTATTTGTCATCAGGTGTGAGAATGAGAATCAACCATTGGCTGAAAGACCCCAAAGAGAAGTACGAAGAGCACCCAACTTTAGTGGTCCATTGATGCTTCCAAACCGTGCTTCAGCAAACAGTTTATCAGCTCCTATAAAATATTCAGGAGGTAATAAATTTCTCTGACAATTTGTAATAAAGATGTATCATCAGCACTTTTTATCATTACTATGATAACCATTCAAGTGGCTATTGTTTATAGAAAGCATTTTAACTTCTTATGTTTTAGAAACTAGTTCGTCTGTGAAGCTGATTGTTGCATCAATACATCCTTTTCTTATTTTTTTTTCTCCCTTTTCTACACCAATAGGATTCAGAGATTCTTTGGAGGACAAGTCAAAGGCCAATCTGGTGCAAATAAAAGGGCGGTTCTCAGTAACTTCAGAAAATGTAGATCTTGTGAAGGTACAGCTTTACCTTTATGGTATGTTTGGTTTATTAACTGTCTGCTGCTAACATAGATTTGTTTTCTAGGATATTCCGTTATGTACAAATCCTCGACGGACGCAGGTGAGTATATTTATAAAGTAACTTATTTTGTATGTACAGTTCTTGATGCTTATTCATGTAATCTATAGGGTTCACCACTAAGGAAATCTGCTAGCGTTGGAGACTGGATACCTGATTCTAAACCAATGGTTTGTCTCTGCTAGCCTCTTAGATTTATGAATAAGCCACCTTCATCTTCTTATTTGTATAGGCTCCTGAACAATCACTAAAGTAGTTGCAAACATATTTGCAAAAAAATCACTTGCACTCACACAAACATATAGTGATTGATTATGTCGCATGTACATGGAGAGACACGAGCACACATACAGGCACTATGACATGTTTACGTTACTGGTGTGAGATGTGGCAATCTGTTGGCTGTTATGACCCTTTTTTTGATATATGGTACTACAACAAACAACATGATTTTATGTCAATCCAATTGTTTATCTATGATTATCTAACTGGTGCCATTTTATTAATGACATCTAAGTAGTAACCGAAAGATGCAACCTTTTTATTGCTTCTTCAGTCTGCGGGTCAGTTACCGAAGGAAATGTCCAACAGTAATATACCTGCATCATTCCTTATGCCCCACCTTCAAAACCTTTTCCAGCAGACATCAATTCAACAAGTAAGTTGAAATTACATTCAACCTTTAGTTCTACATTTGATTCTGGGAATGGAATTGCACTGAGATACTTAAATCTCAGGACCAATGACTTTCTTGTTGCAATTGCTATTGTGATGCCAGGATCTCATTGTGAATTTGTTGAATAGCTTACAACCTGCTGAGGTAGTAGATGGTGAGTGGAAGATTTAAGATTATAATATTAATGTGGACATCGGTGAAAGAGTTGCTTAATAAATTTAGATTGGATTATCATGTTTTTGTCTCAGCTTCTCAAAATGGAAAGTTGCCTCCGTTACCTCGTGGTTCAGAGAATAATGGGAGTGTAAGTTCATCTGTGTTTATCTAGCTTATGTTTAATTTAGTGCTTAAATTTGTGTTCTTTGTAAGGATCTTTCTGGTCATTCATGTCTGATGTATATAATTGTTAATCTGCAGTGCTCTTGTAAAATGTAAGGTTTTACGTGTCATTTTTTACTTAAAATAATGGGAACAAGGAACATATCTTTTATATATATATTTTCCTTTCATTAGTGGTCCCAAAATTTTATTGGAACTCCTAAGGCCATGGTTTTATTGAGGGAAAGGAAAGGAAAGGAAAGGAAGGGGATTCAAAATTTCCTCTCGTTTGGTTGTGGTGGAAAATTGAGTAAGTATGGAATTGAAGGAATAAAAAAATCAATTTATTAAAAAGTGCCTTTCATTTTCTTATATTTTTTACCCAACCAAATAAGAACATGTGTTTGCAATTTTATATTTCCTTCATCTTCTCCCTTTTTCTCTTTGCCCTGTGCTCCTTTTTCCTCACTAGATAGCTGATTGAAACACACTCTTAATAGCAATGTTACATTTTCCTCCTCTTGCTATTGGTAATATGTTTGAAAACACTTTCTCTATTTGTGTTGTCTTTTCTATTTTGTCTCAAATTTCTTATCATGTGAAAAATTCTCTTTGACGCATATGATATGGTTTTTTTCATTAAGTGAATAAAATCATACAGTTTATGTTTTCCACTTTTTACCCTGGCTGTGTTTTTCCATTTCTCACACTAATTGTGGAATGGAAAAATTACCATGATACGTTCATTTCTGTGCTTGTTTATTTTATTTTCCCTTCACCAGTAAATTGTATGCTTTACCCATATGATTTTTAGTTTGTAGATGCTTCATTATTCATGCTGAGCTCTGGTATCTTAATAGATGGTATGTTTTTATTTTATATGGCTGGTTGGACTGAAAAAAACCATGATCAATTATAGACAATTTTTTCATTATTTTCCAGGTTGAATCAACAGTTTCTGAAAGAGAGCGTTCACTGCTTATTAAGATTTCAGAGCTTCAAGCCAGGTTGGTCTAAAAAATGTTTCTAGAGTCAAAAATGCTGTTGAATCTTATCATAACTCCATATGTTTGCAAGGGGAGATTATTTATTGCTCTCTCTCTCTCTCTCTCTCTCTCTCTCTCTCTATGTGCAGGATGATTAACCTGACTGATGAGTTGAATGCTGAAAAATTGAAATACATTCAAGTGAGTCACCTTTGCGTAATAGTTGAGTGAGTCTTAATGATTGTTTAATTGGGTTGGTTATTGACTTAGGATACTTGGTTGACAAAATAGTATGACGTTTCGTCTAGTTATTGTCTTGTCTTGGAAGGGAAAACTTGAGTTGCTGGTATCATGAATAATGGTTCTCAATGTCTTATTTTTGTACTACGATTTGCCTGCTTCCAGTTGCAACAACGGCTAAATTCTGTACCTGGCCAAGAAGAAGATGCCGGTAAAACAGAAGGGGATGCTTGAATGCCAAAAATTTTGATGAAATGTAAAGCGAGATTACCATGTATATTCAGGTTATTTACTTCTGCAAAATTCAATTTCATTGCAACCTTTACCTTCCTGCTAAGTTGTGCACCTCTTTCTTCTATTTCTTTCCCCACTTAACATCCATTTTGTGCTGCTGATAATACAGAATGAAGTGCGCTGGCTTTCGTGTTTGTGGAATTGCAAGTTTCCTATCAACAAATCCAAAATAGTCAGCTAAGCAAGATACCATTTCTTTCATTTATTAGGAAAAATCAGAAAAAAAGAGGTCTTCCCTGTGCAGTGTCATCCATTTAGCTCCTGTTGTCTGTTGATTGCTTCGAGGAGTCGCCATGAAAAAAAAGGAGGTTGATGGCGGCGTTTAATTTGTTGTATTTACAGCACCCATATACATATATATATATATATCATGTTTAATAAATGTTATTTTGTTAATAGATAATTAGTACAAGGGCTTGAGTTTGGATTTGTTTCCGTAACTCTCTCCCCCCCCCTCCCCTCCCTCTGTGCGTGTGTGTGTTTTGTGTGGAACTATCATATTTGCTACGATGGTTTGAAAATGCTGTGCTGGAAGACATGATTGTGTATGTGAATTTTGTCATTATCTGGGTGTCTTGGTCATTGTCAAATATTCAAAGCGTGAAGGGCTTGCCAATCGGTTGGTGCTATAGGGGGCCGGCACTGCAGAACTTTTCTATTTTGGAAGAAGTCCAATGATGGTCTTATTTTGCTACATAATGTTGAGGGTATTTGTTCGAAGTGGAACTTACATTAACACCTTCTAAATATTTCAAATCGTAACATTTAGGCCAGTTGCAGCTTTTCAACTTTTAAAAATTACAAAATAACTTCTGGGGACCACATTGGACCACAAGTAATTACAGAAAAATCTTATAAGTTTTTAGCAATTAAATAACATACTTTTATGGAATATAAAGCTTACAATCGTGTTTTTAGAACCATCAAAACTATTATATCACTTGATGACATGTTCTAAAAAATTAATAACTTTCACTAAATATTATTAAAATATTGAAAACATTATTTACAAATATTTAAACACGCAAACATTTATTATTCATGACATCCTACATCGGGATGCTAGGGTGGGTGTTTGTGTGGTGTATAAATTTCAGTTACAAATTGAGTTTTGACCTTTGGTGGGTTAGGTTAGTTAAAAAAAAAACTAAAAAGCAACATGCGTGTCTAGTGCTCTACTTTTTATATGAGTTGTTCAGTTCAATCTGAATCTCAGTCCAAAGAGTTGTATTGGGCGATAGGGGTGATACCGGTCCGATTTGGTTCGGTTTTGGGCTATTTATGGGACCGGACTGGATTTTCGGTTTGAAAATTTTTAAAACCGAAACCGGTTGATATAATTTGGTTTCGGTTCAATTGGTTTTGGTCCAGTTTTCATTCGGTTCCAGTTTCAATCTGGTTTTCATTGTAGGCTACAATTTTGAGCCAAGTCCAATATAAAAAAAATTCAATTCTGGCCTAATATATTAAAAAACTTATAAAATTACATTAATGTAGTTTTCAAGCCTATTACGAACTCAAAAAATATTTTCATCTCTAGCCTAATTTTCAGTCATGGCTCAGTTTCCTCCACTGTGGCATTGTAAGCAATTGGTGGGTGTTGTCCAGTGGTAAAGTCATCACTTGAAAACTTTGGAATCTTGAGTTCGAGTCCCAACCACTACATTTTGCTACACACTTGTATATAACCGGTTCGGTCCAGTCCAATCGGTTTTAAAAGCTCTCAAACTAGAAACCAAACCAGTTTCAAAAAATTAAAATTTTTTAAACCGAAACCAAACCAGATTTTAAAAAATCGGTTTACAAAATCCGGTTCGGTCTGATTTTTTCGGTTGGTCTGGTTTTTTCAATTTTTTATAACACCCCTATTGGGCGAGCATTCCATATCAGAATGTTAGAGTGTGTGTGTGTGTGATGAATAAGTTCCACTTACAAACTAAGTTTAACTTGGTTTGTTGGGTTGGGTTAATTAAAAAAAAAACATTTATTACTCACAAATATTTAAACACACAAACTTTATTATTATACTCAATTATCATAAGAATTATTACAAACAGAAGATTAGAGAGAGAGGAGGAGAGCACTTTGATTTTTCGACGCCCCCATTACAACAAGACTTTTTTATATGGCCCACAATCCTGGATTTCAAATACATCACAATAAAAGATAAGGAAAGAAAAATGAGAATAAGAAAAAGACAGACAAATTTATTAAAATAGTAACAATTATTGGGAAATCCTTTTTGATTAAGTAGATTTCTTTACATGGTCTTTACATGGGTTTTGTCGTGTACTAGATAAAGGTACATTCATCCATGACCCGTTTTAGAAAAAGTTTATTATTTTTCTTTTGGCAGTATTTCTGGTTGATCACTATGCTTTCGTGATGGTTTAGCTTTCGTTAGCTTTCCATCATATTCTCTATGTTGTGCCAAGTCTCTTCATTCATATTGATCAGCAAGATAAATTATTACCTTTGATGATGCATCAATTTCCATCCGACTAATTTTGTTTAAAAAGTCAAACACTTCTTTTCTTTGATTTTCAATAGCTTGGAACATTAATGAAACGAAAGATACAAATAATTCTGTCATCAGTAGCCATATGTTTTTCTAGCATATTTTGTAGAATCTTTAATTAGTCCACCATTTTCTGCCCAAGACCATAATAGAATTTATTCTTTTGAAATGGCCTCTTCTTTTTTATCCCATCTTTCTCTTTTGTGGAGGAAAGACGATTATCAAATGAGGAGTATTCCCTCAATTTCCAGATTTGGAACGGCTTAAAAAAATCTTTTATTGTATTGCCATCGCACAGAATTGTAAACTTCAAACACCATGACTTTTCTTTTAAAATTATAGGAAATTTTGCTAATCATAGCTTTGATCAGCGCTGCAAAATGTTGGTAGGCTGTTGCTTCCAATGGATTGAAGATGATCTTTTGACTAAACCCCAATCAATTGCTTCTAACCTCCAATTGTCTAATTGAAGGTCAACTAAATTTTTTTGCTATGAAAAATGGGATCATATTTGGTTTTATCAGAAAATTCTTGTAGAATCGGTTTAATACTTTGATCATTAAATAAATATCAACGATCGAAAAATTTTACTCTAGGAAGGACTTGTTTAGCCTTTTCATAAAACTTAATTCTTTTAACTTTTTCATAATGAGCATTACTAGCAAAAATTTCAAAATCTCCATAATTTGTTAAATTTCAGAAATCCTTTGGTAATCAAATAATGAGGTTTCAAAATTACATTTTGAAATCCTATTTCTTAACAATTCTTCCAAATTGTTGACTTTATCTTGGAGCTTTTTTAGCTCATATGCAATTCTTATCATTACTTTGCGGAATTCATAATTTTTTTTTTCTGAAATATGACTTTCCCATATTTTATTAAGGGAATTGTGGAGTTTGTTCTCCAAAACCAAGATTGAAGAAATCTAGAATTATTTCTTTTGCTAGAGCAAGTGGCTTTTTTAGCACTACTTGAGCGTAGCTTTCATGAAACATGCTTTTCTAGAATATTTTTTCTTCATTTTTTTCCCACAAAACCATTTTCAGCTTGTTTAGCATATACTTCTTTACCCTTAAGCTATGTTTGGTACATGGAAATGGAATAGAATCCATTTTCACTATAGCTATTCTCATGTTTAATATCAAAAAATTAAGTTAGAATTCTATTCCACGGGAATAATTGTTCCCACATTAAGTGGGAATATGCATTCCATAATTTAACTGATGAAATAGCAATTCCATTACAATCAAAATTTGATTCAGAAATTGAAAAAACTAAAAATAAAAATAAGCAACTACTTTGTCACTATTGGAGAAAAGGCTTTGAAGCGATCCCTAAAAAGCCAAAAGCGATCGCTAAAAGGTATTTATGATTGCCTGGCGACTGCCAACAATCAGTCGCGATTGGCTCATCATTAAAAAGTATTAGTGATTGGCAACGCAATTGCTATTATATTTGCGACCGCGCAGCAACCGGCGGTGAGCAAAAGTTGATTTTTTTCTTTCTTCCCCGTGAAAATTGGTCCAAGTGGCGTTATTTGGCGCGTAATTATTAGCGACCACCTCTTTGTTTTAGCCATCACATTAAGCGGTCGCAATAAATATGGAATTTTTTTTAATTTATTATTATTTTTTATTATGGTAATTATTGTAATTATTTTAATTACTTGTTTACTAATTATTTATTATTTATATTATTTATTTATAAATATTTACTTCAAATTTAATTTAATTTAGTTATATAATTTAATTTGCACATATAAAAAAATTTAGATAAAATAAAACAAAAATCTACATTTATATATACAAAAACAATATCAAATTTAATACAAAAGAAAAATTTGTTACATACCAATGTTCAGAATACTAAAAGTAAAATACAAGTGTATTGATTGTTATTCTCAAATGATAAGCATCAATCTTAATAACTTGCCACTAATCATCCTAATCCAGTCCAAGAGGGCCAGCCGCCATCGTCCGAGTCCTACAATGAAACAATAACGGAATGAGAAAGTATTAACAAGACACGAATAAATAAATTTATTAAATTTTAATTAGTAATAAAAATAAAAAATAATATTTCTAACCTGAGGAGAAAGAGGATGAGGATGGCTCTAACTCTGAGATAGACGCCTTTCCATCTCGGCCATCATCTCAGCTCAAAGTGACGCCTCTCACAGTCCATCTCTGCTCGAAGGGTCTGAAACAAGTCCTGGTATCGACGTTTGGCCTGAGAGAATGACTCCGCTCGTGCAATGGACCGGCATAGAATGCCTGCGCCCTACATAAACGTATATCCACGGCCGTCACGTCCAATGATAGAAAAAAATATTTCATACCTCCTCTCATTAGACTCCTTCTCATCTGGCGGCAGCTTGTCTAGACGTGTATTAAACTGAGCCTAATGGAAACAAGACAAGATGGATAAAGAATATAAGTAACTACATTATCTAAAGCAAAATTAAACATATTCATTGGCTGAAATATAAAAATTAATTACCTGTATGGCCTGAACCTCTAGCAAATCAGTATGTCGAGTCACCAACCACATGGCCATCTGATCAATCCTCAGGGCTTCTCCGTCTTCTGTTGAATAGAAAATTATATGTTAATAATTTATTATCATAAGATATGAAAATAAACAAAAATTTTTACATGGTAGGCTAACGTTTTACCTCGTGGCAGACTTGAATAAAGTGCCGAGTCCCCTCCTTATGGCCGGGGCCCTGCATCCATTGATTCTGTGAGTTCCTTTCATCTTCTCCTATTTTCATTGTTTTTCGATTAGGTTTTGTAACTTACGCTTTATAACTTAAAAACCTAAGGAAAAAAATTAAACTCGCAATCTACTCATCTGTACCTCGGGGCTCGACTAGTACCTGATGAGTTTAGCTTACTGGTGGGGAAGGACGCCCAGTGGGACTTGTTGGACGATGTCAAGGTCATTCTCATGACCCTTCCAGTATTTCTCTTTAATCCTATTCTTATAGTCCTTCCACATCTTCCGACACTTGTTGTACATAACATCCCAGAAGTGTGGAGGAACATCAATTATATTGGCTTGAAAATGACAAATTACATAATATTACTTAATATTACAAGTTTCAGTATAGAAATCACGTACAAATGAAATAGGAAAATTTAATACCTACACTTCGGCCCAGAGACTCTCAAATGTAGCATCTGTGAAAGGGTCCCACTCGAGGGTGGTCAACGGGAATGATCAAATTTTAGGCCAAGTTAGGAAATGAGGGATTGTCCATCATTTCCCACTGGATGAGGCATGTCATCCCACTGTATGGTCATCCACTGTGACCCGCAGTTCCACTGTGGCAATCCCTTCGAGGGCCATCTATCAGACCTTGAAAGCCTGCTTAAAGTGGGAAATTTGTTACAAACAAAATATTAAGTGACAAGTTTTTACAGAAGAAATATTTTTAATGAATAAGATAAAATCTTAAATTGACAAACTTTACTTGCCCCTATATGGTCAGGCACTAAAGGTGTCTGATTGTCCATTGAAGGACACGCCAACATAGAGAGTGATGGCGGGACAGCATCTGCTGAGCTGTTACCCGCACAGGATAGGCCGAACATGTCTTTCTAGATGTTCACAAGTTAAATTTATTACAATTTTAAAAAATAAATATTTAGAATCAATTTTGTTCGGATATAAAAGTACACAACCCTGTTGATTACACTTGAAAAGTGTAATTACGAACTCCCTAACTCAACACTTATTCATGTATTAAAATAAGTAAAGTTGAAGTTTTAGTGTTATTGTGTTACTTATACCTTTATTATTTTATTTGTAGGAAAAAGGGCAAGGATGTCGAAGTTTATAGCTATGGAAAGGGCCAAGAAGACAAAGAAAAAGTCATGGTTCGAACCTCATCTTCGATGGAAAAGACTAGCCCAAAGACCCAACCAAGAGAAGGAAATAAAGCAAAGAAGGAAAAACTAGACGGTCCCCACCGTCACTTAGACGGTCGGGACCACAGAAAGTTCAAAACTTCAGACGGTCCCGACCCCCTCTCCAGACGGTCGGGACCATCGGTGATTTATAATAGCCGCGTGAAAGCTCCTCTTCTAGGGTTTTGTGGCATCTATATAAAGAGCTATTGCACGGTCAAGAGGAGGGGAAGCCCCTTTTTATTTTTGCACCTTCAATTGAGCGTTAGAATAGAATTTTGAGAGTTTTTAGATTAGGTTTTTAGCTTGCATGCGTGGATTCATGGTTTTTATTGGAGCTTTCATCGTCGTCTTTGTAGTGATTCTTCACTTCATCTTTTACATTCGCTTTACGTTGTAAGTTGCACTTTAATCTACTTCGTTCTATTTCGATTTGTTTCGTAATATCATGTTTTGCTTGTTTCAATTCTCTTTTCGTATGATTGAATGCTATTTGATTGTTTTTAAGATGCTTAAAGTAGTTTTAGCGTAAAACCCTAGTTCTTGATTCAACGAATTAAGAAAGGGTAGTTCACGAAAAGCCTTGGGGTGTTCGTATTCCCTTCGCGTAGGCTTCGAGACCCTTCGCGTAGGTTTCGAAACCCTTCGCATAGGTTTTGAGACCCTTCGCGTAGGTTGAGAAACCCTTCGCGTAGGTTGCGAAACCTTTCGCAAAGGAATTTACCTTTCACAAATCTATTTTTTTTTCTATTTCGAAAACATTCGAATACGAAAATCCTTAACCAAATCCGTGTGAGATCACTGGTATGGATTTTCGTAACCAATCATCAAATACTTTTGAATAGAATTAAAAATCAGATTTTTATTAATATTTTGGCGTTTAATTGAAAAACTCTAGGAAACAAAGGTCTTTAACCATATCCGCTTGAGATCACTGGTACTGACCTTTGATTATAACATTTTCAAAACTTTTCAAATTAAACCCTGTTCTTCAAACAAACACACCCCAAGGCAAAGTAGTGAACTACCCGGACTTGAAAGTTGGATCAAGAACCTTTTTAGTATTATGCTTGTGATTTAATTTAATTTATGAGTTGATTTATTCGCTTTAGAATTTAGAGTAGATGCTTTGTTTGCATTGTTAAATTAAATTGAATTTCTTTCATTTAGAATCTAAAACAAAAGTTTGAGTTGCTAAAAAAATTAGTTTAGATTAATTTAGGATTCACCTACTAATTAAGAGAACAAGTCTAGAGCTTTTAACAAAGCCCTCCCTGTGGATTCGACCTCGGACTCACCGAGTTTTAAAACTACGACTGCCCTCTTGCACTTGAGAGGTAGAACCCGAAATACTTTTTAGGGTCGGTCACCTGTATTAGGTATGTAAATCAACGGTATCTCCTTCGACGGTGTCCCTAACCCAGTTAACACCTTCATCACATTGGACGATTGCATCCTGGTCAAGAGCTTGTTGGGCGAATGCATCAATATCTAGCTCATCGTACTCGATCTGATACACCCCCCTTCTTGACATTTTAACTACAATTTGCCAATTAGGATCAGTTTGATCCCTGACACAATAAACTTGCTCTGCTATGAATGCCAATATGTATGATTCATCTTCTATTCGTGGATCCCAGTATAACAAATTGTTGAAGTTTACCAATTTCAATTGGTACTTATCAATTTTAATCCCACAAATTGGATCGACGCAGACACATTTGAATAATAAAAATCTCAAACTGCGATTATAAACGACTTCAATAATGTCGTTCAATTAGCCGTAGTAGTAACCACCATCAACAGATGGACAACCAATGTCACTATTTTGTGTAGCTCGCCTATCGCCTACTCGCTTGATGAGAAATCGAAACCCATCGATGTCACAAGCTGTGTAACGTTGGCCCGTTGTATAAGGACCATCAGCTAATTGGTTCATTTCATGGATCAAAGTAGGATCAGTAGTACTTTGTAAATTGTAAACCTATGCAAATTCTCATGTATTAATTGAACACAAATTTTAAGTAATGCGAAAGAACATATAAAAGTATATGTAAATATTTAATATATACGTAATTCTTAAACCAATCGTGAAAACATTAATAATGGCACATTTGAATTTGACTGTCTGTTACGTAAAGCATGTTATGTCGCAGCTCGTTTATGTGTCTCCTGAAACATAGATCAAATTGGATTGAGAATAAACATTATAATTATTACAAGTATTGCACAATTTACTTTCTGTATAACAAAAAATGACTTACTAAGTCAATGGCACAACTAATTGAATGTTGAAGAGCACGATGCGATGAGCTTGGATCCACTCGATGTGGTTGAGATCAAATGATGTGCCTTCCCCAATAGAACCTTCATTTATTCGCTCTGGCCTAGTTAACTTTGTTTGGACAGCATCATTTAGATATGCAACGCAAAAATTGGTGCACTCGTCCATCAAATAACCTCTGGCTATGAATGCCTCAAGTCGAGCTTTGTTATACGCATACCTCTTTAATGTGTTCATATACCTCTTGATTGGATACAACCACCTGAATTGGGCAGGGCCACCAAGCCGAGCTTTTTCAGTTAAGTGTATGGTCAAGTAAACCATTACATCAAAAAACACTAGTGGAAAATTTTTCTCCACGTGGCACATGTCAAAGCAATCCTTTTCTACAAACCCTTTAAATCTTCTGTATAGAGAACTTTGTAACACAGTTGTCGAAAAAAGTTACTGAGCTCAATTAACGGCTACACCACATTCTTAGGCAGACAATTCCTTACTACTATAGGCAGCAACTGTTGAATGAAGACATGGTTGTCATGACTTTTCAAACCCTGTAACGTCCTTTTGCTCATGTTCACTCATTTGGAAATATTCGAGCAATTCTCATCAGGCACCTTCACATCCTTCAGAATTAATAGGAAGGCATCTTTCTCTTCTTTGTTCATTGTGTACTGTGCAGGTGGTATGTATTCCCTGTTGGACTCCCTCTCCTGCAAGTGTAATGGAGTTCTCAATCCAATCTCTTGTAAATCATGTCAAGAATTGGCATTGTCATTTGACTTCTCCTTCACACTAAGGATGGTCCACAATATATTATTGCAAACGTTCTTCTTAATGTGCATGACATCCAAGTTGTATCTCAGCAGGTTGTCTTTCCAGTAAGGTAACTTATAGAAAATACTCTTCTTCTTCTAATTATGGCTTTGGTTCTTATTTGCACTGGGAATAGATGCAACGGCGGGGCCAACAGATCTTGAAAGTCATACACTGTTCGTATTTGCTCCCCCTCAATTTGGGCCAACAAATCAACGCTTGTCATTGTCTATGGTGCCAGACCATACTTCTGAGTGCCGTCAAATGAGACTCTGTCCTTCCTAAGCCTATATAATAGAGGTCGGAAGCATTTATGAACTATGTATGCCCACTTTCTACTGTGCTTTAACTAGGTTGACTTCTTGCTCTGGTTGTAGCAAGGACATGCAAATTTCCCTTTCATGCTCCAACCAGACAAGTTAGCGTACGCAGAGAAGTCGTTAATTGTCCATAGTAATGCTGCCCGGAGTTTAAACATTTTATTTTTTGTAGAGTCAAACGTCATCACATTATTGGCCCATAATTCATTAAGCTCTTCAATCAAAGGTTACATATACACGTTTATTTTATCCCCAGAACCACTAGGTCTGTCAATCAGGGTCGATATGATGAGAAAAGGTTGCCTGATGCACAGCCAGGGGGAAAGATTATATGAAACCAATAGTACAGGCCATGTATTGTGAGTTGCCCCAATCATGGCTCCAAATGGGTTAAATCCATCAGCCACTAAGATAAGCCGCATACTATGAGAATCAGTAGCAAATTCAGGGTGTCTCTGATCGAAATCCTTCCACGCCAGGGAGTTCGCTGGATGGGATAAGTTCCTGTCCTCCTCGCTGTTCTCGGCATGCCATCTCATCAATTTAGAAATTTTAGATGTCATGAAAATCTCTTCAGCCTTGGCTTAAGTAGAAAATAGTGCACTTGCGTTGCAGCCACAAACTTACCATGGTTTGAAACATCCGAACTATTTTGACGATTTTGGACACTTTCGACATCCTTCTACCTTGAAATCTAACACACGGTACTTGTATCGAGGTGGGCATTCTCATTCTAAAACAACATGCAACTATTGGAACATGCATCCAGAGTCTGGTATGTGAATCCCAAATTTTCAGTTAGCTTACATGCCTGATAGTACGAATCAGCTTAGCTTCTGCTAGTAAAACTTTGCGTAGCAACTATAGTAGCATGTTAAATAACGTATTTGATGAGTGATTCAATACCTTCAGATGTAACAGCTCAACAACAAATAATAATTTACTGAATTCTTGGCATCGGATACAATTTTATCTGCACATTGTCGAGTACTTCAAAATATCTCAAGGCTTTATCATCCGCACCCAAGCAAGGATTTCCACCCGTCAGATCAATATCACAATCTGTATTTTTAGGTGCCAATCCACATGCAATATCAGCTAGCATTGCGAGCATTGGGTTGGCTTCCTCCGTAGCCTCAGGCTCCATCTCAATGGTTTTCTTCCGACGAGAGGGGGTATACTCTTCCCCACAAAAAGTCTAATATTCATACTGCTTCAAGAACTCATTACGAATTAGATGCTCTTTGACAGGCTCCTGTGTATAGTAATATCAGTTCACACACTTTCTACAGGGACAAATGATGTACTCCCTGGGAAACCCATTGGTAAATGTAATGAACTGATTAATCCCCTCCATATATTTCGTAGACATCCTATTCTATTCAGCAAATCAATCCAACTCTTGTCCATCTCACTTAGAGTGTCTGTGAAGTCTCAAAATGAAAACGAATAATTGCCCTAAAGAATCATGTAATATGCAAAGCACCTAGTCTTAAACTTCACCTTCTCATTATAAGATGGTTGGTCCTATCCCATTCGAGAATGCACGATCCAACTTGCACATAGCAACTCGATGCTTCTGTCCCCTAATTAGATAAAATTTCGGTAGCATGTCTGCGTAGTTCTCAAAGTGCATGACACAGATACGACATCAGTCGTACTCTGCGTATGCACCCAGAGAACAATAGGACGTCAACTGAAACTCCATCTAACATCGAATATTACATGAGTTGTTGAAGACAAGATGGATAGTTGCATTCCCAAACTATTCGAACTTGACAATTCAAGAATTGCGTATGTCAATCCTTGCATGTTCATCCCAAAATGACGAGCCTGGTCGAAGACCTAATCCATCGCCTAAGGATAACCAAACGGGTGGCGTACGAGATTTTCGAACATGCCTAAGTTTACTATTGCATGCAAATGAATAAAGTAAATGAGTTCTAAATTTCTCTTTGTTTCTTAACTTGGAATAAAGTAAAAGAATTCAAAGTTTCTCTTTGATTCCTAACTTAGAATAAATTGGGATTTGAGTTGGATTTGGATTAGATAGGATCAACTTAAGTAAGTACCTAATTATAGGTTAGGAGTTTGTGTACTACCTATTCAGTTAATTAGTTAAATATTATTAAGTGCCTAATCATAATATTATAATATACTTAATGACGTAATTATAATATCACTATTTTACCTATTCCCTTATTAATTGAGCCCAAGTAAGATATTAAATTGAGCCAAAGCAAGGACATGTATTAAGAAACATATTTGATTGGGCCCAAGTAAGATATTAAATTGGGCCCAAGTAATAAGGGATTTTACGTATTAATTAGTATTTCAAGTAATCAAATATTATTAATTTACCTGATTATAATATTATAACATTATTATTTTACTTAATTTCCTCATAGTATTAATATTCGATTAAATTGAGCCAAATAAAGGCCCAAGTAAGATTAGGAGATTGTGTATCAGTAATGAATTTAACATATTTGATTGGGTCCAAGTAAGATATTGGATTAGATCCACAAAAGATTAGGAGTTTATGTATTAATTAGTAATTTAACTAATTAAATATTATTAATTAATTAACTATAATATTATTACTTAATTTACCTAATTATAATATTATAATATTATTATTTTACCTAATTTCTTATAGTATCAATATTCGATTGAATTGGGCCCAAAAAAGATATTGGCGTGAGCTCAAATAAGATTAAAGAGGTTGTGTACTACCTATTAATTTAATTAGTTAAACATTATTATTTAACTATCATTAAGTAACTAATTATAACATTATAATATACTTAATTACATAATTATAATATCACTATTTTACCTAATTCCATTACTAAGTGGGCCTAAGTAAGACATTGGATTAGGCTCAAGTAAGATTAGGGGTTTATGTATTAATTAGTAATTTAACTAATTAAATATTATTAATTAATTACTATTAATTATTTAACTTTAATATTATTACTTAATTTATCTAATTATAATATTATAATGTTATTATTTTACCTAATTCTCTTTTAGTATCAATATTTGATTGGATTGAGCCCAAGAAAGATATTTGCTTGGGTCCAAATAAGATTGGGGAGGTTGTGTATTACCCATTAATTTAACTACTTAAACATTATTATTAAACTATCATTAAGTATCTAATTATAATATTATAATATACTTAATTGCGTAATTATAATAACACTATTTTACCTAATTCTGTTATTAATTAGGCTCAAGTAATATATTTGATTGGGTCCAAGTAAGATTGGAGATTTATGTATTAATTAGTAATTTAACTAATTAAATATTATTAATTAACTACTGTTAATTATTTAACTATAATATTATTACTTAATTTACCTAATTATAATATTATGATATTATTATTTTACCTAATTTTCTCATAATATCAATATTTGATTAGATTGGGTCAAAGAAAGATACTGGCTTGGGCCCAAATAAGATTAGGGAGGTAATTTAAATACTTAAACATTATTATTAAAGTATCATTAAGTATCTAATTATTATATGTGGGAGCCACATTAACGATAAAGAAATAAACGACTAAGATCATTCTTGATTTGTTAAGTGTTGACTTAGGCTCCACTTAGAGCTCTGAAAAAAGCTGAAAAACAATAAAAATATCTAAAAGTTATTAACTTTTTATTTCACTGTACGAATTACGAACCCACAACTTTTATCAAATTTTGTCACTTTTTGTTACTTTTTGTCCACTAAACAGATCTAATTGGAGTCGACAAATCTATATAGCCGACCCTACCTAGTGGGAAAAGGCTTGGTTTGGTTTGGTTTGGTTTAGTTTGTTACTTTTTGTCACTTTTTGTTACTTTTTGTCACTCTAAACGTGTCATGGCCCGAGTCTCATGACTCGAGTGGTGAGTGATATAACACACATAATATGCACTAACATTACCATCCCATGATCAGAGCCATATAATAACTCCTGAGTGAGCCATGACATGTATTATGATAACATAAAATTAGCCTTTGCTAGTGCCAGGCCACATACTCCAACATGTCCTTCCCATTAATGCATTACATAGGTCTTAGGATCTTTACAACCAAATCGAATAAGTTTCTCAATTTAATAATAATACAACCTCAAATAAAATTCAACTCAAGTAACCAAAATTTTTGCTAAGTTTGGATGACTCATGTAAATGCACTTCTAATCCAACTCCATTGGCCCACCCGATTATTATGGTCTGTTCCTACAACAAAATCTGTAGGGACATAAGCATGGGTCCACTTGTGCCCACGATGCTACACACAAACATATATGGTATGTAAACCAAAACATACATGTCTTTATTCACTTATATATATACGTTCATCAACATGTCACATAAGCTATAATAAATTTTCAACATCATCGTAAATAAAATTCAATTCTAGTTATTTCACGTTATGAGATTTCCTAACATTTAATCCAAACACATCTCATATTCACATTATCACTTATTCATCATTAAACCACATAATCATTTCACACAAGTCATCAGGGGTGGGTACACACACAACATCATCTTTTATGGGTCCAGACCCAACGGAAACGATAAACTGAGCGTCATCGTTTAGGATCATAGTCTAAGGCCATGATGAGCCAATACACACATCATATTGTGGGCTACTAATCCACTGGCATGAACACCAAACCCTGCGCAAGTTCCGGGACTTTCAACCCGAGGGTAATCTTAAAACCCTTCCTATTTCCATACCCTACCACGTCCGCCGGCACATCATCAATCATTTCAAGACATTCAATTCTCTTTAACCATAAGTTTACATTCATCATCATAAGCTTTCCAACAACGCATAACCACTTTTCAATTCATCATTAAGCTCATCACATTTTTATCTCTTTTGTTTCTCTTGTTTAAAGTCTAATTCATTTACCATCACTTATCAACGAAAGTTCACATTGTAATTCTTGCATTCTTATATCACAAAGTAAACAATACTTATCAACATTTTGGAGCATGAAATACATCTTCAATTCATATATTTAGACAAATAAAATATCATGCAAAAATATGGTACTAAACTCTTTATGAACCTAGGATAAAATGTCCAAAATAAACTAAGTTCGGAAATTAAAATAGTCTCGGTGGGCGCTCAACTGACAACAGGTTGTGCACCTAAGTGGCAGGCGCCCAACTGTCACGCCCCAGATTTTCATAACCGAATGCCTAGGGGTGACTTGGGATTTATTTGTTAGGTATAAAAATAAGATGATAATAACACGCTGTCACAACCCAGAATTTTCCTCCAAACTGGGGTTGACCCGCAAGAAAAATTTAAGATATTCAAAATCCCTTATTTATCCCAAACAATATTTATAAGTCATTGGACTGAACCATTTGATGGGATTTCAACTACAGGACACAAAATAAAGATAGAGAAAAATATTACAGAGCTATCTAAGTGTCCTAACCATGCGATTAACATTACATACCAAATAAAAGCAAATTAGGTCTATGCTTAATAATTACAATCATCCAACAATTGTTACAGACCAAAAAAAAGTCCTCCAGCTCTGTGCAAGAAAGAAGAAAAAAATAGATAATTCTTCTGATGGAATATTTAGGAGAATTTAATCTCTTTCCAGCTCATCTTCTGTATCCCTGTGCTTAATATCCTGAAAAAAATATTCCCACAAGGGGTGAGCTACTAAAGCCCAGTAATCAGAATCTCCTAGGTGCTTATATGCAGTGGTTATAATACTATATTAAGTGACCCATTACAGTAAATGTGTTTAGGTGGCATACTGTTTATGCAACAATTAATTCAATAAATCTCAACTGAATAATGTAAATTATATTTACAATGGTTCGATGAAACCGTCACCGTAACTACTATTTACTTACATGTAAAAATAGTTAAATATTGATGTGTGTACCACAATGAAGTCTGTGTCGCAGTGGTAGGGATCTCAGATTTAGATCTTCAAGGTCTCGGGATCAAACCCCGTAGCGATACAGGTTTCATATATACATATATATTTTTATAAAATATTCATCGAGAGGAATTAAATATAATTAAATAATTCCAATACATCATTCATACATAACAAGAGAGGTTACTAGTCACAGTAAAATTTTGTAAAGGAGTTTAATCTAAATCGTCCTAAGATAATCATACTCCTATCCTCCTCTACCCCTAGCCTTAGGAACCAGTGACTTTACGGGCTTAGCATCCAATGCATACCGACGGTGTCACCTACCAAAAACCTAGCCGTTGCGACCGGCTACCTAACTGGCCAGGTCAGAAGGGAGTATCTCCCAAATAAAATGCATGTTCCCATCTTCATCTAAAAGGCCATTTCTAATCACCTGTCACCCCATTACCAAAAATAACTTTAGCACCGAGTGCCTTAATTTCTTCTCACCCTTTTACATTCCAAGGGTACCTTGTATGGAAATCAGACATTTTTAATAACAACCGGCAATGTTCCCGGGCAATGAATCAAAAGTGGGATTATTCAGTCACATGCAGTATATTTTTAAGCACTTTATCTAAATCCATAATTTAATAGTAATTCTCAATAAATCAAATATTTAACATAGTCACCAATATCATTATCACAAAGGTAGATACTACATGTAAATTAACAAGTAACAAGTAAAGAAAAATTTAGAATACGAATTAGTATTTTAGTTAATTATTTTGACAAGTTTACCATACCAAATTTGATAAGAATAAAATTATTTCTAATGGCATATTAATTAGGCCGAGGTTGGTAGCTTAGTGGGTGGGCGACCCTAATTGCAATTTAAAGTCGCAAGTTCGAGCCTTATTGGCTGCAAATCTCGGTTTTTGCTTCTTTTACCTTTTATTTCATTATTTTATGAAATATAAAGATAATAAATAGCTCTTAGATTTATATTTAATTTTTAGCAAAATTGATAAGTTTTATTTTATTCAAAATAATTTAAATAAATTTTCAATTATCATCTTATTTATAACCAAACCCTTATCATAGGTTTTTGGCTTCAAGATATCCACAAATGTCCACATAATTATTCCAATGTTTAGGAATGTATTAAATGAGTTTCATTAAATTCACTTAATCATAAAAATATAGTTATATAACATGCTAGATTGACAAAACAATACCTAAAAATAAATCAACTTCATTTAAGAAAGACCAAATGAAAAAAACAAGTCCATTGTTTCTTTTGGGCATTTATAAAATACTTAGCATTTTAGTTTGAATAAGTCATCCAATTATCCATGATGAAACTGATTATCTAAGTCAATTATCATCAATATTAGAGTGTCAAATAATATATAATATCCAGTTTAAAATAATTTCATATCAATAGAAATTATTAACATGACAATAACTAACAGAAGGTAATTGGAAATTTAAATAAATCTTTAAACATAATATTCTAAAAAAATCCAAACAAGTATCAATTAAAAACTAAATTGAGACAGCAGCTTAAAAGAAAATTCATATAAAATAGAGCAAAACTCCAATATCTATAGACTTTATATCTGTAGAAACTAGACTTTAAGACCTAAAACTTTCATGTTTCACACTTTTTAAAATTCTAAGGTCTAAAAGTGCAAAAACAGCCTTGAATTAAGTTTATTCAGAAAATACAGTTTTACACGTACTCAGTATTTTTGGGCATAACTTTTGACTCACAAATCGGATTGATGCAATTCTTTTTGGGTTAGAAAGAAAACTGAAAGGGCTACAACTTTTATGTTTTAGCCGAAACCTAATTCCACCGTTTTAGGGGTCAGAAGCACATAAGAAGTTACAAATAGAGAGCTGTCAGCATACTGAGTTACATCAGTCAAAATTTTGGCTTTCCTACCCCCAATATACGGGTATTTATTTTTTTATCACAATCAAGTTTCATACTTCAAACCCAGAAAATGCATCAAATATATTTTAGGAGGTTCGTCATCCTACCTCAATGAAGATATTAATGACCAAGTCTGAGAAGGAAAAATGAGTTAGCTTTGAACACCACCCAAATTGGAAAATTCCAAACCTTTCTTCTTCCTCCAAGCAACACCAAATCTTCAACCTCACTAATTAATAATTTATTATTATTTCTCTCTAATTTTCTTCTCTTTGAAGACACACAATTTATAGGGAATGTAAAGGAAGTGTCGGTAGAGAAAAACAAGTTCCACTACCTAAACTTGAAAACCACTAAAGTAGCATTATGCATTAGGTAGTATAATCCAAATAATCTAGCTTAGTCTTTTTGACTATCTAACCACATAATTAAAGATAGGTGTTGGAGGATGGATGAGGATGGGTGGCATAATCCGGGAATCATGCTAACTTTTTGACAATTTAAACAATTATGCTAGCTTTTTTGACAAATTAACAAAATACTTTAAATCATGCTAGCTTTCAAACAAAATGCTTTAAATCTTGTTTGCTAAATAATTTGAAAAAGATGCTTTAAGGTCATCAATGTAGGGTCTTCTCTTTGTCTAATTAGTCAAATAATTTTGAAAGATGGTGAGAGTGTATGGAAGATAGAAAATGAAGTTGTCGGAAAATAATTTAGAGCAACTATTCATGAGTCCACTCATTGAGTGATAAAGTGAGTTGAAATGAGCTGAGGTGAGTCAAAGAAAAGGGTTGACCCATGGGTTAATAGGCTTGGTTTGAACCAAATAAGTAATTGGGCTAGGAAGTGTTTGGATAAAAATTTTAGAAATTCTACATTAAACTCCCACATAGGGTGAAATTAAATCCGAAAATCTTTCCAACCAATTCCAAAAATTTTCAAATCCTCAATTTTCTAGATTTTTACTATAACAAGTATCACCACCACACTTAAGCAATTTAATTGAGAAGAAAAAAAAATTCAGGTTATTACAAACTGTCTCCTACCTTATGTGCCCACAGCTTGGTTCAAGTTATAGATTTTATGTTCTGTTTTCCGGGTCTTTCATTCTCTATACTTGGAACCTCAAATTGACAAGTTTAGGGCAACATACTTAAAGTTTCTTGTCTCTAACATTACCACAAGACTTATAAGCATCAAATGAAACCAACAATTTGAGTTCTTATCAACTATGGGCCAAGTTATGGATCAAACATCATTTTCTCTCTATCAACCTATACATACATATATATGTGTATATAACTCCCATTTTCTTCAATAAATGTAATCAAGACTTGCAATGGTTACTCCAATGTTGTTCTAATACTTGTTACACATCATATATATAAGAATGTTGCATAGAATCCCTATCTCAAGTTGAATAGAGATGAAGAACAAGAGGGTGGTTTCCTCTTGGTTTCAAGCTCCCAACTTTGATGGATTCAATCTCTCCACTCTTTGATCTAAATGACAAACAAATTACATGGATGGATTCCTCGAGTATTCAATTGCATATTTGCAAAGTTAATTTGATTTTACTTAAGGCTAGGAGAACTTACCGTCCAAAACTCCACCCAGTTCCCTTGTTTTTTCTTTCTCTTCCGAGTTCCTCTCTCTCTCCAACACGCAAAACTTTTCTTCTCTTCCAATCCATACATGTATATATATAAAAATTTGGAAATATTTTAATCCTTTAACAGTATTTTTAGGTCTCTTCATCCTGATTGCATGCAATCATTGACATTCTTTAAGCTCATTTGATACTCTTTTCATCAACATTTTGCCAAGTAAAACTCATTTTTATCGTGTTTTTATTATTTACTTCTTCTTTGTGTGTTTTGTAGGATAATGGAGAAACGTAACGCAAGGGAGTCAAGTTAGAGCTTAAAATTTCAAGTCTGGAAGGAATTAGTCATCCTTGGACGCACAGCTGAGCAAGACCTTGGGCGCCCATAGAGGAGGGATCACACAGGAGTTGTCTTGAAAAGCACCATGGGCACACAAGTGTTGGGCGTACAAGAGGTTGGGCGCCCGGCTGAGTGAAACCATGGGCGCCCGCTGAGGCTCAACTCTGCTGGACACCCTATCAGTCTTTTAACCATAACTTTCTGCTCACAACTCTGATTGACCTGATTCTTATTGTGTTGGAAAGAAGACTCGAAGGGCTACAACTTTTGTGTTATAGCCGAAGCCTGAATCTGTCATCTTCAAGGTCAAACTTGCATTGGAAATCAGGGACAGAAAGCTGTCAATGAAACACTTGGCTGAGAAGCTTGGGCGCACATGGCTTGGGTGCAAGGCACCTTGGGCGCCCAACTGAGTTTTACCTTAGGCGCCCATGATGACTTGTCTAGCATACTTTTAAGTTAAATTTTGAATTATGAAATTACACTTTTACCCTTGAGTTATGTAATGATATAAAAGGACAAATTTCTGATGTACAGGAGTTTGAAACCCTACGCACTTCTTCTCTTTTCTTAGTTTAGTTTAGATTAGGGTTAAGGTTTTGATTTTGCTTTGGATTGTTCAAGCTTTCTTTCATCTTTGTATTAAGATTAATCTATAAGTTCTACTTGTTACTTTATTTGAATTAAAGTTTTAATATTCTCTATAGCTTTGTCTGTTATTCTTGCTTCGTAGTACTTCGTAGTCTTCGTTTGTGATTGAATTGTTTTCGAACCCGCTTTAAACCTTTTCAATCTATTTCGTTTTTGGGTTTTGTTGCATGATAAAGATGTTTTTCTTTTCGAATTGCTTCGTGCAAGTTTTAGCTATGCTAGGCTAGGGCTTTTCTTGGTTTTAACCTAAGATCGTAATGAAATCGAAGGCCTTGGACTCGGATAATGCAAAGTGAAATGGATTTATTTTCTTTTGAATGACAACGTAATAATTGTAATTCTAGGTTAAATTTCGAAAATGAAAACCTGTGATACACTTGATCTCTGTTTACACTAGCGTGAATTGGAGATCAATTCCATGTCCTGGTGATTTCGAACACGACTTCAAAACCCTGGAATCACAGTTTATTTACAAAATAAGGTTTTCTAATGTTGAATCTTCCGGTCTAATCTTACATGTGTAAAGATTAGGTTGAGTTAATTACATATTCGAGTTCAAGCCTTCGAGGACATTACAGGACTAGGTTAAAGCCAAGTATTTTCATTCACCTAATTGTTAAGCACAATTCACATCATTTGTTAATTTTTCAAATTGGTTCTATTATTAGTGTTTTCATTTTGTTAGTTTAACTAGTGTTTTTAAATGTTCAAATCATCTTTTCAATTACTTTCAAATCATCCGTTTAATTACCTATTCGAAAACTCCAAAAAGATTTTCATCTTTTCTTTTTCTAAAACTTTGGCAAGCATTTTCAAAATCAAGTTTTCCAACACTTAGGCACCCCCTTGCTCCCTGCGGAAGATGACCTAGGACTCACCTAAACTAAACTCAACCGACCTCTTATACTTGAGAGTGAGCCACTACCAAATTAGAGAGCGGTCACATCCCCCTAGCTAGATATAGGTGTGTAAGGGTGAGGCTCGGCCACACAATTTAGAAAACCCCATACCTATCATATCTGCTATAGGCCCGGCGCCCAACTGAGCTCCATGCCATGTGCCTAAGCCATGGGCGCCCAAGAAATGGTACCTTGTGCGCCCAAGATACCTCCCTTCCTGCACTTGTATTAAAATGCCAACTCTTGAATGTTTGGCTCAACTCTTTCAAAGTTCTCAACTCTAAAGTACTACTAATGATGAATACTACTTAATCAACATCCTATTATCTCAAAATGCATAGATAACCATCTATTTACATTAACACAAAAGTCGGGGCATTACAAAACACCATCTAAAGAATGAGCTAAAGCTAGGAATGAGCATGTGCAGCATTGATCATGCCATAAAAAGGGATCTTTTTTTTGAGGGAGGGTTTTTGGCATCATTTTCGATGTCAACAATGTCAGCTCTCGAACAATACTGCTTGAGTTAATGGATTAAAATTTAATGATTAAAATATATTCACACTTTTTTAGGTTAAAAAATATGAATATATTTGGACGGTTGAATTTTAATCCAACAGTCCCCAACCTCAATTTCACTAAGTTAACATTGAAATCAATATCAGCCTCTCCTTTTTAGGGTGAGTTTGAAGTGATAAAAAGTGAGATAAAATGAGGTTTGAAAAACTTTTTGTGTTTAGTGCACACATTTCAAACTGCGTTTTTTGGAGATGAATAATAAAATTTTCATTCTGACGGATAGATTTCCGTTTGGACGGATTTAAAATTTTGGGCAGTTATGGTTTCTTTGCACTACAATCCGTTCAAACGGATTGTAGAAACTATTTAAGCAAAAGTTGGCCACGCGAATCCGTTGGAACGATTTCTACAATCCATTGAAATGGTTTCTACAACCCCATAAAAATAGTCAAAGTGGATGCCATTCGATAGTTTGAGAGTTCACGGTAAGAATGGTAAAAAAATTTTTATTATTTGATTAATCGAATTCTAGTTATTGACTTTTTTAAAAAAAAAAAGTATTGAACTTTTTTTTAATTTTGACAAGGTGGAAATATGTAAAAATATATAGAGATTTTCAGATATTTTCAGAGATTCGTAGAGATTTTTACCAAAATTTGGTGCGTCAAACGCAACCCCCAATAAGAAAAATCAAAAATATAAAAAGTATGTAATTTACAAATAGGTGAAGATATTGACATTCCTTAGAAAGCTTCCCCTAGTCCTTATTATTTTTTTACTCTACAAAATTATAAAACTAATTTTATAATAAAGAATAATTAATATAAAATACATTAAATACCATAATTATCTCTTTTTTTATTTATTATCACAAAACTAACATCCTGCACAATTAATTAAGTTGCTGTGATGCATGCCGCCAAAAGAAAAAAAAAATAATAAATTGTCACTTGAGAGGCCTATGACCACATCATTTATATTAGAGGGAAGTGAGAAACTAATTTGCAAGGAGGTGTTTGGCAAATCAAAAAAATATCAAAAATACTTCTATTTTTATTAATTTTTTGAATTAAATTTTATTTCGTGTCACTTTTATATTAATTCTTTATTAAAAAATGGCCATCCAAACCACAGTTTAATGAACTCAATAATATTTAAGAAAGCTTTCCACCATTTAATTTATTTTTTTTTTATCATGGCAGAATGAATCTATACAGGAAAGTGAGGGAAGATTTTTTTTTTTCCACTTATCAAATTCAAAAGTCATGAAAATTAAAGTAAAAATAGAGAATGTTAATTTTGAATTAAATAATAAATAGAAAATAAAAGTAATTATAGTATTTAAAGTGTTTTGTATTAATTATCCTCTATTATAAGATTAATTTTATAAATTGCAGAAATATAAAATGACAAGAACTGAGAAAAACTTAAAAAGGAGTGTTAATATCCTTACCATTTACAAATTCCTTTCACATAAATGTATAAGTTTATAATGAATTATTTTAGTTTTGTTAGGGTTACTTGAATAATTGTTGGTCGGGGGTTCAATCCTTTCCTGACTTGGATTGCTTTAAATGCAAAAATAAATTGATGACACGCGTCAAGTCTATCAACACTTGTCACGACCACACCAACCACTCAGGTATAATATAGTACGTAAAAATAAATTAACGATACCTGTCAAGACCGCCGAAAACCAACCGACCAAGTTGGGCTGACATCAATGTCACAGATCCGTTCTCTGGCCAAGAATATCATTATTGATCTAATTGGGACAGATATTATTTTTTATTAGTTTTAATTTATTATTTATTTTTTAAAAATTGACAAGTATCTCTGTGACCCTGTTTGGAATAAGAAAAAAATAAGATAAAATATAATTTAAGATTAATTTTAGCACCGTTTTTTCTAAAAAATCGTAAATCGTGGGAACTATTTTTCAAATCCGTTCTAATGGATTCAAAAAAATTTACAAAAAATAGCGATAATGGTACTCATTTAAAAACTCTCGACGCGAAGAATATAATTGTATAAAAAAAATTTACACATTTGGTTAACCTATTTTTAGATTTTTTATTTTTTTACAAAATATTAAAATTTTTTGAAATTAGTGATGGCGGAAAAATTAGATGTAAAGGAGTTGTTAAAGGTTTATAGAGATTTTTAGAAGTTTATCTTGATGGCAAACGGGCCTATTTATTACTTGGGGGGTTGGTTAAGTCATTTCTTAAGCAAATTAACTATTGCATATACTCTTGATTAAAGTTCTTTTTTTTTTCCAATGTTTGAAAATTAAATGTTATGTAATTGATTTTGCTTAATATAGTCTAACAACAATAATTTTAAATAAATAATTTTAAATTTTTTCTCCCTTACTCAAAAGTTTATTGACATTTTTTTTTTTTTTTTGCCTAAATCTTCTTCCTTATTGACACAGATTTTTCCCATAATATTATTAAATTCTAATAATTTGTCAAGGAGATAATAGTAATTTAATTTATTTAAACTTACTTATGAGTTAGATTTTAAATTCATGATAACATGTTACACATAATGTATATGTTTAATTTTTATCCATCATAAATTTAAATACATCATAAACACATGCACTAATGTGCGGGGATCCAACTGGGAATTTTAACCATTCTTAGCACATGCACGGGGAATTTTAATTCAGACTTCGTTTGGAATGCAAAATTTTTTTAACAAATTTACTAATTCTTTACTTTTTTTTTTTTCAATTTTTTCCATTTTGTTCAACTCTCTTAAAAAAAAAAGAAAAAAGAAAAAAAAATCTCAAATTAAAAACAAATATCTCAAATTTTTTCTAATTTTTACAAATTCTTACCAAATACAAAATTTTTACAAAAAAATAATACATCATAAAACCAAGACAAAAATTATAAAATATATATATATATATATATATTTGCCACTCTAAATGCACACTATTTGACTACTGCCTTTCGCAAAAGCTTTGCTAACTTTTTTTTTTTTTTTTTTTCCTGGCTAACACAATTGACAAAGAATTGGTTTAGTAAACCCAAATATTTTTCCAACTTTTGATCGAATTTAAATTTTTTAAACTTTTTTAAAATTTTTCCAATTTCTTTACCTAAAACTTTTTTCAACTTTTACTAAACTTCTCCAACATTTACCAACTTTTTCTATTTTTTTAATTTTACTTATTTTATTAATTATCTCTTTAACTTTTTTCAATATTCTTTATCTTTTACAAATTTTTATCAAACATAGTTTTTACTAAAAACGACATGTCAACATTAAGATAAAAGTAGTAAAAAATTTTAACCAAACCAATCAAAAAATGTACGCGCAAACAGGGGGAATGAGCCCACCATTATGATTTGGTTTGAAAATAAAAAAATTAATTTCTTTCGTTTTATAAAACTTTTTTTAGTTAAAAATTAAGTTTTTTATATAAAAATTTTTAAATATATTATTCGCATCTATCAAAAATTTATAAAATATAAAAATAAATTCAAATATAAAATTCACTATGTATAAAAAAATCAATTTTAGAAAAAAAAAACTAGGTTTAATAATTTGTAGGTGAATTTGTTTTTAATTTTTTACATATTTTTGTGAATTTTTTTGGCTTTTATAAATTAAATAACATACTCAAAAATTAGTGAAAATTAAAATTTAATAACAATATCGTATGAAACAATTTTTAAGTATATTAACTGCGTCTATGAAAAAATAAAATAAAAATATTTTCAAATAAAATTTAAAAAAGAACTTGCTTTATTAATTTGTATTTGAATTTGTTTTTAGTTTATTTTACAATTTTTGTGATTTTTTTTATAAATACAAATACTAAATAAAAAATTTAAATTTAAATAAAAATATTGTATAAAACGGAGAAAAAAATTAACTTTTTTTTTTTTAAATCCCAAACCATGCCTTAAGGGTCCATTCCGATTCCATTGGATTATCTGCTTGCATCTGCTTGTTACATGAAACGAAAATCACAAGGAAAACGCCACATACAACCGGACAAGGCCCAGCCTGCCTGCCCATAAATTGAAAATCCCAAGAGGAAATACGAGAGGGGGAAAAAGGAGGGGGAAATAAAAAAAAAAAAAAAAAAGAGCTTATTAAGCATTTTTATTCATTCGCTCCAGTACTTCTCATCAGCATCAACATCTTTACCACCCTCGGCATTGCTGTCATCAGAGCCCTTCTCCATCAAACCTGACTTAAACTTCTTCACATCCTCCACCGCAGCGCTCCTGAACAACGCCATATCCACGGCGCCGGCGACCATGTGGTAGCCTCTCTGCCGTAGATTTTCCGGACTATCATGCGGCATCGCAAACCCGGCCAAGTAGGTCCCGCTGCCGGTCCCCAACACCGCCTTCTCCGCTGCCCGTATAACCTCCCTCACTTTCTTGTTCCCCGGGTCCCATAAGTACCCCAGGCTCGCACTCAGATCCAGGGGCCCCATTTGAATGCAGTCCACGCCCTCAACGGCCGCGATCTCCTCGATCTCCTTCACTGCATCTTCCGACTCCACCTGGCACATGATCAGCAGCTCCTCCTCGCAATTACTCAAATACCCCTCATCTATGCCGTAATCCGAAGCCCTAACCACCGTGTGAGCCGATCCGCGGACCCCGTTGGGCGGAAACCGGCAATACGAGACCGCTTTTCGGGCCAACTTCGGGCTATCGATCATCGGAAACATGACGCCCTGTGGACCGAGATCGAGGGCCTTCTTGGCCCACGTCGGGCAACACTCCGGGAGGCGGAGGATGGCCGGAGTACGGGCTGCGGCGAGTGCGTGGAGGCAAGGGAGGGCGTCGGCGATGCCACCGTGGCCGTGCTCCATATCTACGACGACGAAGTCGTAGCCAGCGAGGCCGGCGATCTCGGCGAGGGTTGGGGAGAAGCTGAGGAGGAAGAGACCGTAGAGGGTCTCGCCATTTTTGAGACGGGCTTTGAGGGATTGTGAGCCGGAGTTGGGTGTAGAGAGATCAGAATCGATAAGAGTGGTGGAGGATCGAAGAGGGGCGACGGTTGGTGAACTGGGTTTTAGGGTTTTGAGAATCAAAGGTGAATTTGAGATTGGGGTAATTGGAGGAGGTGACACATGTGTTGGGGTTTTGAAGGAATGGGAAAGAAGAGGCTGTTTTCTGAGGGTAGATAGAGCCGGAGATGAAGGAGTTGTTGGGCAAGCGAAGGCGGCCGCCATGGTGAGGATTGTTTGTCCTACCGTCTTGGTTGCTGATGATTCCTACAGTCTCACAAAAAGCTAGCACTTTTATGTCATCCCCAGGTGGCCTGTTCTAATCATGTGATTACGAAAAGATAAGATTATGGTTCCATTTGCTGGTAAAAAATTATGGAAACAGTGAAAATTTTTAAAAATCTTTATAAATTATTTTATTACACAAATTATAAATTTATAATTTATTTTATTTTATTTCATTTTATTTTATTTTATAATCCCCTAAACGCACTAAAATAGAGTTTTAAAACAAAGATAAGATTAAGGGTGCCTGGCAAGAAATTAGTAAAAATAATATTTACCTGTGTCTAAAAACACCTAAACAAATAACAGGTAAGATCAAATTTAAAATAAAAATAATTATAAAAAATATGAGCAGTATATGGAAAAATCCAGTAAACATACTTTTATTAGTCTTAGAATGCCAGCACCTTGTGTTTTACATGAATGATGAGGAAAAATATAGTAATGAAAATAAAAAATTGATGCTTCCGAGTAAGCAATTAAGTGAACAAACAAATTTTGTAGGAGTTAAATCTAATGCCTCTAATGCGTAGATGTTACAAGGATAAATTTGTTATCAAACAAATAATGAGTCTTTAGATTTATGCAAAATTAATAGCTAGAGATATATATTGAGTTTAATCAAAGCCTCACGAGTGTCAATTTCAGATTCTTTAGGTACATATCAAGTTGAATGCTACAAAAATAACAAAATATTTTTCGTAACGGATAGAAGTGAAACCAACATTATTAAAGAAGGATTGATAAATTACATGCTTAAAGGAAGCTTTTATGATAGAATTCTTAAGTTAAGTCATAGCTAAGTTAAAAATTGTTAGTGGAGAGGTTTACCTAGACACGTAGCACCCATCTGAATATAAGACACATGGGAGGCCCATGTATCTCCACTTCCTTCGTGCAAATGTCATGGAGATCGTGGGGAAGTATGGGAGTTACCTTATTCCCACACTTCCGTTCACAGTTTAGCGTGACGACCTACTTTCAAACGTGATCCGTTCACTTGGAGCGGTAGGTGCAAGCTTCATATCTATAAATACAGATGATTTGTATGAAAAAAGGTTAAGACACTATTTCTCCCTACTATTATTTTACTTTCTTGCTTTCCAGGAACTATCTTCCATCTTCTCTATATTAACTTGATCATCGGAAGGGGCATTTGGCTAAACCTCACTTGACCGTTAGTTTCTTTTTAGGTGTTTGGCAAGAAATTGAAGTTTCTTTATTTCGGACCATCATTCAAACGTAGCTGAATAGTTTAGATCAACAAAGAGTGTTGCTCGGATAGCTTGCACAATAACTTACCGATTCATGGCACTTCAATTAAAATTTGATTTGTCGTAACTATATTAGAATATGGAATGTCTAATTAACATAAACACAACTACAACAATAGCTAAATTAATTCAGTATAAAAATTTTCACTTTACTATAACTACAAAAAATGTGTAAATAATCATCATGCAAGCACATACTTCACAGAGAGTAGAAACAAATATATAACTAATACAACGTTGTTTGATTACTTCATTAATAGACCAACTAGTAATAAATTTGTGAATGATTTGAAAGCTATGAATTTGAAAGATGTGAGTTTTAATAAATTTACGAACAGAAACAAATATACAACTGATTACATTTTAATTAGTGTTAGGCACTCGTTCTCTACGCTTTGAAATTTAGATTTGAAATACTAAATTTGTGTGAAACTCCTAAAACGCACACAAAAGGGCAAGAACTTATACAAAGAGGTAGAGGAGAGTATGGAAAGGAACATGTGTTTATTATAGGGTAAATTATATCTATCTTCTCTTAAAATTCGAGTAATTATACTTAGCACCCACAATATTTAAAAGTTACGCTTATTTCTCTTATTTTGAAATATTGTTAACATTGACTCATTTCAATAAAGTTAATCGTTGAAGCATAATACAAAATGTCAAAATAATTAAAATTTTAAGTGTTTTTTCTATTTTATCATTCTCTCTCTTATATTCTCATCAGTTTTCTTTATAAAAATTACCAAAAATAAGTAAAAATATAAAGTTTTTGAGACTTTTTGTAAATAAACTGACAAAATGTGTGTGTGTGTGTGAGAGAGAGTGAGGTAAAATAAGAAAAAAAAAACTAAAGTTTTGATTAGTTTTACATTTTATATTAAGTTTTAATGATTGATTTTATTAAAAGAAGATCAATATTAACAACATTTCAAAATAAGAGAGGCAAGTATAACTTTAAATGTTGTGAGTGGTAATTGTAATTACCAAATGTTAAAGAGAGGTAGATGTATTATTTTAAGTGCTTAAAGAATAGGTAGAAAGAATGAAATCATACCATTTACTATACTCAGCCTAACAAATTAGCAAATATTTATATTCAACTACCAATCTGAATGCTTTCACCAATTTTGAAAATAGTAGCATAAACAAAATATAAGAATCCATAATAAATTGATTTTTTATTGCAATTTGTGTGGACAATGAATAACTGAGACTTACCAATCAAATATAAATAGGGCAGCAAATTTGTGTCATTCTTGTAAAAATACTTGAATGGAGATTACCATTGTTAACAGAGTCGCCATATTTCACAATCCCAGTAGCAAAATCATATAATTACGATTAAGTTACGAGGGATTCCAGTAACTATGATCCGAGTACAAAACTGGGTTAAGTAAAAGTGTAGCACTAATTTAACTATATGATCTACTCCACTCAAAATACTAATTTCATGATAATATATTGATAATATAGTACATTGAAAGCAATCAATGTAATCTAACAAAATACTTATCGAAACAAAAACAAATATAACCTAACAAAATAACAGCAACAAATTCCTTTTTCTCATAATTACTCCACAAAATATCCATTGGCTTACTTGATAACATTTTCAAAATAACAAAATAAGATTAAGATCAACGGTCCTCTTAAATAAAGTGAAAGGAGAAGAAAATAATTAAAAAATAGCATCTATTACATTGTGAATTTTTTAAAAAGAAAGAAAAAGAAATAAAAAAAGTAATAAAGGTGAGTTTTACAATTTTAAAAATTTCGTCCTCTAAAAATTGGGTAGAAATAGAGGAGAAAAAAGTTGATTAATAAAACTTTTAAAATGAAACGTCTGCCTGTAAAATAACGAATAAGAAAAAAATTACAAGCATATCCTAGATAATAAATTGACAATCCTGCGACTCATCAAAGTATTTAATGGTAAAATAATATATAATTTTTTTCTTTCCATATTTTCTCAACTCAAACAAAAATTGTAATAACCTGAATTTTTTTTTCTTAATTAAATTGCTTAAGTGTGGTGGTGATACTTGTTATAGTAAAAATCTAGAAAATTAAGGATTTGAAAATTTTTGGAATTGGTTGGAAAGATTTTCGGATTTAATTTCACCCTATGTGGGAGTTTAATGTAGAATTTCTAAAATTTTTTATCCAAACACTTCCTAGCCCAATTACTTATTTGGTTCAAACCAAGCCCATTAACCCATAGGTCAACCCTTTTCTTTGACTCACCTCAACTCACTTCAACTCACTTTATCACTTAATGAGTTGACTCATGAATAGTTGCTCTAAATTATTTCCCGACAACTTCATTTTCCATCTTCCATACACTCTCACCATCTTTCAAAATTATTTGACTAATTAGACAAAGAGGAGACCCTACATTGATGACCTTAAAGCATCTTTTTCAAATTATTTAGCAAACAAGATTTAAAGCATTTTGTTTGAAAGCTAGCATGATTTAAAGCACTTTGTTAATTTGTCAAAAAGCTAGCATGATTGTTTAAATTGTTAAAAAGTTAGCATGATTCCCGGATCATGCCACCCATCCTCATCCATCCTCCAACACCTATCTTTAATTATGTGGTTAGATAGTCAAAAAGGCTAAGCTAGATTATTTGGATTATACTACCTAATGCATAATGCTACTTTAGTGGTTTTCAAGTTTAGGTAGTGGAACTTGTTTTTCTCTACCGACACTTCTTTTACATTCCCTATAAATTGTGTGTCTTCAAAGAGAAGAAAATAAGAGAGAAATAATAATAAATTATTAATTAGTGAGGTTGAAGATTTGGTGTTGCTTGGAGGAAGAAGAAAGGTTTGGAATTTTCCAATTTGGGTGGTGTTCAAAACTAACTCATTTTTTCTTCTCAGACTTTGTCATTAATATCTTCATTGAGGTAAGATGACGAACCTCCTAAAATATATTTGATGTATTTTCTGGGTTTGAAGTATGAAACTTGATTGTGATAAAAAATAAATACCCGTATATTGGGGTAGGAAAGCCAAAATTTTGACTAATGTAACTCAGTATGCTGACGGCTCTCTATTTGTAACTTCTTATGTGCTTCTGACCCCTAAAACGGTGGAATTAGGTTTCGGCTAAAACATAAAAGTTGTAGCCCTTTCAGTTTTCTTTCCAACCCAAAAAGAATTACATCAATCCGATTTATGAGTCAAAAGTTATGCCCAAAAAAATACTGAGCACGTGTAAAACTGTATTTTCTGAACAAACTTAATTCAAGGCTGTTTTTGCACCTTTAGACCTTAGAATTTTAAAAAGTGTGAAACATGAAAGTTTTAGGTCTTAAAGTCTAGTTTCTACAGATATAAAGTTTATAGATATTGGAGTTTTGCCCTATTTTATATGAATTTTCTTTTAAGCTGCTGTCTCAATTTAGTTTTTAATTGATGCTTGTTTGGATTTTTTTAGAATATTATGTTTAAAGATTTATTTAAATTTCCAATTACCTTCTGTTAGTTATTGTCATTTTAATAATTTCTATTGATATGAATTTATTTTAAACTGGATATTATATATTATTTGACACTCTAATATTGATGATAATTGACTTAGATAATCAGTTTCATCATGGATAGTTGGATCACTTATTCAAACTAAAATGCTAAGTATTTGATAAAATGCCCAAAAGAAACAATGGACTTGTTTTTTTTTCATTTGGTCTTTCTTAAATGAAGTTGATTTATTTTTAGGCATTGTTTTGTCAATCTAGCATGTTATATAACTATATTTTTATGATTAAGTGAATTTAATGAAACTCATTTAATACATTCCTAAACATTGGAATAATTCTGTGGACATTTGTGGATATCTTGAAGCCAAAAACCTATGATAAGGGTTTGGTTATAAATAAGATGATGATTGGAAATTTATTTAAATTATTTTGAATAAAATAAAACTTATCAATTTTGCTAAAAATTTAAATATAAATCCAAGAGCTATTTATTATCTTTATATTCCATAAAATAATAAAATAAAAGGTAAAAGAAGCAAAAACCGAGATTTGCAGCCAATGAGGTTCGAACTTACGACTTTAAATCGCAATTAGGGTCGCCCACCCACTAAGCTACCAATCTCGGCTTAATTAATATACCATTAGAAATAATTTTATTCTTATCAAATTTGGTACGGTAAACTTGTCAAAACAATTAACTAAAATACTAATTCGTATTCTAAAATTTTTTTTTTTTACTTGCTACTTGTTAATTTACATGTAGTACCTACCTTTGTGATAATGATATTGGTGACTATGTTAAATCTTTGATTTATTGAGAATTATTATTAAATTATGGATTTAGATAAAGTGCTTAAAAATATACTGCATGTGACTGAATAATCTCACTTTTGATTCATCGCCGGGAAACATTGCCGGTTGTTATTAAAAATTTCTGATTTCCATACAAGGTACCCTTGGAATGTAAAAGGGTGGGAAGAAATTGAGGCACTCGGTGCTAAAGTTATTTTTGGCAATGGGGTGACGGGTGGGTAGAAATGGCCTTTTAGATGAAGATGGGAACATGCATTTTATTTGGGAGATGCTCCCTTCTGACCTGGCCAGTCAAGTAGCCGGTCGCGACGGCTAGGTTTTTGGTAGGTGACACCGTCGGTATGCATTGGATACTAAGCCCGTAAAGTCACTGGTTCCCAAGGCTGGGGGTAGAGGAGGATATGAGTATGATTATCTTAGGACGATTTAGATTAAACTCGTTTACAAAATTTTACTGTGACTAGTAACCTCTCTTGTTATGTATGAATGATGTATTGGAATTATTTAATTATATTTAATTCCTCTCGATGAATATTTTATAAAAATATATATGTATATATGAAACCTGTATTGCTACGGGGTTTGATCCCGATACCTTGAAGATCTAAATCTGAGATCCCTACCACTGCGACACAGACTTCATTGTGGTACACACATCAATATTTAACTATTTTTACATGTAAGTAAAATAGTAGTTACGGTGACGGTTTCATCGAACCATTGTAAGTATAATTTACATTATTCAATTGAGATCTATTGAATTAATTGTTGCATAAACAGTATGCCACCTAAACACATTTACTGTAATGGGTCACTTAATATAGTGTAGTATTATAACCACTGCATATAAGCACCTAGGAGATTCTGATTACTGGGCTTTAGTAGCTCACCCCTTGTGGGAATATTTTTTTCAGGATATTAAGCACTGGGATACAGAAGATGAGCTGGAAATAGATTAATTTCTCTTAAATATTTCATCAGAAGAATTATCTATTTTTTTTCTTCTTTCCTGCGCAGAGTTGGAGGACTTTATTTTTGGTCTGTAACAATTGTAAGATGATTGTAATTATTAAGCATAGACCTAATTTGCTTTTATTTGGTATGTAATGTTAATCGCGTGGTTGGGACACTTAGATGGCTCTGTAATATTTTTCTCTATCTTTATTTTGTGCCCTATAGTTGAAATCCCATCAAATGGTTCAGTCCAATGACTTATAAATATTGTTTGGGATAAACAAGGAATTTTGAATATCTTAAATTTTTCTTGCGGGTCAACCCCAGTTTGGAGGAAATTTTGGGGTGTGACAGCGTGTTATTATCATCTTATTTTTATACCTAACAAATAAATTCCAAGTCACCCCTAGGCATTTTGTTATGAAAATCCGAGGCGTGACAAAAATAGAGAAAGTTGTGATCACTTCTTTTCTAAACTTACAAACAAATTGAAAAAAAAATATTAATATTTTTTCTTTTCTCTTGTAATTAATATTTTCTTTTCTTTTCTTTTCTGTTCTTTTCTCTACTAAACTACTAAACAGAGCCTAAGGTTATGTGATTTGAGGAGAAGTGTAATGACCCAAGTTTGATTTAATTTAATTTATATATTTTTTTATTATTCAATAAATTTAATTCGTTGTTTAAATTTAATAATTTAAAATTTAGCTGTTTAACTTTGAGTTGTATTTAAAAAGGTTAATTTTTGGTTACCTTTGAAAAGATTTTAAAATTTTAGGGAGTATAATTTACTTAGACCCATAGGGAAAAGTAAGTAATTAATTAAATTTATTAAGGTTAAAATTTTACTTATATAGATGTACATATGTACATGTATAGATGTACATATGTATATATATATATATATATTGCTGTATTTATTGTGTTAAAAAAAAGTAGGTAGGGGCGACAGCGCTCCTTGTTGACTGCGGTGCTGCTGGCTTACTTTTTCTTCCATTGCTAAATTAGCAGATGTAAGAGGCAAGCCTTTTATGTGTTATATATATATATATATATATATATATATATGTAAAGATATATAGGACTTAATTGTTTAGTCTCACGTAAAATTCATGACATCAGCTTTCCAGATGCGTGATTAATATTGAGGTTTGATAATTTTTTTTTTAATTTTCTGTTAAACACTTGGTTGACCATGAATTCAATGACTGGGATGCTCAGGCAAACATTTATTGGGCATTTAGTTTTGTAATTTTTGTAATTCTTTTTTTTTAATCAATGACTTGATTGACGTGAAGTTGCTGGAATTTAATTACTTAATTTTTTTTTATTAATTTGATCGAATTAAATGTACATGATTGCTTGAACAATTCCAAAACTCTGAATGCATTAGTTACATATGTGTGTGTGTGTGTGTGTGTGTGTGTGTGTGTGTGGTCGTTATGTAATTAAAGTGTGTTACTTAATGTCTTGGTAAATTAATGTATAATAAGGTCCAAACTTTGGAATAAAAGGAAGAAATTATTTGATGTGGATTTAAAAGAGAGAGAGAGAGAGAGAGAGAGAAATTTGATGTTGTGTTTAGTTTGAGTTGAGGGGTATTGAAAATATAGGGTATACATACCTAAAGGTTGAAAGTCTCGAAACTCGCGCGAAAATGGTAATCAAGTCCAGTAGGCTAGTAACCTACGAATGATGCAAATGCCTAAAGGTAGCATATTTTATTCCTAAGGATTCGATTTAGGAAGCAGACACTGAATGATGGTGTATATTGGTTGGGTCCTGTTTCTACAGAACAACCAAGCAAACACCAAAGATTGATGTATATTTGTTGGGTTCTATTTCTACAGGATAACTAAGCAACAATACCTTGAGATCAATTTTTTTTTTATGTGTTATGTGGTGTTGATATGATTAAGTTGTAAAGATGAAGAATTAATAAATAAATTTAATTTCTTATTTGAGATTGTTATTTGTGCTAAAATGTTTTGTTTAGTAGTATGCTAAGGCATGATTGCATTTATAATATTATTAGGGTTCTAAGTACACGTAGTATTAGTGTTCATCCCCTTACAACTTGTGATACAGGTAATAATTTTAAGTCACGTGGTGGACCTACTCAACATGGAAAATAAAATTTTATTTATTTTTGTTTAATTATATTAGATTCTTCTTTAGAAAATTATTTTGGTAAATTGTAATAAGCCTCTATTTGCGAGATGAATATTTATTTACTTTCATTTAGGTTTTTTGGAGGATTATTTGGTTTAGTTTTAGAGGTTTGTAGTTTTGCCTTGGAGCTTTGTTGCCTAATTGATTTGACTAAGGCATTGATTTAGATTTAAGTATGAGTTTATTTATTTATTTATTTTTCATTTTTGTTCCAATGTGTGTGTGTATGGCTCTGATGTGTAGCAGGGAGAATTGTTAAATGGTGTATAATGTGCTCTTTTATTCACTTGCTCGGGTTATAGAATCCGGTGCATAACAACTTGATATTAAAGCCTAGGTTTAGAATACCTAAGGACAATGGTCTTCTTCTTTTTTAGGTGTTATGTGATTAAATGACAATGTGTTATGCTGTGATATGTGATTTTAATTTTGTTGGACGTTGATTGTTATGGAATTAACTATAGTATATTTCCTTATATATATATATATATATATATTAGAGTATACCGCCGCGTGTCGCTCTAGTGGCTAGAGATAGAGGTAAAGGCGAAGGCATAGGCAGGGGCTAGGGACGTGGCCATGGTAGGGGCTGAGGCCAAGGGATTCAAGCTAGGCAAGGCATTGGAGCTCTAGTTGATGATGTTCTTGCTGCTGTGGGAGTGTCACAAGAACAGGGGTCTCATGTTGGAGTTGGAGCAGAGGTTCCATTAGGGACGCCTCATATGGCACAAGTGCAATCTAAAGCACCAAGTGTGCCACAATCAAGAATGATGGACCCAAAGATGTGGATGCAATAAATGGCTGTAATGTTTACTGGGGGAATGCAGGCAAGTCAGTCTACAGCACCATATGAGAAATTCAAGAGAATGAAGCCTCTTACTTATTCTGGTGCAGTAGACACTAAAGAGGTTGAGAAATTCTTGTAAGAGAATGGGGAGATATTCAAAATGATGCAGTTAAATGAAAACAAAACCAGAGTCCTGCTTGCTCCTTTTTAGTTAGAGGGTGTTATATGGATTGGTGGAGTGCTGTGAAGGAGTCTCGTGGGGCATCTACGCTTACTTAGGATGATTTTAAGGAGCGTTTCAAATATTACTTCTTTCCATAGTCTTTGAGAGATACCAAGCTTGACAAGTTTCTAAACTTGACTCAAGGACCGATGTCTGTACTAGATTATGGACATAAGCTTACATCATTGGCCAAATATGCTAAGGAGTTGGTATCCACTGAACATACTAAGTGCAGATAGTTTGAGAAGAGGTTGAAGCCTGTTGTCAAAGATCGAGTAGTGCCATTGGGGCTCAACGAATATGAGGTTCTAGTTGATCGAGTAACGACAGTGGAAAAGAATTTGGTAGATACCAAGGCATAAAATAAAGCCAGATGAGGTAAGGCTCTACAACAAGAGAGTAGACCAACGAAAAGACAGAGAGAAAATTTATATAGGGCATAGACTCAGCATTTCAATAAGGGAGTATAGCCCCAAGTTAGTCAACAGCAATAAGGGTTCCAGCACAAAGTCCTATTATTTGTCATAACTGCAAACAATCTAGGCATCGCTAATTTAATTACCTTTTTAAACATGGGCCATTGGGATTTGAAAATAAAGCTAAGGTAAAGATTTATTATACTTGTGGCTAATCGAGCCACGTGCAAAGGTATTGCCTGCAGAGGTAAGGTAATGGTAATGTTATGAGACTTCTATAGTCGACTCAGTCAGTACAGAGTAACAAGGCCGTAGGGTCACAATCAATGCAAACTCAGTTTCAGAGGAGTACTCAGGGTGGGGCATAGCACTACTGCATAGGCATTCTAGGTAGGGTTTAACAATATCAAGGAGCTCAAGGTGGATCCCAACAGGGTCAAAAAGGAGGTAAGCCACCAACAACACCAGCTCGGGGGTGAGTTTTCACTATGCCTCACAATGAAGGACGAGCAGAGCCTATTGTGATAAGAGGTACCCTTTTCATCTATGCTACTAAATCTATAGCTCTTGTAGACACGGGAGTATCTCACTCATTTATTACTGCATCATTTACGTCTGCATTGAAATTATCTATGGATAAGTTAATTCCACCATTACAGATTGAAACACCAATAGAGGATCATGCTATGTTGAATCGAGTCAGTTAGGGTTATGAGATCACTATCACAGGATGAGGCTTCGAGTCATGAGCACTTGTTAGTTTTTGATTTGATTGTGCTAGACATAGGAAGTTTTAATGTGATACTTGGCATGAATTGGTTGTCAGTCTATCAGGCAACGATATATTATTCTAAAGGTCAAATGACTCTAGTTACTCTTGAGGGAGATTAGATAAGGTTTTCCTGTGACCGCTGTAGTCCTCAACTCTTACCTTCTCTTGATGGATAAAGACAAGTTGACTTATGTAGCTAATTCACTTGCTTAGCCTTGGAGAATGAGGATAATGACAAAGTTGAGTTATGAATTTTCATAGTTGTTTTCAGATGATGTGCCTAGATTACCGCCTGAACGAGACGTTGAATTTAGGGTTGATCTGATTTTTGGCACAGAACCTATTTCTATAGCTCCATACAGATTGGCACCTGCAGAGTTGATGGAATTAAAATCCCAGATAAAAGAGTTGAGCTCTAAAAGATTTATTTGTCCTAGCACTTCACCTTGAGATGCACCAACACTGTTTGCAACCAAAAATAATGGAACTCTTGGAATATATATAGATTATCAATGGTTAAACTAAGTCACGATCAAGAATCGATATCCCTTAACGAAGATTAACGATATGTTCGATCAACTAAAATGTTCAGTCATTTTCTTAAAGATTGATTTGAGATCCGGTTACTACCAATTGAGGGTAAAACAGGAGGACATTCCCAAGACAATATTCAGGACTCAGTATAGCCGCTATGAGTTCTTGGTGATGTTGTTTGGACTAACCAATGCTTCTAACGTGTTTATGGATTTGATGAACAGGGTGTTTAGTAGATATCTGGACAAGTTTGTAATCATTTTTATTTTGATGACATTTTGGTATATTTTTTATTTGAGGAAAAACATGAGAAGCATATGAGAATTGTACTTCAGACCTTGAAGAACCACCCACTTTATACTAAATTGAGCAAGTGTGAATTTTGGCTTAAGGATGTGAAATTTCTCGAGAATGTTATTTCTGAGAAATGAGTTACAGTCGATCCATCTAAAATTGGGGTAATCATGAATTGGCCAAGACCGAGGACAGTTTTTCAGATTAGGAGTTTTTTAGGTTTGGCAGTTTATTCGTGACTTTTCGAGATTAGTCGGGTCATTGACTAGGCTGACTTGAAAAGAGGTCGACTTTGTTTGGGATAAGAAGTATAAGCAGTCTTTTCAAGAACTAAAAAAGCGATTAACTTCCACACCAGTACTTATAATCACAGAAAAGGGATTGGGTTACTCAGTTTATTGTGACACATCCAAAGAAGGTTTAGGATGTATGTTAATGCAAGGTGATAGAGTGGTAACTTATGGATCTAGACAGTTAAAGACTCACAAGCATACTTACCCAATAAATGATTTGGAATTCACAGCAATTATATATGCTCTAAAAAGCTAGAGACGCTATTTGTATGATGAGAAATTTGGGATGTTCTCTGATCACAAGAGCTTAAAATATTTTTTCACTCAGAAGGACCTGAATCTGAGGCAGAGAAGATGGATAGAGTATATGGAGGATTATGATTTTGAGCTCTAGTGTCACCCTAGAAAGGCAAATGTGCTTGCTGATACACTTAGTTGGAAGACTCGTGGTACTTTAGCAGGCCTTACCGTGCAAGAGTGGGAGATGATGAGAGGCCTCAGTGAGTTTGATTTGGAGCTTCAGAACGATGAGGGTCATGCTGTTTTATGTGCCATAGCTACGCAGCCAATTTTGTTGAGTCAGGTGATTGAGGCTCAATGTTGAATCTGAGGCTATTCGAGCTAAGTTATTGAATTCTGATGAGATGACAGGATGGATAATTAGTGTTGATAACGGTTTGAGGTACCTAGAGAGATTCTTTATGCCTATTGCTATTCAGATATAGTTCTAAGGGAGTTCCATCACTCAAAATTTGTAATACATCCTGGAAGTACTAAGATGTACACGACCTGTGCCGTTAGTTCTTTTAGGTAGGCATGAAGAATGATGTAGCAATGTTTGTGAGTAGATGTGTTACCTATTAGTAAGTTAAGGCCGAGTATCAAAGACCAATAGTTCTTTTGCAGTCTCTGCCAGTGTCAGAATTGAAGTGGGAGAACATTACGATGGACTTTGTTTCTAGCTTGCCGAGATCTCCAAAGGGCCATAATACTATTTGGGTGATAATGGATAGGCTGACAAAGTCAGCTCACTTCTTGCCGATTTGGTTGACTGACTCTATGGATGTCTTGGCTAAATTGTATGTTAAAAAATTTGTGAGACTTCACAGAATTCCTGTATCCATTGTCTTAGATAGGGACTTGCATTTTGCTTCTCAATTTTGGTAGTCTTTAGGTGGCCATAGGGACAGAGTTATTGTCTAGTATTGCTTTTCATCCTCAGACCGATAGACAGTCAAAATGCATAATTCAGACTTTGGAGTATGTGCTTAAGGAGTGTGTGATTTCTGTGATAGTTGGGAGAATCACCTTCCTCCTATTGAATTTACTTACAACAATAGCTACCAGTTAAGTATTAAGATGGCTCCTTTTAAAGCTTGTATTGTAGGCCATGCAGATCTCCTGTCTATTGAGCAAAGGTTGGAAAAGCTGCAATTATTGGGCCTGAATTTGTACAGGAAACAACTGAGAAGATCAAGGTGATTTAGCAGAGACTCAAGACAGCACAGAGCCGCCAGAAGAGTTATGCTGATAGGAGGCAGAGACCATTGGAGTTTAAGGTAGGAGACCATGTGTTCCTGAAGGTTTCACCACGGAAGGGTTAGTTTTGTTTGAACATAGGGGGAAGTTGTCCCCAAGGTATGTTGGGCTATTTGATATTTTGGCTAAGGTTGGAGAGATGGCATACCTCTAGCTTTGCCACCACAGCTTTTAGGAATGCATGAGGTGTTTCATGTATCTATACTTCGAAAGTATAACCCAGACCCTTCGCATGTACTGGATTAGACCGAGCTTGAGGTTGACTCAGATGTTACTTATGAGGTGAAACCAGTGAAAATCCTAGATTCTCGGGAGTAAATGCTTTGGGGAAAGACTATTTACTTGGTTATGGTGTTGTGAAAGCACCATAGTGCTGAGGAGTTGACCTAGGAGCAAGAGGCATATATGCAGAGTAGGTAGCCTGAGTTGTTTCCTTAATTTTTCTTTTGTTTTCCTCCTAAATTTCGAGGGCAAAATTTTTGTAAGGGAGTAAGATATAATGACCCGAGTTTGATTTAATTTAATCTATATATATTTTTATTATTCAGTAAAATTAATTAGTTATTTAAATTTAATAATTTAAAATTTAACTATTTAACTTTGAGTTGCATTTAAAAAGGTTAATTTTTGGTTACCTTTGAAAAGATTTTAAAATTTTAGGGAAAAGGGTATAATTTGCTTAAACCCGAAAGGGAGAGTATGCAATTAATCAAATTTATTAAGGTTAAAATTTTACCAATATTATATATATATATATATATATATATTGCCGTATTTATTATGTGAAAAAAAAAACCTTAGGTAGGGGCGACAGCGTTCTTTGTTGACTGCGATGCTATGTTCTCTTTTGTTGACTCACTGTTTCTTCCATTGCCGAATTAGCAGAGGTAAGAGGCGGGCCTTTATGTGTTTTATATATATATATATATATATGTATAGATATACAAGACTTAATTGCTTAGTCTCACATAAAATTCATGATGTTAGCTTTCCGAATGCTTGATTAATATTGAGGTTTGATAATTTTTTTTTAATTTTCTGTTAACACTTGGTTAAGCATGAATTGAATGACTGGGACGCTTAGGCAAACATTTACTAGGCGTTTAATTTTGTAATTCTTTTTTTTTTAAATCAATGACTTGATTGATGTGAAGTTGCTAGAATTTAATTACTTAATTTCTTTTAATTAATTTGATTGAATTAAATGTATATGATTACTTGAACAAATCAAAAGGTCTGAACGCATTAATTTTATATATATGTTTGTGTGTTTGTGGTCGTTACTATTTATTTAATGTAATTAAAATGTGCTACTTAATGTCTTGGTAAATTACTGTATAATAAGGTCCACACTTTGGAATAAAGGAAGAAATTATTTAATGTAGATTTAAAAAAAAAAAAAAGAGAGAAATTTGATGTTGTATTTTGTTTGGGTTGAGGGTACTGAAAATATCGAGTATATATACCCAAGGGTTTAAAGTCTCGAAACATATGCGAGGGTGGTAATTGAGTCCAGTAGGCTAGTAACCTAAGAACGATATAGGTGCCTAAGGGTAGCATAGTTTATTCCTAAGGTTTCGGCCTAGGACGTAGATATCGAAGGATGGTATCTATTGGTTGAGTCTTGTTTCTACGAGACAACCAAGCAGGCACCGAAGAATGGTTTATATTGGTTAGATCCTGTTTCTACGGGATAACCAAGCAGCAGTACCTTGAGATTAAATTGTTTTCTTTTGATGTGTTATGTGGTGTTAATACGATTAAGTTGTAAAGATGAAAAATTAATAAATAAATTTAATTTCTTATTTGATATTGTTATTTGTGCTAAGATGTTTCACTTAGTAGCATGCTATGGCATGATTGCATTTATAATATTATTAGGATTCCGAGCACATATAGTATTAGTACTCATTCCCTTACAGCTTGTGATGCAGATAATAATTTTGAGTTATGTGGTGAACCTGCTTAACATGGAAATTAAGATTTTATTTAATTTTGTTTAATTATATTAAATTCTTCTTTAGAAAATTATTTTGGTAAATTGTATAAGCCTCTATTTGCGAGATAAATATTTATTTACTTTTATTTAGTTTTTTTAGGTTCCAAGAGAAGGGGAAGAGATAAGATTTTTTTACCTTTCTAAACAATTTTACATTTTTAAGCAATCTTATCAATATATATTGAAGTAGGACTCTCATTACATTTTTTATCAAATTTTATTTTTTTTTAAACAAAATAGGAGGAATCTAACTATTTCCCTTAAAGATTAAAAAAAAAAAGAAAAAAGAAAAAAGAAAAAACGTTTGTGGAGATGTCAAATATATCTGTACTCAGCGGATATATACCCGCTTCACTCGCCTTATGCGGAGAGGGTATAAAAATACTTATAGCAAAGACGGGAATGGTATGACAATTTTAAGGTTTTACCCAAACGGGTATGGGATGGAGACTGGGACGGGTATAATAGTCCCCACCCTGTCCAATACCCGTTTAAATATTTATTTGTTAATTGTATATATTTTTTATTTTATTTAATATATATATAATATATATTTTTATTTAATAGATATAATATTTATAATAATTTTTAACATTTATTTTATATATAATATATAATTCATAATAGTTAATATATTTGACAGGTAAACAAGAAGGACAGGGAATCTATTATCTAGAGGAGATAGGTATGAGAAAAATTTTTATTGCAGGGACGGGGATGAAAAAAAGTATTAGTAAACGGGAACGGAAAAGAAGAAAGTCATACCCAACCTATTAACATTCTTAAACGTTTGTATAATAAATGATTTTTTCGTTGGATTTTGCTTAAAGACGTTTGTTGCCTAAAATTTTATTATTTTTAATTAACTTACATTTCTTGGCCTTATCATTTAAATTTATATTTATCTTAAAAATTATTGGACTAATCCTTTAAAATATTCCTCATAAAAATCTACGCCCCATCAAAAAGGCTCTAAATTATTTTAATTACCAAATTTTATATTTTTCGCATCTTAATTTTATTTTTAATTCTATAATTAAAGCTGAGTCAAATAAAAAAATAAAGTTAAGAGATACTTGATATTAAAAAAAATAAAATAATTAATGTTGTTAATTACTATTTGTTATTTTTGTATGAAAATTTTATCAATCTTTCCTTTTCTTTTTATCTCTTCATATTCTCACTCCAAACACCCTATAAAATTTTAAGACCAAATCTGAATGAAATACTTTTCAGCTCAATTCATTTTCAATCCTCACTCTGGAATCACGATTGCACAATCCTATAGGAATTTAGTCCCACAAAAATCCACGTAATAACTGGCGTGCTTAACATTTTCCATGTAACAGCAACAAACCACCACCACCACACACATTGCCACATATGCTTGATTATTGATCACCTAGTAAACCTGATTCTACTCTCGTAAAGAGGAAAAAAAATAAAATCAAAATAAAAATAAATAAAATCCAAGAATCACTAATCATGAACAAACTTTATTTTGTATCCAATCATCATATTGATTCCAAAATCGAACGAGTGGCTTTACTCCCTCCAATCTTCGTTCGTGTATGAAATTGTTAAAAGTAAAACAATATCTGAAAGGATTACGTTACACCCAACTACCTTGGGTAATTACACTTACATCTTACAATATTTAAAAATTACACTTATCTCTCTTAAAAGTATTATTAACATTAACCCATTTCCGTTAAATAAACTATTAAAAACTTAATAGAAAATATCAAAGTAACAAAAATATTAAGTGTTTTTCCTATTTTACTTTTCCATCTCTCACATCTTCATCAATTTTATTTACAAAAATCTTTTGCTTTTACATTTTTTTTTCCTTGTTTTGGAGAATTTAAAAAAAAAAAAAAAAAAGGAAAACCAACAAAGATGGAAGAAGGGAATGAGTAAAATAGAAAAAAAAAATCTAAAATTTTGGTTATTTTAACATTTTCTTTTTATGTTTTAACGGTTGTGTTAACAAAAATTATCAATGTTAATAACATTCAAAGTAAGAGAAAGAAATGTAATTTTTAAACGTTGATACAAATGTAATTACTCAAATATTGAGAGGAGATAGGTATAATTTACCCTATCTGAAATGCACCGACTGTTGAATGAATGCCTTGCCTCCAACATGCAAAATATGAAAGAGAGAGTGGCAACTTTGGACGTAATAAACCGACCTTGCAAGTATCTAATTCAGATGCCAATACCATGGATTCTGCGCCTACAGCTTCAATGCGGCTTTTGCCATAGCCAGTGCACCATCGTAACTCTGATTTCCACCAATAAACCCACTCATGTGAACAAAAACACAGCCTAGGATTCCAGCCGCCGTTGACAGTTCCTCATCCCTCAACCCTCGCCATTGAGATGGGAGGGGCTTGCGGTTTTCAAATTTATCAGGAGATATTGCCATTGCCTGCACCCGCCACTGTTTGGCCCTGTCGTCCTGAAAGGCATATGGGTATCATTAATTAAATTGGGATACCGAAACAACACGATATGGACATGCCAATATGGTAATTTGGGTCCGGGACATAACATAGCAGTGACACATTAACAAATAATTACATTTGTCTCCGTATACATGAAAAATAAAGGGTGAGCTTGGAGCAGTAATAATGTTATTCCTTTCCAAGGTTTGAAAAGTTGCCCATATCTGACTCCCCAGACCCGCAATGGGAGCATCTAGTACACGGAGTCGCCTTTTTCTTTTTTTTTTTTTTTTATGTACAAAAACATGAAAATGATAATTAATTATTATTTTATATTACAAATATATTTACATTATTATTTATATTGCAATAGCAAGAAAACATTTTTATTATACATATCGATTAAAAAAATCTGAACAAAAAAGTCATATTATACAACTTGTAAAACTGTGGACCTAAACAAATTAAAAGTTTCAAGTTTCAAAATTTCTAAACCTAGAAATCTTGGAAGGTCGAAGGAATAACAAGTGTAAATCCAACTTGGTTTTATTTTATTTCTTGATCTTGGGTTTTCTCCTCCAATGTGGTGAGGTGCTTCATGTATGTGCATCCTCCAAGTGTCCCATTCTAAAAATAAATAAATAATAATAGGATACGTTTGGAAAAGTGCCCCACACAAGTCGGAAGAATGTCCCACGATTGCTATTTGTCCCACATTCAAGCATGCATCCGAAATGGATATGGCACATTAAGTGGTTGTGTTTCTTAGACTAAAGCAACAGCTAATGGGCAGAGAAGAGAAGATATTGCAGGACCTAGTCTAAAATATCTGCATTTTATTCCTTGCAAAGACCAAATTTCAATAGCTGAAATACATATTTAAACTTTGTGAAGTCTACGCTTCCCACATACAAGCATAGTCATATTTGACATCTACTTCCAAATCAAAACAATTTAATTACTCATTTCTTTATTACATGAGCATAGATTCAAATCGCATCCATAACAAACAAATTACACTGGATAACTTCTAAGTTGAGGCACAATTTAAAACAAGGCAAAAGTCCATCTCATGGCATAAACATAAATTAAGACAGCAAAAGATAGAAACTAATACCTGGTAAAGGACATATTTGATGGGTGGATCAATCTTCATCTCCTCCTCAAGCTCAAACAGGTGAAGCTTCCACTGTCAGACAGATAAAATCAAATAAGGATTCAGTAAACAATTAATGTTTTTGTAAGCATTATTAAGGCAGTTGTTCACATGACAAGTTGTTCATGCATGAAACTACATGCTAACATTTTTATCATAATATGCTTCATTGAGATTTATATTTATAGTAGTAACATAGGGGCACGTTGAATACAAGACAATAGCAGGCAACTTTCAACATTCTAAAAGAGCAAATTTCAGAAAAGTTAGCAATTTACCAGCTATCAAATCGCTTCCTAATTGCTAGTCATACTACGCAGAATTGTTAGGAAAATTCTATCTTTAACTGATAAGCACCCAAATGGCAACTTGTTTCAACTGAAGCTTAGTTTGTGAGCCAGTACAAGTCAAAAACTTCTCAAAAGCTATAGCAGCACTCTATCCGGTTAAATCAAGAAGCCCAACCAAATTATTTGATTTCTAGTTTGATACATTTCAAATAATTTTCCACTAACTAAACATATAGTCGGTGGTTCTATCCTATCAAGGCTTTTTTTTGATAAAAATGGCAACTTAGCATTGCCACTAGCAAGAGGACAATGTTAATAAGACATTATAGAACATTGGAAATTCACTTGTTGAGTAAAGAAACAACTATTTATTCTATACAAAGAAATATATATATATTTATAATAATCAAAAGTTATTAAACTACAAATATCAAGGAGCTAAGACAACAACTGGTAAAAAGGACAAGATTATATCAGGCTCATGGAGGCCTTCACGAGTGACAACATACAGGGCAAAATCTATTCAAAACCATAATTTCTCCACTGGGATCAATATCTTGTCTTGCTGCAAGGCACTCCATAACAATTGACCGTGCTGGTAACCATGATTTTGCATGAAACCGTAGACTCTTCAAAAAGAGAAGCGTTGTTAGAAAAAATGGAAAATAAATGAGATAAATATATAAAATGATAATCTATAATCCTTCACTTGTTTCAATCTGTTAAAATTAAGTTTATACAGAACCTTCACCTGGAAATATAAAATGAAATGAGAAGGGAAGGTGCTAAAGAAAAACTCACATCCAAAAACTCACTACCAGCTAAAGCCATTGCCCGTTGAAATGCTTCATTCTCCTTCTCAGGTGACTGATCAGGGTCCATCCAGTCCAAATTCAACCTTCCAACCCTTGAGGACAAATGTGTGTTATTCACATATCTTGGAGGCTTGTCTGTGTCGAATTGATTGATTCCATTGTCAATGGCATCAATTGCCTGTAACAAGCAACAAGAACATTAAGGATTATTGATTGATGCCAGCACATAGCTTGGGTAAAAAAGAATAACCAAGTAAATGCATGAATAAGAATATTAGCAATAGCGATAGGTATCACAAGCAAACAAAATAACAAAGAAAAACAAGAATTATGCAGAAATTTCTTCCACCAGGATTCTCAATCATATATCAATGTTTGAGAAGACCAAGGTTCCATGAGGAATTGCTTGCAATTCATAGTTGGCTGGTGGGGGCCCTAAAGCTGGATTTAAGTTCTTTTATGAGTTTTGTAGTGACAAATGACAATGATAGTAAAGTTTCTAAGTGATAGTATAGTTTTTTTCAGGGCTTTGGTCTAATGTTTGGCATTTCCTTAATGCCTTTTCTCTATTAATATTTTATTTTATAAAAGAAAAATAATTAGTTTTGCTCTAAGATTAAATAATGATAGTATACAATCACACATGATTTAATTTTCCCCTAAAAGTAACTAATAAATTCTTTTTTTTTATTTTAAATAATGGAGGATAGCCCTCTAAGAGCCTGTGCACCCCAACTTTCCAAGCCAAGACAATGACAGGATTACATCTTAGATCTAACATCACCATCAAGACAATTTAAAGACTATGCTAGTTGGCAACTTGGCAACTTCCTTTGGAGATATAACTAATGAATATTTATAGGAATGAAGGCCAAATTTAGGTCTAGGAAGAAATTACAACTAAAAAAGTAACAAACAATATGCATTTATCTTATTGTGTTCATAACGAAAATCACAATGTAAATATTTAAGGCTGCTATTTACATAATCCATACTAATACTACAAAATAAGGAAAGAGGAGGGGCGGTAGCGAAGTTAGAAATTTAATGAAGCCAATATTTTGGTGAAGCCCTATTAACAAGGCTAAATTTCCAAAATAGCATAAACTCAAATTCAAAAAAGCGGTTTGTATTAAACGAATCAGTTCTCCCTCGTGAAACTGTTCACAACATTAGTTTAAATGAAGAATTTTTTATCCAAACATTTTCAAATTTCTACAAGATTGTTTTATCACTCAATTTCGTGCTTCTGATAAACTTCTCAAAGATGATGACACCTAAAATTATTTCTATCCACAAATCAATATAACCTACCATGGCCTTCTAAGCAATTTTTCTCAATCAAATCGTATGTAAGCACATTCTCTCTCATCTTTTGTTTTATTTTTGTATAATTCTTTTGGTCTTCGAATATATTATTCTCACATTAGTTTATCTAAAAGTACTATAATAGAGATAACACAGTCAAACTTTTGAAAGAGAAAAGGGGAAATATGGATTAAAACTTTTTGAAGTATAGAAAGAGAAAAAAGGAAGTTGGGGATTAGATATACAAATTAAAGATTTTTGAAGTACACACACGCAGAGAAAGAGAGAGAGATGGATTACAAATTTTGTATAGCAAAATGTCCTAGGCATGCTATAGGTATTGTAAATAGAATAGAATTTGTTTTGAATTACCACAATCTATTGCTTTTTATTACAAATCTATAATAGATTTTTTATATTAATGAATTTATGTAGATGATCTTCACTTTAGAATCCTAATAAAATTTATACTATGTGCTTTTTCAATCAATATACATAACTTTTATATTTTTCTTAATTCTTTTTATTTTTATAGTTTTGGTTCTTCCAACTAAGGGGCTTTTAATGCTTTGTTTCTCTTTTTGTTCTTTATTTATGATGTTTTCGCATGTTTTTGTATTTTTAGTTTATTATATGAATTTAAAAATTAATATTTTTATAAAACAAATAATTTTTCACATGCATCACGTGTGCACCGGTTATTAGTGTGTGTGTGTGTGTGTGTGTATCCAAACAAATAAAAATATACAAAAGGTAAACCATGCAGTTTCTCGTAAGGAAGTGAGGGTAGGTTCATCTTCGCAGCCTCATCACCTCCCTTTCTCGATTTCTCTGCTTGTTGCTACAAATTTAAAATACACAATTTTTTTGTCAATGAACTAGCATTTGTCTTTTTGATTCTCCTTTCTTTCCCAACTTATCAATTATTATTTGATATTAATTTACTCATAATTCGCTTAAAATTTCAAATATTTGGGCTAGCAATATTTTTTTACGCTTAAATTTCAGAGGCCAATTAAAATTTTAAATAAATCTTTTCCATTTTCAGCTTTTTGTGTCCTCGAGAATAAACAATGGGTTAAGCTATGTATAGATGATAGAATTAGTTGGTCTATCAAAATTTTGGATTATATATAAAAAAAAATTCAATTTTTCTTTTTTTCTTTTTTTTTTTTTTTGGGTGGAGGGGGGGGGGGGGTTGCCAAGAATATCTCAAACTGTACATTTTTAAAGTGTTTGGTATCATTTTCATTTTTTCCTTCATTGGAAGGAGTGAGTTGTTGATACAATTGAATATAAGCACAAGGAACATGTAGAAGAGAAGTAAGTTATTAATACGATTGGATAGAAGCACTAGGAACGTGTAGAATTTAGCACCTCCATGAAACTTCTATAAATAGCTAGAAATAATCGATGCACATCTGGATGTCCTTCCTCAAGCTGAAGCTCCCTTGCAATTATCTCCATCCCATAATGCTAAACAAAGGAAAGACAAATTAATTAAATTGCCTGAAAACAAAGCATAAGCAAACACAGAGAGAGAGAGAGAGAGAGAGAGAGAGAGAGAGATTGGGAAGAAGTTTGATTTACCTTGTAAATAAGACCTGCACTACTGAGCTTAGTAGCAAAACCATGTCCAAACACCTCGTCGAACCCTTTCTGATGATGGTCATAGCGGTCTCTACTCGGATCGTAAACTCCTCCAACATCAAGCACGGCATCAAGGGTTTCAAGCACCTGCAAGTAATTGATTGAACAAATGAACTTCACCGACACAGACATGTGCAGAAGCAAATCGGCTACAAGCTAGTTACCTGAGAGTCCCTGGTTCGAACGATTTCGGCGCCGGAGAACTTGTTCGTGAGGCGAATCATGAAGCAGCCCAAGGCTTCGTCGCAGTGGAAGCTTCCGTTGTGAGTGCCGACTCGCTTTAGAGGGGCGCTACCGGGTGAACCAGCTGAGAAAGCTGAAACCCCGGTGTTGTTGGCCATGAGGACGAAAGAAAAAGTGAAGGGTTTGTGGAATGTGAATAGCAATTTCTGGTTCAGCCCCCTCCCGATGCTCAACATGCCTCTGCTTCTAACAGTGTAACTCGTTCATATTCTCTGGACTTTTACTGTAGCGATGGAAATGGGTCGGGTCGGACCGAGACCTGGCCTCCGACCCGATAATCGCCCCGACCCGCCCTTAACCCCAGGTCAGGGCTTAGGTCAGCATGCTCCGGCTCAAGCCTCAGCCCGAGACTCGACCCACCCGACCGGCCCTCCCTCCCTTTCCCTTGTGCCGTACCACACCGAAACATTCCCCCCTCTCCACTCAGTTATGGTTCGGAAGGGGGTTTGGGTTTCTTTTATTTTTTTTTAACCATTTTTGAATTAGTGGCAGCCTTTTTTTTTATTTATTTCCACAAGTTTGCAACGAGTGGGAGTCTGATCGAGGCCAATAATTAGCCCCAGCCCCCGAGCCCCAAAAAATTAATTACAAAATCTCTCCAAAAAAATTACAAAATTCCCCCAACCTTCCACTATAAATACTCCACACTCATATTCATTCAAACTTACAAAAAAACTAACAAATTCTCTCTCAAATTTCTGCATTATTAAGCTACCAACTCTCAAGTGTACTTTTCAATTGTGCTCAAGTACATCCAATTCTGTCAAATTTGAAATCAACATTTAAAGATCAAGTGCTGTCAAGTTATTCTAAGTTAGTATTTAATATTTTTTAATTTGTATACATACATTTTTTTAATTTACATATTTTAATTTTTTTTCCATCAAATTATTTTTTTCTAAATGAATCTTCGAGACACCCATTTTTTTGACTTGAAGGATGGGGACTCAATATTATTTTCCCCTCAAGAACAAATGGAATAATTTGCATCACCATAAATACCAAAACCTACTAGCACAAATGGTAATGTTAGTGCATCATCTTGCCACCACAGCCAACAACGGCGTGGCTTTTCAAAAGTATGGGAATTTTTTACTAAAATTCCACGCAATAATGGAATAAACAGGACTAAATGTAATATTTGTGGGAATTTATTAGATGGTAAGACTACTTCTGAAACTAGTCACCTAAAAAGGCATTTAAATAGAAAGTACCGACATGATTCCCGCATCAATTCTCTAATTGATTAATATTTTGCACATGCCACACAAAACTCAATTAGGTAACGAATGGGGTAATTTAAATATTTTTTCTTATAACCTACGAGAATACAAAATAATTTAGTTAGATATATTGTTAAAGATGAACAATCTTTCACAATGAGTGAAAATTGACATTTTGAAGAATTTATTTACAATAGTTTTACGCCACAATATCTTGGTTTTTTAAAAAATACTTCAAAAAGGAAAGTTTTACGAGATTTTGAAACAAAAAATGATGAATTAAAAACTTATTTTGATAATTTTGAAAAAATATTTGCTTAACCTCTGAAATGTGAAAATCCTAACAAGATATTGAATATTTTTGTATAACCATATATTATATTGACGAAAATTGAAAATTAAATAAAAGCATTCTTTCATTTAATTAGTTGAATAACCCTATAGTAGATTGAGTGTTGGGGAATTTATTTGTAGTGAACTTGTATCATGAAATTTATATAAAAAAAATATTTTATATTACTTTAGATAATACTTTATATAATGATGTTTGTTTTAATTACTTATCTAATACTTTGCCTGCGAGGGGTCTATTATTTCATGGGTATTGTTGTGCTCATATACATTTTTTTGGGCAATTTGTGCTTGTATACTTAATTTAATTGTAAAAGATAGATTAGATATTTACAAATCTTCGATTGTTAAAATAAAAAAAAAAGTTGTAACTTGTGTTATGAATTTTTCAAAAAGAATTAATCTATTTGCTGGTATATGTACTCAAATTAGTTTAAAACCTAGAAAATTACCAATGAAAATTAATATAAGATAAAATTCAACATATATTATGTTAAAAGTTGTTATTAAATATCAAAAAGCAATTGATTTATTTATTTTAAGTAATCAAGCTATTGGTTTAGATAATATTGAGCCCATGGATTAGGCAAATGCAAATTTTTATAAGAATTTTTTACATGTTTTTGATATTGCTACTAAAATATTTTGTGAAATTTATTATCCTACTTCTTCTACTGTGGTTTATCAATTAGGGTTATTGATGAAATTTTTAAAAAATATTTTGTCTAAGAATATTTTGCTGCTATGATTCCTACAATGACAGAAAATATTTGATAAATATTTTAACCTACTGCCCATACATTTTGGTATTCCCACTATTTTAAACCCTAGATATAAAGAAGATCTTTTTTGTCAATTATTAAAGATGATATATAGGCCTGAAAGTGCCCAAGAATAATTAAATAATATTAAAAAGTAAATGCAAGTTCTAATGGGTCGGTATGATACTAATCGTACAACTGCCTAAACAATTACTGCCACGACGTCTTGTTCTCATCGTGACTTTGGTAGCATTACATCCTTATGGAGAAGAACAACATTTCGGCGTACAGATTCATCAACAAGTCCTATCTCATCAAGTTCATCCAACTTGCAACGTTATCTTGATACACCTTCGATAGAAAATGAAGATGATTTCAATCTTTTAAACTGATAGAAGGGACAACAATCTAAGTCTTCAGTTCTTTCTACTTTAGCTTGTAATATCCTCGCATTTTTAGTTTCTACCATAGCATCTGAGCAAGCGTTTAGTGTAAGTGGGCGAGTTATTAGTCAATTCAAGAGTCGACTAGCCCATCCAACAGTAAAAGCATTGATGTGTTTATGAGCTTAGTAACCCGTTGAAAATAGATAACAAGAAGATGCCGAAAAAGAGTAACTTGTCCTTAACTTTGATACAATGTCTTTAGGTGAAAGAGAAGAACACACTAGTAGATCTAGTGATGAATAATAATGACGTATTGATTGAGTAATATTTGCAAATGATAGTCACTCTTATAGGTGCCAACCTAGTTGAGATGTATAAGATGTGTAGTGATGCACCTATTTATTACTCTATCATTTATTTTTTTTTATAATTCTATAGTTATAAATTGTAATTTTAAATTTAACGTTAATTATGTAATTGCTTGTTGTTTAATAAATTTAATTTTTGTTAATAATTATTTTAACGTGTTTGGTTGAGTTTTATTTTGTATCTTATTTACTTTAAAAAATTAAAAATATTTAAAAATATTTAAAATTTTTAAAAAATAGGCGAGGTCAGCTGGCACGGGTCTGGGGCAGGGATTGGTGACCCTGTCCCGACCCAAAATGAGGAGGGGCGATTGGGACGGGTTGGCCACGGGTTAGGTCGACTTGGGTCAAGGGGTGGGTCGAGCCCGACCTAACCCATTTCCAGTTTTACACAATTTGACCTTTCATCATAAAATCTATTATTATTATTATTATTATTATTATTATTATTATTATTCGGTATATTTAAAGTTGTATAAATTTATAAAAATTAGTGTTTCGTGCTTTGTGTAGTGAGTGAAAATTTTAAATTTTATAGCCTCGTAATTCATATTTGTAGTGATTTGTAGAGTTTTGTATTTTTTAACTTCGAACAGTGCCATTATTATTATTTTTTATTATGTTTTCCTTTTTTTTTTACCTTCTTTTTTTGGGGGGTGTTTAAGTCATTGTTTGGTTCTGGCGCTTCCAGGGACCAGGTAGAAGAAAAAATAGTAATGATGGTAATTAATTTCTTCTATAATTTTAAATTAAATATTATTTTTAAGTTTTTCTAGTCCCCTTAGGGCCGTCAGGAGTGCAAAATTTGATTTTGTATTGTTGCGTATTTGATGTGTTGCATAAAAAGTTGAAGATTTTTGGAGGAAGTTAAGTGTTTTTTTTTTTTTTTTTGGTGAAAGTTGATAAAAATAAAAGAAAAGTGGAGAATTTTGGTGTCTAAAAATTAAAAAAAAAAAGGTTGAAATTTTTTAATATTTTTTAACACACCAAACCAGTGTGATTTGCCCAAACACGTCACTTAGAACCTTATCATCATGTCAAGGAATGCAAAATTACATTTCTTTAGTATCACTGAAGGTTTATTAAAATTAATCTAATTTGTATTACATTGGGACTAGAATGTATCTGTGTTGTTTCCCTGTTTACTGCAGGTGATTCCATGGTGAAGGCTTTGAGTGGAGGATATGTGTTATTTCTTAATTAGTGATGGCTTCCGAGCTTTAAATTACTCTGTACCTCTGAGTTACCCCAAGGTCAATGAAATGCTCTTAAGGAGATGTTTGTTTTGAAGTAATAGAGATAAATTTTATCAAGGTAATTTTTATCCTTCATCGTGTCACTTTAGATGAGGGGTTGAAAATTACCCTCCATAATTTTTACTTTAAGGGAGATGAGTAACGAAAGATAATAGAAAAATTTTACCTTTTTCTCGTTAATACGTACACTCTTGTAAAATTTTGGACAATGTTGTCTCACAAATAATTATAATAAATATGATAAAATAATAAATTACTTAATCAAACTAAAATTAATTAATTATTAAATTGCTTTATCAAAATAATATTTAATAAAATAATTTAGTATTAAAACAATTTATTTTATTTTATTAAATTAATATTATTGAAATATTAATCTATGACTAAAATTATTTATTTTCTAAAATTAAAATTAATGTTTAATAAATAATGATTGCTTAGTAAATAATTTATTTTATTAAATGAAAATTACTTCTCATAAATAATAATTTACCGGATTATGTATTGTATTAATATAATTTACTAAAATTTATTAATTAATTTAAATCAACTAAAATAATTTATTTTATTAAATTATTTTATCAAAATAAAAATAATTTTTAACAAATAATAATTCATTATTAAACTTAATTACTATTGAAATATTAATCTATGATAAAATTATTTTTTGTAATTAAATTTTTATTTAAAATTATATCAAGTGATAGATATTTTATTAAAATTAATTATTATTAAAATAACAATCATTAGGATGATTTATTTTATTATAATATTTTAATAATATTAAATATTAACTGTCACTCCCTGGTCAATTTACACTCATTTCAAATACAATTAACTTTGACCCCTTAAAAATTTTTAGCATTCCAAATATAACATAATTATTATCGGGTAATATTTATTCTCTCAATCCAAACGTAGGTATCATAAATTTGTTATCCCATTAAATATTACTGGGGTAACAATTATCCCATTAATCTTTTACTTCTAAATTTTTCACCTTGTACGAAATGTTTCCTAAGGTTCATCTATCAAGTAGATACTTGTAAGGTTTCTCCTAGGGGTAGTTGTAGGAGAATATATATATATATATATATATATTTTGTTCTGCTGTGAGAATAGAAAAATTAATGAAATGCTATCCAGAAAAAATCATTTGAAAATTTACCATTAGTGAAAAAGTATTTTCAAAATGCATTTTTATATAGTCTAAAAATACATTAAGAAAATGTGTTTTCGTAATTTATATCTTTGATTTCTTGGTTAATTATTTTGCACAGAAAACTGAAGAAAAAAAATGTATTATGAAATATTTTTCTGAAAATGTATTTTCATAATGCAATCAATTAAGGACAAACTGAAAATGCATTTTGAAAATGTATTTTTAAGATGAGTGAAAACACATTTTTAAAACAAGCGTTTTTATTAATTATACACCTCTAATTAGTTTATCCTGAATAGTATTTCCTTCATTTTTTTTTTCTATTCTAACAACAAAGTAGAAAAAACATAAAAAAATAAATCGTAGTTTAGTGTTTGGGTCCACAATTCATCTGTTATGTTTGTGTTTGTAGTTAAATTTCTTAAATTTTGATAAACGTATTAAATAATCAAAGTATTTTAGTATTACATTAAATCATGTTAATTTTGAGATAAACTTTGTGTTGGATTTGTATCCTTTTCTGAGTAATTTTGTGTTTATTTCAATTGTATTTATACCCTATTCTCGTCTTGCAAGCAATAGTCGCCCCAGCTTGGGTTTGGGTGAAATCCTATGCTGCCTGTCCAACTGTCCCATGTGCTATTGTTGTCCGTGTAATTGACTCCTTTCCTTGTCTTACTTACCCCCTTCCTCTCAGAAAATTCACAAGCATGGTTTTAGTTGCAGGCAGTTCACATCAATTTAGAATGCCTCGTCACTGTCACAATGGAGGAGGGGCATTCAGGTGACAGGTAACACTAGCCTTCAACTCTGTACTTTTTACTCCTCTGCCAGACCATCTCTGCCAGACTCGAGAAAATGAAGAAAAGGCAAGAGGGTGGGCGAGTGAGTGAGTGAGTGAGTGAGATAGGTAGAGTTAGAATTCTGAAATACCAGTTACTAGTTCCTTTCAGTTTTTGCTGTTGATTCAACCAGAGTTTTCCGCTACCAATACAAGGGAGGAGACTTGGACGCTTGGGGCCTTCCCACTTCAGCCAATCCAAGTCTACTCCTTCTGGGCCAATAATCACATCTTCCAGAATGGAGACTCTCTCTATATGCCTTGCCTCTGTTTATTTTCCTATCTTCTTTCTAACGCTAATTCATTCTTTCAAGGGCATTAACGGTTGATTCGTGAACTTGCAGTGTACCTTCACCCACCAAGTCAAGATTCAGTGATTCAAGTCAGAGCAATCATACAACAGCAGCAACCTCACAGATCCAATCTTGTCCATGAACGATGGAAATTCCCTCTTCAACATCACCCAACTAGGAGAGTTTTACTACACCAGCAGCGTGCAATGTCGCTGTCGGCAATACCAGAAGCTCCACGTTTCCGTTTCTGCAAATTGGTCATCTTCTGCACTTGGTCTAGGCCCCGGAGGAGCATTGCCACCAACTTCTCCTTACCCCACAGTGTTTGGCTCAATCCCAATGTCCCCATTGTCCTCTCCTTCGTCCTCCTCATCACTAAGTATTTCGGTTGGCTCATTCTCGGCTGCCGTCAGATTCCGGACATTGCATTTCGGATCTAATGAAGTTGATTGGAGGTCAACAATTGAAACCATATGATATCCAATTGACACTGGTTTTATTTATCCTTTTGTTTAATTCATTCCCATGCATTCAACCTCCAATGTGGTATGGCAGTGTTCACACTGATCACATTTGCTGATGGAAAAATAATAAAGGGGAATGCAGAGAGTAAGCAAAATCAACCGGGAGGGGGGGGGGGAATAACAAGCACCGGTTAGAGCTTGATAGCCAAACAGAATTACCTAGCAATAATTACTTTGACCCAAAAAAATGCCTGAACTAAAAGAAGGCTAACCAAATGACCAGCAATGCATGGGTACATTGACTAATCATCCGTGGACAATAGTGAACTTCATTTTGACACCCGTTACATGACAATATATTTAACGAGGGCAATAACTTAGGCAAATGGAATAATTTTAGCTAGTCATCTCAATATCGGGAGGGTTCATCGGCTTCTGTTCTGAAACATAGGCTGTCACGGAAGGTGTACCCTCTGCAAACTGTGTTGCTGTGGACTTCGATGCACCTCCTACAAACGGACTCCTCATTTGAGCAGCGCCAGGATCTACCTCCATGGTAGAAGCTCTTGGAGGCGACGAAGGTTGCACCTCCATATCAGGGTAAGCAGCCTTAAATCTAGCCCGCAACCCCTCATCCACCAATCGCACTCCATGTAATTGATTACCGAGCGACATCCACCTGATTAATGGAAAGACCAACAAATATGGATCGCATTTGAGAAGATATAAAAAGAAGCCAGAATTATACGTAAATGCAAATATAGTAAGTGGCAAGTAATTTAAAGAAAGAAAAAACAATAATCCGATTCTATAAGAGGGGGTGGGGCAGAAGAGAACCTATTTCTACCTGTAATAACTAGCGACAATTCCGAAACCACTACTAAATGGGCAGCATACACAATCATTCAAGAGTTTCTGACCTGTCTATTTAACTCTTTTTTTTTTTTTTCTCTTCCCAGTTTTGTAACTATATAGTTCATTTGTCTGATATGAAACGGTTGAGATAATTGAAGGGCTATATTTCAAGGGATAAATCAAAAGTACACTAACAAAACTCCTGACACCATCGGATATGATAATTTTATTCTGTGCAATCTAATCCTATCATTTACTCATGGAAAAACATTAGTTGCAGCAATCAACCCAATTAAATCTAATGCTCTATTTGTTTCAACATAAAATGTGTTTGAGGAAAACATATTTACCCATGTTTCAGGAAAATATTTTTCAAAAAGATGTGAAAAAGTGTTTTCCCTATAAACATTTTACATGGAAACAAACAGAACCTAAACTGCAGAGTGACAGGAATGAGATCCAAACTGTGGGTGATCAACGTAGGCAATGGGTTCTCTGTACAGGCAACATGAAGCCGATTAACTTACCAAAAAAATAAAAAATAAAAAATAAAATAATAACTTGAAGCAAACTATGCTGTCAAGTGTCCTATCAATTCCAGAACTAGGGTTTCGAAGATATAAATACGCCACAATACTAAGCCATCATAATGTATACTTTTGAAAGATACAAAAATAAATTAATGATAGCAGATTAAGTGATTATACGTACCCTGCATGAGTATTATGCATGCGAGCAAACAATTCCAGCTTTCTTGTCCTTGGACTTATCCTCTCCAGCATGGGGTACATCTGCAGAAAGGAATGCATATTAAATCTAGTACTTCATAAAAAATCAGAACTATAATATTCTAGCGAAGTATAGCAACAATACTATATGATACAACTATAATTTAACACCTTAAATAAGAAATCATTATAGTACAAACATCAGCTATCAAAGCAAAAGTTGTGGCCATCAGCATGTAATAATACAAATTGCGTAGAAATGAAGGCAAATAGATAGAAAAACCAGAGAAGGTTGAGAACAATGACTAAGCCATTGAAAAAATGAAGTCTCCTAACCTCATCTGGCTTACGACTTGTTTCTCGGACCTCAGCGACAATGACATCAGTATCAATATTCCTGTTTACTTCTGGATTTCCTTTTATTCCAACAAGGCAATGCTCTTTGCTGTGATTGAGCCAATGACCTGTCCTCCCTGTTCTGATTATTCGCTGAAGTTGATTGGTCTTCACCCAAATAAGCTCCTCAACACGTTTGTATCCCCAAAGCTCTAAACTGCAAGAAGTGACACAAAATGCATATAAGCTAGACAACGATGAACTATGCAAGCAAAAGTCACATGGAACTCCACAAGCTTCAGTGTCAGACATAATTTACAAATGAACGCAGCTGGCAATGTCTCTTTTCAATAATCATGATAAATTGATAATCTCAAAGTGTCTTGAGCATTTGCAATTATTGTCTCCAACAATGTACGTTCTCTATATAAGGTACTTCTAAGAACCACATGTAAATACTTTATTCAAGAAAGTCAGTTCTCTTCCCACAGACTTCTTCTGGAGTTTTTTTTTTTTTTTTTTTTTTTAGCTGTTTAAAATTTAAGTAAATGCCGATACTTTTTAAGTATTTGTAAATATATTGTTAGCTAAAAAAACGCTGTTTCAAATAGTGTAAACAGCATTTTTGAAAGACACTGTTTCAAACAGCAGTTTTTACTCCTCACCTGATTCTGTTCAAACTTACTTTCATTTGTCTAAACATAATAAACCATCTAGTTCAAACTCTCTTTCTGTCTAAGCATAATAAAAAATCTGAACTCCTATTCAAACTATCTTTCATTCATCTAAACATAATAAAACATCTAGTTAAAAAAACAATGTTTGACCAAAAAAAAAAGAAAAACTATAAAACATCTAAATGTGATAAAACTAGTTCCAAAAGTTCTCGATTCCTGTTTAATATTAAATTTTTAAATTCTATTCCAGATCCTTGGAGAAAATATCTAAACCTAATAATATTCTACCAATCTGACCGACTCTCAAATTTCATAATATTCTACCAATATTATTTTTTTTTTAAGATACATATTCAATGTCTTAAATTTCATTCCAAGCTCATATATCCAGCTCTTACAAAAATTAAAATAAGAGAATAAACATAAAAATATATAAGTTAACAAGAGAACAAATATAAAAAAATATAATTTAACAAATTAAAAAAAAAAAAACAAGAGTCGGTAAGTAAGGATTAGTGTTTCAACAAATTTTAAATACTTTTTTTTTTTGTTTGAGTTACTAAAAATTTTAAAAATTTATTTGCTTATTATTTTTATTTGCTGGTATATAATTTTATATTATGTGGAGTTTAAGATGATTGTTTTAGATAATAAATGTAGCAGAAATTAAAAAAAAAAAAAGTCTAGCAAAAACAAGAGATAAAGCTCAAAAAGTTGTTGTGAATTAAAAGGGGGGGGGGAAGCCAAGAACATTTTTAAGTTAAAAAAAATGCTAATTCGCAGTGATCTCAAACTCAAACTCTATTTTTATATATTAAATTTAATTGATTAATTTTTTTATATCAAGTGATAACTATCCTATTATATATTAGATTTAATTAGTTAGTTTTTGTTATCAAGTGGTTCGCTTTATCTCAAAATCTTAGGTGGTACATCTGTTTTGAGCCTATTTTTCATTTTGCGTTTTTGAAAATACGGAAAACAGCTCAAAACGCATTTGGTCACTTGTGTTTTCAAATTTTGTTTTAGAAAATAGAAAATGGGTTTACACATGAAATGAAAAATGGCAAAAAGTCATTTTTAACGTTTTCAACCCAAAAGAAGGAAAATTTCAAAACAAAGAAAACATAAAATGTCAAACCAAATGCATTTTTTGTTTTTCTTGGTTTAGGATTTTCAAAACGTAAAACACATAAAACAAAAAATATAAAACAAAATATAAAAATGCAAACCAAATGCCACCTGAGAAGTCATACATTCAAATTTAAATTCTTATACTTCATGTAATCACTATATTTAAATAAGTTTACAAATAATATTAAATTGAATACTTTATGTCATCACGTGACAAATCATGTTTAGATAAGTTCACGCAATAGATTAAATTAACTATTTTTTTTAAATCACGTGACAAACTAGATTCAAATAAGTCTACATTTAGAAAAGTCAAAGTAAAAAACGCTATTTAAAACAGCGCCTTATAAAAATGCCATTCGAAAGAACATTTTTAACTAACAATATATTTACAAATGCTTCAAAAATATAAGTATTTATCTAAATTTTAAACATAAAAACAGCATAACCCAAAAAAAAGGGGGGGGGTCTTACTTTTGATATAAGAAGCATGCATACGCAGATGGAATACAAAAACGACATGGGTAAAAACACGAATACGACAATTTTTAAAAAATGAGGACATAGACACTGCAGAAATATGATAATATATATATATATATATATATAAGTTATGCATGTAAATATAACATCCACAATAAAACTAATTCAATAATTCAATGTATAATTCAATATACAAAATATAACAAAATATATGATGAATGATTTCTTAATTTTCACCTTTCAAAAAAAATCATAATTTTAGGAGGTTTCGGTTATTCCACTTTAGGTTTGCATTAATCATATACTTTTAAAGAAAAAATGATAAAATAATTGGACATGCCAATTGAAGTATCTGGCACGTATATCAAAGTGTCCAATAAGTGTTAAATATAGATATGACACCCATCCTAAAGTGTCTGTATTTCATAGCTTATGACAATATGTAGATTTCACATTAAATAGAAAGGATTTGCCTCAACAGGGTTCATTCATGTATTGCAATTTGCATGCAAAGAAGAGTTGCCTCTGCCAAACATAGTATTTAGGCAACGCTTGATTAGGAGGATAGAATATAAATGATAAATACCACGAACTAATACATGAGATTGAATAAGATGAATTAATTTTTCATATAGAATTAACATTTTTTGTTTAACTAATGGGATATAAAATGAGACAAGAAATAATTTAAAACCTTTAGATTTTAGCGACAAGCAATTCGAAGTAGGAGTATTCACAATACCACACCCCTTTAGGTATTATATATCCCCTCTGATGTAGCACAAGAAGTAAAAAAACAAAATATCAAAGAAAACTATAGCTAAAAGCTAATGCTAAACTCAAATAATCAATTCATTCATTCAAAGCTACTCAATCCCTTAAAATCTAGGCCTTTATACAGCCTAAGTCTGAGCAAATCAAACCAAATAAAATCCCTACAATCATACAAATAAAATCCCTACAAGCAACTTGATTGTAGGGATTTTATTTGTATGATTGTAGGGATTTTATTTGGTTTGATTTTCTCAGACATAGCATATATATTTAAATGCTAGGATTGCCAGGGATAAAGCGGCTTTTAGGGGATGTTTGGGTGGTAAAAAAGTATAAGAAAAGTACAAAAAAATGATGTAAAAGTAATATGTGGCGAAATTTGATTGGAGAAAGTAACTTTTTGTAGAGTTTGATAAACCAAACGCCCCCTTAATGAATGAATTGATTATTTGAGTTTAGCAAAAGAATTTAGTTACAGTTTTATTTGGTTTTTCGTTTCCTTGCTTTCCTATGATACATCAACTGGTATCAAAGTCAAAAAAATTCCTACAACCCTAGCCTCCATTACTGGTCATTGGCATTGTTAATGTAGAATCTTGGTATTAACGCACAGTGTTAATGTACATTAATTATGATACATGTATATACATAGGTACCTAGTGTGTAGGTGACTCGAACAAACACCTATGTGTGTATATATATATGTACTCCCTAGTTGATTATCTATCAATAAAATTCAAGTCTTTTTACATGGTATTAAAACGCCAACTCTGAGCCTGTGTGTGTCACTGTCCAGTATCAATACTGTGACAGCCTTCCGTGTGTCAAACGTTGAAACCAAAAGTCCTCTCGTCACTATCAAAGCGCAAAGGCCTCTTCTTACTTGCTAGTTCAGAGCATGAAGGACCTTAGAGGTGTCATCGAAGTCAGGCGACCCTAGTCGGAGAACCGCCGCTACCAGAAACTTCCCCACGCGCCGTCACGCGCCTCTCAACCGTCTGCGTGTGGGCCTCATGCGCCACCCCTTGTTCAGCGCGTGTGAGTGCGTCTCACTAAGAGGCTATCAGACCACCTGCTGCACACTCGTCGTACTCCGACGACTCTACAGTCACCTTCAATTGCTGCCACCCCTTGTTCAGCGCGTGTGAGTGCGTCTCACTAAGAGGCTATCAGACCACCTGCTGCACATTCGTCGTGCTCCAACGACTCTACAGTCACCTTCAATTGCTGTTTCTAGACCTTTTTCTCGTCACTCTCATTTCACAGTGTCTATTTCTGGACTTTGCTCTTCAGTTGTTGTCTTTGGCTGCTTCCAATGGCTTCTGAAATGTCCTTTGACCAAAAAATGATTCGTAGTTCAGTTCCTATCCCACAACAGTTAACCACCAGAAAGTTGAACAGAACTAACTACATTCAATAGTCCAAATCTATCAAGATTGCATTAACTAGGTACGGCAAACATAAACAGCTAACAGAATCTGGTCCTCCTACAACAGATCCTAAGTATGATGCATGGGTTCAAGAGGATGCTCACTTAGTTAGTCTATTGTGGAATTCCATGGAACCCTCCATTGCTGATATGTGTACACATCTCGACACATGTAAGGACATATGGGATTATGTACACCTACTGTTTTCTAGTGATCTTACTCGCATATATAACTTATCACTAGAATTCTTTCAAGTACAATAGTCGGGAAAACTAGACACTGAATACTTTGCTTCCTTGAAGCATGTCCATGAAGAGCTGAACTCTCAGCAGCCATTATCTACAGACATTAACGAGATGCATAAACAACGAGAGCAAATGGTTGTGCTTCACTTCCTTGCTAGGTTGGATCTTGAGTTTGAGCCTGTTAAAGCCCAAATCCTGAATGGGGCTTCTCTCCCATCATTTGCAGAGACCTACTCTCAGGTTATGAGAGCAGCTTCTCAAGATTCATCAACAATCTCTGACATTACCCATTCTGCCCTTATTAGTCAGATGCTTTCAAATGGTAAAAATCCTAATTATCAGACTCTATCTCAACCTGGTGACCGTGAGGCCCATGGCTGTCGTGGCCGTGGCCGTGGCTGTGGAAGACGTAGTACAAGGCCCAAATGTACTAATTGTGGTCGTGTTGGACATATTAAGGAAAATTACTGGGATCTTCATGGAAAACCGTCTCATATGGCCAATGCCGTTTCTTCTGATGCTTTGGCCTCCACAGAAAAACCTGGTACTAGTGAGAATGTCACTCCACCTACAGTAAATATTTCAGGAGATAAATATGCCAAATTCCTTTAGTATCAAATGACTCAACAGGCATCTCTTCCCACAGTCACTCTAGCACATCGAGGTAACTCCTACTGATACACCCTGGATTATTGAATCTGGTGCATCCGATCACGTCTAATTCTCCCTCATTATTGTCCAATATTCAATGCTCTTCCACTCCAAATGTTATTTCAGCTAATGGATCATCTAACCCTGTCAAAGGCATTGGCACAGCTTTTCCATCTCCCAACTTATCTTTGTCCTCTGTGTTATTTGTTCCATCCTTGTCCTTTAACCTTTTGTCTGTCAACAAACTCACTAAACAACTAAACTGTTCATTGACATTCTCTCCCGATTCTGTGGTTATTCAGGATTTGAAGACAAGGAAGAAGATTGGAGAAGGGCATGAAGCTCAAGGACACTACTTTCTAGCTGCTCCGTCTACTCTCTCATCCACCACCTTGCTCTACTGTTGCCTCTCCTATTGAGATTCATTGCCATCTTGGTCATCCATCCTTAAATAAATTGAAGTCTATTGTCCCTAGCTTGAGTCAACTTCAGTTTTCAAATTGTGAGTCTTGTCAGTTAAGAAAGCATCACTGTGCTTCCTTTAGTCCTAGAGTCAATAATAAGGCTTTATGTCCTTTTCATTTGGTCCATTCAAATGTATGGAAGCCAAGCCGTGTTATTACCAAGCTGGGTTTTAAATATTTTGTTACCTTCATTGATGATTTTTCAAGACTTACATGGGTCTATTTAACGAAAAATCGTTCTAAGTTGTTGTCTATCTTTCAAGCCTTTTGTGCTGAAATTAAAACACAATTTGATGTTTCTATTAAGGTACTTCGTAGTGACAATGCTAAAGAGTATTTATCTAAACCTTTCACTAACTTTATGACCTCTTTTGGCATGTGACATCAATCTTTTTATTCTCGTACTCCACAACAAAATAGGAGTTGCAGAGAGAAAGAATTTGCACTTTGTTGAAACAGCCCAGTGTTTGCTATTCCATATGCATGTTCCTAAGACTTTTCGGAGAGATGCTATTCTCATTGCATGTTATGTAATTAATAAAATGCCATCCTCTGTCCTTCAAGGTCACTCCCCTTATCCAGTCCTGTTTCCCAAAACACCTCTATTTTCTCTTCCTCCATGTATCTTTGGGTGTATTGCATTTGTGCATCAACTTAATAGTGGGATTGACAAGTTAGAGCCTCGTGCTCTTAAGTGTGTCTTTCTAGGATATTCTCGTCTACAAAAAGGGTATTGGCGTTACTGTCCTTCCCTTCATCGATACTTTGTATGCGTTAATGTTTCCTTCTTTGAAACTACACCCTTTTTTTCTGATTCTCAATCTTTGTCTGAGGTGGATAAGAGTCTTCCGTCACCTGTTTTTTTTTTTTTTTATAGGTAAGCCGGCCCGGGGGGGGAGGGGGGAGGCCCTGGGTTCGAACTCGGGTGGTGAGTAAAGAATTGAGCTCAACCACCGAGCTAAGTGCCTCACCCGAGTCTTCCGTTACCTGTGATTACTCTTTTTCGTCTTGCTCATCCTGATTTGCAGGTTTATACTAGACGACTGGCTACTACTGAGTCTACACCTGAGTCTTCTGCCGCTCCATCTGCTACTCATTCTTCAGATCCTCTACCTGACCTGGAACCAAGTGATCTTAGCCTCCTAGTCGCTCTTCGAAAAGGTAAACATACATGCACTTCTCATCCCATTTCTAACTTTGTTTCTTATAAAGCTCTCTCTCCCTCCTATCATACCTTTGTTACATCCATCTCTACTGTTTCCATTCCTCACTCTATGTCTGAAGCCTTGTCTCATTCTGGGTGGCGCGCTACCATGGTAGAAGAAATGTCTGTTCTCTGAGCCAATGAAACTTGGGATTTGGTAGTTCTTCCACCTGGAAAGTCAACTAATGGGTGTACAATGTTAAAGTTCATCCTCATGGCTCCATTGATCGTTTGAAAGCACAGTTAATAGCCAAAGGATATACTCAAATTTATGGGCTAGATTTTTTAGAAACCTTCTCTCTTGTGGCTAAAATTTCATCCATTTGACTTCTTATCTCGCTGCCGCGTTACACTAGCCTCTTCATCAGCTGGATATCAAAAATGATTTTCTTCATGGTGATCTTGTTGAAGACATGTACATGGAGCAACCACCTAGGTTTGTTGCTCATGGGGAGTCTAGCTTGGTCTGTAAGCTAAAAAAATCATTATATGGTCTCAAACAATCTCCTCGAGCATGGTCTGGCAGATTTAGTGATGTGGTGATAAATTTTGGACTGACACAATGCGATGTTAATCATTCTGTATTCTATCGAAATTCCTCTCAAGGGAAGCTCTGGTTGTTAGTATATGCGGATGATATTGTGATCACAGGAGATGATACACAAGCTATTCATGATCTAAAATTGTCTCTTTAGCTTAAGTTCCAAACCAAAGACTTGAGCTCACTAAAGTACTTTTTGGGCATTGAAGTTGCAAGATCACACATAGGTATTGTCCTTACCCAAAAGAAATATGTGCTTGATTTGTTATTAGAAACAGGCATGTCGGGAGCTAAACCGACTAATACCCCAATAGATCACAATATTAAACTCCTTGCAGATACAGGAGAATTATTGGACGATCCTAGTCGATATCGTAGACTGGTTGGGAAACTTAATTATCTAACGGTTACACAGCCAAATATTGTATTTGCTGTTAAGGATAGTCAGCCAATTCCTTGATGCACCTCGCTTTAGTCATTGGGATCCAGTCATTCGTATTTTGAGATACCTAAAAGGTGCACCAAAATGTAGTTTATTATATCAAGATAATGGCCATACTCTTGTTCAAGGCTATACAGATGCAGATTGGGCTGAATCACCATTAGATAGACGATCAACCACGGGATACTGTATCTTTGTGGGAGGACATCTGATATCTTGAAAAAGTAAAAAGCAAACAGTGGTGGCAAGATCAAGTGCAGAATCAGAATATAGGGCCATGGCACATACATCCTGTGAATTGATGTGGGTACATCATATGCTACAAGAATTGGGGGTTCCTGTATTATAGCCTATGGAGTTGTTCTGTGATAATTAGGCTACCATTCACATATCCTCTAATCCAGTGTTTCATGAGCGAACAGAATACGTTGAGGTTGACTGTCATTTTGTCAGGGAAAAGATTTTGCAAAATATCATCAAGACAAGTCATGTGAAGTCTGAAAATCAACTGATTGATTTATTCACTAAAGCCTTGGGAGGTGCTAGAGTAAGAGTTATTTGTAACAAGCTTGAAACATATGATATACATGCTCCAGCTTGAGGGGGAGTGTTAATGTAGAATCTTGGTATTAATGCACAGTGTTAATGTACATTAATTATGATACATGTATATGCATAGGTACCTAGTGTGTAGGTGACTCGAACAGACACCTGTGTATGTGTATATACGCGTACTCCCTAGCTTATTATCTATTAATAAAATTCAAATCTTTTTACAGGCATCTTCATCACCGACAATACCTCAACAATGTCATGGTCCTTCACAAAACCGTCACCAACGATGTCGTCCTCACCACCGTTCATCGTTGTCTACAATTCCTCATTGTCAATTGCTCAATGGAGAAGCCAATCGACCCCACAATAAGGCGTGCCGACCGCCAACAATCATCGTTGTCCAATAGGGAGCCACGCACCTCCAAGCACCATTCTTCCATGGATGAGTGAGATTCACTCGCAATGCTCACCTTCAACGCGTGTGCACGCCTTTGGGATAATCGTTGCCCACTCCCACCACCATCATTGCCACCTTCCAAAAGCTTTTCCATCCTTTGATGACACTACAGCAATTTCCAAGACACTTAGCCGACTTACAAGGCACTTCTAATATACTTTCAGAGTACAATTGCAACTATGGGCTAGGTTAGCCTCTTTCATCCTCAAGGAGTATGACGTCTTTATTGGTAAATTGAGATTCAATATTTTGTTTAGCTTGGCAAGATATTAAATTTATGTGATATTAAAATTACACACAGAGCCCTATTTTGAACCCGCAATTATCAATGATTCAATCACTATTCTCTCATTACCCTTTTGCACCCTCACGGTTACAACTTTCACCACCTACCCTAGTGCACAAAGCTAGTTGGTTGTCTTTCTTACTTGCATAATTTCAGAATTTACATTACTCTAGTTTGTCATCTAATTACTTGTTTTTAACTCATGTCAGCAACGCATAGACTCTTTTTACTCAACACCCTTACCCCTTTAAAAAAAAAACATATTTCAACAAATACCTTTACCACACCTATTCATCATGGATAAAAAAGTTTCCCATTTAGAACAAAATGTAAGCACACTTAAGGACTCAACAACCAACCTACTGTGAGGACTTTAATAGATAGGCTAAAATTATAAGCAGAAGTCGTATCAACATTCCCAAGGGCAATCTCCCTATCCTACTAGGCATGTGCATGATCCTCCCTAATGCTGGGAGAATATATAAAAAATTTATAATTAATATTTCATATCTTAGTTTTAGGTATTTGTCAAAAATATTATTTGACAAATATTTTTCATTTATTTAGAATTAGTTTTAGAATATTCACAATATTTCTTAATTAGTTTTAGAATATTTTATTAACCTTGTTAGTGAAGTTAGGGATTTTACTATTTTGGTAGTTGTCCTGTTTCCTAAATTTACGTTATTCTTCAGTTTTAGCTTTTTTATTTAATATGTTGTAAGCCTTTATGGCATAGCAGACTTTGATTATTAATACAATTTTATTAGAGAGAGCTTCCCACTGCAAATCTGTGTCTTATTTTCTAGGCATTCTAAGACTACAGAAAATCCACAGTCTATCTACTCAACCTGTCGATTCATCCACTCCACCCTACATCGATTGGTATCAAAGTTCATGGCACCACATGACACCGAGAAGGATCGTGGTAACACTCTGCGAGTTACTGTTATTAAGCAGGTTCTTCAACGCAATAAGTTGCATGAGAGATGCGATGGGAGGAGCGTTTCCAACGGCTGGAAGATAATGTTGAGTCCTTGACCCAGCAATTTTTCACTTTTGCTAACGGAGATCTACCTCAATATCAAAACCTATCCCTAGATCAATCTTCAGATAGCAATAAGTATTCAGAATGGGAATCTGAATATTCAAAGGAAAAAATTCCTGAAAAGGAGTTTCAATTCAAATTGTCAATAATTCCTAATTCGGCAACCAATTTTCCACAAAGAACCCTTTACAGTTGAAGTTTCAAAAGATTATGTTGAAGTTCTTGAACTGCAAGTAGATTAAGATTCGCCTCCAATATATAATAAGTACACTGAAGACAAATTTTCAACTATTACCTCTATGAATTCTGAGAATGTGTTGAGTGAAAATATAATTTATGATGAAAATCAACAGAAGAACGAAAATTTTTGAAGAAAAGATTTTATTAGGTGGAGAGGAAAAGATATGGGTTTCTCCAAGGAAAATCAGCCTCACAAATGACATACGGGTATGTTGATAGAATGTTGGTTGAATAGAATGGCCAAGTTCAAAAATCAATGGAATATGAAAATCCAAATTCGAGGACGAATTCTTTCCAACATAGGGAGAATGATGCAAGCACAATATATAAAAAAATTTATAATTAATATTTCATATCTTAGTTTTGGTTATTTGTCAAAAATATTATTTGACAAATATTTTTCATTTATTTAGAATTAGTTTTAGAATATTTACAATATTTCTAAACATAGTTTTAGAATATTTTATTGACCTTGTTAGTGAAGTTAGGGATTTTACCCTTTTGGTAGTTGTCCTGTTTTCTAAATTTACATTATTATGTTTCTTAGTTTCAGTTCTAGCTTTTCTATTTAATATGTTGTAAGCCTTTATAGCATAGCAGACTTTGATTATTAATACAATTTTATTAGAGAGAGTTTTTTTTTTTTCTACAAATCTATATTATTTCCTGGGTATTCTAAAACTGAACAAAAAATCCACAATCTATCTGCTTAACCTTTTGCCTTCATTTGCTTCTGCCCTGCATCACTTTCGTAGCTCCACAAGATCCGTCAAATTTTCCACCCGAAGCCTCTATCCAACCTTCTTTGCCTCATGTCCCTCCCAAGAGAGATCTTGAGGATGTAGAGGATTCAATTTTGGGCTATGGCAATAGATTTCTCCAATTTGACCATGGTGATCATGTCCAGGACAATACACTCAAGGGAAATTATGGAGTTAGACATCCTAGGCACCACCACCATGGCAACAGACCCTATTGTCATCTCCGATTGGATTCTTGAACTTGATGACTATTTTTGGTAGTATCGTACATCTGACATGCATCAACCGATGTTTGCACAAATGAAGTTGGTTGGATATGCCAAGTGGGACTGGAGCGTGTCTAGATCGAGAGGGAGCGGTTTAGGGCACCACCCATTAATCATTGGATTGACATGATGCCTAGAGCAATTTTTCACTGCCAAACATGGGACAAGGCAGTACCCACGGACAAACAACTAATCCCCCACCTTATGTCTAGTAATCAAACATTTCCTTATAGAAACAGCATCTTTGCTAGTTAACGACTGCACCCCGGCCAACATACCTTATTGTCACATTAAGCATTAAAATATTATTGGTCTTCATTTTTGTGCTAAACCATCACGAGCATAAACCAAGTATTAAAAGTTATCTTGGTATATACTTATTGCATTCACCAATAACCACAGCATCATATGTATTGTTTACACTAGCCTTCTGCATGCCCAACTACCCCATGTTTGATAAACAGAAACGTTAAGATATACAACAGACAGTAATATCAACTTTAATTGCTACCAAACTAAAGATATGAACGCACCATTCTCGTCCAAGCTCCATTGCGCGTCCAGTGACCCAAAGAAATATTAGGCCATCAGTCTGAAGTGCAGGAACATTAAGACTACGCATCTCATCATCGGCCATTGTTCCATAAGGCAATTCCATATGAATGTCCCATGGTGGATCTGCCATTATAACTCCAAATTGCCCTAAAATATCCATTCTAAATGTACGGATATCACAGTTGATCCATTGTGGTTCCCCAAGCTCTACTTCTGAACAATATTCAGCACGTTGCGGCTTTATAGGTTTGGAAGGAGGAAGTGTACCAGCCCCCATCATCATGGGCGTCACATCATGGGTATTATCAAGCTCATAATGAACATATTTGCATGTCTGTAATAGAAGAAAATTACTCATAATCTCAAAGTTAAATTCCCATGGCAAATAATTGTTACCACTTTGTAAAACAGTTGCAGCATATTAAAAAGTTTACCTTCATGTGACGGCATGTATCTAAAAAGGAGCAGTCCCCCAAATTGACATCAGTATGAGGAGCAATTATGCGTCGAAAATGAACCTGAGAAGAGTGAAAATTAAGACAAGGTTACTTTATAATGGATATTATTATTATTATTATAATTTTGCAATCTCTTCTGTACACTGAAACTGGAGCTCTTTCAGGACATTATTTAACTATTGGACAACACAAGTATATCACTCAAGGCCTACCATAGATGCCTATACAAACAAAATCCAATGACTAATAAAATATTACTAATATAATGATGTTAATTGCACTTTGAATTGCATGAGATCAGAGGTTTCGATAAATACCATTCTGTGTTAACAAACACTGCCAGCATATTATACTCCTTACCTTCTCGCATGCAATATAGGAACCAGCTTGACGCCTGCAATCCTCTTTTGTCAAGGCTGAACAGTACTCTTTTAGTTGAGAACCACCTTTGGTTTTGAACTAAAACAAAATTCAACCATGAATGAATTAATATGATTGAAAAGGACAAAATATGATCATCTGGCTAACAAAGGCATATTTACTGATGAACTAACATCCCATTTTTTTGAATAACAAAAGGACAAGACAGTTTATCATTTCCTCTACATTTTTCTTTTTTATTTTTTTCTTATAGATGAACAAGAAAAAAAAATGGACATCATTTTCTTTCTTTTCCATTCTGTTATCATGATTAATATTCTTTCTCCCCCTTGAATTCCTTGTTTCAAAAATAGATCATCCAAAGATCAAGCAACAAAAGTAAAACAATTTGCTTCATGTTAATTTCATGATGATTAATATGCATCAATAGCAAGTTCTACAATTGGTTAGGATGCCATAACAAACAGAAGCATGCCATGTTCTAATTGATTAGCTAATCTTAGGCTCTGCTTGGCAAAAAGTAACTGGTAACTGTGCTGCCAGTTACCGGTTTTTGGCTTTTTCTAAAATGACTAAATTTAGCCTCTCTTTTTAATCCTTTTTTTAAACCTTTAAAGGCAAAAATATCAAATTAATAAAATAATTAAAAAGTTAACTACTAAAAATTAGCTCTTTTCCCTTCCCAAACACCCAAAAAAAAAATATAACTTTTTAGTCTAACTACCTAAAAAAAAGCTTGCCTTTTTACTTCCCAAACTCACCCTTAGCATATAAGGAATACAAGAAGACCCATTTAATATTAAAGATTATGAATACAAACCTTTGCAGCAACAGCAGTTTCCCTAGCAGTTGGCCGGCGAATGAGATCCAAAAGCTCCTCTCCAGTTTTTGACTTCTGAATCTCCTTAAAAGACTTCTTATTCAACATTGCCTCAAGATCCTTCATATCATCCTCTTCAGTCCTAGGCTTCAAAGAAATCACATTTGAGCCACCCATTGGAGCATTCGGCCCCAATGGAGGTCTGTGAATTGGGGGAACACCCATCCCTCTTGCCATCACCATCATCCCCCCCATAGCTCTAGGCCCACCCCTAGGCCCCATCATTGGACCTGGAACTCCTGTCCCAGGAAATATAGGAGGCAATCCTGACAAATGTGGGTCAGGAGGCCCCATCCACATATCCGGCATTGGTCTGGGAATTGGCCCTCCCATTCCAAAAACTCCGCCAGTAACTTCACCAGTCCCTTGCTGAATTTGATTTCCTTCATTAGAGGAATTGGAATCGTTCTGTTGATATTGCTTACTTTCTGGCAACTCTTTAACAAGCCGAGTTCGGTCAATTCCCATAACCATAACTCTCGACTTCCCACTCACCACAAACTCCTCCAAGTCTACTCCTCCATTATCCTCTCCCATCGACCTCAGCGCCATTTCCACTGCCAGTATGGCACCCGACTCCCCTCCCAGTTCCCGCAAAGCCGCCTTCTCCGCTGCCGTTGCAGACTGATCATTCTCCAGCTTGCGCAGCACCGTCGATGAATCTATCGGAGTAAAGGGCACCCTTTCCAACAAACAAACCGCAACCATCGACCGCACTACGGACAAAGGACTCCCACTCTCATCGATCGTGAACTTTTCGATGTCCGGCTTATGACTAGAAACCTCGGGCGACGGTTTCGGCTGCAGATTCTTGGAATTGGCCGGTCTCGGCTCAGCGGATCGACGGACTGAGCGGTTTTCAGGAGTGTTGGAGTGGTTTTCGGGAGGCGGGCGTTTGGGGTTGCGATTGGGGTTAGGGGCTGGGAGAGAGTTTGGAAGAGGGGTGAAAGGGCGGCCATTAAAGGCAGAGACGACCTTGAGGGAGAGATCGAGCGAGGAGACGATGTCGGGGACTAGGGTTTGGAGGGAAGCAATGAGTTCCAACTGAGCATTGTGAAGGGTTTCCACGCGGGATTCGAGCTGTTGACGGATGTCTTTGATGGGTGCCATGTCTCCGTTACCGTCTGACTGGGTCCCCATCTCTGCTTCACAATTTCTCACAGATACTTCCGCAGCTAACAAGGTTCAGAAATCGACTCTACCGAACATAACATCAACTTTGAATTTTCCTAGGGTTTAAGGAGAGGCATATTCATAATATCAATCTCTAACTCCAAGGTCCACTTTTTTTTTGGGTAAGTACTCCAAGGTCCACTTGGATGAGAAGAGATCATGAGAGCGCACTTGCAGAGAACCGTCCCGCGGTCGCAGTGCGGAATTCAGTACTCCCAGTTCACTTTGAATATCTCATAGTCCGTCTTGGATCCGTCTTGGATCCACAGTAGGAATGTCAAATATATCCGTATTTGATGTATTTAGTTGGTATTCACTTTACCCGTGTGTCGTTTGAGAAGGGTATAAAATATTAATAGTGGGGACAGAGATGGATATAGAGATTTAAAATATTACTTGAATAGGTACGAAAATGGGTACGATAGTTTCTATTCCGTCTCGTATCTGTTTAAATATTTATTTGTTAATTTTATTGGTGAGATGGCTTCTTTATAAGTCTTATATCGGTTTCTTTAAATATTTATTTGTTAATTTTGTTGGCGAGGTGGCTTCTTTATAAGTCCCACATCGGTTTCTCACGAAGAAGTGGAGGTCTTGTGAGGTTATAAATAAATGTATCTTCCTCTTTAATTAAGTGTATCAGTCAAAGTCAAAGATTTATATATATATTTTTTAAATTTTTTTAATATATATATGTAATATATATTTTTATTTAATATATATAATATTTATAATAATTTTAAATATTTATTTTTTACATGTAATATATAATTTGTAATAATTAGTATAGTTAGCGAGTAAACGAGGACGAGGAATTCATTACTTTGTGGGGACGGGTATGAGAAAAAATTTTTTTCTTCGAAACGGGGATGAGGATGGGGATGGGAACGAGAAGGTCATACTCGCCCGTATCCGTCCTGTTGACATTCCTAATAGAGAGGAAAGAGAGGACAAAAAGAGAAAATAAGATCTTTTAAAATTTAATTTTTTTGTGAATATTTTTGGGAAAAAATAAAATAAATGAAATAGGAAGAAACGAAGAAAAAAAAAGTAAATGGTTAGTTTTTAAAATTTTCATTCTCTCAAAAGTAGGAAGAAATGAAGAGAAAAGAAAAGTTGTTCAATAAATTTTTAAAAGAACACAAAAAAAATTACAAATATGTCCTATTGCAAATTAAATCCTTTTAACTCACTTTGGTAGTTTTTCACAACTCTTCTCAAACTTCTTCTCTTTAAGTTTCTTTTTTTTTAATAATGTTTTGTACTGTTTTTTTTTTCTTTCTTTTCCTTTTTTTTATTGAATCATGTTTCAAGACTCGATTTGATCTTCTTTATATGTGCAATATATATAGGCACTGTTTGGTGTGCTAAAAAATAAAAAAATCTCTAAAAAACTTTAAAAATCTCTAAAACTTATTCACTTTTTATCTCACTGCACGAATTACGAATCCACAGCTTATCTCACTTTATCTTACTTTTTATCACTCCAAATACACCTCTATATATATATATATACATGTTATGTTTTAAGTGTTGTTTTAGTACTTTATTAGTTGTAATATATGTATATATATAATATTATCATATTTTGAATTATGAATTTTAATTCCATGTTTTTGGTATTATAAAATTGTGATGTGTAGTCTTAATATTATTTTACGGCTGTATTTTTTTATTTGGTTTTCCTTTTCATGGCTAGCTTATTTCGTATGAATATCTCTTACATTTTGATTTTTGTTTATCGTTGTATACAGAAGTAATTCGTATTTGCGTGGACTCAACATGAATAATGATGGGAAGTAGAAATCAAAAAAAATCTAATTAATTTCTTAATTTATTATTATTATTTATTTCGGTGAAATCATGTTTGCATTTATTTTAATCATTTCAAGACGGTTATATAGTTCTATTTGATGTGCTGATACTTTGATTGCTAATACTATATAGAGGTTTATTTATTGATAATATAAGAGTATAGTAGTAAAATAGTAATAGACATTTTCTTTTCTTTTCTTCTCAACTCACAAATAAAAACAAAGAAAGTAAGTATTTTTTCTCTTCCAAATTCTTAAACAAATAGAAAGAAAACTATTATCGTTTCTCTTCTTTTCTATTCTTTCCTAATAAATATTTTTTTTCTCTTCCTTTTTTTTCTCTTCTAAACTCACAAACGGACCCTTATGCTCCTTGTGCTTCCCTACCTATCTTTCGTTTTTGTTTGATAGTTTTTAGCAAAGTGAGTCGCATTTTAAATAAATAAATAAAACTTAAAAATAATAATACTGAAAAAAAAAGAAAAGAAAATCACCTCATAGTTTTATTTGAAAGCTTTTTTTTTTTTTTTTGTTAGGTAAATTATGGGTTATAGAGAGTTGAAATGCAAAATATAATTTAAGGGCTAAAATTTAAATATCAACTGTCTTGATTCAATTAAAATCTATTAATTTAGCCAAATGATATTCAGCAATTCAATTAAACTTATTTTGATTAAATTAAGACTGTTGATATCTACACTTCAGCCTTTAATGTGCATTTTGCACTTCAACCCCTATAACTCATAACTTACGCCTATCTTCCCTTTAATAGTTAGGTAATTACACTTACACATCTCAATATTTAAAAATTACATTACCTCTCTTGTTTTAAAATAATGTTAATATTAACCCCCTTCCATTAAATCGACCACTAGAATTTAATAGAAAATGTCAAACTAATCAAAATTTTAGGTATTTTTCTTATTTACCTCTCCCTTTCTCACATCTAGGGATGGCAATTTTGCTCGACCCTGTTGGTGCCTTGACTTGATCTGAACCGAATGGGGTAAGTATTTTTAAAAATTTTGGATAATGAGGCTAGTTCGATTTTTTTATAAAAAATAACCATCAAGTTCGGCCCTGAACCAATACTCGCCTCATCCTCGTCCCCTATTACTCGATGATATACCCATTGAAAATGAAAAAAAAATATCTAGGCAGTATGCGACTGTCTGCGTCTCTATCACTGTTCAAACTCATTTAGCCTCTTGACTGTTCAAACTCCTTCAACCTTGTGAAATGCTCAAACATTCAATACATTTAATGGCTCGTCTCTCTCTCAAACACATTCCAAATCCCAGCATAAAAAAAAAAAAAACAGCAACAAATTCAATCTCTAGTCAAGTGATCTAGTCCCTAGCTCTTTGTTGTTTTAAAATGTCAACATCTCTCTCCCCCTCCTATCTTCTTCAATTTTTGTTTGCTAAGTTGGATGTAACCCACAATACATTTATTTTTTCTACTTGACGATACAACGCAACTTTCTATTCTCTCTTCCTTCAGTCAGGTATGATTTTCTTAATCCCTCTCTATCTCTTTTAGGTCCTAATTTCATAGTTTTAGGCTTTTCTTTTTCTTTTTTTTTTTTGCAAAGCTTCATGACTCAAAACTGAAAATTAAGGGTCCGTTTGATAAAACTGTTAGTTTTCAGTTTTTATATTCAGTTTTCAGTTTTCTATTCAGTTTTTATGTTCATTTTTCAGTTTTGTATTCAGTTTTAATTTTTTGTTTTCATTTACATAATAGAAAAAAACAAAAACCTGAAAATACGTTTAGTAACAATAATTGTTCGTTAGTAGTTATAGTTGTTAATTAATCAAATTCAGTAAATTTAATTATTTTAATTATATTAATTATTAAAAATAATTTAATTCAATAAAAATAAAATATATTAAACATAATCTATTATAATTATTTTTAAAAACAATTTAATAGAATATATTTCTTGTTAAATAAAGTAATTAATTTAATTAACTTATTTAATTTAATTTAATTACTTAAATTAATTTGAATTAATTATATTAATTAAATTTAATTATTTTAATTATATTATTTTTTCAAAATAATTTGATTCAATAAAAATAAAATATATTCAATATAATTTAATTATATTATTTATTAAAATAATTTATATTAAATTATTTTTATATTAATTTAATTACTTAAAGTTAATTATATATTTAATGTAATTTAAATTAATTAAGCATATTTATTTTAATTATATTTTTATTAAAAATAATTTAATTCAATAAAAATAAAATATATTAAATATAATTTATTATATTATTAATTAAAAATAATTTAATAAATTAATTTTATTTTAATTTAACAAATTAAATTCAATTATAATTAGTATAATTTAGTTAATTAATATATTTAACATAATGTACGTAATTAATATATTTAATATATAGTTTAATATATTAAATTAATTATTGATAAAATTAATTATTTACTAAATTATACTTAATATATTTTTATATAAATAAAATAATATATTATTAATTTAATATATTAATATATTTTACATATTAATTAAATATTTTTATATTAACTAATAATATATTTGGCGGTGAGCGAAGATAAGTAAAAGGTAGTGGTAACAGTGGCCGGATGTTGATGACAACTAATGGACGATAGTAATTGGTGGTTGTAACTGGTAGTGATTGTATAAAAAATTGAAATTGAAAATAAAAACCTCGAGAAAATGCATTTTCTATGTTTTCCTAATTTTTAAAAATTTTGAAAACAGTTTGCATTTTTTTGAAAACTGAAAACTGAAAATAAATTTATCAAATGAGTTTTCATGCTCAGTTTTCAAAAAAATGAGAACAAAAACAGAAAAATAAAAATGAAATGGTTGCCAAACGGGGCCTAATATATCCTTATATGTGATTTATACATGTATATTTTAGATTCGAATGGTTGATCTTTAGTTGATTTTAATTTTTTTTTAAGATTTTTAATTTTTGTCCATTGATTTTTCCCTTTAAAGACTGTGTAAAAAAGAAAAGAGATTCAAAAGCGTTCACAATTGATAAAGTAAATGCTCTCTCCTTCACTTCTATTTATATATTGTATGTATATGTTAACTTGCATATTGGAGCACTTTGTCCATTAATTTTTATTTGCTAATGGATTGTTCTAGGTTTGATCAATTTTCTTCTACTTTGATTTTTTTATTTTTCTGAAGTACCACTGTAGCGACACTTGTTTTTATTTTCTGCGCTTCACTTATTTATTTTTATGGTTTGCAAATTCTTCCCCAATTAAAAATGTATTATATGCCAATAAGGAGCATTTTCTTTTGTAATATAATTTTGTGTAAAAAAAAAAAAAATTCACAAAGAGTATGTCTGGGAAGGTAATGGATTACTTATCTTTAAAAAAAAAAAAAAAAGGAAAGAACATAATAGATAAATTTTAATCTCACCATCTTGACTAAAAAACAAGTTGCATGCTAGAAAAAGAAAAAATACTTTAGAGTTGTAATTAGCCCTTTTGTTGTTTTTGCATCTTCCTGATGCTTATATATAATATTTTGATTACTTATAAAAAAAAAAAAAAAAAAAAAAAAAAAAACTTTAAGCTTAGGAACTCAATATAGGACTCTTGCTAATAAGTTTTTGTTGAAGACATCCTTCAAATGTAATGTAATAAATACAACGAATAGCCTATAAAAGTCTTTATATTTTAACATCAAATCATAAAGGAACTGCATATATATACATAGCACTATAGTAGTACTTTGTTAGTTGTTTTGATCTATTGTTTGGTTAAAAAAATTACAATGTTTGCTCAGTTTTTATTTGTAATTTTGTTTGCTCATTCTCTAGTTTATGATGGCTACCCCACAACCTTAAACAGTTGAAACTTTAAGCAAATTACAATGGAAAATACAATTTCATCCATTTCTAGCAATCAATTAGATGCGTGCTCTTAACAATTAAGGAGTATATTGTTGATGATAGTACAATCGTTGAAACTACCATAGGAAAAAGAAAACGTAGTATTTGTGGGACCATATTCAAAAGTAAACAATTATAGGAGAAAAGAAAGTAATTTGTATTAATTGTCACAAAAAGCTTGAGAAATCATAAAAATGGGACTAAACATTTACATGAACATATGAAAAGGTGTCCAAAAAGAAGAGTAGTAAGGTTGAGGCAACAAGTTCTAACAATAACCAAAAAAAAAAAAATCAAATGATGGGACTGTTCAAATTGGTGCTTATTCATTTGATCAAGGAGTTGCTAGAAGGGAGTTAGCAAAAATGATTATAATGCATGAATACCCTCTTCTAATAATGGACCACATTAGCTTTAGGAGGTATTCAAGTGCCCTTCAACCATTGTTTAAGATGATGTCTCGAAATACAGTTAAAAATGACATTATGAAAATGTATGAATCTTAGAAAGAAACTGTCATGAATTTTTTTTTATTAAAATCCTCCTTAGCGGCAGGGGGGGTTTGGTATGGACCCCTACCTGTTTAATAACTTAAAAAAGTAGTACAAGAAGAGAGACCTAAACTTGACCTCCAGCAAAAGCAAATGAAAGCAATAAGCATGCGGTGACTCACCACAATACAAAAATAAAGCTACCTATTGGAAATAAGCTAAAAAAAATTATAGTGACTCATCACAGTACAGAAAATAGGAGAGGGCATAGACCTAACCTCCAAACTAAAAATAAAAAATAAACTAACTCCTAACAGAAAGAGTCTCAACTGCATCAAGAATAAGAATGCTAGTGATAGCCTATGGAAATTCATGCTGATCACAGAAAGTTTAAATATAGTGATGAGTACAAGCTCGGTTAGCCATGCAATCCGCAACCTGATTTGCCTCACGATAAGCATGATGAACCTGGATTGATGTAGAGAAAATTGTCACGAATTTGATAGAAGAAAATAGAGGAAGAATTGCTATCACAAATGACATGTGGACTACAAGCAATCGAAAAAAAAGGAAATATGACAATTACAATTGACATTATTGAAGAGTCTTGGTTATTGTAAAAATGCATACTAAGGTATTATTTTTATTTCTTTTTCTATCTCTTTTTTTTCGTGTGTGTGTTGGGGGGGAGGCAAATAAAAGAAAGCCAAGCTTATGATTTTTAACTTCCGTTCAAATAATTTATTTATTTATTGTTTTATTGATTTTAGTTTTATTTTTTGTCATGCCCCCATACATAAAAGAAGTTTTTGTGATTACATTATTGAGTGTTTGTTGGATTGGAATATAGATAAGAACATTTCCGCTATCACTCTTAATAATTGTTCTAAAAATGATGGTATGATTGATATTATTTTGGATATGTTAGACCCTACTTCTCTCATCTTGTCAGGCACTATACGACACAAGAGATGTTGTGCACATATATTAAACTTGGTTATGAAAGATGGATTACAAATAATAAAAGAAAGTGTCGAAAAAATTTGTGATAGTTTGCATATTGGATGGCGACACCAAAAAGATAGGAGAAATTTGAGTCAGTTGCATATTAGGAGTCCTAAGAAGTTGAAACTTAATTGTCCAACTATATGGAACTATACCTTGGAAATGCTTGAAGTTGTTTTGATTTATAAAGAAGTTTTTAGTTGACTAAAATCTCATGGGGCTCAATATAAGATAATGATAAGTGAGAGAGATTAGGAGTTTGTGAAAGAAATGTTAAAGAGGTTGACATTATCTCATAATGTCACAGAGTTATTTTTTGGAACAAAATATCCTATTGCCAATCTACTTTTTCTAAATATTTGTCAAATTATATTGGCATTGAGGTAATGATTAGGAGAAAACAATTTTACGATTAAAATCATGGTATCCAAAATGATAGAAAGTTTGACAAGTATTGGATAGTTATCCATGGTATTATGGGAGTTGTTATAATATTTGATCCACGATACAAATACTAAAAAACTGAAGCTAGTGGAAATTTATTCTCAAATTCTAAAGGAAATGACTCATTTTTTGAATTTAATTTATTTGTTGATAAGAAAAAGTTAACAACTATTAGAGTTAAATCAGATTTGGATGACTACTTAAGGGATGAGTTTTTACCACTATCTTCAAATTTTGATATATTAAATTGGTGGAGGACAAATGAAATCAAATATCTTATTTTGCAAACTGTTACTAGAGATATCTTCGCTATTTCTATATCTACCGTCGCATCAGAGTCGGCATTTAGTGCAGGTGGAAAACTGATTAGCCCGCATCATAATAGGCTTCATTAGAAAACCGTGGAAGCTTTAATGTCTGCCTAAAGTTGATTGTGGGCTGTTGACATCAAAGTTAACAAAAGAAATAGCAATACATGCATCTTAATATTCTTATTTGCTAAAAAATGACAAATAATTGCATGTTTTCTTTGCATTTTTGGGTGACGAAAAAGAAGAATCAATTACTTTCGATATCTTATTTGATAACCTTAACGTGGATTGTTCAAGTGAAAACTCGATAGAAGTATTACTATAATATTTGATGATATTAAAGTTTTAAATTATAGAAATATAATCCTGTTTTCTTTGTTCAGGTGCAGGTTGATCCAAGCATTTCATGGGTGGTATTTTGTAGAAAGAAGAATGTTAAAGTTAACACAAGTCGTCATTAAATTAGTCAAAGTTAATTTTGGTGTTTAATTAATCAAGATACTTACTCTTGTTTTTTTTTTTTTTTTTGGTAGTTGTTGGTCTATATAATTATTACTACATTGGAATTTGCCTTGGTCACCACTCCTATTGCAACTCCAGATGAATATTTCAAGGATTAATCTTTTACTTTCCTCTTATTGTTAACTTTTGGTCTATATGGGAACTCAAGTATTGATTTAAAAATAGATGGTCTGTTTCTAATATATAATTTCATTTACATAGCTAGTGCTCTCAAAATATATTGATAATATAATGTAGCAATGGTAGCCCCAACGAATGGTCTAACCTAAAATATCCACTGAAAAATCACAAAAATATTAATTAATTTCTATGAGTTTTGAGTTCATATATGTACAAATCAAATTTCTATAGGTATCTGATTGAGCGATGGGTATTTGACTATCCAATAGCTTAGGAGATGGTAGTCCATTAAAAATACCCCATTGGTTACCCATATTGCTTGGGTATATATTTTTTTACTCGACGGATTCAGAGATAGTAGAGGCAATATTTGACCCCAATCCAAACTATTGCAATCTCTACTCACTTTGTTAGTTTTCTTTACATGGATTCCCAAAAACAAGTATAAAAATAAATAAAAATAATAAAATTTAACACATTTTTGTTAAAAAAAATGATGAAGATGTGAGAGAAGGGATATTAATAGTTGATTTAATGGAAAAGGTCATTGTTGATAATATTTCAAAATAAAGGAAACAAATATAATTTTTAAATATTAAGGAGTGTAAGTGTAATTACCTAATCTTGAGGGAGGTATGCGTAAGTTATCGTTTTTATTTTTATATTTTTTTAGGAATTTGAAAAATATGTCTAAAAAATATAAATTAAAATAAAAATTAAATTTTAATAAAAAATTATATCAGATAAAAAACAAGAATAAAAGTACTACTTTCTAATTTTACAATTTACTTACCAACTTCCTTAAATAACATGTTATATTGGCCCCGTTTGGAGTAAGAAAAAATAAGATAAATTGAGATCAAATGTGGTTTGAAGTTAATTTTGGCGCTGTTTTTTATGAAAAGTCACAAACCGTGGGAACGGTTTTCCAAATCCGTTCCCACGGATTCAAAAAAAATTCACAAAAAATAGCGACAATGGTATTCGTTTGAAAGCTCTCGACATGAAAAATATGATTATATAAAAAATTTATATATTTGATTAACCTGTTTTCAAATTTTTTATTTTTTTAGTAAAATACTAGAATTTTTTAAAATTAGTAATGGCAGGAAATTAGATGTAAAGGGTTGCCAGAGATTTATAGTGTTTTATCTTGATACCAAACGAGGCCATTGTTGTTAAAACAACAAAATAGTTCAAATTCAGGTTTAGCTCATTAAGAGTTTGTTCGAGATTGACTTGTTATAAAATTAAGATAATTTTGAAACAATATATATTTTTAATTCAACTTGATAATTAAGGTTAAATTTATGTAAAATAATAAAATTATTTTAGTTTAGTTTAAAAGTCATAAGATTAATAAGCCAAGATTGAACACATTTTTAAACTTGATAAAATTTTTGGATCAAATTTCAAAAACTTGTATCAGCTCAACTCAATTAGATCTCTATTAGATCTCTAGTAGCATCTTCATTATCTAACCAGCTTTGTAGAATTTACAAAATTAAAATTTATTTTCTAGAACTTTTTCAAAATATTTTGGGGGACAACCCAAAAAATAACATTTAAAAAAAATTATCTCATTTTAATAAACTAATAATTTAAAATTCTAAACAGATGGGGCAACTGTTCCCTACTTGCATAAACAAGTTACAGGTGCATTTGAAGTAGGAAAAAGTTAGTAAAAATTGATAAAAGTTGTAATCTCATAAATTCATGTGATGAGACAAAAAGTAAATAATTTTTAAAAATTTTTGATAATTTTTGATAAAATTTAGACCTCAAAATGAAATATTAAATCCAAGAACACCCTTAACCCCGCCGTAGAAATAAGTTGCACGTCAATTAACAAAATGTTGAATTTTCTGTGGAAACTAGTTACACCTGCACGTACTTTTTCTACACTTGGACTTAAAGAGTATTTTCTTTAGTAATAATAAGAGTTCCTGTATTTTGAATTCCATACTTTCTGTTCATTAAATCAATAATTTGTTCAAAAGTTTCTTCTTCTATAATATTTTTTTTTTGTATTTTTTATTCCAAACAAAATTTTCATATATATTTTGATAAGGTACTCTCTTTTTTTTTTTAATAAAACTATAACAAAAATAAAAAAGAACATAGCTAAAAAGAAAAAAAAAAGAATCTTCACATTTTATCATAATGGATAAAATCAAACTTTCCTTCCATTTACTTTTCCTTTTTCCCTTTTCTATGCGCGCGCAAATCGTTCAGAGTTTAATTTTTATCTTTACAATATGAATAAGGATAAATTATTATTACTATATCACTTTAATATTTGAGTAATTATACTAAGCACTCTCCTAATGAAGAAAGTATATCATTACACTTATTTCCCTTATTTTGAAATCTGTTAATATTTACCATATTTTGATAAAATTAGCTATTAAAAATTAATATAAAATGTCAAAACAATCAAATTTTAAGTATATTTCATATTTAATCTCTGCCTCTCTCACATCTCGTCAGTTTAATTTCTTTGTAAAAATCTCTAAAAAATTGTTATTTTTACTTTTTTTTTACTTGTTATTGGGGATTTTTGTAAAAAAGATTAACAAGGATGTGAGAGAATAAGGGTTAAATAAAAAAAATACCTAAAATTTTAGTTATTTTAATATTTTTTATTAAATTTTAATGGTTGATTTTATTGGAAGGGAGACAATGTTAATAATATTTTAAAATAAAAAAGTCAAGTATAACTTTTATATGTTGAAGGTGTTAAATATAATTATTAAAATATTAAGAAAAAATATGTATAATTTACCCTGCGAACAATTGCTATACATTCTCTATCACAAGGAAATTTTTGCCCAGGGGTAGATTGACCCTAGAGCTACTCAAGGTTGTAACTCGAGTAGCTTGATACAATATAAGTGGCTTGCTCGGGGTTGTAGGGGTGAAAAAAATTCTTTTCATCAATTTTTTTTTTTATTTTAAATTAAGTCTACCCTAAATTTTTACATTTCAGCTCACTCTACTCTTAAATCTTTTGTTCAGCTTAATTTTTGTATCTCAATTCAATTTATCCTTAAATCATTTGTTTAACTCAAACAAATTTCAAACCTTGAGTCTGCGTATATTTCTACTACTCTCTCCAGCTGCAGAGAGCAAAGAAATTAGAAAAAAAATATATATATACATATATTTTGGCATATTGAAGGCAGACAGAGAAGCTACAATCTTGATGATCTTATTTAGAACTATTAACCACAAGTGTACTGTGGAATGATGCTGGCACTTCAGCACAATTTTCCTCGGGGGAAATACCCATGTATATACACGGTTTCGTTCCCTTTTCTTTTTCTATACAATTTTATAATCATCAAAAAAAAAAAAAAAAATCTAGTAAACAACAGGGCAGCCAGCGACTTTCACCCCTTTAGCCGTAGGACAAGAGGCATAAGGACAGCCGTCCAGATCATTGCCCCACCAGTCGAGACTGATGTCTTCCAACCCCAAGCACAAATACAGGAGCACCCCCATAAAAGCCAGTCCCGCATCCAGCGCCCCGGACAGCACATAATTGTATCTCCTCCACAAATCCGGCCTGTATCTATACGCAACGAATCCGGACAAGAACCCCATGATTATCCACGTCGTGTAGTTCACTGCGGTGGCCGGAGGCATATACCCCGTGGCGCCGATCAACACCGGCATGTTGATCAACCGTATCCATTCTTGACCGGGAAACGCCTTCTGCCCCAGCCATACCAGCAGCGGCGCAATCGCTCCGCCGAGGAAGAACCAATTGATCGCTCCGTAAGTTCCTTCGTCTCCGAAAATTCTGCGCGGGCCGATCAAGCCCCAGATTACGGATGCGTCGTAGAAGACCGTGTCGCTGGGGCAGGTCCATATGGAGGATGATGACTCGCAGATGTCCGGGATTGTCTCCATTAACCACCATGCGGTGCCCAAATACACAACACAAGCTATCAGGGTTCCCACTACCTATATAACGTGAAGCACGTATAAGATCATTTATGTTAGGCCCCAAAGCAAGTCATTTCAGAAGGGAGCAAAATATGCCTCCATTTGGGCAGGTAGCTGGCTTCGCATCTTCTATATACTCGGCCTTTTGTATTTGTTTTTGTTTTTTTGTTTTTTTTTTCTTTTTAAAATATCAAAATTATCATATTACATTTTAAATTTATTTTAAATTATGAAGGGTAAGAATGTTAAATTAACAAAAAAATTAAAATATTAACTATTAAAAAGTTAATGGCTTTTTTTTTTCCAAAATAAAAAAAAAATTAACTTTTTAGTATGTAGTTAGCAGTCCACTACAAAAAAAGAAATTAGCATTTTTTTCCCCTAAACTTGCCCTAAGTTTAGGAAGCAAAAAATTTAACTTTTTCATTGTTGGAAAGGGAAAAAAGTTAAAAAAAAAAGAAGTTAATTTTTTAACTTTTTGTTAATTTGATATTTTTGCTCTTCACAATTTAAAAAAAGTTTGAAATATAAACGTGGTGAATTCGGTCATTTTAAAAAAAAGTAAAAAACGAAGAAGCTAAAAACTGAGCTTTTACCTCTGCTTCCCAAACACGCACTAAAAGTAAGTCTCGGCTGGTGATTAATTAATTGCAATATTTACTGACCTGTGCCATGAACATAGTTCTGGGTGGAATTTTCATGTAGTGTCCAAGTTTGAAGTCTTGCAGGAAGGTGACAGCCTGTGTCATACTTATGTATCCATACACTTTGAAACACATGTTGGCAACAGGATATCCCGGATAAATATACCCAATTATATACTCGGTGATGATATTCAGGCCTGGTGTCTGTCATTGGCATGAAAGAAATATCACAAAGAATTTAGTAACACCACCTGTTGAGAGGCTGTGTGCGCAGAACAAATTAAAAAAATTTTTTTCTCGAAGAGTTTGGCCTGAAGGGTAAATTTTTTGAGATCAATTTTTTTTTCTTCTTTTCTAACAACACCAACAAGGCGTCGATCAGCTAATTTATAGAGAAATAATGGTTGTTATTGACCAATTAATGCTAACAACATAGAGTTACTATAAATCATTACTACTTTTTCTAACACACATTCTGGTATACTTGTCTATTCTATTATATTAAATTTGACCATCAAAAAAGATAATGTATATGTTATATTTTTATTAATAAGAAAATTAAAAAAATAATGAATTGCATAACAATAATCAACGAGTTCTAGTTTTTACAAAATGAGTTCTAATTTTTACAAAAGTTTTTAATAGATTAAAACATTTTGATAAAATGACAATCCTTTGAAAAGCTTATCCCCCCACTCTACTGCACTTCAAATGACAAGCGTCCGTGTTTTCATTTTCGTTCTATTTATTAAGGGGATGTTTGGTTTACTAAACTTCACCAAAGTTACAAAAAGTTACCAAATTTCTCCAATTATTTGTCATGTGTCATTTTCATGCCAACTTTTTCAATTTTTTTTCATCCAAACACCCCCTAAAGTATTCACATTTCTGGTTATATTAATCCAACAAAATGAGAGGGAAAAAAAATGATAGATTGTTTGCACGGCAATAACGAGTTAGTATCCACTGAGAAGTGAATAATCACCTGGTTTGTGATGGCAGTGATGATCCCAATAGGAAGAGTGAAGACAAAGGCAATCACACATGCTAGCAATACACCCCACCACGGCAGCTGAAGCTGATCATTATAATACTCGCAAGCAAGAATGGTGACGGCAATGTTTACAACGAGGATCAACCAAAACCACCACTCAGGCGCTTGTCTATACCTCCTCATCTGTCTTGTGTGTACATCCATCGTCTTCTGCTGAAAACTTGACTTGCTCTGCTCCCAAATTTCTCTGCATTTTCACCGCTAGCTGAAGTAAGCATCAGTTTTGTTGTTAAATACTGTTTCTAATTCAAACTAACAGGCCGAATTGCTGTAATCTGAAAGGCATGCTTATTTCGTGGAATATGGAGTTGGATAGAAACAGGATTACGCTTTTTCATTTTCATATTATATTTAGTTACACTTTTTATTTTTTTACTATTTATTTTTTTTGGGGGGGGGGAAGTGAAATAAAATTTATTATGGTACGTCACCTACAATGTTATCAAAATAGTATCCCACTAAAAAATTTATAGCTAAAAATACAATAAAAATTAAAAATAAGATATTATCATCCATGAAACACAAACGTGCTTCCGCTGTTTTGATCAATAAAAATGATCGGTCTCATAATGGTTTTTGAATAATTAGGAAGTGTTTAGTCCCTTAAAACTATAAACTTTTACCAACTCTCATCTATTTTTATTTTCCGTACTTGTTTTGAAAATTTAAATTTTATAAACTTTTAATCAATATTTACTTTCAAAACACTCAAATTTTAAAATTTTTAGCTACTTTTATGACTAGAACTATTTGAATGGATAAGCGAAACTATGTACAAATGTATCTAATTAAAATTTTTAAATTGTGTCAATCAAACGCCCAAAAAATTAAAACTCAACCCACTTTTATGGATTTTTTTGAGTTACCAAACGCCCCGTAGATCACCATGCTAGCATATTTTTGTTTCTGTACGTACCTTCCATGAAACAATAGCACGTGTACGACTGTGGCAGTGAGTGCAGCAAAGCCAACGCCGTAAGTCATTGCAAAAAACGTGCTGAGGTAAAGAGGTCCTTCTCGCTCGTAGGCCTCAAGATCAAGGTGGAAATTAGAGTCGATAATGCTTGTAATATTGTACACTTCACCGTCCGATCGAAAGAGGTCGTCGGAAAATATTGGGAAGGTCTTGGCCTTGTAGACATTGAGCCAATAGCAGATGGGAGTCAGGACGTACATAACCAAGACAAACCCAGCAGCAACGTTGGCAGTCGCGAACCATGGACTTGCCAGGGGGCTTCCGAGGTAGGCTGAGATGGTGGACCAATCGAATCCCAGAGCGCCGATCCCGAGGCCGTAGAGGCCCGAACCGAGCTGCTGGGCTAGGACCGACGAGGGGAATATCCAGCATACCCAGGAGAATGAAGTGAGCATCTCGAAGAGGTAGCCGGGGAAGACGTAGTAAGCGAAGCTGCAGGTGAGGGCAATCAGGAAGAACTGCGTTCTCGTAACCCCTCCTTTGGGACGTTCCTCTTTCTCGTGCAAAGCCCTGTACGTGTAAATGTAACGCATGGGAAATTGAGTGCGTTTTATATGAATGAATCAGAAATGTATTGAGAGTCTGGGACGTTGATGTTGTACATAATAAAAATTAAGAATAAAAGTAAAAGTTTGACTGTTAGATTAGATGAATGCAGTCACCTAATCCAAGCAATAAACATGGGAAAAAACTAATTTGATACAATAATTATTCCACTTTGGTCATAAGACATTTAGTCCGGAATAATTTATCCGAATCAAAGGTGGCCCGATACTCTAACCTGAAATTAAATTTTCATTAGACTTTGTTTGGATTGGGAATTTGGAGGAGAAAAAAAAAAGAGTAAAGAAAATAGTAGGAAAAAGTGAAAGTAAATACAGAATATCAAATGTATGATTTTGTAGTTGAACATATTTAAAAATATAAAAAAAAAGTATTTATTAATAAATTAATTTTTTTATTCTTTTTACAAACCCAATTCTGAGGCTCCGTTTGGGAACGTCCCGGGTATTAGCTATTTCTTAGACACATTAGCAGCTAATTGTTAAGTCATTTCTAAATGAAATTTCCCTCTCTTAGACACTGTAGGCATATAAATTCTTAAACCAACAAATGAGGTCGACTCCATCAAGAAGAAGGGTCGACCCCTTTTGACAGTAGGTATGTGAATTTTTAAACCAACAAATAGAGACGAGTCCATCAGAAAAAGGGGTTGACCTTTTTTAGCAGTAGCCATATGAATTCTTAAACCAACAAATGAGATCGACCCTTTATGATCATAAACATGTGAGAACTTGGGGTATTTGTGTGTTTAAAGGTAGTTTGGGAAAACAACGTGAAACATCAAGCGCATAGATGCCAATGTATAAATTTATTAGAAAAGTTAAGGTAAAAAAAATTAACTATCTTGCCTTCTAAACACCGTAACAAAAAAAAAAAAAGAAACTGACTTTTTTTTTAACTAATTACAAAAAAAGAAAAAAAAAAAAAACTAACTTTTGTTTATTTTCAAACCAAGCCAGAGAATCAAACAGCTTACGGGAAGAAATAATTATATATTCTGTCAGCGTAAAAGCTGTACATATTTTCTACCATTCCTCCATTTTACATATTTTTCTCTTGAAATAAATGAAAAAAAAAATCGAAGTGACAGTAAAATTAAGGATGGTAAAATTATTAGTGTTGAAAGATTAACCGACCTGAAGAGTGAAACCTGTACAAGATTTGCGGGCCACCACATAGCCGCCGGCTCCACCAAATAACGTCTGAATATGCCAGCCCATCCGAACCCCAACACCTGCCATTCAAACCTCATCAAAACTCCAACCACTACTCTTCCAAAATCCCTCCACCAAAATAATTAATCCATTCACTTCACTAACCTGCGTGGTAATGACAACGATTAAGGAGACGAAGAAGGTGATGTGCTTCTTGTAGAACACCTTGACGACGGTGACCACGTGAATGGCATAGACGGAGCCGGCGCCGGAGTTGGCAAAAATAGTGATGAGCACGTGTTCCTTGACATTGAACGGCCCGGGATTCAGCGTGAATTCCCATCGCGTGCCCTCGAAGAACACGCGGTTCGTGATCTTGGCGGCCATGAGTTGCCCCAGCGGCACCACCGCGATCTGAGCAGAGATGGCGGTGATTGTGAGCGGCTCAGTCCGGTACCAGAAGAACTGGTTAAGGAAAGACAAGAGAGCGCAAGAAATGACTCCGAGCACCCACATCCGGAAGGTGAGGACCGGGAGGGAAGGGTCGTCGGTGGTGGGTACGGTGAGAGCCACCTGTTTGACCGGTGAGTTCTCCTCTGTTTCGTGAGATTGCGAGGTCGATGATGATAGGAGATTGGTTTCTTCGGATTCCGCATCCTTGGATACTAGAGGAGAAAAACACAGAGACGTTTCAGAGCTGGAATGTAATATCAATTCAGAGACTCAATTACAGAAGAGAAGAAGACTTACTCAGAGGAGTTGAGATTTCGGATGTGGATTCTTTCATGGTGTGTCTCTGTGTATGAACAGCAACGAATGATACCAAATTGAGTGAAGTTTTTTTTTTTCTTTTTGTATTTATTAATTATTAGTGCCAACGAACTTTATTACTTAAGGAGGGAGCTGTAAAGCTTAAAGGTAAGTACAAAATTTTTCGCCTAAATAGTTAGGCAGTGTTGTTGGAGTGTGGCAGCGGATGGTTATAACGTGCTGGCTTTTACCAAAAACGACTGGTCCTTTTATTGGAATTTGGGAACTGTCATGGAAAACTACGTAGTTTGGGAATCGAAGGTCAAGAATAGTTGGACGGTTTAAAGGGCTCGTTTTATTTTTACCTCCTGAACTACCAGTCTAGTTGCATTTAGACCCTTGTAACCACACAGATTTTAAGAATTGCAAAATAATTTCTGGTGCCACGCTATAGGCCACACAAATATTTACAAAACACCCTAATAATTTTTACTAAGGGTAAATTATACTTAGACCCTAAACATTAGAATAATTACACTTAAACTCCCTCAACATTTGAAATTAGCAAATAACTCCTTATTTTGAAATGTTATTAACCCTGGACCCCTTCCGTTAATTTTCTTGATGACACCGTTAAAATTTTAGTAAAAAGACAATTATGCCCTTAACATATTTTCTTAACGCATAGCTCTGTCTCTCTTTCTCTGATATAGTTTTCCTTATTCTTACACTCTCTCTACTCTCTCTCCTCACATTTTTATTTTATTAAAATTATAATAATTTAATTTATTAAATTTAAAACGATAGTTAACAATAATTACAGAGTAAAATTAAAATTAATAATAATTACATATTAGAATATTTATTTTTTAATAAAAAATTAATAATAACTACATATTAAAATATTTATTTTATTAAAATTAAAACTAATATTAAAATAATAATTAGAACTAAAATGGTTTTAGTTTATTAAAATATTTTATTAAATTATATTAATTTTATTAAATTTAATAATAATTTATTATTAAATTAAGTTACAATAATACATTTTATTAAAACTAATTATTATTAAAAATAAATATTTATCACAATAAATTAATTAATTTAAATATATTTTATTAAATTGATTAATCAAATAAATTTTACAAATATTTTATTAAATTCAATTATTTTATATTTTTAATAAAATTATACATTTTATTTAAATAAAATTAATTATCGTAAACAAAATTTATCACTAAGTATATTTATATTTTTATTTCAGAAATATTTGAAATTAAAAAAATTAAAACAAAAAATAATTAAATAAAAAATACACTATACTCTGCGACAGAGACAAAGAATGCCAAATAGGTTTGATCCTCCCATCTGTGAAGAACATTGATGGACTTTTTTTTTGTTTACGAAAATAATATAATTTAGAAAATGTTATCTATGAGATCTCCACCTAGGCTTCAACTATTTGTGTTGGTTAAGAAATCAAAAATAGAGAAAATAGAAGCCGCTAATATCAGTTCCTCCATCCCTGAACGATAAGATTCACAAAGCCTCGGCCATCATTCCCGACGCCAGATATGGCCCATCTCGCATGAACGCCATGGCACTGATCTGTTCACCCTTTTTATACACGCCATAACCAGAAGCTATAAATACAGCACAACTATGTATATAATATATATATACATATAAGAAAATTTGGGGATCTGGAGAGTAGAGAGTAAGAATTGATTCAGGTTAGGGTTGTGATTTTGTTGAGAATTTATTGAGCTAGATTCGAGAAAAAAAAATAGATCGCGGAGATGTTTTCACCTATGTGCGCAAGATCTTGGCTCTTCCAAAGCCCCTGAAAGTTCTTAGCTCTTTTAATGCTCGATTCGGGTAGAAGTGGGTTCGGCGTGTAGGTCACCGTCGGCGATTGAGAGGTCGCGAGTGGCGTATATATATATATATATATATATAATGTGTATATATATTTTACAGTAGAGAGAGAAGCCTTCGTCCAAGCATCCAAACAATCTAAACAATGGAGGGTTATTTTAGTCTTTAGCCTTAAAAGGGTAAAATTGGTATATTAATTTTTCTTTTTGCTAACGTCAACATTTTAACTGAAAAACTGATGGTTTCCTAATGGAGGGGGGTTGTTGGTAAGCAACATTTCAAAATAAGGGGTTATTTGCTAATTTTAAATGTTGAGGGGGTCTAGGTGTAATTACCCTAATGTTTAGGGGGTCTAGGTGTAATTTACCCTTTTACTAATTAGAGAACACCTTAAAATCTACAAATACTTCCTAATATTCTAACTTTTAGGCTTATGATATTTTTTAGTTTCTTAATTTCATTTCACAATTAACAAATAACTCTATTAATATTAAATACAGATCATATAAAATATTTAAAGGACTTCTTGAAGTATTAAAGTTACATACATAAGTAAAAAAAAAAAAAAATGATTCAATAGAAGCAAAATAGACAAAATTAAGCTCTAATATCATTATTTATAAATTGCTGACCTTCATGAAGTTGGTAGTTCATAACCTTAAAATCGTCTGGGCTCTGATACCAGTAGAATTTTTTCGCTTGGATGCTCAGGTTAGGAAAATAAGAACACTTGGAAAAATAAAAAAACACTCAAACTTCTATTAATAATTACACACTAGTACACATTAGAAATATTACAGAAGACTAAAGAGAGGGAGAAAACACTCTAATTTTTTCTGTGTCTCCTTACTACTATAAGACTTCTTTAAATAGGCCTCAGACTCGGACTTCAACTTCAGATTTCAAATATTACATAATAAAAGATAAGGATAAAAATTTGACAGAGGAAAAAAGACAATTGACAAAAATAAAGTAGTACAATTATGGAATTTCTTTTGGTTAAATTGAATTCCTTCAGATGGTCTTCACATGGGTTCTGTCGTGTGCTGGATAAGAGTGCAATCATTCATGACCCACTTCTGAAAAACTTCATTCTTTTTCTTTTGGTAGCATTCTTGGTTGGTCCATTGCGCTTCTGTGATGGTGTAACTTTTGTTAGCCTTCTATCATGTTCTCAATATTGTACCATCCTCTTCACCGATGTTCTCTCAATGATGTGGTTCTGCTTGGGTTTCTTCAGCTAAGAGTACGGCTTCTAATTTCATTTTTGCTTCAAATTTTTCATACATGTCATCGAGATAAATTACTACCTCAGATGATGCATCAATTTCCATCCTACTAATTTTGTTTAAAAAGTCGAATACCTCATTTTTTTATTCTTCAGTGGCTCGGAACATTGATGGAACAAAATATACAAATAACCTCCTATCATCAGTTACTATATGTTTTTCTGGTATGTTTCGAGAATCTTGGCATTGTAAACCAATTCTACCCAAAACAACAATAGAATTTGTTCTTATAAAGTGACTTCTTTTTTTGCTAGATTAGAGAAAACATAAGTATCAAAAAGGGAGTATTCCCTTAATTTCTAGATCTGATAAGGCTCATAAAATCTTTCATTGAAGCGCCATCCAATAGAACTGTAAATTTCAAATGCCATGATTTTTCTTTCAAAACCATAAGGGATTTTGATGATCATGGTTTTGATTAATACTGGAAAATCTTAATAAGCTGTTACCTCTAGTGGATTAAAGATAATCTTTTTAAGCAAACCCCAATCAGCTGCTTCGAATCTTCAACTATCACCTTAGAGATCAAACCAAATTTTCTGATATGAAAAACGGGATCATATTTGGTTTTATCAGAAAATTCTTAAAAGATTGGTTTAATTCTTTGAGTATTAATATATTTATCAACAATCGAAAATATTGCTCTAGGAAGGATTTGTTTAGCCTCTTCATAAAACTTTATTCTTTTGACATTTTTAAAATGAGAATTACCATTAGTAATCTTTAAAATTTCCATGATTTGTAGAATTTCAGAAATCTTTTGGTAATCGAGCAAAGAAGTTTCAAAGTCAAATTTTAAAATCATGCTTTTGATAATTCTTTCAATTTTTAATTTTGTCCTGGAGCTTTTTTAGCTCGTATGCTATTTCGGTCATTACTTTACGGAATTCATAATTTTTTCCTTGAAATATGGCTTTTCCGCATTTTATTCAGGTGATAATGGAGTTTATTCTCCAAACTAGGATTGAAAAAGTCTGGTATGGCTTCTTCTATCAAAGCAAGTGACTTTTTTAGTACTGCTTGAGCATAACTTCTTTGAGACAAGCTTTTCTAGAATGCTTTCCCAGAAAAAATATTTTCAACTTGTTTAGCTGATACTTCTCTGCCCTTAAAGTTGGTTGCTCTGGATATCTCAGCCTTATTTGGCTTTTTCTTAAACTTTCTGTAATATAAAGACTTTTGTTAGTCTTTAATATCCGTCTGGATACCTCCTAAGATAATCTACAAAAACATTTTTAGTAAATCCAATATGCTTGACCTCAAATGAATATCGAGAAATGTAATTGGACCATCTTATTCTTCTAGAGTTATCTTCAACTTTCTTTTTCTTAAGAGAGTTTTTAAGCACTTGATTATCTGCTCTTATCAAAAACTTAACAGCAACTAAATAGATTTGAAATATCTTTATATTATTTTTTATGGCTAAGAGTTCTTTTTCAAAAATAATATTATTAAGTTCATTTGGCTTGAATTTTTCAAAATTATATCCACATATTAATTCTTCAGAACCTTTTTGTTCTTTAAGAATTTTGAAAATACCTTCTTGTTCAGATTTCTCTTTTATTTTTAATACTTTTAGTACTACTCCTCCCAAAACATTTCTGAGGCATCTGTCTTCAGGATTAGGAGATCAAATTTTTTAGAAAAATAAACCTTTAAATTAGGTTTAAATAAGGTTTTGATTTCTTTTAATATCCTCATATCTTCCTCATCCCATTCAATTTTTATGTTGAAAATTCTTTTGATTCTCTTGAGCTTTTTTCAAATTTTCAAGGAATGGTTTTTCCCATTGAGAAAGACTTTTTACAAATTGTCTGATATAATTTAATAATCCAAGAAGATTTTGCAAATCTTTTAAAGTTTCCAATTTTTCTAGGAATTCTTTTATTTTTGTGATTATGTGAGGTTTTGTAACACGATTCTTGTTAAACTGAGTACAATTCTTAGATAATCAATTTATTCTTTTTCTATCTTAGTCTTTTTTGGACTTAGAATCATTCCATTATCAATAATTTTTTATAAAACTATTTCCAAATGATGTTTGTACACTTCTATGTTTTTAGAGAACATCAATACATCATCTATATAGACTAAATAGAAATCTTTAATATCTTTAAAGATATTGTTCATCTATCTGTTAAACCAATGGAGAATATCACGCCATGATCTTCGCCATTCAATATGGCTAGCCATGATCGTCGCCTTGCAATATGGCTAGATTTACTCTCCATTATTTCCTTTCTTATCTACCAGAGATTGTGAAGTCTAATTGTATCTCTTCTGCATATATTTAGGATATTTCCATATTGTAAAATCATGTATAAATCCTATTGTTCTCAATGAAAGATTACACAGCCTTTTTACATTCAATATTTGCGTAAAACCTTTATGGTATCAGAGCCCTTTGGGTATTCTTTCTCTTCTCAATCTCGGCCATGACGGAAACAAATGAAGTCATGGTTATGTCTAAAAATACAACCACCTCTGATTCGCCTTCGGTCATCGCCTCACCTCCTCAGGTTATCTCTATCAACACTGCTACGTTAATTCCACATAAGCTGTCTAAAGGTGGAAATTATTTGATGTGGTGCTCTCAGATGACCAATCTCTTCCTTGGTTATGATCTCATGAGATTCATAGATGGATCTCATCCCTGCCCTCCAGTTGATGATCCAGAACACAAAATCTGGACTCGACAAGACCGTCTCATTCTCCTCGCTATACAAACAGCAGTCACGGGACCGACTGCTCTTCTTGTTTCTCGCTGCAAAAATTCTCAAGAAGCCTGGAACAAACTCAAAGCCACATATGCCAACAAATCCAATACTCGGATGGCTGGCCTTCTCGATTCACTCACCAAGGTCAATCAAGATGGAAAGAACATCTCTGAATTTATGCAATCTATCAAAACTATTGTAGATGATCTTGTAATGATTGGCCATGAAATGAGTGACGGCGAGATTGTTGTACACACCCTCAATGGTCTTACGGATGATTACAAAGAAATTAAAGCGGCTCTACGTGCACGAGAATCTCCAGTGAGTTTCGAAGAGCTATTAGAAAAATTACTTGACTATGAGACGAGCCTCAAGCATAATGATCCAACGAAGGCATCTACCATTGTCACTGCTCAGTACACTCAAAAGAACAAAAGAGGAAAAGGTCGATATCATAACAACTTGCAGGGACAGCAGGGTAGTACCGGCGGTTATGGTGGAAATCAAGGACCCAGATATCAAAATCAAGGCTCTAGATATCAATACTATCAACAAAATCAAGAGAACCGTGGCAATTCCTCTAATCCCAACACCTATAGTCAGAGCTACTCGTCAAACCAAACATGGCAGCCTAACACTCATGGTGGACAACCTCAGCCTGTCTGTCAATTATGCGACAAAGTTGGACATGTTGCCAAGCTTTGCCGATCTCGTCCTTCACCAAACAATCTTTCTTGGCCTCAAGCCAATTTCGCAACACATGATACTTCAGGAAATCAGTCAGATTGGGTTGTTGACTCTGGAGCCTCTCATCACATCACCTCTGACCTTCAGAATTTATCAATACACTCAGATTATGGTGGTAATGATGATGTTATAGTTGGCAATGGTAAAAGCATTCCTATAACTCATATTGGATCTACTACTCTTAGCTTTAATGACTCCATCTTTCAACTTAATAATGTTTTGTGTGCTCCAAAAATTAAGAAAAATTTACTTTCTGTCTCTCAATTTTGCTCACAAAATAACACCTCCATTGAATTTTTTCCTGATTTCTTTCTTGTGAAGGATCTAACTATGGGGGCATCCTTGGTGCGAGGCCGGAATAAAGGACACGTGTATGCGTGGCCGAATTCAAAGCATCAACCTGGTGGTTCACAGAACTTGGCTCTCACGGCCACCCCCTCCAAGTCATCTCCAGCAACTGTCTCTTCCTGGCACTGTCGCCTAGGTCACCCGTCGTCCAAAATTCTTCACAAAATTATTGCTGCTCATCAACTACCTTTATCTAAGACCAACACCATTTTCTCCCATTGCAATTCTTGTCTATGTAATAAAAGCCATAAACTCCCCTTTGGCATTTCATCTTTAAATTGTTCTAAACCTTTGGAGATTATTTTTATGGATGTTTGGGGTCAAGCCCCTATTATCTCTTTCAATAATTTCCGTTATTATGTCATTTTTGTGGATTATTTTACCAAGTATACACATGGCTTTATCCTCTCAAACACAAATCTGATGTTGTGACAGTTTTTGCACAATTTAGGACTTTGGTTGAACGATACTTTAACACCACTATTCAAACTCTATATACAGATGGAAGTGGTAAAGCTACCAGCCTTGGTCACCTGTTAGCCCAAGCTGGTAGTCAACATCTTAAATTCCCTCTTCATACCCCTGAACATGTGGGTACGGCCGAGCGTAAACATCGACATATTGTCGAAACCGCGCTTACTCTTCTTCACCATACATCATTGCCCCTCAAATACTGGTCTTTGGCTTTTCAGACCGCAGTCTATCTCATCAACCGAATGCCTTCCCCCATCACTCACAACCAATCTCCATTCTTTCATTTATTTCGGGTGCCCACTAATTATTCCTCCTTGAAGACATTTGGGTGTCTTTGTTATCCCTGGCTTCGACCCTACACATCTCATAAATTAGAACCCAGGTCTCGACCCTGTGTGTTTGTTGGCTACTCTGTCGATCACCACGCCTATCTTTGCCTTGATCCAACCTCTAACAAACTTTTCACCTCTCGTCATGTCCGTTTTGTGGAAAATGTATTTCCATTCCATTCAACCAATCCTTCCACTCAGTCCACACTCTCTCCAACTATAGCAGATTGGTTCTCACCTTCTCCTCCGACTCCTGTCATTCACTCTCCCTCTGAAAGTTCACCTCTCCCACCTGAAAAATAGAAATATTACCCGCAGCTTCCACACTTTCCTCGGTTCAACTCACCTCTCCTTCCCATGCTTCCCTCCCAAGTGACGCCTCTCCCAGTCACACTCGTCCTTCCACCGGGTCACATACTCAGAATTCGACCTCCTCAACCGCCACTTGTTCTGCGTCTCCATCCGAGGCTATCTCCTCTCCTTTGCAGGTAAATCACTCACCCTCTATATCTAATTATCCTTCTCCATTACCTGCTCCCCATTCTTACAACACTAGGTTACGAAATAATATCACTAAACCCAAACAGATTCTTAACCTTAACACTACAACCGCTTCCTCCCTTCTTGAACCCTCCACATACAAGCAAGCCCAAAAACATTCCACTTGGCGCCATGCTATGAGTGATGAATTCAATGCCCTATTAGCCAATCAAACCTGGACCTTAGTTCCTCGTACCCCTACACAAAATGTCATTGGTTGCAAGTGGGTTTATAGAATTAAGAAAAATCCAGATGGGTCTCTTGCTCGATACAAGGCACGCTTAGTCGCTAAGGGCTTTCATCAGCGACCTGGGAGTGACTTTTTTGAGACATATAGTCCCGTGGTTAAGCCTGCTACTATCCGTTTGTTACTTGCATTAGCTGTAACTAACAGTTGGCCTCTTCGCCAACTTGATGTCAACAATTCTTTTCTACAGGGATCTCTGTTTGATGAGGTATTCATGGATCAACCTTCGGGTTTTGAAGATGCCACTTACCCCACTCATGTTTGCAAATTGCGAAAAGCTATTTATGGTCTTCGCCAAGCTCCACGAGCATGGTATTATGAGCTTCGAACTCTTCTTCTCTCTGAGGGCTTCACCAATTCTCACTCCGACGCATCTCTTTTTATGCTCCATAGTGATGCCTCAGTAATCTATCTTCTCGTCTATGTTGATGATATTATCATCACCGGGTCCTCTTCTTCAGCTGTGACTGCCTTTATATCAGTTCTTGCTGGCCGCTTCTCTCTTAAAGATCTCGGTACTCTCTCTTACTTTCTTGGGGTTGAAGCTCACTTCACTACCACTGGTTTATTTCTCTCTCAGCAAAAATATATTCATGATTTATTACAATGGGTAAACATGTCAGAAGCTAAACCTGTTTTCACTCTATTGGCGGTAACTGCGAGCCTCAAACTCTTGGATGGCACTCCTCTCGCCGATGCCACCCTTTACCGTCAAGTTCTTGTCTCATTACAGTATCTCTCTCTCACTCGTTCGGATGTGTCATTTGCTGTCAACAAGCTATCCCAGTTTATGCACATGCCCTCTACCCTTCATTGGTCTGCTGTGAAGCACCTCCTCCGGTATCTTGCCGGTACACTTGACTTTGGTCTACTGCTTCGCAAGGGATCTTCTTTAAATTTTCATGCCTTCGCTGATGGAGATTGGGCGGGTAATCCCAATGACCGTACCTTTATTACTGCTTATGTTGTGTTTCTTGGTTCTATTCCCATCTCATGGAGTTCCAAGAAGCAGAAAACAGTTGCTCGCTCATCCACTGAGGCCGAGTACCGTGCAATTTCCTCTACTACTGCTGAAGTCAATTGGTTGACAAACTTACTCAATGAGTTACGGGTTCCACTACCTTCTCCTTCGGTCATCTACTGTGACAATGTTGGTGCTACTTATGTTTGTTCCAACCCAGTTTTTCATTCATGTATGAAACATATTGCCATTGATTTTCATTTTGTTCGTGATCAAGTTGCAACAGGTTGGCTACGCATTTCTCATGTTCACACATCGGATCAACTTGCTGACTCTCTTACCAAACCCCTACCACGTCTTCACTTCCATACTCATCGGTCCAAGATTGGTGTCCTTAACGGCTAGACAATCTTGCAGGGGCATGTTAAACCAATGGAGAATATCACGCCATGATCTTCGCCATTCAATATGGCTAGCCATGATCGTCGCTTTGCAATATGGCTAGATTTACTCTCCATTATTTCATTTCTTATCTACCAGAGATTGTGCAGTCTAATTGTATCTCTTCTGCATATATTTAAGATATTTTCATATTGTAAAATCATGTATAAATCCTATTGTTCTCAATGAAAGATTACACAGCCTTTTTACATTCAATATTTGCGTAAAACCTTTACTATCTTTGAAATATTTGTGTTGCATTACATATTCCTAATGGTAAAACTGTCCATTGATAATGGCCATATAGAGCTAAGAAAGCAGTCAATGGTTTTGACTCTTTTGTAAACTTGATTTGCTAAAAACTTAATTTACAATCAAACTTACTAAATATTTTAGTGTTTATAGTTTGAATTACTAAAACATCTTTTCTAGGTATAAACTACCCATCAAATATTAGATTTTCTTTCAATTTTTTGTAATTAATGACCATCCTACCTGTTCTTTTTTTTTTTCCTTTTATTGTGATTCATTACAAGGAAAATAGGACTAGAATGTTGATTTCTAGTTGATTCTATAAGTTTTTTTTATCTAGAAGTTCTTTTATTTAAACTTGAAATTCATCTATATTCTATTTAGTATAGACCAAGGGTTTTATTCTAATTATTTTTTGTTCATCTTTTAGTTTTAGATGACAGTATATGGGAGTTTTTTCCCATAACATTAGAGAATCTTCTGAAAAGTTTGGGTTTAATTTGTTATAAACTCAATGAGATTCATCAATTGATTTTAATGAATCAATTAAAATTGGACAACTATCACCATACTTAACTGGCACATATCTTTTACCGCAAATTGAATCATGAGTTTTTAACCATGAAATTTGATAAGATTTGTGTCTATCAGTCAAGATTATATGAATATGAAATATACTTATAGGATAATATTGAGTCAGGAAATTACCCCTAAAATTAATAATCAAATTGACACAAATAAAACGCTATTTATTCTTTTAACATAGAATAAACTACATTTATCACATTTATACTATATCTCTAATTTTATCTTTATTTTTATAATTCAAACAGTCTCAATTTGTACCTAATACTTTTAAATCATCACACTTTATTATTGGTCAAGAAGTCATACGTGCCCTATTGTGTGCTATGGACATATAATGTTTCTTTATTAAATTATTTAATTGTAGCTGACAGGAAAACAAAATGAGAAGATTAAAAAGTATAAAAAAATTAAGATGATTTGAAGTCTGAATTCTGAAGTAAAACTTGATATAAAATACATAATGTTATTTATATTTATGCTTTTTTTATTTATAAGGCCATGTGTCATGGCATGGTTGGTGGAATAGTGTTTTTCAGATAATAACTTATTGAAGTTAGCAAGACTCTTTCACAACCAATTAGGTGCAAGGTAATGCTCGCCAACTCTTTTTTACAAGTGAATCCAATTTGAATCTACTCTTAAAAAATGGATAAAAAAGTGAGCGATACTTGGAATATTCTTGACGACTTAATTTGCGACCTCTCCACATAAAAACAACCCTTTTGTATGCCTATTTAAAGTTTTAATTTTTTTTTAAAAAATTTCTATAAAAATTAAAAAAAATTTTAATTTTCTTCAAATAAAATTTGTTTCTTGTCATTTTTATATCATTTCAATACTAATTTTTAATTTTTTTAAAATTTTTTTCAAAACTTGGCCCCAAGTATCCTCAACTATCTACGAATAGTCGCAAAATGTCCCAACAGTGAATATTGTCCACTCCAGACTCGTGACGGATAATAAGATGCCATGTATGTCTGGTCACTGTCTCTGTCTTCTTGTTGAATTGAATTATTGAATGAAAACGTCTCTTTCCCTCATTGCTGGACTCTCGGGTTACCTTTGCTGCAGAATACATACGCCTTTAGTAGTGTTAAATACTAGTATAGAAACATAATTTGACTTACAAAAAATTTAAATATAAATTTATAAAATAAATTTAAATGAAAAATTATAAAAATAGTCTATAAAAATAAAAATCACTAATTACAAGAGACAAAAGGTAATGTAATTATGTCCATTGGGGTTAATTCGAGTAATTCGTGGGTATGCTCCCCACATAAACCAGATAAGTTCGATTTTTGATTCAAGCGAGATATGCGTGAGTGACAACGTACATTTCTTCGATTTAGCTATCTGTTACGCGGTTTGTTGAGAGTTGTAATAAATGGGTGGGATTTTGAATTACCAAAGAAATGTAATATAATTATGACTCAGAAATGCAACATAATTATGACCCTGACACACTTTTGCAAAAATAGAGTTAATTTACGCGAAAAGTTATACAAATAACGTTTAAAAATAAAAATCACTACTCAAAAAGTTTATAGGTTATGCATATTAGTGTGATATAAACACACATTAATCCAATCTTAAAGGAAAAAAATAAAAAAAAAGGAAAAGAAAGAAAGTATCAATCAATTAAATAGCCAAAATTTAAACATGTTTAAAAAACAATCATCAATCAAAAGAGATAATAAGTCATGCCGCTATGACTCAAACACACATTAACCAAATCAAAACTACTTAAAAAAATAAATCAACTAATTCAATAGTATAGGCAAGTAGTTTTTTCATTCACTATATATATAATTAAACAAAAATCCACAAATAGTTCATGATACAAAAATAAAATATCCTAGTGTTTAAAGGCATTTTCTTAGGCACGGCATAAAGCTAACCAATTCCACTTTAAATAGCGAAAAAGAGTAAAAAAAATTATCGAGACCCACAACAAAATACAGAAAAATGAATTCATGTAAATAACTTCACAACAATATTCATATAGGATCACAAATAGAGTAGAGCTTGAATAATTTCACTGCATCCTAAACTAGCTTACAAAATTGAGACCTACTTAACACACAATTTGGGGTGCATTGACACATTAACAATTAAAAGTTAAAATAATCTTTTGACTAAAAAGAATTGCAATAATTAAAAAACACATTGGGATAGCAATTAATTAATCTAATTATTTTAAGATGTATTTGTGAGAGTAAGGATCAATCAAGTTTAGTTGGGGAGAAAATTACTGTATGGGTATGGTAAGGGGGAGAGACAAGCGAGAAGTTAAAATTTGACTGAATTGGTATGGTAAGTGTTTTGTTGATTTTTGCCATAATTTTGACTTGCTTCTTTAAATATTTGACTGATTTGGTATATATCTTTCAATTTTCTTATCTATAGATTTTAAGTTAATATTTGACGGATTTAAAAATGATGAAGAGCAATTAAAGAATAATTATATCTTGTCCTGAAAATGGCTGCTGGTAGGACAAGGACAAGTGAGAAGCCCTTTAATGACATATCGGTTATCAAAAGAACTACTATCTAGGTTAAGATGATTTAAGGGAATAGCTACCTATTTATAAACGTATGAAAGCCACCGAGACCTTGGAAAGGATATTCATGGAGAAAAAAATATATATATGTGTGGTTGGATGAAGATTAATTGAGAAAATCCTAAAGAAAAATCCAAAAATATTATTAAAAGCAAAAAATTGTTCTCATTTCATTTGATGCCTCAAATTTGACTTTTGATCTTGTGATTTAATTGAGAGAGAAAATGTATGCTTGATTAGTCATATCCTCATATGTGCACAAGTATTTTCTTTTGATTCTATGGCTTAATTCATCTCATGATGCAATCTTGGAAATTTATTTGGAAAGATAGATTTTTATTCAGTTTTATTTAAGATGATTGAATGACTGATTTACAAGTTTGAACATAGGAAAATTAAAATTTCATTAATAGGCTTAGTGTGAAATTTCTCTATCTAACATAATTTTTGTTAAAATTTTTTTTTAAAAGCACAAAATAGCTCATGAGGATTTTTCCAAAGAATTTCACATGATGAAGGAGTTGATGATAGGTGTGGCTATTATTGTTGTTATTATTATTGTTTTTGTTTTTGTACTATAATTTTGTTCAATTCTTTTAATCTTGTCAATTCCTTAACAAAAAAGGGGAGTAGAATAAGATTTTTTTTTTTTGTGGAACCTTGGTCTGTAATTTTCTCTTACTTTGGTGTCACTTGAACTTCTAACCTTGTAATTAATGCAAATGATTGACGAGTTAGACTATTTTATTGTCATTTGATATTTTTAATTGTTTGTTCAAGTGTGTAAGTTTCAAATTGAAATTTAATTTGGTTTTGTTATGGAATTGTCAAGGGGGAGATTGTAAAGTTAAATTTATGGCAAATCCAAACAAAATAAATTAAATTTGGAATTAAAGTGGTTTCCTAACTTGGAGAAAAAAAAAAAAAAGAATTTCTAAAAATGAATAAGAGTGCAGTAAAGAAAGTCCAAATATGAAAGAATTATACAAGTTTCTAAATTTTAAAAAGTTCTATAACACTTGGAGAACTTTTTGGTCAAATCAACTTAGGATAGTGGACCCCGTAGATAGGGTGCAGGTAACTTGAGGGGTCAAGGTATCTTCGTAGGCAAGGCGCTTGGAGGCTGAAAAATTGCCCTAACGAAAATTCTAAACATCAGGAAGATTTTCTTTCTGTTTTAGGAGGATTTTGTTTTCATTTTGTGAGATCTTTTTATATGTATTTGAGTCCTAATTGGAATAGAACTTTGTAAGTTTATATATATACACCCAAACTTAATGTACAAACATAACTGAGGGAGTATACTATAGAGTCTTTTAGACAGAGAGATTTTTTTCCCCTTGAGAGCTTAACAATCGCTTGTCTTTTCTTACTCTTTGTTTGTTAACTTTCTGCGTGACTCAAAAAGTCTTTTGCCCTGGATTAATCGTGAATTCAAGCAAGTGCTTAAAAGAAGTCACGTGAGGAGTTGTAGAGATTTCAAGTGAATACTTGTAATTTGAATTATATAGTAGAAATTGTTTTGAGGTTTTTCCTTGGATAGGGTTTTCTCGTTATTTCTTAGTGTCTTCATCTTCATATTTTATTATTTATTGTGTGGATTGCAGTGATTCGGAAATTTCAATTATAGCAAAATCCATCTCATCTATTGAAATTTTGTAGCATTATAGATAATTTCGTAGACCATCTCGTCTGTTTAGATTTTCTAGCTTTGTAAATAACATTTTGTAGCTTTGTAGATAACCTCGTAGACCATCTCATCTATTGAGATTTTCTAGTAAATAAACTGGTAACCATCTGTTGAGATTATGCACCTTTATAGATAACCTTGTAAACAGATTTTGATTCATTGAATACCAAAAGATATTTCTAAATCATTCTACCTAATCTCTTACATGTATAATATATATAATATAAAACATATATTACATATTTAGGTGTTGGTTTGATTTCAAATTGATCATGATTTAATTCACACCTCTCAATTTATAAAATTATACGCCCACAACTTCCCTACGAAGGGATGGCAATAAAACAAGTAAAATGGAGAATCTAATTTGATTATACGCTAATGGGAAGGGTGAAGAAAACAAATTTGATAGGGTTTAGGAAGAGGTGGGGTTAAAATAAAATTCTCTATCCTAATTAAGTTTAAAATTATAAAAATATCATTACTAATCTTATTTTATTTGTGGAGGAGTTAAAATTTTTAGTACTAAAATGTTTACTTTTATTATTTTGTAAATTTATATATTGTATTTTTATTTTTATTTTTTTGGTTATATATTTTGTTTATTTCCTTATTCTTAAAAAATAAAAAATAAATTAACATTGATCTTGATAGGATTGGCTAGGGGAGAGCAATTATTTGATAGAGGGCCCTCGCTCCATTGCCATTCCAATATTCATGTGTCCACTGTCCTTTTTTCTTGTTCAAATCAAATCGACCCTTGCTCGGCCCGTCTACTCCTACTTTTCATCCCTTTTTATTCTACTCTTGAAAAAGTTAAAAAGCCACTTAAGAGAAGAAATATTAGTGAATTAAAGTTTTCATAAAATATATTAAAAATAATTAAAATAAAACATTACAAGGGTAATATTCAGCTATTCTTTTTTTAACTCCATATCCAACACAACATTAGAAGGAAGAAAACAAAAGTAAGATTTATTCAAATAGATAAATAAATTTATAAAATAAAATATGATGAGTTTTGAAAATCTCTCTCTTACCAACTAAGATTTAATGGTTGAGATTGAATTTTATTATTTAACGAATAGTTAAAATCTTTTTCAAACTAAAATTTTTCCCAAAACTTTTGTTTCTTTGTCCCAAATCGTCAAAATACTACAATTTTATTTTTTTCTTTTACTTATAAAAAAAACTAAAATTAGATATATGATTTTAATAAATGTAAAAAATTCATAAGTTTTGAAAAATCACCTATTTTCTTGAGTTCCGAAGAAGAATTCACTTACTCATGAGTTTTAAAAGGGGATTCATTTGCTTATAAATTTAATATAGTTATTAAATTTACATATTTTAATTATATTAGTAATTAAATTAAAGATACAAATAAAAATAGAATTGAATTAATGAACACAACTAAAAAAAGTTTAAATACTAATTATGTTATTTTTCTTAGAATAACAACTCTTAGTATTTTTAAAATCTAAAAGTAAAAAAAAAATAATCGAATATTAATTAGACTTAGAAGTAGTTATTTTTTTAAATACTAAATTTAAATTTAAATTAATTGTATTGATTATATTTGTTTTATTTTATAAAACTCATATGATTAATAATAATATTTTTTGTTTGAGTAATTTTTATAAAACTAATTAAAAATTTATATTTATCATTCTATTTTTTTATTTTTACAAATATTTGAATAAAATTAGTTTTTGCAGAGTGATTTTTTTTTAAAATTTGATTTTAAATTTAAATTGATAAGATTGATTATATTTATATAATAAAATACAACACGTCTCAAAAATGTCTCCCCTACAAATTAAAATCTAAATGTTAAAATTGAGTTTTATTTTTCAACAAATGACTATGATTTTTTTACAAAACAAACTATGATTTTTTACAAAGCAAAGCTTTCGTCCAAATTTTTATTTTTTTGTCGCATATTGTCAAAATACTACAATTTAACTTTTTCTTTTACTTTCTTGGGTTCTGAAAAGGAATTCATCTACTCATAGGTTCCAAAAGCGGTCCACTTGCTTAAAAATTTAATATAGTTGTTAAATTTATATATTTCAATTATATTAGTAACTAAATTAACGATACAAATAAAAAAGGAAATTGAATTAAGAAACACAAATAAAAAAAGTTTAAATAATAATTAAATTATTTTTTTTATAACAACAACTCTTAATATTTTTTAAATTTAAAAATAGAAAAAATATCGAGTATTAATTTGGTCCAAAAGTAGTTATTTTTTTAAATTCTGATTTCTCATATTGACTATATTTATTTTATTTTATAAAACATATATAATTAATAATAATATTTTTTTCAATTATTTTTATAAAACTAATTAAAAATTTATATTCATTATTCTATTTTTTTATTTTTACAAATATTTGAATAAAATTAGTCTTTGCAGAGTGATTTTTTTTCTAAATTATAATTTTACATTTAGATTGATTAAATTGACTATATTTATATAATAAAACACAACACATTAAAAAAATATCTTTCTTACAAACTAAATCTTATTACAAACTAAAATCAAAAGGATAAGATTTAGTTTCATTTTTCAATGAACGGCTGAGATTTTTTACAAATCAAAATTTTTTCTCAAACTTCCGTCTAATTTTTGGGTCACTTCACATTCTTATAATTCATTAAGTCGAACTTGATGATAATATATATCTGAAGAGTTACACTGAGAAAGATAAAAATTTTACTTTTCAGTATTACATTGCTCGGGTAGAGAGGGAAAGACGATATAGAAATGTGTACATATTTAATTTTAGTTAAAGAGTAATGTGGGTACAAGTTATTTGCTAGTATATAAATATATAAAAAATGAAATGTGTTAATTTTTAAATCTGTGAAGGTATTTAAGATTTTGATAAAATTATAATGAAAAATAAAAATTTCCTTCACAACGATGGTGTCGTGGTGTAGTTGGTTATCACGTCAGTCTAACACACTGAAGGTCTCCGGTTCGAGTCCGGGCGACGCCATTTCTGTTTATATTTATTTATTTAATTTTTTTTTTTAAATTTTTTCATTTCGCTAAATGATGTAGCTTTTCGTCGTCCTGTACTCTCTTGGTTCATAAAACTGATTACTTTATTTGGGTCTAAGGTAAGTCTAGTGCGATTACAAAGGTAAACCATAGATACAGAGTGTAGGGGAGAGGAGAGAGAACAATGGGGCTGCTATGGCATAGGGTTGAAAGAAGCGAGATCGCAGCAGGTGACCATATCTATACTTGGAGAGCTGTTTTTGCTTATTCTCATCATGGTCCGTATCGTTTGCTCATTTAGCTTTTCGATTCCCTTTCCCTCTCTGTACTCGTACTTTAAACCCTAGACTAATCAATCGTACAATGTGCTTGTCTAATCTCACTGAATTTGCAGCCCTTCTTTCACCCAGTGCACGATTTGTGTTTATGTTGTCTTCTTGAATGTCTGGAAATTGAAATTTTTTTTTATTCATGATCTGGGTATTTTTGATGGCCAAGACTAAATCTTTGATTGACACTCGGGTTGTGTTTGTATTTATGAATTTGGAATTAAGGGATTTGGTGCTAATTGTTTGAGGATAATTGTCTTGATATAACTTTGATGGGGATTTTATCATGGATTTGAGCAGTTTAAAATGGTTGATTATGGCCCCATTTGGAGTAAGAAAAAATAAGATAAAGTAAGATAAAATGTGGTTTGAGATTAATTTTGATGCATTTTTTTCTTGAAAAGTAACAAATCGTAAGAACGATTTTTCAAATCTGTTCCCACGGATTCAAAAAAATTCACAAAAAGTAGCGACAATGATACTCATTTGAAAGTTTTTGGCATGAAAAATATGATTGTATAAAAAATTTATACATTCGGTTAACCTACTTTTAGATTTTTTTATTTTTTTTAGCGAAATATTAGAATTTTTTGAAATTAGTGATGACGGAAAAATTAGAGGTAGAGGGGTTGTTGGAAATTTATAAAATTTTTTGGAGTTTTTTTTATGCCAAACCGCCCCTATGATGGATCACAAAAGCAGTTATTTGAAATCTTTGATATCAGTTGTTCTACCATTTTAGAAAATAGTGGCACTGTTTTAGTAATTATTAGAAAAATTTCATATATTATTAGATAGGTTAACTTTCTGAATTTATTTTGATACAATTTAAGCTCAAATACACTTATTTGAAATCCCTAAATATTCAAACAGAGCGTTAAAATCTTATATTTTGGAAGTTCTGTTGCTATTCAATTGGTGTATTACATTCACTCAAACCCTTTTTGTTAGATTTTTGATCCAAAAGTTAACTTTTAATCAATTTAATGTTATGAAATTACTTTTATACCATTAGTATTAATAAAAATAACATTTATATTATGATATGATGTATCTTTTTTTTTTTCATATGCAAATTACATTATAATTAATTTATTAAATTTTTTTGTGAACATTTTTTATATTAATACTTTAAATTATTATGTTTCGCATTAATATTTTAAATTTGTATTATCTACAAATTAGTAGTTATATATATATATTATTAGTACTTTTTTTATTAATAATCTAATAAACTAAACATAGAAATAAAAATTACATTATAATTAATTTATTAAATTTTTTGTGAACATTTCTATATTAGTACTTTAAATTATTATGTTTCATATTAATATTTTAAATTTGTATTATCTAGAAATAAGTAATTACTCATAATAAATTATCATTAATTTTTTCTATTAATAATCCAATAAACTAAATATGGAAGAGATAAAATTTTAGTTTCTCAATTTCTTCCACTTCCTTTCCATTAGTATCAAAAAATAACGGATGAAATTTACTCTTAGTTTTCCTTTTCATGCATTTTTTTATATTAATAATAAGGGTATAAAAGCAATTTTATAGCATTAAATTGGCCAAAAATTACTTTTTGGATGGAATTTTTTGATAGAATTTGACAAACGGGTCTATAAATGTAATGACAAATTCAGATGGTCTAGGTGTACATTTATGAAACCTATGGAGTTTAGATGTACAAAACTAAAACTATAGGAGGCTTAGGTGAAATGAATCTCTTATTTTTACTTTAGGAACTGTTGAAATATTAGCGCACAAGCTTGCTTCCCTTATTTTGGTGCCAAGGGGGTGGTTCACACTACAATGTTTGCAACACTTAATCCAATGATAGTTGTTGAATTGAGAAGTTACCGAATTTACTATCTTTTCATTTGTGCCCCAATAACTACCCATTTCAGATGCTTATTTAGACAACCCTAAAGAAGTCTCCTCAAATTAGTTTGGTATTGTACTCTGATTTCTGGTGGTGGAAGTCATTGTGAAGTATTGTAATGAAACAAAAGGGTATGAGCAGTGTTACTCGGACTCTTCGTTTGGGGCAGGAGTACACTTGTCAACACGACTCCAGTGCCGATACGCAGAGTCTGTATCTTGTACACGGCCGTGCTAGAAGCCTAGGGTTGGTCTTTTATTCTGCCATTGTTGAGTGGAGCGAAACTTGGAAGATGAAATGGATGAAATGGGGAAGACGAACTGTTGATGTTTTAATTTAAAACCATTGATTACATAAATATTAACTTGGCTTTAACCTTTTGTTTTATCTGTACTTGTATTACATACAATTCATATATCTCAAGTAAAAAAAATTTATTACACTGACTTGACTCTTTCTCTTCCATTTATGTATTAAATATAGAGAGAGAGTCACACTTGTAAGACTTTAACTCTTCCAATCGTGTATTAAATATAGAGAGAGAGAAAGTCACTAGACTAGACAAAACTAGTCTAATAAATGATTATAACTATTTTAATAATTTTTTATTAAAAAATTCGTCTGAATTTCATGTAGCTGCAGGTTTTTATGATTTATGGTTCATATGTATTTACAAGTTGTATAAATGATTTGATAATTACAATAACGAAGGTGTAATTATTTTTAAAAAATAAAAATAATCTATTAGATAACAAAAGAATAAAAATAATTTATTTACTTTTACTCTTTCATATATTATGTAAAAATGAATTTTTTATTTATGGCAACGAGAAAATAATTTATTCATTTCTCTCTTGATTTAGGTACACATTAATCTTAGTTATGCTTTCTAGAAGAAGTCTTATTCTTAAACTCTTATGTTTTCACTTACACTTCAAAAGTTGAAATATTTTTTATGTGCCGTATCTCTTACCTGTACCCACGATTTGGATACTTTTGTAGCTGAGGTCCCGTATCCTAAAATATAGACAATGGTGAATCTGACATCTAAATACATATACATACCCTAGTCTGAGTAACATATGAGAATCATTGCTGTGCCTTCCCACTTGGAAGTGGCAATGAGAGGCCACTTGCACAAATTCGTATGGAACTAGGTTTATTTGGAACTGGAATTCAGCTTTTAGAAGAAACATTGTCCTCACTGGACTGCGGGTCTTCAAGAAGCTGGGCTTTATCTGAACTGCTTCCAGAATCAAGTAAATGATTGATTACCACTGGTCAAATTGAATATCTTAGCATTCGGATAATAGAAACTAAAGCTTTCTCTCATATGTAGCATTCTCTTTGTAGAAACTAATGACTTTCTCTCTTATGGGTGTGTTGAACTTGAAACATCAACAGCTTCCTGAAATTTGAAAATTTTCACCTTGTACATATGTATGTTTTCTGATATAACGTTCCCTGCTTGATATGCTGTTACTTCAATCTTTAGTTGAATTGTGTCATTCAAGTTTCAACTAAGTTTGATTTCACATTTGAAGGTATGCTAGGTCATTTTGAGACAACGTCTATTATAGGATGTTACTTGTTATCTATATTCCATGAGAGATGTTACCCCGATTAAAAAAATAATAAATAAATAAAAATATAGCTAAAAGTAAGATAGAAATTAGAAATAGGATGGTATCTTCTATTCAATCCCTTATCTCACAAAACAAACACATCCTTACATTTTAATTAATCCTTTGGCATTCACCATTTGGTACCTGTTAATCGTCATGTTATTAATGACCATATAATCTGCTGATCTTAAGCTCAAATAAAACATTTTGCAGGGATCTATGTGGGTGGAAACAAAGTTGTCCACTTCACACGCAAACAAAATATGGGTTCAACAGGAGATTCCTCTCTCAGCTTCTCTTGTCCCATTTCAGATTCTCTCCTAAACATCTTTGCTTCAAGTTCAATGGTCCCCTCAACCTGTTGCACTTTCCCTGATTGTGGGTTTCAACAACCTGATAGTGGGGTAGTCCTTTCCTGCTTGGATTGCTTCCTTGGTAGAGGATCCTTGCATCGCTTCGAATATGGAGTCACTCCATCAGCTTTTCTTGCCAAGGTTCGAGGTGGCACGTGCACGACTGCAGTATCTGACCCCCAAGAAGCAGTAGTCCACAGGGCAATGTATTTGCTTCAGAATGGATTTGGAAACTATGATGTGTTTAAGAACAACTGCGAGGATTTTGCAGTGTACTGCAAAACAGGTCTTTTGATTGTTGATGAAACGGCACCTGGAAGGAGTGGTCAAGCAGCTTGTGTCACTAGTGCTCAGTTGGCAGCCATTCTTTCTTCCTCCCTCAAGTTGTTAATGTCAAGTCCAATTGGTATGGTTACAGCAACAGCAGGAATGTATTGTATGAGTAGGTATGCTGCTGATATTGGCGTTCGAACTGATGTTATTAAGGTTCCAGTGGAGAACGTGTCCTTGTTCCATGGTTGGGAAGACATTCACGAGGAAGTTGCTGAAGAAAATGATAGCGGTGAGAGACAGAACGGCATTATTAGAAATGACCATCCACCTGCGAAGAGGCGAAGATGCTGATGTGTATCCGTAGGTATTATCTCTTGTATAAACACATTGTTCTTTGTCTCTTTTTTTTTTTTTTTTGGCTTTTCTTTCGGTCTTGATAAAAACATTATTGATCTCCAAAAGAATTATTCTTGTTGGATGTTTTAATATGTAATTGTTTGCTTATTGATTTCTATGTATGTGGTGAATTTTTAATTGGAATTTGGTTTTTATTTGCTGGACGAGGGTGAAATCTTTTACTATGCGCTGTGCTGCATTTGCCAGGCATTATTGTGTACAATTTTTTTTTTACTAGGTCCCGTTTGGCCGGCTAAAATTTATCAAAAGTTATCAAATTTTAATTACTTTTTGTACTTTCTTCCAATAAAATTTTAACACATATCACTTTTATGTAACATCTTTCTATTTTTACTGTACTTTTTTGCCAACTTTTTTTCTTCCAAACAGCCAAGCAAACAAAGAATGCATTTATGATTAGATGTTCATGCAAATGAGAACAAAACAGGGTTTTAAACTTTAACACTGCGTGCGTTTAGAATGGTGATTTGATGGGATTTGATTTTATTTGATAAGAATTTTTATCAATTTTTATGTTGAATTAAAATAAAATTTTATGAGTTGGATACGATTTCATTTTATAACTTAAATTTTAAAATTTTAATATCATTTGAAATATAATTCAAAATAATAGAATTTAATGAGAATTCATTATTTTTTTATGACATTTAAGTAAGTAAATAAATTTATCCTCGTATATTAATTTTTTACTTTCTATTAATATGGTTAAACTTAGTATTTTTTTTAAATCAAATTAATTTAATTTTTAGATTCAAAATGTGATCTAAATATAAAATTCTATTTATCAAATCAAATGAAATTAATTTTTTATTTTAAATCAAATCAATTCACTAATATTTTCAAACAGAGTGTAATAGTTTTTGGGCAACCATCTGGCCAACTTGATGTCACTGTCAATAGGATGCAGATCGATCTTTGTCCTTGTCAATAGGATGCAGAATTACACGTGGCTTAAGGATAAGGATCTTTGTTATTATCAATAGGATGCAAAATTAAGCATGCCCAAGGGAACAGACACGGCAGATACAACATAAAGCAAAATTAGTTTCAAAGGGAGCCAGAACAGAGCAAACCCAGGGAGAAGATGGCGAGGAATCAAAAGCTGATTGAGCTACCTTGCCATTTCTTTACACAACAAATCCAGCAACAAATCCAGCAGGGCCTTCAAATATAGAGCAACGGTTGTCCCTTTCTTCTGTTCGTTCTATTCCATCTAAAATGGAAACTAGAGCTAGCAAATAGGCGAGTTTGGGAGAATTTGGATAAGGTCATTCTAGGTTATAATTAAATAGGTAGAAATTCAATTATACCTATTTAATAACCAATTATTATTGGGAGAGTTAGATATAAGTTATATCAAATGGCAAACTCATATTTAAAATTAAATATTTTATTTTTGTGAATTTTAAACTTTTTTTTTTTAACAAAATTTCATTATATTTATGCTTTCGTTTACATGTCTACAAGTATATAACAACTAATAGATTGAGAATTGCAAGTGTAGAATTTTTTAGAGCCATTATGACTCCTCTCAAGTAGAGATGATGTTTCCTCCTATCACCTAAAGGAATGTTAAGAAAACATATATGTAAGGTGTTAGATGTTGTCCCACATCGGCCCGAAGTAAAAAATTACTTGTCCCTTATAAGAGATGGACGTCCCTCACTTTAACATTTAGGTTTTAAGGTTGAGGCCCCTACTCTTATGTGTTGTTGGGTTTCTTTAACATGGTATCAGAGCGGGCTTTTAATTGGGCCTCACCATAGTCCACGCTAAGCCTATGTCCATGCGGGCTAGCGTGAGGGAGGCTGTTAGATGTTGTCCCACATCGGCCCGAAGTAAAAAATTACTTGTCCCTTATAAGAGATGGACGTCCCTCACTTTAACACCTAAGTTTTAAGGTTGAGGCCCCTACTCTTATGTGTTGTTGGGTTTCTTTAACATAAGGGATTAAGTGTTAGTTTTACTTTCCCATACGATTGTCTCTTGGTTTGTACTAACTAAGCACGCTATGTAGGCACATGAAGACCAATAAGGATAATATTATAATTTATTAAATCAATCAATACTTGATGTAAGAGCGAGAGATGAAAGAATATATACATATACATATATATAGACATACATATGAGTCAATACGAAAAATTAGCTTATTTATTATTCTTTTACTAGACTTTTTTGTTGTTAAGAAATGCAGTGAATCAATCAATAGTTAGAATGTAAATTATATTTTAATATGATATATCTTTTCATATTCTTCATTGATTGTGTTTCAATCAAATTTTGTTTAACTTTTATTTTATTTTGAATTTAATTTTATTACATTAAATTAAGACCATCAAATTTGATGCAATCACGTCCTGATTGTTGATTAACCCGCTGCAACTCCTGCAATGAATTTTCTCACTACAGCCCCTTGGAACACTAATTTTTCATTTGGGAACTTGTTTTCATTTTTATCTCATAATTCTTTCTTTCGATATTAATGAAATAATTAATTGAATGTTTAATGGGTTATATCATAAATTCATTTAAACTGGTTAAATAAGTAAATATTGTCACATTCACCCAATTATGTCTATTACTAATCTTAATTAAATTCAAATACATTTAATTTGAATTTAATTGAATAAATTTACAGACTCGAATTGTAATCACCACCTTTAATGAAAGCCATCTGTCCCTTTTCACCTGTTGCCTTAACAGTCATCGAGTTCAATGGGGTTGCAGTGAAAAAATCCCTTGCAAGGGCTGCACTCCTTCAGTGGAAAATAAAGAGCTGAGATTTTCTACACTTTAATGATATGTGACCTTTTAAATTCTGTATTGATTGTGGTCCAATCAAATTTTTTGAACTTCTATTTAAAAAAAATAATTTTAATTACATTAAATTAGAACAATTGGATTAAAGTATAAAAAATCTCAACCTTTCATTTTTTACTGCAGCCCCTGCAGTAAATTTTTTCACTGCAACCCCCTTGAACCCACGGTCACCCTTGAACCCACGGTCACCTGAGATAACCAAAGATTTGTGAGGATAACAGTTTTTGGGCGGATTGGGTCAACGTTAGGGTTGCGTGCTCTCCAAGCACCTGCTTGTTGGCTATGATACGGCCATTGATGGCGCACAAATTTACATTATCACGTTCAAAGTACTTGAAATAGATGCTGCCAATTGTTCAGAATCTAGTAGAACTATTCATTTATGTATGCAGCATCTACGAATCAGGTTGCACTCAATAGTTATGTACTCTTTCAAGATGGCTTTTTAGGTCAATATATTTTATGTGATCCATTCTCCACTTGGGCCTTCTTCCCTGTTTCTGCAGCACTAAAAACCATACATTCACATTTACAGCAGGGAAAATGCATATCCTTGTATAATTGATAAATACGGTTGAAATATAAAGGAGTTAACACAACATCAATCCTAATACTGCATTCAAGTTTGAAAAGAGAAGTTGCTCTCATCATGAGCTGGGCTCCACAAAAAGGCTGGCCTGTGGATGTAATCCTGCTTCTTTCAAGGACAAAGAGAGCTTCTCCGGGCTATAGACAACTCGAGGAAAGTTGGAGACGAGACTGTAATTCTTATCCTCTAAGCAACCCAAAGAATCAACATAGTCATACAGAGACCGGATTGTAGCAGAACTGTGGAACCTCCTTTCCTTTCGCTCTCCAGCTGGGAACCGCACCAGAACCTAAATGATTCGGAACATCACAAACAAATATATCAGGTTCAGCAATTATGTTCTATCTCCCGTAAGGGTAGAAGAAGATCAGTAAACTTATCCAAGCATTACAACTGTTTAAGATTATGTCATTCAATCCGTGCAGTTTCTTAGAGACCTCATCAAATTCGATGCATGAATTTAGGGTGCTGGCATAGTTTATATACCTTTAAAATATAAATTTTAAATTAGATCATTCTCTAAGGTCACACAAATCGACTCATTCAAAAATGCATGGCCAATATAAATAAAAATTACAAACTAAAGAGGGCATTACTTGAGTGACATCAGGTCCTTTTTCTGGCTCGGTGCCCAGTGACTGGGCTTTCTCTTGCCTTATTCTAGCTAATGCAGCTTCTTTCTCAGCAGCTTCAAGTTCCCCCCTTACCCGAGCTGCCTCTTCTTCCTTTAGCTTCCTCTCAGCTTCAGCAGCTTCCCTAGCAAGCTGTTCTTGCTCTTCTTTCCTCTGGCGTTCCCTAGCCTGATGGGTAAATAAACATCATCAACAAATGTGGAATGGTAATATGCAATATGAAAAAAAGTAAGCTATGGAAAGCAAATAACAAGTTGAAAGGCAATGCACTTGATCAGCTTCAAGTGCCACTTGGTAAGCAGCATCTTGTTCCTCCCTCAATCGCATGTTGTTTCTTCGTTCCTCTGCATCACGACTTGCAGCAACAAGAACAGGGGCACTTTCTTCAAGCACTCGCTGCAATATTGTCAGCATCTCCTCAGGCGATTTGGATCCCTCAACCTGAAAGATCAGGGGAAGAAAATTATTGGAAACAACCAACTTTCAGCCTTCAAGATAATATCGAAAGCAAGCTTGAGAAGGTAAACAGCAGAATAGTTTAATGCAACTTTGAAACCCCAAAATGCCGAAGCAAGTAAGAATCTGACTTCTTTTTCCCAAAAGATAAATGATAGATTTTTATGGATGAAAATGTTACAGATTTTGAGTCATAATAGAAAGTAGCCACAGTTTTTCTTATTCAATAATAGAAATATTTAAGGTTTGCACTCAATCATTCCTTGTTGCAAAAGGCGGCAGGGGATTTATATTCCATAACATCCATCAAACTACTTGTTTTAGGACGTGTTAATGGTGCTGTGAACAAATAAAAACACCTAAAACTCCTATGAAAGAATCATAAAAAATCCCCATAAGAGGAGAGAACATAGCACCAGATTCATAGATCCTGTTTGCTTAAGGGGATTATCCTCCAATAGCAAAGCAGAATTATAATCTGGACAGAAAACACTGTATATATATATATATATATATAGCCATGCCTGAATTAATTCAACTAGCTAAATAAGGGTGCAGTAAGAATGCTAGTAAAACTCAACAAGGCAATATCGTAAATCTGACAAATCATATTGCAGCCTTCAACTCTGATGCAGTAATTGGTTTTCTTCTGCTCCACGTTCCAAAAGAATTTCCCAACTTTAAGCACACTTTAAAATTTTCCATTTTTTTTTTGTGAATTTTGCAGGAAGGAGGGAGACAAGGCTTGAATTTAAGTAGGGAGAGAAATGTTCAAGTCACTGTGATAAAAAGTTAAAAGCCACCAAACCTCATGGACTTCAACAGATAAATAATTTTAACATTTCAATGGTAAACCAATTTCAACATCATCTCTCATCACCCACATAACTTGTAGAATTCAAATCCTGAGATAGACAATATAGCAGACAACAACTCACTTGAATCATTTTTTTCATCTTAAATCCAATTTTCCAATTACAAATGATTAATAAAACCTCAATGTAGAAAGCAAGAGCCGCACTAGACATTTCTCTTCGAGGCATGATGCTCACATGCCATAACATATATCTCCTAATCTAAAAGCTTGTTTGGGTTATGAGGTTATGTAAATTTGAATCAATTAAAAATGTAACACCTAAAACAACTTTGAGGGGGGGTTCACGGGTAAGTCTAATAGAAAGGTTTCTAAGAAACTAAAAAGCATAGATATGGATATAGACATAACATAGGGCACAGTTCTACTCACCTCAACTCCACTCCATAAAGCCTTAGTCTAGTTAGGTTTGGCTACGTGAATTCTTTTCCTCCATTCATTTCTGTCACGAGTTATATATTTTCTATGAGTTATATTTATATGAAGTTAGGTCTTTTTTCACAATTTCAGTCCATATAATCTTACATTTACCTTTTGTATTTATTACCCTTTTCTACTTGGATCCACTCACTTTTTCTGACTAATGCCTCTCCAGGACTACATTGAACATGGCCATATAATGTTAAACATCCTTCTCTCAACTTCTCTTCTATAAGTGCCATTTTATTTTCTTTTGGATATATCAAAAAAAATTATCCTATCTTTTCTTCTATTACCATAGATCCACCTTAGTATTATCATTTCCATTACACTAAGCTCATGACGGTGATACTTATTAATGGCCCAACACTTATATGTATCATAAAGCATAGTTTGTCTTATAACCGTTTTATATAATTTCCTTTCCAGCATGATATGTATTCTCCGGTTACATAAAATACTAAAGACACTTCTTCATTTTACCACTCAGCTCAAATCCTAAGGATAACATCCCATTCAATCCCTTCATTTGCATGAATAATTGATCAAATATATAACAAAAAATGATCACCTTTTGGCGATTCTTTATACTTAATTTTCACTATCCCCTCATTCATACTTTTAATTTTACTGAAGTTGCAATGAATATACTCTGTTTTGGTCCTATTTACTCTAAAACTTCTAGACTTTAAATGAGTCTCCAAAGTTCTAATTTATGTTTAACCCAATACCTTGTTTTATCTATCAATATAATATCATTTGTGAATAATATACATTAAGAGTTTACCATCTTGAATATGCTTAGTAAGCTCGTCCATAATCAAAGTGAAAAAATAGCTTAAGTGGATTTGCACTGTAAATCAATTGTAATTGAAAAATTATATATACCACCTCCAATAGTTCTTATGCCAATAACTGCCCCATCATACATCTCCTTAATCATTGTATTATACTTCATAGCAACTCCTCTCTTTTCTAACATCCACCATAAAATTTCCCTTGAGACTCTATCATATTCTCTAAGTCAATAAAAATCAGGTGAAGGTCTTTCTTCTTTTCTATATATTTTTCCATCAGTGTTCTTATTAGGAATATAGCTTCTATAGCTAATCTAACAAGCATAAAACCAAACTGATTTTCTAATTTTTTGTCACGCATCTTAGCCTAGTTTCAATCTCTATTTTCCAAAGTTTTATAGCGTGACTCATAAGCTTGATGCCTTGATAGTTGTTACGCTCTCGGATATCCCATTTATTCTTATTGATAGGTGCTAAAATATTTTTTCCTCTATTCATTAGACATCTTATTGGTATGCAAGATTGTATTAAACAATTTTGTCAACCAATTTATCACATCATTCTCTAGGAACTTCCAAGCTTCAATTAGAATACCATATGGACCTACCACTTTTCCTATCTTCAGCTATTTCACAGCCTCCTTACTTATGCAAATCTAACTTTATATATCTCGATCAGATTACAAAGATCTTCCAAATGTTGCCCGTGACAGCTATTAAATAATTTATCAAAATAACTTCTCCGCCTTCCTCTAATATCCTCTTCTTTTATCAAAACTCTTTGGTTCGCATTTACTACAATTAACTTCATACAAGTCCTTACCTTTCATTTCTCTTTTTATAGCCAACTTATAAATAGCTTTCTTCTCATCTTTTGCGCCTAACTTATTATATAGTTCATCAAAAGTTTATATTTAGCTTGTTTAATTGCCGTTTGTGCTTATTTTTTTTAGCCAATTTGTACCTTTCATATGCTCCCCCATCCTTACACTTAAAACAAATCCCTATAATACTCTCTTAGCCTTAATTGTCACTTGTACCTCCTCGTTCTACCACCAAGTCTACTTTGAGAATAGTCCTTAGAGATATATCAGATCTCTTGCCGAAGGGATGGCTATGTGGGAGAGTTTGGTGATAATAACAATGGGTTATTCTTATGGTTTGTGCATTTAAGAAGAAACCTTCAACATTGGGAGATGGAGAGTCTTCCAAGTCTCTATGCAAGTCTCTACTCGTTCAGACCGCAAATCGATGACGATAAAATCTGATGGGCCCCAATGAAGCCGGGTAAGTTCAAAATGAGATCATTCTACAAGGCCTTGGAAGTGGAGAGAGGAGGCGAGTTGTTTTAGTGAAGGAAGGTATGGGATTCTCAAGCCCCTTCCAAGGTCGCCTTTTCTACTTGATATGTGTTGCATGGAAGGACCCTCACTATTGATAAACTTGTCACAATAAGGCTGGTTTTGGTAAACTGGTGTTCCCTGTACAAGAATGGGGATAAGGCGATTAATCATTTGTTTATGTAGTGCCAATAGGCGAAGGAGCTAGAACCTAGCTTTATCTAATTTCGATGTGCATTGTGTGTTGTTGGGGGAGGTGAAGAGGGCGTGCCAAGAGTGGAGGGGGCCAAAGTTTCGAAGAGCAAGATGAAGGCATGGAATTTGAATCCCTTGCACTTGACATGGTTGATATGGGGGGATAGGAATAGGTGATCTTCCAAGGATGTGGAATTTCCTTTATCTAGAGTCAAAAGTCTATTATGAGTTGTACAGCTTGCTATTGAAGGGCAAGGAGCTGAACTTAAACAGTTTTTTGCTTTTCATAGATCATATGAATACATGTGTATAGAGATCAATTTTTGTGCCTCTTCTTGATAGAGGTCTTTGACATAGGGTGGCATTCCCCTGATGCTCTTTTAATGCAATATTTCTTATTTATCTGGAGAAAAAAAAAAAAAAAAAAAACCACGAGTATGGAACACAATACAATGGGTGGGTTTCTTAGGGTATTAAGGATAAACATTTCAAAGTAGATGCTACAATCGTATCCATATTTGATACATATCAAACATACATACTCTTTGGACACTCCAAAATACGTATCAGATGCTCCATGTGGCATGTCCTATTACTTTATCAGTTTTTTCTTCACATATATGATTAAGAGAAACCTAGAACTAAGAAGGCGAAACACTTAAAATTATAAAATCTATTATCTTATATTTTGGTATGTTTAATATATTGAATTAGTTTTTTTTTCAAAAAAAATATATTTATATTGAATTAGTTTTGTTGTAGATGTTATATTCATATATATATATATAACTAATAAAAATATAAAATAAATTATATTTTGTTGCCGTATCCCGGCATTGTTCGTATCCTCATTTTTTGAAAGTCACTGTGTTCATATCCGCACTCATATCGTGTCCATATCCCGTATTTGTATCCGCACTTCTTAGTGTAGGGTCATTGATAGGGAGACTTCGAAAAATCCTTGAAAGAGTATCACTACAAGTTCTCATTTTTTCTTGCAGTTTATTCATTTAGTGGTTGGGAAGGCGAAAGCACACTTTTGGGTGGATATTTGGGGGGATCCTTCCCTTTTTTTTTTGGGGGGGGGGGGGCTTCTTCTCTCCTCTGGTTGGACAACCTATCAAGATATACCCATTTATTTATGAATTCCTCTTCTTTTCTGAATCAAATCTAATTAGGAGCGAAACTGGTGTTAATCGTTCTTGTTTTCTAGATTTGAGTTCCTAGATTTTTATTTTCTTATTGTCTTTCCATTTCAGTATCTGCGGACTTCTCGCCCCCCTTAGTGTAACTTTTTGTCTTTATGTTAATAAAAGTTATTGTTGCTGGTCAAATTTAAACACAAACACACACACGCACACACACAAAACACAAAATAGAGATTGGAATGTCAGTAGAAAATGCTAACCCAAGTTCACTGAAAAAATCTCAAATAGTTCGCTGTCAAATGTCTGAAAACAAACAACCCACTGAATGCTCCTATGTTAATGACATGAAAATCCAAGTGGGGGCGAGGAACATCCCTTTTTTTTTTTTGACAAGTAGTACGAGGAACATCCATACTAACAGGAAGACAGGCTCCAATTTTTCACCAGAAATCCTGGTTCATAATTCAACGCCAAGGAACATCCCTTTTTTTTTTTTTTTTTGACAAGTAGTATGAGGAACAACCATACTAACAGGAAGACAGGCTCCGATTTTTCACCAGAAATCCTGGTCATAATTCAACAAGGGAAGTTCCATCTGTCTAAAAAACCAAAAAGAACATCATACATTTGTTATTGTGTTCCACATAAAAATCTAATTTGGTCCAACAATCTCGTTATCAACAGAAAAGGGAGACTCACTATTCAAATAGGATTCCCAACTTCAACTCACCTCACATTCAAATTGCATAATTTTAGACAAAATGCTAAAAGATGATTGAACCCAAAGATGGATACCTGCTCAATTAGGGCAATCCTCTGATTAGTAGCAGCCATAACCACAGCACAGAAGGGAAAGCGGGAGGCCTTCAAGTTGTTACTAATTTCGAAGCCCTCGCTAGAGCGTATACTCCCTCCCCAGGCAACGAAATTCTCATTCACAAAGGCTGCCAAGACTTCAGAACAGAGAGTCGTCCGGCAAAACAAAGCTGTATCCGGATGATCAGGCGAATGCAAGTACACAAATAGCAGCTTAAACGAATGCCGAGACCGCTGTAGAGCATCCATAAACCCCTCCGCAACAAAATTAGGACGAGTATTACCATAATCCCTCTCGAAATGGGCTACAAAATCTGCTGCCTCCGATGCGGAGGCCGATGCCGGAACCAATGGAGACGGCGAGTCACCAGTACGTCTTGAATTCAACCCAATCACGCTCAAAGAATATGAGAGGAGCCCACCAGCGGCCCACATGCCGATCCCAATCGCTCCAGAAATCAACCCCAAACTACCAGCAATAATGGAAAACGGCAGCGTAATGAGCTTCCAAGCCAAACCGGGAGGCGCAGCACCGCGGGCGACTAGTCCTGACTCTTCGAGTGCCTGATGCGAATCTGTATTGGATTGGCTGCTGCTCCCGACGTCGCCGACGACGGTGGTAGAGGCAGAGGGATTGTGGGAGCGATCGTCGGAATTTGTAGCGGTGAAGTTGGAGATCGCTCGTTCAAGGTCCCAGCCATGGGCGGAGAGGATCTCAGTGCACAAATCGGTATCTTCGAGGCCAGTAATTGCTTGAAAATAAGCTAATTTGTCGGCTACCTCAACCATTTCTAAACCTATCTATCTATATATTCAAATTCAAGAAAATTCGGTAGAATTGGGGGTTTTGAGGAAGAACAACATACGATCGACAAGACTCACTCTCTCCCTCGCTCTCCCTCTCTCAAATGTATAGCAACAAACTAACTCAAAATTTCTCGTTGTAGTGGGGTTTAGGGGACCGGCTTGACGATGATAACATTTTGAGGTACTTTAATCAGACGGCCAGAATTGTCGTCATAAAGTAACATAACGCCATACGTACTGACTAATTATTCAATCTTTCATGAGTGCGTCGCTGCATAGTTTCCGATTATTTAATGGTATGATTGGGTATGAAATCACAAGTCTTATTTTAATAAAACTACAAACAAGTTCTAATATTTCGTTTAAAGGAAGAGCTTAACAATAGTAATTTCATAACCCTTTGCAAACCTACTCATCTCAACCTCTCTCCCAAATAGGGCTCGATAAGATGTATTTCCCAACTGACTTAGGTAATTGGACGACCACGCAATAGTTAGATCTCTCAGAAATGATATTGAGCGCTGTAGACAAAGCATTGTCGATCAAGCTGCCCTGAGAAGATTAAGCATCAATCAAACAAAGCACTAAATAGAGCATGAAGCGTGATCACTACCGTTCCATGATTCACACTTAGAAAATAGCGATTGACTGTCATAAACCTACAAAACAATCGCTAAGAAACCAAAGGCAAAATTAACCCTAATATGTATGAAACTTTAGCCTTACTGATACTCTACCAAATTGAATTCTTTGTTAACTTAAGTATCGAAGGATTTTGGATAGACACCACACCAGTATTTACAGTTTACAAGTTTCAAGATTGAAGTTTGGATTAAGGTTACGAGATTCTACCATCATCAGAACCCATACTACTTTTGGAGTTTGAACTTAGTCCCATTTATACCTTATAATTTTATTATGACAATCAACCTCTATACTTTAGGTCAAATAGTAATGTGGTGGCCCTTTCATTCATGTTTGGTTGGAAAGCATTTGCTAAGTCCTCGTGTGCTTACACGATGGGTACTTTCATCATTCCTTTCCTTGAATTACACTCAAGCTCAAGTTTAGACACGATATTGCATCAATTGAATGATGATTTGCTCAATTAGATAGAAAGAAGTTATCTAGAGTTTCACAAATAACAAATTCTGAAGGAGTTAGTTGTTGCTCATAATTTCTTGTCACTGAGTTAAATTAGTAGAAGAAACTATTATACCAAAAAGATCAAAGATGCATGGTTGAATCCCAAACCATGGATAGAGGGATGCCTTTGTGATTGTGGAAAACCTAACAAGATGAAGATTTTTATGGATAAATACTTACTCACAAAAAAGATTTGTGGGTTGTCTGATTACACTCTTAAAATATAATTACATAATAGTTTAAAACAATAAAATTAAATATATATTTAGGTTATCTTAGTAATTTTAGCTAGAAAATTAGATAACTAGGTAATTAAGTTTTTATGGTATTTTACTTATTAAAATAGTTAAATTAGTAACTAATTAAGGTTTTTAAAAATTAATTAATTAATTTAATATTTACTCTTTATTTTATTATTATTTTTCTTTTGTTTTTTTTTAATTATTTTGCAAGAAGAAAAGAAAAAGAAAGAAGCGGGCATCCAGACGCACTAGAGACATCTTAACGACACCCTTACACAAGGCGTCTTGGCACCTATGGCCGTCCTGACGCCGTTTACAGATTCTTTCCAATTTTGTAGCAATGGATGAAAGATACACCAATTCGTTCAAAGAATTCATTTCAACTCAATTTCAAATTTATAAAAAGGCAGGGTTAGATCAAATAACCAGTGATAAAAGGATTTGGGGCGGAAGGGATATATATAAAACATATATATCTATATACATAGCTATGAAGGTTCTGTGAAGAATTGAAATTTGACCCAAAGTCTACTTCTCTCACCCACGCCTGTATAAAGGACTTCAATGTAGAACAGAAAAGAGATGGAGAGAAGAAAGAGTAGAGAGTAAATAGAGAAGAAAAACAATAATCGTAGTTCATCCTTTTTGTAACAGTGTAATAGCATTAGTTAATTAGAAATTTTTTAGTTTTTTAGATTAGACTTTAGCAGTAGATTTAGGTTTATTTTCCAGAAAAATTTTTAAGAGATTTGAATACAGTAGCAGTCCAATTTCAATTTATTTCTCAAATAATTGTTCTTTAGTTTTTTGCAATTATAGAGTAAGTATTTTTATTGTTTTTGCTTCCTTGCAATTTATATTTTATTGTTTAGAGTTTGTTTGGATGTTAAGTATTCTCTTTATTTGTTTATTCAGTTTAATTAAAATTATGCTAGGCTAAGTTTAGAAAATCTATTTCATAGAAGATGAAGAGCTAGAATTTTATTTATACCCACATTTATGCACCAATGATTGATTAAAAATTACTTCTAGGTTTTTAAATCAATAAATTAAGTTAAAATTTTGAATATTCGAAAATCATTAAACTTGATTATATTTTCTGCAATCACTGGTGAGTTTGATAAGATTAAAATTTTCTTAAAACTAAATGAACTTAATTTTATTGAAAATTATGCTTTAATTCAAAATCCTTTGATTGCTTAATCCTCAAAGTGATTCTATGATCAACAATGTTACACTCCTAACCTCGTAGTTTAGAATGAACAATTTGAGAACATGGGAACTAAATAAAATAATAAAAACCTGTATCAAGATCAAATCATAGTATAACAAAAATCAATCAGAGCAACTGATCTCGTCTAGCACTCCCTATTAACATAAATATAAATGACATCATCAACATAAAATCTGACGGTCACACCCCAGTGACATAATCTAAGGCTTACACAACCATAATAACATAATTATATACAATCTCAAAATATAAATATGGGACCCATACCCTAGGTCGTAACAAATAGAAGTATAATAATCAAACAATAAAATAAAAATTAATATGTTAAGTCAATCCATCAGTCTCAACTAAGCTTCAATGATTACACCCTGGCCTCGCGAGTTCACATGAAATAAGGATGGGATGAGAACCCACTGTCCAGTAGATGGGACCATGCCAGTGTGCACGAGTAATAATAATCAAACATATAATATAACTGCACCAATATCCACAAAACATAATATACTGATACACACATGATGCAATGCCATGGCCAATGCATTCTTTAATCTCCATCTATCCCCAACCTTATCCTGAAACAGGTGATGCTTAGCAAGCACGCAGAGCCATCAACCACACCATTACACTTACGATGAATGTATATCTTAATATATATCACAAGTAGGGAACCAAGTTACACCACCCACTGGTGTAAGACTTAGGAGAACCAAGTTACACCCCTAGCCCTTCTGCTAGGGAATTGAGTTACACTCTTAGTTAGACATTTGCTTAGCTCGATGATTACACCTGACAAATGTAATTATAAACTCCATATTTGACAGTTATTAATGCATTTAAGTAATTAATTTAGAGTTTTGTTATTATTTTATTACTTATGGAATTTATTTCTAAATAGTAGGAAAAAGAGCGAAATAATCATAATTAATAGTGACGAAAGTGGTTCTAGAGGATGAAGAGGACACTGTGTCTAGACACCCTCTCAAGTGGTCTAGATCAGGTTAAAAGCCATGCTGGAAGGAGGAAATAGAACTTAGAAGAAAGAGGTTCTGTGGTCCCGGACGGTCGGGTGGTCCAGACCATTAGTGTGCTGCTGTGCGGAATTTTTTTAGCTCTTTTTAGGGTTTATGTTAGACTATATATATCATCTTATGTATGGGCCGCAAACAATTCTACCCTACTTTATGTTTCAGAATTTTGAGAGTATTAGAGAGTTTTTAAATAGTTTTTCAATGTTGGAGAATGCTTTTGAAGTTTTACGGAGCTTTCGTAGGGATCGTTACAGCTTTTGTAATTTGTTATTATGCATTGAATCAGATTCAAAGTATGTTGTTTTTCACTTTATATTTTAATAATGTTGTCTTTACGATTTATTCTTTAGTTTAGTATTTCATATGTTATTTGTTTGTTATTAATCTTAAAATCATGCTAGCACAAACTATTCTTTCTTGATTCAATGAATCAAGGAAGCCTGGTTATTACGAATAATGGGATGTGCGTAGACCATTCACATGGTTGTGAAACTCTTGCATAGGGATCTACAACTTTCAAATTTGATTTTGTTTGTTTCAAAAGTTTTCGAAAACGAAAATCTTTGGCTATATTCTCTATAATCACTGGGTAAAGATTTTCGATTAAAACTCGTTTAATATTTTTGAATAAAATAAAATTGGATTTGAACCCAGATGTTATCACAAAATATTTTTCCGGTTTTATAATCCTAAATGAGAATATAAAACTGAGTTTTGGGAATTAAAGAACTTTAAACGAAGATATCTTCCCAATCTATTTGTTCCTTTCACGTGAACTTTAGATTGTAGTTTTGTACACATCCCTTTATGAAGTGATTAACTCACCTGGAATTGAAAGTTGAATCAAGAATTGTTTTTGATATTGTTATCGTTATTTGAATTAATTCTTTAGCTAGTTAATTGGTTGCTTTGAAATTTTGAATTTGTTTATCGTGTGCAATTTATGCTTTAGTCGAATCTTCTTAGTAGTAATTGTTATTCTTGTTGGGAAAAAAATGAAAAAATTTTATTCTTTAAATTTCATTAAGAGTAGTTGTTACTGTGTTAATTTTATTTTAATTTTCTGAAAACCCTAGAAATTTAGCATTCATCAAACCCTAAAATTTCTTTGAATTTAAATTGTTAATTTCTATTGCAACCTAGAAACTAAAAACTTAGGTTCGCTGTGGATTCGACCTCAAACTCACCGAGTTAAAACTTTTAGATGCACAATTTACACGCAGTAAAGTTTTTTGCACCGTTGCCAGGGAGCCAAATTTTAGTTTTTAGGTTACTTTTATTTTTAAGTTAATTTGTTATTTCAATATAAAAAAAATAAATAAAATTAAAAAATTAAAATTTTTTCCATCAAAGTCCTTCTCCAAGTCCTAGAGTAGCACTCTGTGGTCCGACCACAATACCCTTTACAGAGGTAATTCCCCTAACTTAGTAGTAGTTGGATTCATGGGAAGGATGATAGATTAAGTGTCCTAAGCCCTTAGTTCTTTCTTTAAAATCTGAAAACCCTTTAGAGGAAATTCAAAATCCTAGACTTCCTATACCAACTTTATTGGCTGAAGATCAAGCTATTGCTGCTATTGCAGCAAGATAAACATACCCCTGAGTCTTATATAGTTTGGCCAAAAATCAGAGAGCCTTCAATTTTAAAGCTGGCATGATACAATTGTTACCTATTTTTCATAGTATAGATTCTGAAAATCCATATGACACTTAACTTGGTTCAGAACATTTGTGTCACCATAAAGGATTAGGGATATCCAATAGACTTAGTATTCCTTAATCTTTTTTCATTCTCTTTGAAAGATAAGGCCGTTAATAGGTTTGAATTTCTACTATCTAATTCCATTTGCACTTGGGATGAATGCAAGCCAATTCTTAAAGAAATTTTTTAATTCCCAACAGAACTGATGCTATACAGCATCAAATTCTGAATTTTACTCCACAACATGGTAAAACCTTTTATCAAAGCTGGAAGAGATTCAAAACTCTCCTGCATTCTTGTCCACACCATGGATTTGAAGTTTGGCATCTTACTAGTATCTTTTATGGTTTATTGATGCCACAACTAGAACAGTTTGTGGAAATAATGTGTAATGGGCAATTTTATGATAAAACGCTTGAGGAAGCTTATGAATATTTTGAATTCTTAGCGGAGAATGCACAAACCTGGGACATCAGGATCTCAAAACACCCAACCTGCTAGTGTTACCCCAACCAGAGGTGTGCATCATTTGAGTGAAACTGATGACCTCAAAGCAAAACTAGTAACACTCACAAGAGAAATTGAGACCCTGAAAATTAAAAAGGACACACAGGCCATAAAGGAACGAGTTGCAAATGTCTATTATATAGTGTGTGATAGCCAAACCCATAGGACTGATGAGTGCTTTAGTATCCCTATTTGTAGAGCGGTTATGCAAGCCCAACCATCTAGTGAACTCCCAATCCATGCTATAAACCAATACCGTCAATCATATCGTGGACAAAATTTAAGGAAAATCCTTATTCTGAGATATATAATCCAGCAGTGAGGAGTTATCCAAATTTCAATTGGAGAAATGAGGAGCCCAAATACCACAACCTTATCATGCCCATCATTCTCCAATTCCTCAAGTCCCAATCCCTAATCCAAGATTGTCTCAGAATGTGGACCATCACATGCTCTATACATTCCCCCAAATAAGAGGTCTATAGAAGAAATACTTCAACAGTTCATGAACACTCAGTCTTCACTTTGGGCCCAAAATATAGAAATTTGGATGATATCAAGAGTTGGTTGACCCTTTTAACTCAAACATTGACTGCACAATCAAAGGTCAATTTCCCGCTCAACCTTGTCCAAACCCAGTGGCCTAAGCTCAACAAGTTGAAGGGTCTTCTAATGTGCCTGGGAATGTGGAACAGGTATAAAACATCACAATGCTTAGGAGTGGTAAGATTGTAGTTAAAACCATCCATCTTAAGGAGAATGAAACTAGAGAAGAGTTGAAACGTAAGCAGATGTTGGATGATAATAAGAAGGGGAAAACAGCCAATTGAGGAGTCTACAAAAGAAATAAGAAGGAAGAGAAAGAGAGAAAGGAGAAAGAAAATAATGAGGAACCAATGATAGTGCCTAGAGAATATGCTCCTAAAGCACTCTTTCTTCAAAGATTCTTAAAAGCTAAGAATGAAGCCCAAGTAGCTGAATTGCTAAAGGTATTCAAACAAGTGAAAATAATATACATCTTCTTGATGCAATTAAGCAAATCCTTTCATATACTAAATTCCTTAAGGAATTATGCACTGTAAAAAGGGGACTGAATGTAAAGGAGAAAGCATTTCTCACTGAGCAAGCAAGTGCCATAGTACAATGTTCTACTCTCCCGAAATATAAGGACCCTGGTTGTTCCACTATATCTTGCTATATAAGGAAGTACTATATTAGTCGAGCATTGCTTAATTTAGGAGCGAGTGTGAATTTACTTCCTTATTCAGCGTATGAACAATTAGGCTTAAGAGAAATAAAATCTACCCATGTGGCTTTGCAGCTTGCAGATTGATCAATTAAAGTCACACGTGGTATAGTTAAAGATATACTGGTACAAGTGGAAACTTTTTATTTTCTAATGGACTTTATAATTCTAGATACTCAGCCACTTACCAGTTTATCTGCACCTAATCAGACACCAGTAATTCTTGGATGACCATTCTTAGCAAACATCAAATGCTTTAATTAATTGTAGGGATAGGTCCATGAAAATGTCTTTTGGCAATATTGAGTTTGAAATGAATCTTTCATGTTATCAAACAACCAAAAGAGGTGCCTTATGTACAGGAAGTGGACTTAGTTGAGACTATAGTCCAGGATTACATAGATCGTGAATTCGTTGAGGATCCTTTAGAAAAACAATCTGCTTTAGCAAGGAAAAATTGAATTCCATGATGCCAAACCAAGAATTAGGAGCAGTTGTTGATTGGTTGGAGATGTGCCCAATCATGTCTGTAGGAAACTAGGTATCAACTTTTGAAAAATCTAGGACCACTATTGAATAAAGCAGAGTCCTCAGAAGTAAAAGCTCCAAACCCTGATAGGAAACCTCTACCCCATAATTTGAAGAACGCCTTCCTAGGTGAGAGAAATATACCCTGTAATTATTTCTTCAGAATTGACCATCCATCAAGAGCATAGGCTAGTTGATCTTTTGAAAAGTCACAAGAAAGCTTTGGGATGGTCAGTGGCAGACTTAACGGGTATAAGTCCCCTCCTTTGCACACATCATACATACTTAGAAGAGGATGCCAAACCGGTTCATCAAATGCAAAGACAACTCAATCTGAACATAAAGAAGTAGTTAGAGCTGAAGTCTTGAAATTACTAGATGTAGGAATAATTTATCCAATCTCTGATTCTAAATGGGTGAGTCCTACACAAGTAGTTCGTAAGAAATCAAGAGTTACTGTGGTTCGAAATGAGAATAATGAGTTGGTTCCAACTTGAATACAAACCTGTTGGCGAGTGTGCTTTGATTATAGAAAACTTAATAAAGTTACACGAAAAGATCACTTTCTTCTTCCATTTCTAGATCAAGTCTAGAATAAAAGTAGCTAGACATGCTTATTGTTACTTTTTTAGATGGCTATTCGGGCTACAATCAAATAGAGGTTGCCTTAGAGGATCAAGCTAAAACACTTGTCCTTTCGGTACTTTTGCATACAAGAGATGCCCTTTGGCCTGTGCAATGCTCCTGCTACCTTTCAGCGCTGTATAATTAGTATTTTTAGTGAAATGGTAGAAGAAATTGTCGAGGTATCATGGACGATTTTCCAGTTTATGGTGATTCATTAAGCAGTGCCTAAACACTCTTGATCTAGTTTTGACACGATGTTAGGAAAAGAACTGATTTCTAATTGGGAAAAAATTGCCATTTTATGGTCATTCAATGAATTGTGTTGGGGCATATAGTCTCTAAAGAAAGCATTAAGTACATAAAGCCATAGGTAGACTAATTCAAAAACTTCTCAATCCTCAATCTGTTGAAGGATATCGATCATTTTTGGGGTACGCTAGGTTTTCCAGAAGGTTCATTCAATCTTTTAGTGAGATTTCAAAGCCCTTGATTCAATTATTGATGCAAGATACACTATTTGAATAGACTCTCCACTATCAAAAAGCTTTTGATAAGCTCAAGGGTTGTCTAACCTCAGCTCCTATACTTCAACCTCCTGATTGGTCACTTCTTTTTGAACTTATATATGATACGAGTGACCATGCCATTGGAGCTATATTAGGACAAAGGAAAGACAAAAAGGTGCATGTTATTTATTATGCAAGTAAAACTTTAAATGATGTGCAGAAAAATTACACAACAACTGAAAAAGAACTGCTAATAGTTGTCTTTGCCCTTGAGAAATTTCGTTCTTATCTCATTGGTTCAATAGTTATAGTGTTCATTAACCATTCAGTCCTTAAATACCTATTGACCAAGCAAGAGGCCAAACCATGGTTAATCTGATGGATTTTACTTTTGCAAGAGTTTGATCTTGAAATAAGAGATAAAAAAAGCATCGAGAATGTAGTAGCGGATCACTTGTCATGTTTATCAGCAGAAGCTTACCCAAATGATGAAACTCAAATAAATGATGGCTTCCTCAATGAGCAATTGTTTAACATAGAAACAATAACAACCTCTAATCCTCCTTGGTATGATGATATTGTTAATTACTTAGTGATAGAAAAAATCCCAAATGAATGGAGCTATAAAGATAAAAAAAATTCTTATGAAATGTTAGAGTTTTCTTTTGGGATTGTCCCTACTTATTCAAGTATTGCCCTGATCAAATGATTGGACATTGTATCCCTAAGTGGAAAGTACCTAACATATTAGAGTTTTGCCATACCCAAGCTTGTGGTGGTCATTTTTCACAAACAAAACAGTAGCAAAAATCCTTTAATGTGGATTCTATTGGCCTTTATTGTTTAAAGATGTTCATCATTTTTGTCACATGATAGATGCCAACGCTTGAGGAGTCTAACACGTAGAAACATGATGCCCTTATCCCTTATTCTTGTTTTAGAGGTGTTTGATTGTTGGGGGAGATTTCATGGGTCTTTTCCCAATTTCACATGGGTATGAGTATATTTTAGTACGGGTTGATTATATGTCTAAATGGTTAAAGCAATTACCGCTAGAACTAATGATCATAAAGTCATACGTAAATTCCTCCACAAGAATATTTCTCATGTTTTGAAGTACCTCAGGCAATTATTAACGATGGAGTTAAATACTTCTACAATCGTCCTATAGGAACACTATTGCTTAAATATGGTGTAGTTCATAAAGTTGGTACATCGTACCACCCACAGACAAATGGCCAAGTAAAACTTGCTAATAGGGACATAAAATAAATCCTTAAGAAAACATTAATGCTAATCATAAGGATTGGTCACTACGATTGATTGACTCTCTATGGGCATATCGTACATCTTATAAAACAATCCTAGGGATGTCACCATATAGATTAGTTTATGGGAAGCCATGCCATCTACTTGTTAAATTAGAACATAAGGCATATTGGGCCAGTAAACAATTTAATGCTAATATCGATTAAGTTGGGCTGTCACCGTAAACTTCAAATACAGAAATAGAGGAATTGAGAAATGACTGCTTATAAGAATGCTCAAATATCCAAAGAAAAGATCACGAAAGTACACCGACCAAACATATTGCCGAAAGATCAGAAAGTACACGACCAACATATTACGAGATGTTCATTTCATGAGGTCGGAAAGTACTCTTTATCGTTGATACTGCATCTATTTCCTGGCAATTGCAATCCAAGATGGTTCTAGCTTCGTGTAAACATGTTGCCTGAACATGGGTGCTTGTTGAAATAGAAAATCTGAAAATAGGAATAGATTTAAGGTCCATGGGTATAGACCTTAAACCTCTATTTAGAAATTTTCATTGGTTTAGTTGAAATCATGGGGTCTTTTAGATCTTCCACCTGTATGAGCAATCCAGGTTAGCAAATTGTGTACTGTATATATTTACGGTTTAGGTGTAGATCTTAATTTAACTTTGGTACTAAAGTTTTGAGAGAGTCGTGAGTCTACGTCCTTTTTGTTTTTGAAAGGAAAAAAATTCAAATATCCAGTTCTGTGTCTAGACTCCTAGACCCAATGGTCCGAACCACAGTATGCTTTCTATGAAAAAAATTGGATCCTAACTTTCTATGGTCCAGACACCCCGGGAGTGGTCCGGACCCTGCGACTGTTTAAACAGGCCAATCGGCCATTTTAAACTCCAATCTTTTCAACTCATCTTTATCTCATCCTGATTCTACCTCACATACTTTGAGATTCCTTCACACTCCAGTTCCCCCGAAGATTATTCATCCAAGTTTCACTTCAATTTCCCCAAGTAACCAGTCTAAGGTAAGTTTCTTCTCCATTTCAAACCCTAGGTCGCCATTTTTACAAATTTTGTTGAATCCGAACTCATGTTCAACGAGGGTTCCAAATTTTCTCTGAGTTTGAATCCTATTTTGGATTTCAAACAATGGGCTGATGGAGATTGCTCACTTTGAGTGAATTTTATTACACTTTTAACACCATCTACACTATGGATCAATGTCCTTCATCACTCGGGTTCGTGTGGACCCAAATTCTTTTTGTCAATTTCTCACTTAATCAATTTCAAATGCTTCTTTATCAATTTATGTTTCAGAATTTTTGCAAATGGACCCACTTTTTGGTGGATGTTGTATTGCCACTTGGACAAACACATGACCCATTCACTTTAGTGTAATGTTTAAATTTTTGTCAAGAGAAGTGGGCCACTGAACTTGTGTGGACGTAGGGGATTGAGAATTATGATTAATTCAATATATTTTCTGTGTGTTTTTGTAGCTATCATAGCCCCAAGAGTGAAACGCAATGCCAATAGACAATTAGCGTCCACCTCATTTGATATAAATTGATTTTGGAGGGAAGAAGCAGAGCATCAGTATGATGATATATAGGGCTATAAACCTATGGTAATCGAGCATTTTTGGCAGATTGACCACTTTAAGTGTGAGGAATTCATGTTAGAGCAAAATTTTGAAGGGTGCCAGTGGCTTAATATTGCTAAATTCCATGCCTACTGTGTAATTGAGGTGGTGAGGGAATTATTTGCTAATGTCAAAGAAGGTTCCATTTTAAGGAGGAGGGGTAGAGAAAGGATTATTAGTTGGGTCTGGGGAGCTGAGATCACACTCATACCAGATGATTTTGCCCAAGTCTTTCAGTTACCTCAAGTCTCGAACCCAGAGTTCACCTATCCTGCTGATGGTACCCCACATTTACATGTCATAGCATCAAAGATCTTATTTGAGGATTAGGAGTGGACCAGGGAGTATAGGAAGCCAGTCTCAGCACGTAAGGATGAGTACTGGGCACTCCACATGTTTTCCTGTACTAATCTATTTCCCTAGAATAAGAACTCTGATTGTAGTCCACTTACAGCTAGATTGATCTATGCTATTGGGACTGGGATGACCATTGATTTGCCCTTATACATTTGGCACCAAGTAGCATACGCATATGAGCATCCAGGAGCCCTAGTTGCTTTACCTTTTAGAGGGGCATTTACAGAGATATTCAAAAGAAAAGAGGCCCACATTACTGATGACATGCCCCTTAGGCCTCAGGACTGCAGCCATTTAACATCACATCCCTACTCCAAATCTCGAGGTTCTCATGTCAAAGAAGACGAAGAAGAAAGAAGAAGAAGATGATTGATGATGATGATGATGATGATTGATGATGATGATGGAAGAAAATATTGTAGAAGAGATGGGACCCATCACATGCCCAGAAAGAGCCAGAGGAGGAAGAAGAGCAAAAGGTCATTAATGCTGAGCTAGTCGCCCAGATTGATGCCTTGGCTGGGAAGATTAGTCATCTAGAACAAACTCAGAAGGATGACCCATCAGCTATCATTGCATTTTCATCAGACTCAGTAGCACAAGGGTCATCTTCTTTAGAGCATCCTGGATCACATTAGAGAGTCCATACACCTCCACAGTGACTGGATATTTCACTTCTTTAGTTATTTTCTTTTCTTTTTGATAGTTGATTTTATTTTGAGAGTTTAGGATTCAGTTTCCATTGCTTTATGTGATATTCCTAAAACTCTGTAGTTAATTTAGTGGTTTGTACTGATATATTGGAGATTTGACTATTTTGATGTGTTAACTTATTGTCCATAATTGCATTTGGTCTTTATTTTCTTCTTATTCTCTTTCTTGAATTATTTTCTTTTTATATCTGTGTTGAATGTTGATATTGCTTTATGTTGGCACAATTTGGTTATTTATGTTATTAACCCTCTTCTCTATTCTTTGTAAGAACAGATACATCATGGCTGGTTTAAATGAGGATAAATCTTAATTAGAAAGAAAACCCAAATACTTTTAATTGGTAGGAAACGTAAGTGGGAATTTACAATTTATGTGTCCAGTGATAAGACTTGATCTCAAGAAAGCTCAGAGGTTGATTTAGCTACGTGGCTTTGACGAGTGTTTCCTAGAGAGTAACTCTACTACCTTTGCCACTTATTTTTCTCCTCTACTTATTCATACAACACCCTACCAATTCCTTAAGGGGCAAGGGTGGGATGATGTTGACCTCGATCTCCTTTTACAAATGGACGGGTTGAACTAGGACATATATGATGAGTGGTCTAACATGCCTACTTATGACACTGCACTGAAATGAAAGTAGGATCTGAGGAGAGGTCAACCTTTTGATTGCCAAGATATGCCACCACTGGAAGACATGCCTGACACTGAGAGCTACGACATAACACTGAGTCTACTGAGATGGTATGACACGGACACTGAGTCTGATGAGAGCGATGAAATCGTTCTAGTAAGTCAAACTAGCATAATGATTTTGAGATTTCATTGCAATCCATTCATGATTTTCGTAATACACTAACTCAATTTGAAACTAACATGAGGTAATTTTAATCCATTCTTTGCATTTCTTTTATACTAATTTTATATTTTGTTATTTTATTTATGATTTTTCATTGGCATCATTAGTCACTTGAAACAGTAGTTAGGGGGGAACCATGGCATATACTTACCTACATTTTCATCATTGTTCTTACTTTACACACATTAAGGACAATGTGCATCTTACGTTGCAGGGGGTGGTCATTTGTTTATGTTACCCATGGTATATTGGTAACTAGTGCATGTTTTGGTACTTAATCTAATGATGGTATTATTCATGTAAATAACAAATGGTTTAGTTTCAATTGTGAATGGGGAACTTAATTTAAAAATTGATTATAAAATTTTCTAATGTGTTGCAAGCTTGTCACTTAAAATCATTGACTTGAAAATGTGTCACGGATTGGAATTTATGAGATTTAGTTATTCAAATATGCTAAGACATAGGTGAAGACTTAGAACCCTACATTATGTGAGCTTTTGAACCAAACTTTTCATTCTGGAGGGTTTTACAATAATCTTTTTAAGTTCTTTCATCTCACTTTCTTTGAATAGCTTCATTACATTAACTTGCTTGGGTATTAAATGCACAAGACGCTATTTGTTGATTTACATGTGCAGATTAGTGTTTCTGCAAAGTGTTATTAACCTAGAAAGTGATATTAGGCCCTTTTTCTTATATTTGAAAACTTGAAACTTTCCTTTGATTTACATAACCCTTGGAGCCACTTTGAAACCTTTAAATAAATGAAATAATAATAAAAATTTTCTTTTTCTTGTCTAGCCACATTTATGACTCTTTTAGCCTTAGATGTATAGGTAAACCAACCCTGGTATGTCCTTGGGATATTGGTATAATTTTATAAAGGTCAATGATAAGGGGAATTTGTGATGGAAAATTGTGGTAATTCATAAAAAAATGGGGGATCTATTACTTCAAAAGTTTATTATTGGTCCCATCGAAAAAAAAGAAAAAAAAAAAGAAGTTTGATTGACCTTCAGTGTTGGGTTCTCAAGAAGTTGAAAAAGGAAAAGTTAGGCGGGGATATTGCATTGCACATCCTTGGACGTGCACTTTGATTTTCCCGATCCCTTGTTTGTCTAACCAATACCCCTTGGCCAAGTTACAACCTAGTAAAGACCTAATGGACTTTAGGTGAAAGACACTTAGAAGGACATTGGTTTTTTTTCAAGTGATGATAGTAGTTGTCTTGTTGTAGCATTGATACATTCCATTCATGAAGTTATGAAACACTCTATGTTTTAATTCTTTTATTCACCTCTTGATTTGGTTCATTGCATTTATTTGACATTGCAATCATGTATGAACCATGAGAGTAACCCTTCTCGAGTGACTTTATTCTAATTGAGTGACCAACTTGGTGAGATTGAAGTCGAGGCCAACAATCTTTTTGAGTATGTTTGATGACTATTTTGATTAAATGATATGAATTGGCATATTTGAAATGAGATGGTTTGAAAAGTAGGTGATGTTAAATACATATTGGGAGAATTTATATGACTTTTTAAAAGTTTGTGCCTATTTCATATTGAACTTAAATCAGGAGTTATTGAAATGATAATTATCATCTGTTGGATTAGTTTAGGAATTTTGTGGGTAGATTCACTATAAACCTCCACAAGACTTCACTCGTCCACTAGGGAGAACTTAGGGGTTTAAAAGGCTTGCTTGTAATAACCTAAAATTTTTTTTCTCTTAATTAATTTGCTTAAGTGTGGTGGTGATATTTATTATAATAAAAATCTAGAAAATTAAGGATTTGAAAATTTTTGGAATGATAAAATTAGTTGGAAAGATTTTCGGATTTAATTTCATCCTATGTGGGAGTTTAAGTAGAATTTCTAAACTTTTATCCGAACAATTCCTAGCCCAAATTACCTATTTGGTTTAACCCAAGCCCATTAACCCATGGTCAACCCTTTCTTTGACTCACACTCAACTCATTTCAACTCACTTTATTACTCACTGAGTTGACTCATGAATAGTACTCTAAATCATTTCCCGGCAAACTTTATTTTCCATCCATCCTTTCTTCCATACATCTCTCACAATCTCTCAAATTATTTAGTTTATTAGTAAAAAAGAAGACCCTACATTGATGACTTTAAAGCATTTCTTTCAATTATTTAGCAAACATGATTAAAAGACTTAGCAAGCATGATTTAAAGACTTAACAGTATCTTTTAAATAATTTGTTTAATTAGTCAAAAAGTTAGCATGATTCCCGGATCATGCCACCTCCATACATCTCCCCCAATACCTCTTTTAAATTATTTGGTTTTTTTTAGTCAAAAGCTAGCATGATTCCCGAATCATGCCACCCATCTCCACCTATCCTCCAATACCTTTTTAAATTATGTGGTTAGATAGTCAAAAAGGCAAAGCTGGATTATTTGGATTATACTACCTATTGTAATCCTACTTTAGTGGCTTTCAAGTCTAGGGAGTGAAGGTTGTTTTTCTCTACCGACACTTTTTCTATACTCCTATGACTTCTTATAAATTGTGTGCCTTCAAAGAGAGAAAAAAATAAGAGAAGAAAATAATAAATCCTTATTTAGTGTGGTTAGAGATTAGGTGTTGCTTGGAGGAAGAAGAAAGGCTTGGAACTTTCCAATTGGGTGGCGTTCAAAGCTCAACTCTTTTTTCCTTCTCAAGCTTGGTCACCAATACCTTCATTGAGGTAGGATGACGAACCTCCTAAATGTATTTGATGTCTTCAATTTGAAGCTAAAGCATTTTCTGGGTCTAAAGTATGAAATTTGATTGTGATAAAAAAAATAATACCCGTATATTGGGGGTAGGGAAATCGAAACTTTGACTGATGTAGCCCAGCATGTTGACAGCTCTCTGTTTGTAACTTCTAATATTTTTCTGACCCCTAAAATGGTAGAATTAGGCTTCGGATAAAACATAAGAGTTGTAGCCCTTTAAGTTTTCTTTCTAACCCAAAAAGATTTGCATGAATCCGATATGTGAGTCAAAAGTTATGCTCAAAATACTGAGCACGTGTAAAATTGTATCTTCTAAACAAACTGAATTTAAGGCTGTTTTTGCACCTTTAGACCTTAGAATTTTTAAAAGTGTAAAACATGAAAGTTGTAAGTCTTAAAGTCTAGTTTCTATAGATATAAAGTTTATACATATTGAAGTTCTGCTCTATTTTATATGAATTTTCTTTTAAGTTGCTATTTCTACTTAGCCTTTAATTGATGCTTGTTTGGATTTTTTAGAATTTTATGTTTAAGATTTATTTAAATTCCCAATTACCCTATGTTAGTTATAGTTATGTTAATAATTTATTTATGGTGATTTTGTTCACAAGGCCTAATCTAGTAAAACACTTATAGTATTTGATAAAAATGCCCAAATGAAACAATGAACTTATTCCTTCCTCATTTGGTCCTCCTTAAATGAATTTGATTTATTCTAATTGATTTTTTGGCATTTTTTGTCAACCTAACAACTTATATAACTATATTGTTATGATTAAGTGAATTAAATGAAACTTATTTAATACCTCCTAAACATTAGAATAATTTATGGACATTTGTGGATATCTTGAGCCGAAAACCTATGATAAAGTTTGGTTATAAATAAGATGATGATTGGAAATTTATTCAATTTATTTTGATAATATTATTCTCCTACCAATAAAAAGGTTTGAATGAATTAGCTTTGTAATCTCACATTGGCTTAATTGTTCAGGTGATGTAATATACTATCCAGTTAGAATAAAATACAACTTATAAATTTTTCTAAAATTAAATATTAGTCCAAAGAGCTATTTATTATCTTTATATTCCATAAAATAATAAAATAAAAAGGAAAAAGAGGCAAAAACCGAGATCGCAGTCAATGAGGTTCGAACTCGAGACTTCAAATCGCAATTAGGGTCATTCGCCCCACTAAGCTGCTAACCTCAGCTTAATTAATATACCATTAGAAATAATTTTATTCTTATCAAAGGTAGTACGGCAAACTTGTCAAAACAATTAACTAAAATACTAATTCGAATTTTAAATTATTTCTAGTTACTTGCTACTTGTTAATTTACATGTAGTGCCTACCTTTGTGATAATAATATTGGTGATTATGTTAAATCTTTAATTTATTGTGAATTATTATTTAATTTTGAATTGAGATAAAGAACTTAAAGTATACTGTATGTGATTGAATAATCTCACTTAGCATTCATCACCCGGGAACATTGCCGGTTGTTGTTAAAAATGTCTAATTGACATACAAGGTACCCTTGGAATGTCAAGGGGTGAAAATAAATTAAGGCACTTGGTGCTAAAGTTATTTTGGCAATGGGGTGATGAGTGGGTAGAAATGGCCTTTTAGATGGAGATGGGAACATATGCATTTTATTTGGGAGATGCTTCCTTCTGACCTAGCCAGTCAGGTAGCCGGTCGCGACGGCTAGGTTTTTGGTGGGTGACACCGTCAGAATGCATTGGATGCTAAGCCCGTAAAGTCACTAGTTCCCAAGGCTGAGGGTAGAGGATGATAGAAGTATGATTACCTTAAGAGGATTTAGATTGAACTCCTTTATCAAATTTACTATGACTGGCAACCTCTTTTGCTTATGTATGAATGATGTGTTGGAATTATTTAATTATATTTAATTCCTTTAAATGAATATTTTATAAAAAGATATAGGAAAAATATATATACGAAACCTGTATCGCTATGAGGTTTGATCCCGAGACCTTGAGGATCTGAATCTAAGATCCCCACTACTGCGACACAGATTTCATTGTGGTACACATATCAACATTTAACTGTTTTACGTGTAAGTAAAATAGTAGTTATGGTGACGGTTTTATCGAACCGTTGTAAGTATAATTTACATTATGCAATTGGAATCTATTGAATTAATTATTGCATGAACAGTATGCCACCTAATCATATTTACTGTATTGAGTCACCTAATACAGTGTAGCATTACAACCACTGCATATAGGCACTTAGGAGATTCTAATAACTGGGCTAGAGGATGAAAAGGACACTGTGGTCCAAACACCCCCTCGGGTGCTTCGGACTAGGTCAAAAGCTAGGTTGGAAGGAGGAAGCAGAACTTAGAAAAAAGAAGTTCTATGGTCCGGACACCCTGTTGAGTAGTCCGGACCATAGTGTGCTACTGCGTGTAATTTTTTTAGCTCTTTTTAGGGTTTTATGTTAGACTATATATATTATCTTATGTATGGTCGCAGAAAATTCTACCCTACTTTACTTTTCAGACTTTTTGAGAGTATTAGAGAGTTTTTAAATAGTTTTTCAGCATTTGAAGAATGCTTTTGAAGTTTTACGGAGTTTTCATAGGGATCGTTACAGCTTTCGTAGTTTGTTTTTAAGCATTGAATCAGATTTCAAAGTATGTTGTTTTTCACTTTATATTTTAATAATATTGTCTTTACGATTTATTATTTAGTTTAGTATTTTCATGTGTTATTTGTTTGTTATTCATCTTAAAATCATGCTAGCGCAAACTCTTTTTTCTTAATTTAACAAATCAAGGAAGCGTGGGTTATTACGAACAATGGGATCTGTGTAGACCCTTCACATGGTTTGCGAAAACTCTTGCGTAGGGATCTACAACTTTTAAATCTGATTTTGTTTGTTTCAAAAGTTTTCGAAAAAAAAAATCTTTGGCTATATTATCTATAATCACTGGTAAAGATTTTCGATTAAAACTCGTTTAATATTTTTGAACAAAATAAAAATTGCATTTGAACCCAAATGTTATTACAAAATATTTTTCAGATTTTATAATCCTAAATGAAAATATAAAACTAAGTTTTGGGAATTAAAGAACTTTAAACGAAGATATCTTCCCAATCTATTTGTTCCTTTCACATGAACTTTAAATTGTAGTTTTGTACACATCCCTTTGTGAAGTGATTAACTCATTTGGAATTGAAAGTTGAATCAAGAATTGTTTTTGATATTGTTATCATTATTTGAATTAATTCTTTAGCTAGTTAATTGGTTGCTTTGAAATTTTGAATTTGTTTATCGTGTGCAATTTATGCTTTAGTCGAATCTTCTTAGTAGTAATTGTTATTCTTGTTAAATAAAAAATAAAAAAATTTTATTCTTTGAATTTCATTGAGTAGTTGTTAGTGTGTTACTTAATTTTATTTTAATTTTATGAAAACCCTAGAAATTTAGCATTCATCAAACCATTTCTTTGAATTTAAATTGTTAATTTTTGTTGCAACCTAGAAACTAAAAACTTGGGTTCTTTATGGATTTGACCTCGGACTCACCGAGTTAAAACTACACCACACGCCCTTGCACTTGGGGGTTAGTTTAGACGCACTATTTACACGCGGTTACTCGAGTAGGGTCTAGTTACAATCTAAAGAAAATCTTATAATATATCATCTCACTATTAACGTCCCAACTCCAATAACTATGTTCTAACCATATATATCGACTGGGGATCATCTAGTATTTTTAAAATTTCATTTCATCATTTTTAAAAATCAAGAATCCTGTCCATATATATAACCCGTGCCTCGACACATCAATAATTTAAATATGTCACTTTCAGCCAATCATCAATCACAATATAAAACAAAATGATACAACCCCAGCCCCATGCGCATAATATGCTTAATTATGTAAATAAATATCACCTCAATATAAAAATGCATTTCCATTAGGCTTAATGATGATTTAGGGCTCATTTAACCTTTAAAAGTCAACAATTAATAAGTTTCGGCACAAATAGGTTTTCAGAAATCAAAAATTAGCTTTTTTAAGCATTCTAGGAGGTCCCATCTGAATGCCATTTGCACAGTTTCCCGACGCTATTTGGTTGCCAATGGCCGCGACCCACTGCCAAATGCCATCTGAATGCTAATGCCCAACACCTAACTTTTGAGTTCGTTTTCAACAAAACCCCAACCCAAAACACCCCTAAATCACTCATCCAAGCCATAAACTCAACAATCAATCATATATAAACAGTCAAGCATCTTAATATCATATTTTTACAACATTAGATTCAAGAATAACTCAAACAAATGTAAGATTTCAATATGAAGATGCACATCTATATATACATGTATACACATCAATACAAAACTGTTCCATGCTTGACTAAATCAAGCATACAATATATTAAAATCATACCAATTACATGTAAAACACATATATATGCCCCATCTACCTCAGATTTGAAGAAAAGAAGAATAAAAGAGCAAAGAACCTCGAACCTCCAAACTTTTCTCTTTCGTTTCTCTCATCTCGGGCAAAATTACCACAATCTAACACTGCCACAATGGTCACAACACTGGAAATACCAAGGTCTGACTATCCGTGACCTCTGATTCTCACTTTTTCTCTCCTCTCTCTCTTCTCTCCCTCAGCCTCTAGCTACGTATGAGGAAAAGGAAAAAAGAAAAAGCAAATAAGGAAAGAAGAGAAAAAAAATAGGGGTTGGGCCCTAAGCCTAATACCAAACCCATTACCACTTTAGGCTAACCTCGGCCTAGGAAAATAAATTAATTTCAAAACAAATTAGACCAAATCGCAAGTCCAAATATTTAATTGGCCCAAACTATCAAATAAATAGCCAAATAAATACCAGGTGTTACAAAGAAAAATTAACATAAATCTGTGGTAGAAATAGGTTGTAATTCGGATTTGAAATGGAAACAAATAATTATTAAATTATTAAATTTCTACTTTCAATTAATTATTTTTAAATTCTTGTTTATCTAAACAATTAAAATTTGCAAAAATTTTCATGACTTTTACTTCTACTAAAAGTATTGATATTATTTTTTTAGTTATTAAAATTTCAAGTTCCTTCTGGATTTGATCCCATACTTATTGGGTTTTTATTACGACTATACACTCTTATACTTGTGAGTTGATACAACTGCAATAATTGGACTGCAGTCATTATCAAAGTTTAGATAAGTACTCACTGGCACGAGTTTAACTTGAATAATTATTTGATATTTATTATAGGCAGCACTTTGATGTGTTAATTATGTGGATTTTTTGAAGTTAGGCTGTTCATTTACAAATACTTCTTTGGATTTGTTTTTTCTTGCTCTTTGTGTGTTGTTTTGTATAAAGTTGGATAAAGGAATTGTTCAGCTCTTAATTGATTATTTGTGAACTTTTACCAAGTTAATATCAAATAAGATCTTTTAATTTATAAGTTTTGATGGTAAAATAAAAATTGAAATCAAGTGTGAATTATTGCTTAATTAGTTTAAATACAATTTTAGTATTTTAACAGTTAATTTTAAATTTTGAAATTTTAAATTTTAAAAATCAATTGGAAATAAACCCAAATGTTGCTTCATTTATCCATCGCTTGACTGCGCGAACTCTATACCTGGTCTTAAATGATGTCTAGCAGAAAATTACATTATGGACCTTTGGATTTTCTAGTACCACTAATATATTTCAAACCCTATTCTACATCAAAAACCTCGTTGTTCCTTCCTCTTTCCTATTTCTGATCTTCGATAGTCATTTGTTCTTTTTCTTCTCTCTTCTTGAAATTCCCAGCTACCTTTCTTATGATGGCAAAGGAAAAGCAAAAACCTTCCTCTACCACAAAAAGACTTTCCTACTTACGTTTACATATAAAGAATTTCACCAAATTGATACAAGCAAGACATTTTGCTCGTGTTTGTAGGTGTGAAACCTCATCCACGACCGTCGAACGAACTTTCTGATCAGTATAGGCTAAGCCTATATATAGGGGGCCATAGCCATCTAAATAAATAATATTTAAACTTAATTAAATCTAATTACTAAATATTTTATGAAAGTTATTGAAAATAATCCTAAATTAACTAAAATACCTAACTAATTAACTAACTATATAACTAAATTAACAAATGTTACAGAAAGTAAATTTTAAGACTTCTTAAATATCTAGCTTTTAAATAAATAAATAAATAAGAAGAATTGAATAGCAAAATTAAAAATTAAATGCAACTAAATTATTCAAATAAAATAATATTTAATTCAAACTAGCCACATTAAGGTAGGAGTTTGTTAATATAAATGGTTTTTACAACTCAATTTCTAAAAAATAAGAAAACAGAAAATTTATCCTTAAGAATTTTGATAAATAACTTGAAATCAATTTTATTAGAAAAATTAGTTCCTATAAGAGTATTAGGGACCTCAATGAGATATAATCAATCCAAAGTGTGTTTGAATATTAAAAATTTACTTTTAAGTGATAGTAATCTAAAAACCAATTTTAATAAGAAAAATTATTTTTTACTAAAAGTGTTAGGGATCTCAATGAGATTTAAACAATTTTTAATAGTTTCCTAATGAACAAAATTAATTATAAATCACCATTCTTTTTTTTCTAAGAATATTTAATTAAGATCAATTTAAACCTTTAAACAAATCCATCCATCAGTTTTAGCCTGAATTAAGTAAATAAATTTTAGCCTAACACTGTCAACACATAGATGAACACTAAAATTAAAACCATAATTCTAATATTAACTAATTAAAAATTAAATACCAATATTACTGAATCATGAATAGGAAATAGATATTAAACATAACATAAATTAGACTAGTCATTTAAACAATAGCATAGAATAGTGAACTATTCTGATAAACTAAAATTAAAATTTAAAAACTGTAAGAATAAATTGATCTGGAAATTCTAAACTAGAAGAATTAAACTGAACTAATTTATTCTACTGAATCTACTGAACTGTGAAAAAATAAATAAATAAAACCGCTCTAACTATTTATATTTCAGACTTCTCTCTTAGACTAACTTTGGATACTCCTATGCACTTCTCTATCTACTACTCTATGTTCTTCTTGTTAGAATTTTATACATTTTTTTTTTATAGTGGACCAACATATTATCATCATTATACATTGTACGCTACTTAATTTTGAGTAACATTAGTAAGTCTTATTAAGTTTAGTGATCAAATTAAATAATTAAATAAATTGGGCTTAAGACGCATTTCATCTGCATACAAGGTGGTATGGGTTTTGTAATGTGTAGAGATTAGGTATTTTATTTTATTATTTTGTAATCGACTGAATAAAATAAAATACAATCTAGTATAAATAGGTTGAGGCCCCCAACCTAAACCCTAATTTTTCTTAACTCACATCCCATCCTTGAGTGAAGAATATAGGGTTTTTCTTTGTATTTTAGGTTATACACGTAGAAGACAATAAACTATAAAAAGAAAATCTAACACGTATATTGGTTTGCAATGGCTATAGATATGTTTATATTCTTTAATTGATTTCACATATATGATCTTAGATTGGTAATTCCTTTTATTCACCTAGTAATTTTTTTTTTCTAACAATTAGTATTAGAGCGACTTTGTTAAATCTTTTAAAGAAATTTTTTTTATTGCCTTGTGGAAGCATTTTTTTGTGAACATAAAAATATTTTATTAATATTCATAATGTAAACTAGTATACGTGGTAGATTCCTTTTTTGTGATTTACTGTCTTCTATTTCTATAACCCAGATACAGAAAAAAGTCCTCTATTATTCACTTAAGGATGGGATATGAGTTAAGAAAAATTAGGGTTTAGACTGGAGACCTAAACCTATTTAGTTTGGATTGTATTTTATTGATGTTAAGCTCATTACAAAATAATAAAATAAGTTACCTAGCCTTTACACATTACAAAACCCATACTAGCTTGTATGCAGTTAAAATGCATCTTAAGCCAATTTACTTAATTTTTTAATTTGATCACCAAACTTAACAAAATTTACCAACTTTACCCAAAATCGACAGTGTACAATGTATAATGATGTTAATATATTGGTCCATTATTAGAAATTTATAAAATTTTTAATAATCCCCAGTTAGACCACATATGTCATCTAACAATTATACATTGCAAACTTTATAAGCTTAATATTTACTGTCTCTACTGAGTATCATTTCAAAACAATCTGGTCCATCAATGATATCAACATAGGATCAAGGTAGCCCTGATCACATTTATTGCAACAAGACTCATCAAAGGTCACAAATATCAACATCATTAATGACAAAAAGCAAGTATAGATGAGTAGTATGGAAATTACATGTAGTGTGATCTTTATATGCTCATCTCCAATAAGTCCAACTTTATAATTGAAATGAATTCAAAAATATATTTTCAAGAATTTACGTATAACAACAATTGAAAGAATATAAATTTAGTTCAAAGTTTTTAAAAAGTAATACTTGAAACTAATCAACAAAATATGTCAATTATGATAAAACATCAATAAACAAGCTCCTACTGTTCAAAACATATCATCATGATAAATCACACCCATATGAGCCATATGCTCATGAATAGGGGCAGATCCATAAATTTTGCTGAGTGGGAGCGAAAGTAAAAATATACCTAATCTTAAAAAAAAAAAGTTAAAACCCTAATCCAAATATATATCAATAAAATTTTAAACCTAAATAAATTACCGATCCATTAAATAATAAGAGTAAAATAAAACATACAAGCTCGTATTTTTAAACTAAACATGAATAATATGCAAGATAAAGCATTAAAATACTAAAATGTTGAATGAAAATTAAATCATAATTTAAATATAAAACCTTAGTTGTTTTTCAAAGAAAATAAATTTAACCTTGATTCTTGAGATAAATTTGTTGTTAATCGAAAAAAAAAAAGAGTTTTAACATATACTAAAATGGTGTCTTGATTTGAGAAGGTAGGATCCTTTAGGAGAGGAGTTGCATGTGTGATAGAAATAGAAAGAGATGTAAAAAATAAATGAAGGAATAAAATAAAGGTAGGGCTAGTGAGAGAGAGGGGGAGAGAGAGAGAGAGAGGTGTAAAAATAAGAAGAATAAGAGTTAGGCGGGTTAGATAAATTAAGATGAGGAAAAGTAAAGTGAATTTAAAGATAGAGCTCAAAAAATAAGAATAAATTTAATGAGGAAAAAGTTTAAGTTCAATGGAGGCATCTCTTTAAATTATATATTAAAAATAATAAAAAATTAATACCATCAATGAGAGAAATTTCCATTTAGTGGAGGCACCTGCCCCATCTTGTCCCCATATAGATCTGCCCATGCTCATGAAACATTTTAGGTGGTAAACCCATAGTAAGTGGATCTGCAATCATGAGGTTTGTGCTAATATATTCAATTGACACTTGAAGACTCTAAACTCTTTCCTTAACAACAATAAATTTAATGTCAACGTACCTTGATTTTGACAAACACCTATTGTTCTTAAAATACAATTCAGCAGTTTTATTATCACGATTAATCTTTAACGGTCTTTCAATACCATTGATAATTCATAGCCCTATGATAAAATTCTACAACCATATACCTCGATTTGAGGCCTCATAGCAATCAATGAATTCTACTTTTATGGTGGAAGAAGATATGAATGTCTGTTTGACACTCTTGCATGACACAGCTCATCCAGTCAATATGAAAACATAACCTGAAGTGGATTTTTTGCTATCAAGACAACCAGTAAAATTGAAATCAGAATACTCCATGATCTCTAAATGATCAAATTTCTGATATGTGAGCATGAAATCTTTTGTTCTCTATAGATACCACATAACCCTTTCGGCTGCTTTCCAAGGATCCATACCTGGGTTACTTAAATATCTGCCAAGCATTCCAACTATGTCACTAGATCTGGATGCGTACAAACTTAAGCATACATGAAGCTCCCTATTGTTGATGCATAAGGGTTATTCTTCATTGCTTTTTTCTCAATCTCATTTCTTAGGCACTGAAGCAAACTAAATTTATCATCCTTAGCAATGGGTGTATCTCCTAGTGCATAATCTTTCATGTCAAATCCATTGAGCACTTTATTAATATATGTCTTTTGTGGTAGGCCAAGTATACCACCTGAGTGATCATGATGAATCTGTATGCCTAACACAAAAGATGTATTTTCAAGATCTTTCATTTCGAAATGGGTTAAAAGAAATCTTTTGGTTTCATACAATAAGGCTATATCACTGCTTGCTAATAGAATATCATTGACATGCAATACCAAAAGAATAAACTTGCTCCCAATGACCTTGTGATATCCACATTGGCCAATTGCATTTTCGTTAAAACCGAAAGAGGAAATTTCTTGATCAAATTTTCGATGCCATTGAAGGGATGCCTATTTTAAACCATAAAAGGATTTCTTTAGTTTGCACACCAGTTGTTTTGAACCCTTGGACTCAAAATTCTCTAGTTGCACCATGTATATGGTTTCTTCAACATAATCATTAAGAAACGTAGTCTTTACACCCATCTGATGTAGTTCCAAATCATAAAGAGCAGCAAGTACCATAATGATTCTAAAAAAGTCTTTCGATGAAACTGGAGAAAAAGTTTTTTATAATCAATCCCTTCGTCCTAAGTAAAATCTTTAGCAACAATATGTGCTTTATATATTTCAACATTGCTCTTTGAATCTTATTGTCACGCCCCGGATTTTCATAACCGAATGCCCAGGGGTGACTTGGAATTTATTTGTTAGGTATAAAAATAAGATGATAATAACACGCTGTCACACCCCAGAGTTTTCCTCCAAATTGGGGTTGACCCGTAAGAAAAATTTAAGATATTCAAGATCCCTTGTTTATCCCAAACAATATTTATAAGTCATTGGACTGAACCATTTGATGGGATTTCAACTACAGGGCACAAAATAAAGATGGAGAAAAATATTACAGAGCCATCTAAGTGTCCCAACCACGCGATTAACATTACATATCAAATAAAAGCAAATTAGGTCTATGCTTAATAATTACAATCATCCAACAATTATTATAGACCAAAAATAAAGTCCTCCAGCTCTGTGCAGGAAAGAAGAAAAAAATAGATAACTTTTCTGATGGAATATTTAAGAGAAATTAATCTCTTTCCAGCTCATCTTCTATATTCCTGTGCTTAATATCCTGAAAAAAATATTCCCACAAGGGGTGAGCTACTAAAGCCCAGTAATCAGAATCTCCTAGGTGCCTATATGCAGTGATTGTAATACTACACTGTATTAAGTGAATGTGTTTAGGTGGCATACTAGTTATGCAACAATTAATTCAATAGATCTTAACTGAATAATGTAAATTATACTTACAACGGTTCGATGAAACCGTCACCGTAACTACTATTTTACTTACATGTAAAAATAGTTAAGTATTGATGTGTATACCACAATGAAGTCTGTGTCGCAGTGGTAGGGATCTCAGATTTAGATCTTCAAGGTCACGGGATCAAACCCCGTAGCGATACAGGTTTCATACATATATATATATATATATATTTATAAAATATTAATCGAGAGGAATTAAATATAATTAAATAATTCCAACACATCATTCATACATAACAAGAGAGGTTGCTGGTCACAGTAAAATTTTGTAAAGGAGTTTAATCTAAATCCTCCTAAGATAATCACACTCCTATCCTCCTCTACCCCCAGCCTTGGGAACCAGTGACTTTACGGGCTTAGCATCCACTGCATACCGACGGTGTCACCTACCAAAACCTAGCCGTCGCGACCGGCTACCTGACTGGCCAGGTCAGAAGGGAGCATCTCCCAAATAAAATGTATGTTCCCATCTTCATCTAAAAGGCCATTTCTACTCACCCATCACCCCATTGCCAAAAATAGCTTTAGCACCAAGTGCCTTAATTTTTTCTCACCCTTTTACATTCCAAGGGTACCTTGTATGGAAATCAGACATTTTTAATAACAACCGGCAATGTTCCCGGGCGATGAATCAAAAGTGAGAGTATTCAGTCACATGCAGTATATTTTTAAGCACTTTATCTATATCCATACTTTAATAGTAATTCTCAATAAATCAAAGATTTAACATAGTCATCAATATCATTATCACAAAGGTAGGCACTATATGCCAATTAACAATTAGCAAGTAAAAAAAAATTTAGAATACAAATTAGTATTTTAGTTAATTATTTTGACAAGTTTACCGTACCAAATTTGATAAGAATAAAATAATTTCTAATGGTATATTAATTAGGCTGAGCTTGGTAGCTTAGTGGGTGGGCGACCCTAATTGCGATTTAAAGTCGCAAGTTCGAACCTCATTGGCTGCAAATCTCGATTTTTGCTCCTTTTACCTTTTATTTTATTATTTGATGGAATATAAAGATAATACATAGCTCTTGGACTTATATTTAATTTTTAGCAAAATTGATAAGTTTTATTTTATTCCAAAAAAATAATTTAAATAAATTTCCAATCATCATCTTATTTATAACCAAACCCTTATCATAGGTTTTTGGCTTCAAGATATCCACAAATGTCCACATAATTATTCCAATGTTTAGGAAGGTATTAAATGAGTTTCATTAAATTCACTTAATCATAAAAATATAATTATATAACTTGCTAGGTTGACAAAACAATGCCAAAAATAAATCAAATTCATTTAAGAAAGACCAAATGAGAAAAGAACAAGTCCATTGTTTCTTTTGGGCATTTTATCAAATACTAGCATTTTAGTTTGAATAAGTCATCCAACTATCCATGATGAAACTGATTATCTAAGTCAATTATCATCAATATTAGAGTGTCAAATAATACATAATATCTAGTTTAAAATAATTTCATATCAATAGAAATTATTAACATGACAATAACTAATAGAAGTAAATTGGAAATTTAAATAAATCTTTAAACATAATATTCTAAACAAATCCAAACAAGCATCAATTAAAGCTAAGCAGAATAGCAGCTTGAAAGAAAATTCATATAAAATAGAGCAAGACTCCAATATCTATAAACTTTATATCTGTACAAACTAGACTTCAAGACCTACAACTTTCATGTTTTACACTTTTTAAAATTCTAAGGTCTAAAGGTACAAAAACAACTTTGAATTCAGTTTGTTTAGAAAATACAGTTTTACACGTGCTCAGTATTTTGGGCATAACTTTTGACTCACAAATCGGATTGATGCAATTCTTTTTGGGTTGAAAAGAAAACTGAAAGGGCTACAACTTTTATGTTTTAGCCAAAGCCTAATTCCACCGTTTTAGGGGTCAGAAGCACATAAGAAATTACAAATAGAGAGTTGTCAGCATACTGAGTTACTTCAGTCAAAATTTTGGCTTCCCTACCCCCAATATACGGGTATTTATTTTTATCACAATCAAGTTTCATACTTCAAACTAGAAAATGCATCAAATATATTTTAGGAGATTCATCATCCTACCTCAATGAAGATATTAATGACCAAGTCTGAGAAGGAAAAATGAGTTAGCTTTGAACACCACCCAAATTGGAAAATTCCAAGCCTTTCTTCTTCCTCCAAGCAACACCAAATCTTCAGCCTCACTAATTAATACTTTATTATTATTTCTCTCCTATTTTCTTCTCTTTGAAGACACACAATTTATAGGGAGTGTAGAGAAAATTATTGGTGGAGAAAAAATTAACTAAGGTAAGATCATGCCTATACAATTGGTAGCATGATCCAAGAATCATGCTTACTTTTTGACTATCTAACCATATCATTTAAGAAAAGCATTGGGGAAGATGTATGGAGGTGGCATGATCCGGGAATCAAGCTAACTTTTTGACAAATTTAAACAATCATGCTAGCTTTTTGACAATTTAACCAAATGCTTTAAATCATGCTAGCTTTCAAACAAAATGCTTTAAATCTTGTTTGCTAAATAATTTGAAAAAGATGCTTTAAGGTCATCAATGTGGGTCTTGTCTTTGTCCAATTAGTCAAATAATTTTGAAAGATGGTGAGAGTGTATGGAAGATGGAAATGAAGTTGTCGGGAAATAATTTAGAGCAACTATTAATGAGTCAATTCATTGAGTGATAAAGTGAGTTGAAATGAGTTGAGGTGAGTCAAAGAAAAGGGTTGACCCATGGGTTAATGGTCTTGGTTTGAACCAAATAAGTAATTGGGCTAAGAAGTGTTTGGATAAAAATTTTAGAAATTCTACATTAAACTCCCACATAGGGTGAAATTTAATCCGAAAAATTTTTCAACTAATTTTTATCATTCCAAAAATTTTCAAATGCTCAATTTTCTAGATTTTTACTATAATAAATATCACTACCACACTTAAATAATTTAATTAAGGAAAAAAAAATTAGGTTATTACACCTATTTGGTTTTAAAAGCCCATTTACAACCAATCAGTTTCACACCTTCAGGTAATTCGATAAGATTCCAAACATCATTGTCTTTCATTGATTTCATCTCATCTTTCATGACATCTATCCATCTTTGAGAGTTAATACTTTATTTGACTTGATTGAAAGAAATCGGATCATCTTCTAATCCCATATCAAACTTATGTTCTTGGAGATTCACGGCATAGTCACTTGGAATCTCCAATCTCCTCTCCTTAATGGATTTACGCAATGGAACTTCTAATTGAGGTTATTGTGATTCCTCCACATGAATAGGACTTGAATCCTCCACATGAATTAGAGATAACTTGGGAATATCTTGATTGTCTACATTAATATCCTGTACTAATGACTGGGGTAAACACCTCATCATTTCTAGTAACAATTATAGGAATATTAACATGTTCCTTTTTAAAGACAAAATTTTTAAGTTGAGTGTTGCCTTACCATGTTTGATATCTTCAATAAATTTAGCATTCCCCGTCTCAAAAAAAGGATTTGTTGGAGGGATCATAAAACTTGAAACCCCTCGATCTTTCTGAGTCCCCAACAAAATAGTAGCTAACCGTTCTTGAGTCCAATTTCCCTTCATTAGGCTTATGTGGTCTAGCTTTAGTTGGACAACCTTAAACATGGAAATACCTAAGACTAGGCTTCATTCCAGTCCATAACTCATTTGGGGTTTTGGCTACTGCTTTATTAGGAATTTGATTGAGAATTTAATTGTGGTCTTTAAGGCTCCTCCCTGATAATTTTGGTAAAAAAAGAATGATTAATCATACTTCTAATTAACCATGTCCTTTAGGGTTTGATTTCGTCTCTCAACAGCACCATTTGGACTTGGAGTTCCTGGCATGGTGTATTAAAGAACATCCCACTTTCCTCTAAATATCTCATAAAAGGCCTTAGAAGTCGTTCACCTGATCCATCATATCTATCATAGTATTCACCATTGCGATCAGATGTAACGGCTTTTAATTTTCTTATTGAGTTGATCTTCAACTTCTACTATATATACTTTAAAAACGTCTAGTGATTTAGACTTCTCATGTATCAATTATAGATACCTATAACGAAAATAGTTATTTACGAAGGTAATAAAATATTGTTGGCCATTCCAAGAAACTGTAGAGAATAGATCACAAATATCAATACGTATTACATCTAAGATAGCTAAACTCCTATTGACACCCACTTTCTTTACATTTCTTTGTTTTCCCTTAATGCACTCAATATAGATCCTAAAATCTGAAAAATCAAGAGAATTAAGAATTCTTCAAACACAAGACTTTCAATTCTTTGAATATGTCCTAAACATCTATGCCATAACATAGATGAATTCTCATCAATTAATTTTTCCTTTGTACCATAATTATTCATATGCAAGGTTTCATTTATATTGTGAGACATGCAAATCCAACTTGTATAGATTATCAATAACATTTGAATATTGAAAAAGACTAAACTTTCCATTTCTAGAAGAACAAGAATAACGGATTTGTCCAAATGAGAAATAGAAATCAAATTCTGTCTAAATAATGATACATAGTAAGTCTCATCTTGATAAAAAAAAATTTAGATTCTAATTGTAATCTAAATAATCCAATCACCTTAATTGGAGTCATGTTTCATTTCCCACATAGATGAATTTTTTAGAATCAGTTGGCATTCGACTCCTCAAATAACCCTGTATAGTTATACTTATATGAATAGTTGCACCTGTATTTATCCACCAAATGTGGATTGGTATCAAAGCCAAATCAATTTCATGACTAGTTTTTTCTGCAAAAGAAATGGGTGATACATTTATCAAGTTTTTCTTCCCCCTTAAGTTGTGAAGTCCTAGCATTTGTAACTTTTTAGCCTTTATTATTCCTTTTCCTTTTATTGTTGCCATATTCCTTTGAGAAACAGTTGCTAAGTAAGCACGTTCTACCTTCCCTTGTTTAATTCTCTCTTCTTCTTACACACATTGAGCAATGATCTCATTAAGAGTCCATTTCTCCTTTTTAGTATTATAACTTATCTTAAAAGGATTGAATTGTGCAGGAAGAGAAATCAAGACTAGGTGCACAAGGATGTAATCAGATAGTTATGACTTTAGTGCCCTCAGTCTTTTCATAGGATTTGATAGCTTCGTAAGGGATAATTTGTCTTTTTACTCCCTATACTTAAAGTAAAAATCACTTACACCTCTTGAATTTTAAAAACTTAACTTTGTATCCCTGATTTTTTGGGCTAAAGTAAAGTGTTGTAAATAGCATTAAATTTTTAAGTGAAAAGACAAAAATACTTATTAAAAACTAAATAAAATCAAGAGATGTATGTAGTATAAAGTACGTGGTATAAATGTAATTTTTAAACTTACTTGACTCAACCGTTATGTTTGACTTTTTTTTTAATGTTTTTGCTTTAATCTAAAGTATAAGGGATGTAAAGGTGGGTTTTTAAAGTTCAAGAGATATAAATGATTTTCACCTTAGGTACAAGGGGGTAAAAAGACAATTACCTCTTTCTATAATGTACTCGCTTGTATTCTTATTGCCTTTGTACCATATTGAAACGAGCTTGCTAAGAAGCGTGCTTAGTTCTAGCTTTTTCAATCCAATGAATTGAGCTGCTATTTAGCTCAAGAATTTCTTAGCATTTTTCTTCCTCAGGTATTGCACCTCTAATGGAATCAGGAATATAGTGCTTCATTATCATAAGACATACGGTTTAAACGCTCTCATTTTTTCATAACTGGCCCTTTGTTCAGCTGTATAATCACTAGTAAAGATGGGAGGTTGTTCAACCGGGATCACATAGTCAAAATCTATACAGCCAAGCACAATGGTGACATGCTCTTTCCATTTCATGAACTTAGTACCATTAAGCATCGAAATGTTATTCAACTTGGCAGATATTGAAGAAGCAATTACTGTTAGAAAGCAAAAGAAATTCGTAACTAACAATGATTCCATTGATTTAATGCACAGATAATATAAAAAAACTTGAAATATTATCATGCAAAATTTAATAAAGTGGGCCCTTATAGCATACCTAGCACATCATTGAAATTTAGCCTTGGAATAGAAATAACAATTGTAAATGGTAATATCAAAATTGAGAATAATAAATATTAATAACAAAACCTTGCCAAAACAATATGTTTTCATTTGGGTCAACTTATTGCATGCATGGTAAATAGTGAATTATTACATATTTATTATCTCACACATCTAAAATTCGGCCACAAAATAATCTTTCTTTCGATTGTTGTTATTCACATAGATTTAGATACAATTTATACAATTCTTTATCTGAAAAACATATTGATCAAAAAACATCTTCACAACAAGGATCACTTTGGTTATATATTATTCTAATTCATCTTGAAATATGTCTTAAAAATTGCAAAAAAAAAAAATAAATAAATAAATAAAGGAAAAAAATTCTATACAATAAAGTAGCAGGACAAACTTAAGTTAAATGGACCCACCATCAAAATTTATAAAAATTATTAATACTAACAACTCCACCTTTTGATGGCATCATGTTTAGTAATGGAAATATTATTGACAACTATAGCCATTGTCAAGATGGACATAGCATACCAAGTTGGATGGTAAAAAGAAAAAAAAATTATGTTCTATTGTTGTATTTGTACTAGCATCAATAAAATATATTTTTATGTTCATAGAAAAACACCTCCACAAGGTAATAAAAAAATAAAAATATTTTATTAGACCTAATCTGATCTGAAGCCATGAACACAGTAACTATTTAATCAATTCCTTTAAAAGATCTGACAAAATTGCTTTGATATTAATTATTGGGGAAAAAATTTAATAGGTGAATACACGAAATCCCCAATTCAAGATCATATATGTCAAATCAATTAAGAAATATAAACATAACTGTAGCCATTACAAATCAATGTACATAGTAGATTCTCTTTTTTTGGTTTATAGTTTTTCACGTCTATAACCTAAATATACAGAGAAAAATCATTTATTCTTCACTTAAGGATGAGATGTGAGTTAAAAAAAAAAATTAAGATTTAGACAGGGGACCTTGACCCATTTATACTGGATTGTATTGTATTTTTTTTCGGCCCATCACAAAATAATAAAATAAAATATTAGGTCTCTACACATTAAAATGCCCATACCAGCTTGTTTAATTTGATCACCAAACTTAATAGGTTTTACCGACATTACTCAAAATCAACAGTGTACAAAATGTGTAATGATGTTAATATATCGATCCACTATTAAAAATTTATAAAATTTTTAACACTCCTCATATGTCTCTTTTCCTCAGAAGTGAAGATAAGCCTTTTAAGAATTGGAGTTCTATTCTAACTCTTTCAAAATTAGCTGATATATTTATCATATATAACAAGCCTTTTAATCTAATCTTCTTTCTTGAAATATATCTCGCATTGTAAAGTGATTCTTATCATTTTGATGGTTAAATATTTTGATTCCTCATTAGATAAAATTTGGATTTCAGTTGAACTCTCTGCATCGGCATCAAAATTGTTTAGAATTTTTTATTAATGAAAGCGCTAGGACGGCTCTAGATGTTGCGACAATGGAGTTAGGATGATATTTTGGCTTTTGGATGTTGGTTGGCTATTCGAACGATTGTTTAAACATTTTGCCTGCTTGGATAGCTGTCCAGACGACGATGAAGTTAGAATGACGTTTTGACATCTTTGATGCTGGTAGAGTTAGGACAACATTTTGGTGTCTAGATGTTGACTAGCTATCTGAACGCTTCACTGCTTGGATAGCTATCTGGACGGTTGGCTGCTTGGCTGCTTTTTAGCTTTAATCCTTAACTAAAAGAATAAAAATAATAATTAAAATAATTAATAATTAATTAACTATAAACTTAATTTTAATTTATTAGAAAAATACTCATTACTATTAAAATTACTAAGATTACTAAGATTAATTTATCCATTTTAATACAATTTTCAAGAGTTTAAGTTAGAATTGTAAAACTATAAATATATATTTAAATGCTTGATTTACTCCAAAATTAATGCAAAATCAATTCAAAATACTCTTTGAAAATATAATTTTAGAGCTCAATCAAGTGCCAAAAAAATCTCCAATTGTTGTTTAAATTGAAATAATCCAAGTCGTTGATCAATGTCAAAATATTTTACACAATATCGACTGTCCAATTCTTTTGAGTTAATCTTTATAATCCATTGATTTTGGGGTAAATTACACCTAAACCTCTTGAACATTAGGCTAATTACATGTAGATCTCTTGAATATTTAAACTTTACATTTAGACCCATTATTCCCAAATGTTTGTAATACTTAGATCCATCCGTTAATTTTCTTTGTTAAAATATGACCTCAGCCAAAAATTTTTCTCAATATGTCAAATTTAGCCTTAAGCATTTAATTTGCATCATAGACACTCTTTTCTCTCTCTAGAACTCATTAATGGCATTAAGAGAACCCAAGCTCAGCAAACCCAGCGATAAGGGATTGGTCCAACGTTGGTGATGAGGGATTGGCCTTTTCAATTTCTCTTTATCCTTCTCAATCTACTTCTTGAGATGGAAATTTCTCTCTCTAATTTGTTCATTTCTTGGCTCTCCCTTTTTGCCTAAACCTTATCTTCGAAGCCTCCTTTTACGGCATCGAAACCCTCCTCGCGACCTCCTAACCCAACCATCTCAGCTCGACCCTTTCAATCTCGAGAAACCATCAGTCTTGCCCTTGAACGGCGGAAACGCGCTGTCAGCAGTTTTTGTGATGCCAACTGGGTCGGTTCACGTAGCGTATGGTGGTAAAATCACATCATTTGACTAGTCTCTTCAAAGGAAATCCGCAATCCTAACTCAATTCCCCACCGCCGATTCACTTTCAGCGCTATCGTAGATCGTTACGGCGGTGGGCGCTGCCAACCTTTTTGGCATAACTCTTTCTTTTTTTTTTTTTAAATTTTCGGTGATATTTGGATTTTATTTTTGAATCTAATATGTTAAGATCTACCAATTTGTTTATTTCCTGTTTGTTGGTCTTGTACAATTTAATCTTTTTGGTCATCTTTCTATCACTCCTACATTTAATGGAATTGAATCAAACTGTTGTTAGGTTGGGTGCTTGAACCTATAAGCAGTGTAAGCAACTCTTTTCTTATTGGGTTGATCATGTCTTGGGAAACAAGCTTAATAAACAAAACAATAGATAAGTTAATTTTCCTCTCTTGTGATTTTGGATCTGTTCAAGAATTTTGTTGCTCATTGTCCTCTTAGAAAGATGTCTATTCATTGACATTCAGTAGCTTATCGAAATTACTGTGTTATACAACAGGTTGGATATGGGAACTTTGGCACTTGAGACGAAGATAGTGGGCTCTAATATTTACCTCTTTTTGGGGCTTAAAGAATTGGGCAAGCAATTGGGGGGAGGATGAGCTTGTGGCATACGAGCATGAGTTTTTGTTTTCTTTATAGTTTTAATTTTTATAATTTATAAAAATTATTTTGAAAATGATAGGATAAATTTTAAAAATTATTAATTAATAAAAAATATAGATATTTATCAATTCAATTTTTAATTTTTTTATAATCTTAATTTTTGTAATTTATAAACATTATTTTGATTATGATAGAATAAAAGTTAAAAATTATTATTTTTTAAAAAGTCCTCTACTAAATTGAGTCTGATCCAAAAAAACATATTTAAAAATAATTAAATAGTAAAAATTAAAAGCATTAAAATATATTTAAAATTTATTTGATTAATTTTAAAAATTAAAAGCATTAAAATATATTTAAAATTTATTTGATTAATTTAATGTTATAAATATTTATTTTTAGTAATGATTAGTTTTAATAAAATGTATTATTATAACTTAATTCAATAATAAATTATTATTAGATTTAATAAAATTAATATAATTTAATAAAATATTTTAATAAAATAAACTCTTTTAATAATAAGGAAAAACTGGGAGTGAGAGAAAGGAAGAGTGAATGAGTTGGGTCACGGGGTATTTACGTCATTTTATAACACAATGAACACCAGTTAATGAGGAAAATTAACATATGGGCTTAAATGCTGCAAATATTTGAGAATTTGGAGTCTCTGCGTAAGATTTAAATGTTCAAGGGACTTATATGTAATTAGTCTGAAGTTTAAGAGGTTTAGGTGTAATTTATCCTTGCTTTTAATAACTATTAAAATAACATTGTCCAGGTTTTTGGCTTAATTCCCTCGCCATTCTCCTCTGAGACGAGAGAGAGGCGCGCGCATACCCCTTTCCTCTCCGTCGAAGGCGACGCTGCCATGGTGATGAAACCAGCCTTTCGTCACCCCTTCTGACTGTATCGGTGTCGATTAGTGCTACTTGATGGGCATCACCTGCGACTGTAAGGTTTTTGCTCTTTCTCTTCTCTCTCTATGAGTTCTCTATCTTATCTACTCTCTAATGGTTTTTTGGACTGAAGGTTGAGTTTCAAGCTTAAGCTCTGATGCTGCACTCTATCTAACTATTTTTGCGTGTTTAGATTTCCTTGTAAATATCTGTAATGTTGTTGTGCACTTGCCTTGTAACGAGATTTCTTATTGATTTGTGGGATTTTTTGTTTCGCCCCACTTAATTTTTTTTTTCTTTTAGATTTCAGTGTAGTGGCCCTGTTTGGGCATCTTCATCTTTCGTTCATATTCTATAGTAGCGGTTTCACTTGCACGACCCTTTCCTAACTTATTGTGTCTGTTTCTGGAAAATTTTCTAGTTTTTTACTCTTTATTTGTTATTTATTTTTCTCTTAGAGAAAACTTCATTTACAAATTTTGCCTAGTTTTAAATTTTAGGAGATTTTTGTATTTTACTCTGCTTTTTCCTGTATTTTTATGAGTAATTACAACCGAGCATACCAAGGTAATTATATATATAAAAAAGGAATGTTTTTCTGCTTTTTGTGGTCTCCATTTACTAACTGGTGTTCGCTGCGTGTCCGTCAGCGTGGTTTTGGGTGTCTTTTGCGTTTCTGTAATGTGCTCTTGTTGTGGTTTCCTCTGGTCCAGGTCTGTGAGTTGAATGCTTTACCGGAATAATATTTTTTATTTCCTTTCTGTGGCGAGACCTGACCTTTTCCATTTTAGCCAATTGAAAGCATCATTTTTTCCTTAGCTGCTGTTAGTACCTGCTGGCATTTCCTTTTTAGGGAAATTCCTTGCAATCTAGTTTTTCCATGTATGAAGTATATGTGATGTTTATGGTCCTTTAGTTTTTCTGCATACCCGTAAAGACTTGTGGTCTTCAATCTATTAATCCAAGCGAACAAAGAATGATCCTATGTGGGGAGTTCAATAAGATTATAATGGACTTGGAGCAGATTCCTTAGGACAGGAAGAAGTCAAGAGCAGCTGGAAAGGGAAGTCACAAAATGTCCGTGCTGAACTTGTGTCAAATGGATGGAAACAAACAGCTCTAGATAGTATGATCTATTTCAATCCAACCAGCTTTTGAAACTAAATTATTTAAGTGATTTGCCTCTTGTCGTACTCAACAATTATCCAATTGAGATTTGCCTCTATTATATTGAATAATTGTCGCATTAAAATTTATATCACTGGTTTGCATATTGGATGTAAGTTTATACATGTTTTAACTTGTATTTTTATCTACAGTTTGTCTGCCATTTATGGAGAACGAAAACTCCAAAAGGCTAATTATTGTCATTAAAAGTTGCCATGCCATCCTGAACTGCCGCAACATACCTAGTTTAAGCGTGCAAACTTCGAAGCTTCGCAAGGGTTCTACCTCTTTTCCCAAAAAAAGGTTCATTTTAAAATTTTACTGTTTTTAAATTGTTGGAAAATTTCTGGAGGTTGTGGCTCTCTTAAGTTTGAGGGAGTTCTTGACATGCTCACTAATTATTTGATATTGTTACAAAAGCTTCCTGGTTGTGGATCTTCAAGTTTAAGGGGCTCCCAACATGATTGGTTGTCTAATTAATTCATTACTTCCATAATTCCTATTACTTACTACATTTTTCTTCTTCCTTCTGAATTGTGAAAATTTTATGGAGTATGTTTACATTACCATTATTTAGTTTCTCATGATATTTCCCAAATGCATTTCCCAAATGCCGAACTATTTTGGGGAATGAATAATTCTTCATCTTGGATTAGCAACTAATTGAAGTGATTGACGATGGCAAAATCCTCTATTCATGTATTGCAATTGGAGATTGGTGGGAAAATGTCACATTTTCATTGTCAAACATTGAAATTAACATTTTTGTTTATTCTGTATCAGAAAAAGGGCAATATGTTTATTTATCTTACTGAATAACAAAATGGAACCCGCAAACCTATGATAGTATTGTTGTTTGAGATTTTGTAGATTAGATCACTTTTTTATTACATGAAATCAGCTACAATTGTTTGTATGTGTATGTGTCTAAATTTTGAATTCATTTTAGTCTCATGCCTGGGACATTAGGACTTTGTTAAGTTTCATATTTCTTGACTTTTTATTTATTTAGTTAGAGTAAAATGTTTCTTTTACAAATTATATTTTACTCAAAAATAATGTAGAGCTTTTTATGCATGGCATGGAAGTCTTACGCATAGTTTTGTATTAAACTCTACTAAAAATATATTTGTTAGGTACTCGTCCAATTAGATTTGTCAGCAATAGACACCCCATTTTGCCCCTACCAGTTCTAGGAAACAATCCTGGCACAACAATGGTAATCCAAGTATCAAGTGTGACGAGTATTTAACAAATTTAGATGAAAATATGTAATAGAGGATAACATTTGATAAAGGAAATTGGCAGTACATTTCAGTGACAATTGAGGGACTGTTGGTATCATTTTTAGAAAATTTTACCTATTTCTAGAATAAATAATCAAAATGAGGTGAGTGAACATTTGATTTTGAGGAGGAGTTTTTGCATTTAACATTCATTTTTTTTTCCTGTGAACGTTGTTCTTGGGAAACTGAAAAGAAAAGAAGTTTTCTGCAATTTGAAAGTACAGGTTTGAAACTAAAGGCAATATAGAAACAACTGCATTATCAAAGTTTTGTTCTTTATCTTCCTCGAACGTTTTGGAAGCCAAATTTCAAACTTTTATGCTTTATTTTATTTTTTTTCTCTTGAGGGTCAAGGGTTAAAACCTAGAATTCACCTCTCTACTTGCAGAGGTAAGGCTGCTTACATCTAATTCTTTCTAGATCCCGCAATGCGAGAGTTTTATCCACTAGGTTGTCATTTTTTTTATTTATTTATTAGCTTTTTTTAAGAGTGAAACATGCATAATAAGCCAAGACTGAATGATCTAACCATGGGAGTTATATTTTATAGTATTTTTAATATTTTTGTGTGCAGGGATGAAGTTAGGATTTTTGGTTAGAAGGGGCCAATTTTTTTCTTAGGTTGAATTTCGGCCTAGAAAAAAATTATAATTAATATTATAAATTATATTTATTGAATAAAAATAAATTATATATATGCATAGAGGACTTTCAAATTTTGGATTATGATGGTGTTTGGAGTGCCAAAGCTTGGCAAAAAAAAACAAAAGGTAGGTAAATTTTGAATTGTTGAGTGTTTAGCATGTTCCACATAAAGTGTTAAAAATTTTTAAAAAATTGTGAAAAGTTGATAAATGTTAAAAACTTTTGGTAACAGTTGGAGAATTTTGATAAAAGTTAGAGATTTTTGGTGTGGAGAAAGTTAATAAAAGTTGTAGATTTTGGAGAAAGTTATAGATTTTTTGCACTCCAAATGTACCTTATATATAGCAATTAAAAAAATAGTTAAATTTTGATGAAGTTGGTCCATAGCTTAAATTTCTTTTAATTCAAAAATTTATATATTATAGTGGTAGTGTTTTGATCAATTATTATTTACAATTTTTGGGGGAGCCAAACTATAATAAAAATTTTTTGTAATTAAAAATTTACGTGTACGGACAATATTTGTCAAAACTTGGGGGGGGGCCATGGATATCCTTGGCCATATGGCAGCTTCACCCTTGTTTGCGTGTGTGCGCGCATTATTGGGTTAAATTTTATTTATTATGATTCTATTCTAGTGATCCCTGTAATGTTAGACATCATAACAGTCAAGGCATGCCAAATTTAATTATATAAAAATCAAATATTTAATGGTGACACATAAAAAATATGCAAAGGATCTGCAAAAGCTCCACTATAAAATTCTGAATAATTGAAAATCAATTTTTAGAATTTATGCACATAATGCATCATAAGCCTAGTTTCATACACTTCATAAGAATTAATATATTAATTCATTCTTTATATTTCTTTTTATTAATTAATGAAAATCTGGGACAAATTTTGAGCTTTGGAATAGTTCAAGACTCTACTTATGATGTCTAACACCATAGGAATCACTAGAATATAATCAAAACAAGTGAAAATTTACATAATAATGCATGCGTGCACACATGCACGAAATGGTAAATTGATTTCAATATGACTCCCATAGTTAGATCATTCAGCCTTTGATTATTATGCCTGTTTCATTCTTAAGAACTAATAAAAATAATAATAAAAAATGACAACATAGTATATAAGGCTTCTGCATTACTAGATCTGGAGAGAATTAGATGTAGACATTAGTAATTCTTATTAAGTGTATGAAGATAGACTTCTGATGCATATTGTGTATAAATTCTGAAAATTGTTTTTCAATTATTCAGAATTTTATAGTGGAGTTTTTGGAAACCCTTCGCATATGTTTGATTTTTGTCACCTTTAAATATTTGATGTTCATATAATTAAATTTGACATGCCTTGAGACTCTTTAGAATTTTTGGATATCCCATGCCAAGTACTCCTAAAACTTGATAAGCATCGTTTATGCTGAACCCAAAATGGTCATACCATGCGAGGTACTCCTAAAACTTAATATGCACAATCTTGATGGGGACTATGATGGACGTTTCCGTTACAAATATTACTGACAATTATTTAGGAATTGAGAACCTTTGGGGAATTATTTACTTTCCTTTGATTATGATATTTACTTGCCTTAGATTATAAGATTTTGTCATTTGATTTTCAGCCTTAGCCTATATAAAGGTTAGGAATTGTAATAAAGAGACAGCTTTGAATGAAATTGAATTGAGTATTTAAATTATTTGTTTCGTTGTTATTTTTACTCTTGTTCTTTGTATTCTTGTTTCGTTTTGCTATGTTATTTGGTTATACTCGTCCTTAAGGATGCTTCCCCTAGTCTAATCACTAAGGGTAGCCTGTTGTATTGGACTTGTGAAATACTTTCCCTTTCTGAGTAGCCAATTCATACCTGTATCATAGAATCATAGATGGCAATCAGTTATATTCTCTTTCCTGCTAGACTTGTCTAAACTCAGAAAAGATACATGAGCCACTCCTCTTATGTACGCTTACATATGGCGTAGCACAACGGAATGAGAATACAAAGAACAAGAGTAAAAATAATAAGTAAACAAATAATTTAAATTCTCAATTCAATTTCATTAAAAGCTGTTCCTCTATTACAACTAACCTTTATATAGGTTAGGGCTGAAAATCAAGTGAAATAAAATCTTTTTATCTAAGGCAAGTAAATATCATAATCTAAGGTAAGTAAATAAATCAATTATCATAATCTAAGGTAAGTAAATAAATCAATTGCCCAAAAGTTCTCAATTCCTAAATAAGCGTCGAGAATATTTGTAATGGAATCATCTATCATGGTCCCCATCGTTTCCTTTGGGCCGAAGAGAACTCTGCTCCTCAAGAGTGTTGGTTAAGATACTACTCCAATTATTGAGGATCAACGCGACGAAACTCTTCCTCGGTAATCCAAGTAGCATCAGATTTTGGTCTATGCTTCAACTTGACCAGAAAATGCTAAAGGCGCCTGTGAGGAGAAATGATAGTCTCAAAATCAAGCACATCAGTGTCTGCTTTGTATCTGGCTGTTGAAGAGGTGGAATGGCTGGTACTGGTGGAGGAATAGAAGAGCCGACTGAATTACATGCAGAACTACTTGTATGAAAGATTGGAGGCTCAAACGTGCCTCGGTAAGGGGACAAGTCCCCTACATTGAAAACTAGATTAATATTCATATCAGTAGGTAAATCAATTAAATAAGCATTAGGGTCTAATTTACTACAGATACGAAAAGGTCCAATGGCACGTGCATGCAACTTCTTAAAAGAACGTTTAGGATAATGTTCTTGGCGAACAGGAACCACAACATAATCTCTTTCATTAAAATGTAACATTGCGATGATGTCCGTCAATAACTAGTTTATAATATAAATTACTTCTTGTAATCTTACGTCAAACATCAATATAGATATCGTGAATATGTTAGGCAAAAGATTCAGCGGCTTGAGATGGTCTGCCATTAGATAGTATTAGAAGATATTAGTATTATTAGTATTATTAGGCGAATATTGAGTTTTCCTTTCTTGTGTTGACAGCTGTAATTGGCTGTATTTCCTTTTCCCTTAAATTTATTTTATTTCCTTCTATGATTGTAACATTTAATTATAAATAAGAATGCTTGGAGAGGGGAGAACACACACTCCTCAATTCTTTTCTTTGATATTCTAACATGGTATCAGAGCAGAGAAAAAAAAAAAAAAAAAGGAGTTACAGAAAAAGAAGAGAGAGAGAGCCAAATCGCTGCTATCTGCCGCCGGTGAACTTTCCGATGACCAAAGTCATCGGCCGACCATGCCTTGGAGCTCGCCAGTGACCGTCGAACAAACCCTAGAAGGTCGGTTGCCTGACGAAGCCGCGGTTGAGCTCACGCGCTGCCCTTGCCACTGCGTCAGCCCTCACATGCCAGGGTATCTCTGGCGTGTGCAGGCGTGTGACCCACCGGTCGATTGTCGGCTTCTTCGACGGCGGTCGTCCGGCTTATGCGGATGTGATGGTGGCTTGCTTGCTTGATAATATCCTCACCTGATGGCCTTATTTGTTTCTTCTGAAGACTGGTTCTTCGCCCGTTGCTCGTTCTTCGCCTGCTGTTCTTCTTGCTGACTGGTCCTTTGCCTGCTGTTCTTCTCGCTGGCTGGTCCTTTGCCCACTGCTCTTCTCGCTGGTTCTTTATGGTTCGTTGACTCCTGTGGTGTTCCCTTTAATTGGTAAATGATTGCCTTGTTCCTTTGTTGGTTGGTGGGTTGCTTGATCTTAGTGTTGGTTTGCTGCCATGTTGATTTCCTTTAAATTAGTAGAGGTTGATTCCTGGTTTTAGCCGTGTGCCTTTGCCGGTTCTCATTAATTGGTGGGTGTTGATTCTTTAAAAACCCTAGTACTATTATGGCAAAATCAGAAGATCAAATCTTCAATCAAACTGTTTTTCTCGAGTCTGAAGATGTTCCTCGCTCTATTGCACCCAAGAAATTAAATGGGGACAATTATTTGGGTTGGGCACATGTAGTTAAAACCTTTCTCCAGAGTAGGAACAAACTGAAATATCTTACTGATGACGCACCTCCCTCAACTGACCCTACATAAGTACATATAATGTTATAAGTGAAGATGCCATCGTAATGGGTCTTCTGTGGCGTAGTTTAGAGGACTCTGTTGCCACCATGGTTGAATTTTGTGATTCCCTAAACGGATATGGGAGTGCCTTGCTGAATCTTATTCTCAAAAGAGCAATGTTTCTCGGGTTTATGAGTTATACGAGCAGATGTTCTCAGCTAAACAAGGTGACAGATCTCTATCTGAATATTATAGTCATTTAAAAAGTTTATGGGAACAATTGTTGCAATATCGCCCTTTAGTACATACTTACTGTAGTAGAAGAAATATTGGGAGGAGTTTGTGATAGCTAACTTTTTTTCTGGCCTCAATCCTGACCTCCGAGGATTCAAGGATCAGATTTTAGCAAGCGAGACATTGCCCACTGCAGCTAGTGCTTACTCCCGTATCCAGCGACCCTCATTGGGTAATCGTTCCTCCAATACTGATAATACAACTTTACTTGCAGATTCTTTTGCTTTAGTTAGCCAGCATAGTCGTGGGGGGTCTTCTCGTGGCTCTCGTGGTGGACGGAACAATCGTGGTGGTTCTAGAGGTGGAGGATGATTTTCTGGAAATAAGGGTGAACGCAGGTGTACTTTTTGTGGTGGAACAAACCATACAGAACCCTATTGTTGGAAGAAGTATGGTAAACCAGAGCAGGCACATCATGTCAATGATCATGGTTCTACACAGCCTTCAGTACCTCCAACTAGTACTCTCACGTCTGATTTTCAGGAGACATGTACTCTGAGTTCCTCTCAGCTCCAAGAGCTCATCCAGTCGTTACGTGTTTCTACTCCCTTTACCTCCACTGCCATTTTGGCAAACTCAGGTAACCCTGCTCTTGTAGCCTCTACTTCTTCCCCCTGGATTATTGATTCAGGAGCTAGTTCACATATGTCTGGTAATTTTTCTTTATTCTCTAATCTTCGTCCTCTTAATCATAATATAGTGTTAGCCGATTGATCATCTCGTCCTGTGTCTGGCAGAAGGACTCTCCGTCCCTCTTCATCACTTAATTTAGAGTCTAGCCTTTATGTTCCTCAATTCCCTTTTAATTTACTTTCTGTTAGTCAACTGACTAAACTATTAAATTGTTTAATAACTTTTTTTGCAAATTCTTGTGTCTTTCAGGATCTCAAGACGAAGAAGACGATTGGTTCGGGGCATGAGAAGGATGGACTTTACTATCTTGATTGTGATTCCTCTCCAGCACATTCACCTTCTATTGCTCTTTGCACTTCTGTCTCTCCCCTTCAGTGGCATCGTCGTCTAGGTCACCCGTCTTTGGCAAGATTAAAACTTATTATGCCAAATTTGAGTCATGTGTCTAGTTTAAACTGAGGCTTGTCAATTTGGCAAACATCACCGTAGTATCTTTTCTAGTCGTAGTAATAGTCGTGAGTCTGAGTCATTTGCTGTCATTCATACTAATGTTTGGGGACCTTCTCGAGTTAAGAGTATCAATGGATTCTTTTATTTCGTTCTATTTATTGATAATTTTTCTCGTATGACTTGGCTTTTTTTAATGAAACAGAGAATTGATTTACCTTCTATTATTTCTTGTTTCTATAATGAAAATTTCACTCAGTTTGATCAGAAAATCAAAATCCGTAGATCTGATAACGCCTTGGAATACGTTCAATCTGTCATCGATCAATTTTGTCTTGAAAAGGGAATTATTCATCAAACAACATGTCCTCACACTTCTCAACAAAACAGTGTTGCTGAGCGTAAACACCATCATGTGTTAGATGTTGCTCGCACTTTAATGTTTCAGATGAATGTCCCTAAAATTTTCTGGGCAGATGCTGTTCTTACCGCATGTTACCTTATTAACATAGTACCTACACTTGTCCTGTCTAACCAATCTCCTTTTTCAGTTCTTTATCCTAATAGGTCACTCTTTTCTCTTCTCTCTCGTGTTTTTGGTTGTATTGCCTTTGTTCATATCCTTGATCTAGGACTTGATAAACTATCCCCTTGTTCTCGTAAGTGCATTTTTTTGGGGTACTCTCGCACATAAAAAGGATATCGCTGCTATCATCCTGATTCTCGCTGTTATTTTGTTAGTGCTGATGTCACCTTCTTTGAATCCATAGTTTTCTTCTCTTCTGATGGTGATACTCTATCCTCTGACCTTATTTCTCGTGAGAGGGCGTCATCTCCTACTCTTCCTGCTCCCATCTCTTCCATATATGTTCCTTGCCTCCACCATCATCCCTTGATTCCACCCCTACACCCACCCCAGATCCACAGGAGACGTCTCCTGTGGCTCCTGTTATTCCCTCTATTCCTCCTTTACCAAAGGTGTATCAGTGCGATCATGATAGGAGGGTAATCTTTCAATCTCTGGCTGAGTCTGCTTCTTCGTCTGAGGATCCTGCTCCCTCGTCTGATCTGCCCATCGCATTACGGAAAGGTACACGAACTTGCACTTGCCATCCTCTTGCTAATAATGTGTCATATCATCGTATTTCATCGTCTCTTTTCTCCTTTGTTTGTGCCTTGTCGTCTGTGTCTGTTCCATCATCTTATATGCAGGCCTTATCCCTTCCGGGATGGAAACATGCTATGGATGACGAGATGAATGCTCTTCATCTGAATCAGACGTGGGAACTCATTTCTCTGCCTCCTAGTAAGAAGACTGTTGGCTGTCGTTGGGCTTACACGGTTAAGTATCTTCCCGATGGATCTATTGAACGCCTTAAGGCTTGATTGGTAGGCAAAGGGTACACTCAAACTTATGGTGTGGACTATACTGAGACATTTTCTCCTATGGCTCGCCTGAATTCTGTTCGTATCCCCCTTGCAGTGGCAGTTAGTCGTCGTTGGCTGTTGCATCAGCTTGACATTAAAAATGCCTTTCTTCATTGTCAGTTACAAGAAGAGGTCTATATGGATCAACCCCCTCGTTATTCCACTCCAGGCAATGAGCATTTGGTCTGTCGCTTGTGGCGTGCTCTTTATGGGTTGAAACAATCTCCTAGAGTATGGTTTGATTGTTTTAGCTCTGCTCTTATTGAAGTTGGCTTCTCTCGTTCTTCTGCTGATCATTCTGTCTTTAATCGTCATACTTCTTCTGGAACTATCATTGTGATTGTATATGTTGATGATATTATTCTCTCTGGTGATGATGCATCTGGCATTGTGGCTTTAAAACAACATCTAGCTACTCAGTTTCATACGAAGGATCTCGGATGACTTAGGTATTTTTTAGGTCTTGAAATTGCTCGTTCTGCTCAGGGGATCTCTATTTGTCAACGCAAGTATGTTCTGGACTTACTCTTTGAGACTGGTCTATTGGGTGCTCGTCTTGCAGAAACCTCTATGAATCCTTTTACTAAATTGGATACTACTTCAGGTGAACCTTTTTCTGACGTCAATCGTTATCGTCGTTTAGTGGGTAAGCTTATTTATCTTACAGTCACTCGTCCTGATATCACTTATGCTGTGGGGGTTGTTAGTCAATTTATGCATGCTCCTTGTACTCATCGCTTTGAAGCTGTTTGTCGCATCTTGCGCCACCTAAAACAGTCCCCTGGTCGTGACCTTCTTTATCGCCCATCTTCCTCATTCGCTATCACTGGTTATAGTGATGTTGATTAGGCTGGGAGTCGTACTGATCGTCGTTCAACATCTGGTTATTGCACCTTTGTTGGGGACAATTTAGTTACTTGGCGCAGTAAGAAGCAGCATGTTATTGCTTGTTCAAGTGCCGAAGCTGAGTATCGTGCCGTGGCCCATACTGCTTCTGAAATGTCTTAGGTCCGCTCTCTTCTATGTGACTTTGGGATTGATGTTCCTATGCCTATGCCTATGCATTGTGATAATCAGGCTGCCATTTTCATTGCCAACAATCCCGTGTTTCATGAATGCACTAAGCATATTGAAGTTGATTGTCACTTCATTCATGATTTATGATTGCGCCGCCAACTGAGTACTCCTTTTGTTCGATCGAAGTTGATTGTCACTTTCAATCTCTATCTTCGAAGTTAGGCATTTTTGACATCAATGGGTTGGGGAGGGGTAAAGCCATGAACACATTCAAAAGGATTTCTTACTAGTGGAACGATTGACAAAACCATTATAGGCAAACTCAACAGTAGGGAATAATAAATCCCAAGCTTCTTGAAGTTTCCCAACTAAACATTGAAGAGTGTCTCCTAAACTTAGGTTAACTATCTCAGTTTAGCCATCAGTTTGGGATGCAAAGCAAATGAAAATTTTAATTGGATCGCAAACAATTTCCACAGGGTCTTCCAAAAGTAACTCACAAATTTGACGTCTCTCTTTGACATGATGGAAGTACGCAATCTATGAAGTTTAACAACCTCTTTGAAGAACAACTTTGCTATATGAGAAGTATCAGCTGTCTTGGTACTGGGTATGAAGTGGGCCATCTTAGAAAATTGATCGACCACTACAAAAATGGAATCATGGCCAATAGCAGTCATAGATAAACCAAGCACAAAATCCATATTGACATCGTGTCAAGGTGCATGTGGAATGGATAAGGGTGTATATAATCCAGAGTTTTGCTTCTTAGCCTTAACTAGCTGACATATACGGCATTAAGAAACAATTCGAGCCACATCTTTCTTTAAGGACAGCCTGTAAAACCTATCTTTGACTAAAGCGATAGTCTTTTCCCTACTAAAGTTACCCACTAGCCCACCAACATGCAGCTCCCAAACTAAAAATCTCGGACAGAGGTATAAGGAATGCACAATGTGGATTCATGAAACTAGTAACCATCTCGAATAATAAAATCAATAAACTCACGATGGTTACCATCTTGGATTTCTTGAAAGATGAGACCAAAGTTCGGACAAGTATGGTATTCATCCTTGAGCTTTTCAAAATCTATGACACTCACACTCATAGAACGTAAAGTGAGGTCTACCGACTCAAAGCGTTAGCAACTTTATTTTCTACACTTGCAAGATGATTGAGAACGAAAGTATATTCTTGAAGAAACTTTACCCAAGAAGCATGTTTGTTGCTCAGTTTCTTTTGTGAATGGAGGTATTTTAATGCCTGTTGTTTAGAGTATAAAACAAATTCTTCTAGTAGAAGGTAATATCGCCAATGCCATAAAGCACGCACAATAGCAAACAACTCTTTATCATATGTAGAGTATCGTTTCCTAGAGTCATTAAGTTTTTCACTGAAGTATGCTATTGGCCTACCTTCTTGACTCAAAACACCTCCTATACGTACCCCAAAAGCAACACAAGCAACCTCAAACACTTTGAAAAAGGCAGGGTGTCTCAAAATAGGGGCTTCTACCAATCTATATATATATTTTAATATACTCAAATGCCCTAGTGGCAGCAACTGTCCACTGGAAGCTCCCTTTTTTCATGCAATTTGTGATGGGAGACATAATAGATCCAAAACTTTTAATAAATCTCTTATAGAATGTGGCCAACCCATGGAAATTATGAATCTCAGAAATAGTCTTTGGTTCCGACCACTCATGTATAGCCCTGACTTTTTTAAGGAGTTACTTCTATTTGCTGATCAAAGACAATGAACCCAAGAAAAGTAACATGTGAATGCATGAACGAACACTTTTTGATATTAGCAAAAAGCTACGAAGTTTGTAAAACTTCAAAAACTTGCCTTAGATGATCTAGCCGCTTTTTCTTAGTCCTAATTTAGATAAGTATGTCATCAAAGTATACAACAAAAAATTTTTCTAAGAAAGGATGTAGAACTTGAGTCATGATTCTCATAAAAGTACTAGGGGCATTAGACAATCCAAATGACATGGCTAGCCACTCATATAAGCCATTCGAGGTCTTAAAGGTAGTTTTCCACTCATCGCCAGGCTTAATGCGAATCTGGTGATATTCGCTACGAAGATCTGTTTCGGTGAACTAGAGGGAACCACCCAATAGATCTAGCATATCCTCAAGATGAGGAATAGGAAGCCGATACTTAACAATGATTTTATTGATAGCCCTATTGTCAATGTACATTCTCCAGGATCCTTCCTTAGGAGTTAGTAAAGCAGGCACAGCACAAGGGTTAAGACTCTCTCTAATAACACCCCTCTGTAGAAGTTCTTTGACTTGTCTTTGTAACTTAACACGCTCACTGGGATTCATCCTATAATGTGGTAAATTAGGCAACTGGGATCCCGATGCTAAGTAGATAGCATGCTGAATGTCCCGCATGGGTGGAAGTCCCTCGGGGAGGTTTGTGGGTGTCACACCCCTAAATTGCTCGAGTAACTGGGTGAGTTCGAGGTTAGAGGCTAAGGGATTTGTAGACTTGACATGGAATATATTATCTACCCACTAGATAGAGATATCAAGTTTGTGAGTTACTTTTAGAATATCCCGTGGAAATTTTTTGGGACCTAATTAAAATTTTTGTTTGCTTTGCATCGCAAATTGATAGCTAAACTGGGGTAGTTAACCGAAGTTTAGGAGATATGCTTTGGTGTTTAGTTGGGGAATATCAGGGAACTTGGGATTTATTACTCTCTACTCTTGACGTTCACTAGTAAGAATCCTTTTGAATTCGTTCATGGCTTTACCCCTCGCCAACCCATTAACCTTATCTCCTTGTTATCTAATAGTCGACCATCTCAAGTCGCTGAATCTCTTATCCAATATATTCATGATATTTATGCTAATGTTTGACATAAGATTATAACAAGTAATTTAGATTATAAACTAGCTATTGACTTACATCGTCGAAATGTTACATTTTAATGGAGGAGACTATGTTATGGTTCGTGTTCGCCTAGAGCACTATCTTAAACATTTTTTTAAGAAGTTGCATGCACCTGCCATTGGACTTTTTCATATCCATACTACATTGGGCCGTAATGCTTATTTAATTGATTTATATGAATATTAGTCCAGTTTTCAATTTAAATGACTTATTACCTTATCGAGGCACGTTGGAGCCTCCAATCTTTCCTACACGTACTTCTGCAAGTAATCAAGTCGACTCTTTTGTTTCTTTGCCGGTGCCAACCATTCCACCTCTTCAATGGCCGGATACAAAGCAGATCATTGATGTACTTGATTTTGAAACTATTATTTCTCCTTAGGGCACTTTCAACGTTTTCTTGTTAAGGAGAAACATAGACTAAAATCTCATACTACTTGGATTACCGAGAAGGAGTTTCGTCGCGTTGATTCTCAATTATTGGAGTGGTATCTTGACCAGCACTCTGTGGAGCAGAGTTCACTTTGGTCTAGAGGGAATGATGGGGACCATGATGGACGCTTCCATTACAAATATTCCTGACGCTTATTTAGGAATTGAGGACTTTTGAGGAATTGATTTAACTTCTTTAGATTATGATATTTACTTGCCTTAGATAATAAGATTTTATTTTATTTGATCTTCAGCCCTAGCCTATATAAATGTTAGGAATTGTAATTGAGGGACAACTTTTAATGAAATTGAATTGAAAATTTAAATTATTTGTTTAATTATTATTTTTACTCTCATTCTTTGTGTTCTTGTTCTGTTGTGCTGAATAAGGTCTATATTGAGCCCAAGCTGGTCAATATTGTAGGAAAAGCATTGATTATGAGCTTAATACATCATTAACAAATCTTTATGAATTTATTAGGTATGCTGGCAACTAGGCCTTCCAAAAGGATGAACTCCTTTAGACATTCTTGAAAGATGCAGCTTATGTTTTCTCTAAAGCATTAGGAGTTCCTTTTGTCCCTTCGAATTAGGTAACTGTTGGCTAGTTGGCTTTAACATAGATGATAATAGCTATTCAGCAAACGGATGTGATTAGTTTAGAAAGGCTAAGGCTGTTTATGTGTTATAATGACTTTTTCTTTGCTGTTGATATCTTTTTACTAGTCTTCGCATTGTTCCAATACTTTTTTCTATTCTGATGGCTAATGGAAAGATACTGGCATATTGATATAAAATAGACGATATACATTGTCAAATATATAATAACTAGTAGTAAATGATATCTAAGGGAAGATTTATTGGAGATTTCTCAAAATAGTTGATTGCAATTCCTAAATTACTAGATAGTGATGGAAATATATTGGTTTATGTACTTAGTTATTACTCATAAAAGAGTTAATTGCTATTCTATTGTGTTTTCACAAAAGTATTTGTAGGTAATTGTTATTGATTATTGTGCTTCTAATATCCATCCTCTTTTAATGCTTGTTTCAAGCAAATATTATTTAATGCTTAAAAAGTTCATCTTATTTTATTTTCATCTTGTTAGAATACGTCTCATTAGTTGCTAATTTATGTGATCAATATAAAATGTGTCTAATCCTTTTTACACAGGATGCCGAAATGATTCCTTAATATGATATCAAAATTTTTCTTAATTGATGTGTGATTATTATGCAGCCCAAATATCGTTGATGCCCTATCAACATGCGTTGATGTTTTGCATTACTGAAACAGTTTTCTCACGAAAAGGCGTGGCTGGAAAATAGCTTTTGCTTTAGACAGTGGTGGACTTCCCAGCAATGGCGGCCAGGACAGCCTCAACGGGGGTGATACTCAAGGCTTTGGCCGGACTCGGTTGGGTCGGATAGCAAGTGCAGGCGGAAGACAGCTGTTGGAGAAGCTGAATACCGCTAGAAAGAACTTTCCAATGAAGATATTTCTCCTCTTGCTGGGTTTCTACACAGCAAATGCACTGGCTACGATTCTTGGGCAGACTGGCGACTGGGACGTGCTGGTTGCAGGTGTCGTGGTTGCTGCCATTGAGGGGATTGGCATGCTCATGTATAGAAAGCCATCCTCTCTGACTACTGGGAGGTTACAGTCTTTGGTGGCTATGATAAACTATTGGAAAGCTGGTGTTTGCTTAGGTCTCTTTGTGGATGCTTTCAAATTAGGTAGCTAGTCATCTTCTTCCATCCTTCAATGTTTCTCTTAGCTTATCCTTTGGAGGGTAGATTTTCCCAGTATTTTTTTTTTTTTGATAGTTGATTTTCCCAGTATTCATTATGCTATGAGCCTGTGATCCCCTATATCCTTTGATTCGAGGAAAAATAAAACACAATTACATATATGTAAATGTGTAAATTCACCCGGACAATTACTTTTAATTGTGCATATAATGAATGCTTAATGTGGTCATTTTGAGGGAGGGACTCCTTTGATCTAGTCTTTGAAGTTTTATGCATTAGAGCTTAGCCGTCTTTTACATGTAGGTATATTCATCTTATTTGCAGGATGCATTTTTTTTAAATAAATAAATATATATATATATATATATATAAGGACATAAACAAATAACCTAAGTCAATTGATCTAGTTGCTTTGCTTAGCTTGAGTTTAAAATTTATTGAGTTCTAAATGGTGTTCATTCTTGATTTGCTCATCTTTCCAACTCGTTAAATGAGTTCTGAAAGTTCTGTTTGGTAATATTTTTATTTATTATTTTTTTGTTTATACTTATAGAGTTTTTAAAGATTGATAATAAAAATATATTTGTTAAATTTGTTTTTATTTTCTTGTTTTTAAAAAAATAAAAATTTAAACAAAAAAATGTAAATAATAAAAAATATTTTCACTCTTTTTTTTTTAATTTTGTTATAAACATTTTACAATTTTAACACTTTGTCTATATTTGTTGTATTATACTAAAATGAATTATTTTATTCAAATATTTTATTAAACTAAAATTGTTTTTAATATATAATATAATTAATTTAATTTAATTTAATTATTAGTAAATAATACAATTAAAATAAAGAAATAATTAATTAAATTTATTTAATTAATTAATGTGAAATATATTTTATTAAATTATTTTAATAAATACTATAATCAAACGGCATTAATTTAATTTAATTTATTTATTAAATAAATTAAATTAATATGAAATAGATTTAATTGAATTATCTTTTAATAGCAATATAATTAAAATAATTTAAATTAACGAAAAATATGTTTTATTAACTTCAATTATTTTTTAAAAATTTAATAAAATTAATTATTTTATTAAATAAAAATTAATTATTATAAATAAAATTACATTTTAAAACGCTATTTCAGTTTTTATTTCAAGAAAAAAGCGACAAAAAAATGAAAAAGTAAAAAAATATAAATAGTTAAATATAAAAAAAAAAAAAAACCATGGTACCAGGCAGAAGTAAGCAAGTTTGAGATTGAAAAGTAATTACTATGAGACGTGAATATGTCCGGTTGAGGGTTTACATTTACCATGAGACGTGAATCTATCCCGTTGTGAGTTTTACCAAAGCACGAAGCACGCGGGAAAAGAAAAAAAAAAAGATTTACTAAACTCATTCAATCAAAAATCTGTTTTCTTGTAATCTATGCACTTTTACAAGCAGTAGTCTTTTGCAAAGACGCATTCATTTTAAAATTGACGAATCTAATAAATAAAAAATTAATTTAATCCATTATTATTATTATTATTATTATTATTATTTATGTCCCTACCAGTCGCCGTTCCTATTAGCATATTTATTGGAAGTGACTTCAATTTTTTTTTTTAAATTCCCTAGTTGTAGATTATTCTAATTATATATCCTAACATCTAGGATTTCTGTAAAGGAATACCCAAAAAACAAAAAAAGAAAAAGGTAAATATTTTAAAGTTGTCTCATTTTTAACCAATATTATTTCAATAAAATTTTGTAGTTTCAAGTAATATTTATTCCTAAGAACTCCTAGAATAACTCTATAATTATTATCACTAAAAGTGATAATTAAAAATGGACCCTAGTTTTATCAACATTGGAGCTTGAAATTTAGAAGTTTTCCTGAATAATTCTTTAATTTTGGTCACCCATTTATTTTTATTAGGGATGACAAGAGTGTAAAAATGTATGCATTTTATAATTCTTTTTATTTTTGCTACTTTCCAAAAATTGTAAAATTTATTTTTTTGATTTAATTTCAAATTCTTATGATTTTATAGGTTATTTTGTCTTCCCCCACCTTTCTGTTAACTTTAGTAGAAATAAATAATGTCTATCTTTAATTAGGCTTTTTATTCTAAGAAAAATAAATAGTGTACATGTTCTTACTAACTATAACAAAAATATTAAAAAAATGTAGCATTTTTATTTTTGATTTTTGTTATTGTTAGTAAAAATAAATCTGAGTTTTTACTAGACTGGATAAGTAAACTTTGTTGAGCCTCACACTAAGTAATTTTTATTATATATATATATATATATATATATATTTTGTATATTTAAATTCTAGGATTTTATTAGCTTTCTTGTTGTTGATTTTGATCAAAATAAATAGTGACCATCTTGGATCTTTTGCTGGTGAAAATTATGAAGTTATTTGAGAAGACTTTTAAATTTCAAATTCAGATCCATAAAATTTTTTTTGGTTGATGTTGGTAAAATTAGTGTATATCTTTAACTAGTTTTCTTAGTAGTCATAATCATAGAGTTATTCTAGGAGGCACCTTTGGATAAGTATAACTTGAAACTACAAAATTTTATCTAAAAATTAGTGCTCATTAGCTAAAAATAAGATAAATTTAGGATGTCTTCTAAAAATTCCTAGAATTTGGGATAAGTGTAACTTCGAATTATGGAATTGACCCAAAAAAAAAAAAAGAAATTCAACATTATTTATTTTTACTAAACTTTCAGAATTAAAATTTTTTATTTCTACTAAAATTAACAATGAAAAAAAGCCTATAAACTCATAAGAATTCAAAATAAAAAAAAAAAATTCTACAGATACTAACTTGGCTATTACAAATTTTGCAATTAATAGGTTTAATGATAATACAAATTTATTTTCACTGGGGAAACAAAAATATAAAAATAGTGTCCATGTCACCGCCCGAATATCAGGGAACTTGGAGGTGGAATGAAATAGGGTAAATGGATCTAATAAGGATAAGAGTTTTTTTTTTTTTTTTTATAAAAATATTTCTCAAACTATCTATCTTTTTTCTATTTCGTTTGCACCTATTATATTCTCGAACTATTCAGTTCTGTTCTATTTGGTCCAAATACTAACTCCATCCATTAAAATTAGCAGGAAAATTATCATGTGTGGGTCATGTGACCTTTTTTATCCCCATCCCAAAGGAATAATAGTCAATTTATATCTATTCCTCCCATCTAGTGCAAAAAAGTGTATGTTTTCTTCCAATTGTTAGTTGTTGTTATATGATAATAATTTTTTTTAATTTAATAGCAAATCATAATTTCCAAAACAATTATTTTTAATTTTAAAAATATTTATTTTTATTTTAATAATAAACCAACTTATAATTTTTATTTACATTAATAAGTATTATTTTAATAATAAATAATTATTTATAGAAAAGAATACCATAAAATTATTGTTAAGTAAAAAATAATTTATTAAAGCAAATTTAAATTTATTTATTAAAAATAATTATTAATTTATTTAAATAAATCATTTTAATCGTGAATTATTATTTTAAGATTGTCATTATACAGTAGCAACTAGTAATTGGAGAAAAATATACACTCTTTGGCACCAGATAGGAAGAATAGACATGGATTGACCATTATACCTCTGTGGTGGGGTGAAAAATGTTACCTGACTCGCACATGACAATTTTTTCATTAACTTTAATAGATGGAGTTAGTGTTCGAACTGAATAGTATGAAATAAAATAGTTCGAGGATGCAATAGATGCGTTTGATAATTTGACGACGAAATAAAAAAAAAGAGGGATAGTTTGAGGGATATTTTCATAAAAAAACTCTAAAGATAATAGTATTTTCAAATCTAAGTCAAGTCATAATGCATAATTGAAAGTCAAATGCAACATTTCAATATTACATAATAATAATATTAGGTAATTCAGAGTAAAACTAATACGTCCCAAGTTCGAGTTCAAATAAAACAGTAGTCTGAATATAAATATTACATTCATTCTAAAGATAATAATTTAAAACATAATAAGTTTAATAATTTGAATACCCACAAGCTAGATATTTATTCAAACGATCCAATAGTCTAGCTAAACTACTTTGCAGGATTATTCTCTTACATCGTGAACAAAACTAGCTTAACAATCAAAACCTTCTAGGTGCCTACATCTAGCAGGCATGGTAATATATTGAACCGGATCATGACTAAGTGGCATAACTTTTATGTAATAATTAAATATCATAGAATTTGAATAATATAATTGCATAGTAACATGTCATCATAATCACAACACTTAACAATAAATATCCGAGAATGTTTACTCTTATGTGTATTTGTTGCTCTACATTAAATATTTATATTTGTAATTCTATGTCACCTTGAAATCGGTATCACAGTTGCAATGATCTCATATTTATATCTTTATGGTCTTACGATCAACACTTGTAGTGGGATTGGTTTTAGGTAATTTTTTTTTTTATATTTTAGCATTTTTAAATATTTTAAGAAATTTATAATGACGGATGTAAATAAATCAAATGTAGACCTTCCATGTACTAACCAACAAAGGAAATTTTAGTCACAAGAATATAAATAAAGGTTCGCTAGGGAAAAATTCATAGGTTAATCACAATTCTACCTTCTAGTACTCCCAGTTTTAGAAACTAATGACTTTATGGGCTTCACCTTCAAGTATATCGTTGAATGTCACTAACCATAAACTTAGCCGTCATGATTGGCTACCTAATTGACCAGGTTAAAAGAGGGCACCACCTCTATATATACAATGAGAATTCTATAAGTTATTATATTTGTTTAATTAACCATTACTACCTGCCCCTAACCTTATTGCCAAAATAATTTCCTAATAAGCCATTCCAATGTTCCATACTACCTGGTAATATCTAAAAATATTTTTAATATAATCTTACAAAATCTATATACTAACAAAAATAACACAATTTTAATTTTGATAAAAATATATTTCACCACTTTTTGGTACTCATGTGATGATACAATTTCACAAAAATCTCTTTTGATATATAAGAAAAATTTGAAAGTATTTTTGTAAAATCACTTTTTCTATCTTTATTAAGTAAAGCATAAGTTTTTGTTTCATTTTTTCTTTATTTTGTTCCTTCCCAAACTTTTTAGCAATTAAGAATGGTTTCTTATAATGTTATTCCTATATATAATCTAGGAATTTTTTCTCTACCCAAATGTTTTTATAATATATGACAATAGACAATTATTATGCTCGTTCTTCTATGGCTAGATACATATTATTTAGGTTTAGATATATCACATTAGTTGCTACATGGAATTTGGTAAGGTTTTCTCTTTTAGAAGAGGGTTTGTTCTTCTTTTACGCATACTTCTTTCGTATAACTAGATTGAAATTCTTGTTTGATATTGACATCTTCAAAAGTTTTTTTCAATAATTGTTTAGTCTTTGGATCTACATCTAAAGTATTTAATTCTCCTATTTTTCTTGTTCCTAGTGTTTTATCTAGGTTTAAAACATTATACTACTTTCTTTTTAGTCCATCATCTATTCCAGGATTTACTACTATTTTAGTTTCAGGTTCTGAGCCATTATCTTCTTATGCTTCTTCTAATTCATTTGAGTCTCTCATAATGCTTCTTGTGTAAATATTCTTGTTTTGAATTTTCAAAATCAAAATTTATATAGAAAACGCATTCCTAATTTCAGAATAATTTTGATGCTAATTATGTTAGGGATTAGACTAAAAGACATGCTTTTCTTATGACTTAAATATATTTTTAGTTATTTCATTTTATTTAATATCTACATGACCAATATTTGCTTGGCATTATTTAATTGATGAGTGTACATGTGTTTCTTATTTTATATAGTAAATGATCTAATGTGTAGAGTACGACTTTTACAAGAAAATTAGATCATTGGTTTTTATAGAATATAAGTTTGTTGTTCATAGTTTTAGATAGAAGTGAACATACCATCAGTGGAACTGTAGAACATAATTTTAATAGGTCTATCTTAACTATTAGAAATGGTGTAGTTTTTATTGCTTATATTAGTATAATTTGTGTATTGAACTAAATCGTTTACAAGTAATTATTTTGCACCAACTATATTAAACAATTAATATGTCGTAATTATTGTAAATGCTTATGCTTTTAATCCTAATATTATTATTAGATACATATAGGTAGTTTTTGTCATTTTAATTACTAGAAGGGTGAGATTTATTATGGGTCAATAAATTCAATGAGTTGGGCGATGAACTTATTTATATAGTAGATATTTATAATTGATGGAATCCATGTTCTGGCATACAAATTAATGATACCCATTGAAAAGGTTTATAAATTTTGTTCATATCAAACTTTGTCAATGAAGTTTGAATAGGATACATCAAATAAATTAAGTAAAATTTTCAAAGAATTTAATATGTCAATCAAATTAGGTTTTTAGTAATTTAATTTAATTGGTGAATATTTTTAATCTTAATGTGGAGAGATATATAAATATAAATTACTTGAAATTTAAAATTTAATTCATATATGATAGAGAGTGCAATTATAGTTCTTTCGTAGTTTGAATTGTAGTATAGGCAAAGAATGATTGATTTCGATTAGTTTAGGAGTCCTTATTAACGAAAAAGCCTAACTTATATTTATCATATGGTTCCTATAGAAACCCCTATATATACGCACTCTCATAGGCAACTACATAAAGATTCTTGTGTGTCTTCTCAGTTTAAGAGTTATATAGAGAGAAATTCTAGCAGTGGTAGAATTCACTGTCTTTGGAGCAAGGTGTGTCTGAGGAATTCTATATAAGATTAAAGGTAATCTTTGAGTGTTCAGCATGGTTCTAAAAAGTGGCATTACGTGATGGTAACGGTCGTTACGTGACGAAATCAGCTCCTTTTGAGCTCGTTAAGGCCATATTATGTTTAGTGAAACGACCATCACACTATAATGGCATGTTACGGCCACGTAACACTCGCTACGATGGTGTAACGTGTAGTGTAACACCAGAGTAACGACTCAATCAAACCAAAAAAATCAACAATAGAATAATAGACAAAAAATCTGAAAAGAAAAATCAACAAAAACTGAAAAGTAGAAGCTTTATTCAACATAGATTTGAAAAAATCAACAGAGCTCTCATTCAAAATCTGAAATTAAAGAAGTGCTTGGTCTTTTGCTAAATAAAAAATTGTGAGAAAGAGAAAAAAATCATCTACTTCTACTGTTCTAATCTTTCAGATCGAACCAAAAAACTTCACCTATTCGTCTTGTATCGGCTCATATTTTAGTTTCATCTTCATTTGACTCCGATTTTAGTAGTCGAAAAGGTATCAGAGGGTTTAGATCTTGATATCATTTTTTCTTTCGTAAATTTTTTTCCTTTCTTCTTCCATAGATAATTGTTACAAAACTTATGACTTTGAAACAAATTTTTAGAGAGAAATTGAAGCGGGCTGTTGAGGGTATTTGAACCAGTGGAGAAGACGAAGCGTTTGGAAGAAGGAAATGAACTAAGGAAGAAAGAATTGCGGGTTTCTTGGGCGGCTCATTGGTAAGTTAATAAGTATATATATAATTATAATATATTAATATTATTGTAATATATAAGAAGGAAGTGGAAGACAAAGTGTCTGGAAGAAGGGATTTTTTATTTTTTTATTATCTTTGGAAGAAAGAATTGTGGGTTCCTTGGACAGCGAGATGCTTCTGTTGGTAAGTTCATAAGTATATATATATAATTATAATTATAATATATTAATATAATTATAATATATAAGAAGGAAGTGGAAGAGGAAGCGTTTGGAAAAAGGAATTTTTTTTTTTAATCTTTGGAAGAAAAAATTGTGGGTTTCTTGGGTGGCGAAATGGTTCTGCTAGAAGGAACTCTTTCTTTTTTTTTATATTTTTTTAACATATTAACTAAAATATTAATTAAATATTATTATAATATTAGTATTATATTAATATAATTAAATATAATTATTGTAATTAATTAAATTTAATTTAAAATTTTAGCCATAAAAAATATAACACCAAAATGTTTAAATTTTATATTTTGATGATACAAAATAATTAAATAATATAATATTAAATTTTATTTTATAGAATAACAATGTCATGTCAATCAAATATTAGGGGTAATGGCTGTGGTGCTATTCCAAGTGGTGGTGGTGATGACACTTCTAGGCTTAATCCAAGTGATGATATTAGTTGGGAGTTTGCAACACCTATTAGCACTAGACATGACGTGAAATGCAAATTTTGTGAAAAAATTATTAAAGGGGGCATTACATGTGTGAAAGAATGTTTGACAGTAAAAAGAGGAAATGTAGCACTATGTGGGGGTGTTTCTAAGGAAGTGAGAGAGGAAATGATGAAACATTTGAAAGATGTACAAAAAAAGAATGATAAGGCAAAAAGAAAAGATGAACTAGAAACACAATTGAGGGATGATAGTTGTGGTATTTATTTGTGAGAAGATGAGGATTTTGACTCAGAATTAGCATATGCAAAATATAGAAGTAGACAAGATCATCAAGATTGGATAGAAAGAATGAGAAGTGTGGGGAGTTGTGGTAGCAAGGGTGAAATTAGACATGGATTGACACGAGGAAGAAGTGTATATGATGTTGGTGGTAGACAGATGAATTGGATTGATCATGAGTCACTTGGAGCTAAGTTGAGAGAAATGGATATTTCACTCCAAAACAGTAAAAGTTAAAAACATCCCAAGCTGAATTTTAAGGGATTAAAAATAGTAAGAGAAAATTTGGGTAGAGTCATATCCAAATTTATGTTTTTTAATGATATTTTCTTTTGGGCTATAGAGTTAGAATATGCTCAGCCTATGTTTTATATAGCAGCAGAGTACGGGAAAGAGTGAAGGTTCCTACTACATATGAGATTTTAGAGGTTTACTTGTCTAAGGAGTATGAAGAGATCAAATAATAGATACACTCATTTGAAGGGATTTGGAAGGAGAGGGGTGTTACAATCATGTGTGATGGGTGGATTGGACCAACACGTGATCACATAATTAATTTTCTGGTGCATTGTAATAAAGGAACAATATTTCACAAGTCCATTGATGCATCACATGTGAGCAGTAGGATAGCAGAATACTATTTTGGGTTGTTATATTCTGTGGTAGGGGAAATTGGTGAGTCTAATGCGGTTCAAGTTGTGACTAATAATGAGGCATCTTTAAAAGCTGCGGGCCACAAGTTGATGCAAAAAAGACATCACTTGTATTGGGGTCCGTGCAGCATTTCCACGATATCGTTATGATCAATTAATGGGACTTGGCCGGAAAGTGTTCTTGCCCTGCATGTGTTGCATATTATATTGATTTGATGCTACACGATATTTCAAAAAAGAAAAGTATAGCAAAAGTCTTGGATATATCAAAATCTATCATGACTTTTATTTATAATTATACAACTGTCTACCACATCATGAAGAAGTTCACTGGGGGAAGAGAATTACTTCGTATTGCTATCACTAGATTTGCAACAAATTTCATTACACTTGAAAGTATAGTGAGATATAAGCAGGAGTTGAGAAAATATGTTTACATTAGAAAAGTGGAGAAGATCAAAATGGGCTAGGTCAAGAAGTGGTACAGAGGTTGAAGTGAAACAAATAATTTTAGATTCTGAGATTTGGAAGAAGTTCAATGATATAATTAAAGTATATGAACCCCTTGTTAAGGTACTAAGGTTAGTGGATGATGATGAAAAACCTACCATGAGTTTCATATATGAGGCAATGGATAGAGCAAAATTGGCAATTGAAAATAATTGTTGCTGCTATCAAGAATATTGGAAGATAATTGATAGTCGTTGGCCTTCACAATTACATCACGATTTACATGCAGCTGGTATATTTTTTTTATAAGTGTCTTTTTTGTTTTTTCCTTAAATCACATGTTATTCATTTATTTTCTTATAGTAACTTTTTTTTTTTACATTTATATCTATGGCAGGATATTTCTTGAATCTCCAATTTCAATATGGGACTCAATCTCTCCCTGATGTTTTAATGGAAGTGTTAAATGGAACAAAAAATGTAATCACAAAGTTGGAACCAGTATTAAAAAATTAAAATTCGGCCATGAATTAGGTGAGTGACAATTATTTTATTTGTTTACACAAAAAATTAGTTAATTTATATTTATGATTGAAAATCACTTACTAAACTTTCATATTTTATAGTTACTTATCTTTATAGATAAATAGGACTCATTTGGTAAATCTGTGGCTCAAAGATCCGTAATGAGGACTAACTCAGGTAAACACATTTAAAATTTTACTCGTTACTATGTTAGTATATTTAATATATTTGTTGTTATACTTTTATCCCATACTAATTTAAACTTATTTATATTTTACAGCGGAGTGGTGTATTCTTCATCGTATAGCTGTTAAAATTTTTAGCCAAACAATGTCTTCCTCAAATTGTGAAAGAAATTGGAATACATTTAGCCTAATCCATAGGTTAAAGTATATAAAACTTTACGAATTAGTTTTTGTTCATTGCAATATGAGGTTGAGGATGAGGCATAAAATGAGGAGAAGCTAACCAGAAATTGACGCTAGCTTCAATCCAATCAATTTGAACTATATTTTTGAGGAAGATGACCCACTGAATCAATGGTTAGAAGAGAAAGAAGTTCGCTTATTAGACATAGATGAAGATTTTCAGTTAAGAATACATCAACTTATTGATAGTGGTGATGTCGACCCCCTATCACATGATGCTCATGGTGTAAGCTCTAGTCTAGGTCTCGGTGATGAAGACAGTTGCTTGAGCCCTCCTAGTGGTGATAGTGGTGGTGATGATGGTGGTGATCATGAGATCCCAGAACAATAGAAAGTAGAAATGAGAATGTATGATTTTAGGGATGATGAAGAGGTAGGAGAACCTGTACCAATGCCTCCACAGCATCCATTTCATATGGAGGAGTCTCAGGAAAGGAGAGAACAATCAAGACGAAGTAAAGGGATACAACAACATGAATCAGAGGGTTCTTCTAATGACATTTTTTAAAGTTTTGGAGGGGTTTCACTTGGTGAATCTTCACAAAGAAGTGGTGGTGAGTCATCATATAATTCACTACATCTATATAGTACTTTTGACCCTTACAGCTACCCTCCTCAATATCCCCCTCAATATACCTCTCAATACCTTCCTCAATTTCTCCATCTTCCTGGTGGGTATTAATTTTACAATGACAACACCACGTCTAATAGTACGGAATGGGATGATAATTCTCAAAAAATAACTGAGCTTGCATGATATTCATTTTTGTGGTGACTTATGTGGCAACATCACTTGTTTCATCTAATTTATGTAAGTTTTATTATTCTGACTTTATTTTTTGTTTAGTTTTTTTTTTAAATGAACTATATTATTGTTTTATTTCTATGACTACTTATTTATTAACCAATGGATTATTTTCTTCTAGATTGATATATTACTTTACTTTAGTAGTTGAACATTTATTATTGTGTTAATTATTATATAGGTAATAATTTAATATATATGCGCAAGTGCATGTGCACGTGCTTATTTCATGTAGATGTCTAAAAAAAGTAATATTTATATACGACATTATCGATTAATATAAAATTATTAAACAACACTAATAGTTTATATTTATACATTTTAATTGTTAAAACATCAAAAACTACTCAGTTGAGGTAAAATGTGAATTTGAAAAAAATTCACACTTCTGGTTTCCGTTTATGTTACGTAACATATGTTACAACTTGAGTTTGCATTACCACGACCATTACCCTTACGACACCCGTTATCGTTTTTTAAAATCATGGTGCTCAGAATTCATAATTTGTGTCTTTGAGTATTCAAAATTGACAATGTGTCTTTGAAATCTTATTAGAATGATCTCTCAAGTGTGATCTATATATCATATAACTAGATCACATCGATAACTATTTTGGTATCATCTGCACGTATTACAACAAGGTTAAGGGTTTTTTTTTTTTTTTTACATTTCCTTTCAAATTATAATGAGTTTACATTTACTTTAACAATTTATCTCTGTCTTTTATATCATTTTCATCATTATATCTACATTTTCAATATTCTAATAATTTTTTTGTTAGTTTTGAAGTTTTTATAGATTTTTGCTTTAGTAGTTTGTTTTACTAACAATATTTCATACCTTTGTAAAGATCAAAATTTTATCATATTAAATTGTTTGAAGTGTATTTATTTTGCTGGAATAGTCATAATGACTATAAATTCTTACAAGGTTGTTGTATTTGCATAGGCATTATTTGTGTTGGCAATCCTCAAGCAAAAAGTCTATTTGTAAGTTTTTATTTGTAGAGTTTAGAATGTCACAATGTCATCCAACCATAGTAACAAATTCGATTTTTAGGAATTATTTGGCGAGACGAAAAATTCGTAATTCAAGAATTATTCAGGATAGTTTGGAAATAAGTTTGAAAAATTTCTGTGTGACACCCAAATTCATTAAAAAAATCAAAAATAATTCGGTGAAATATATCATTAATTTTTTTTATAGCCATAACATTTTCTAACAATTAATAATTTTAATGAGCTAAAAAATAAGATGCAATTTTTTTTATTTAATTTGAACTAAAATTCATAACATCCTAAAGAATAAAATGACATGCTTAGTAATTAAAAGAAAATCAGTCAAAAGTTATACAACTTTGTCTACAAACAAAATAAACTAATATTAAACTTAAAGAAATAAATTATTCTATTCTAAGGGAAAAAAAATCATCTACAGTATTGGGCTTTAACTCTTCACTTCTTGAGTCAGATGATAATGATACTCCACTCTTTTTTGATATTTCATCTTCAAAATCAAAGTTTTCATTTAATATTCAAATGGATTGATATCCTCAAGAGAAATAGGTGTAAAATCATTATTTTCTTTGCAGCTTGTTTTCTTTTTCATGTGTAAGTTCATCCATATGTAAACCACATCATGAAGTCTTTTAGGCTCTAGGCAATTTCTTTCTTTCTTTATTTTTTTTTTTTTTGGTTTGAGTAGTCTCAAAAGTGCTCCAATTCCTCTCACAAGCTGAAGTACTACATGGTTGGCTAAGAATTTTGATAGCTAACTTTTGAAACATTGGAGTTTAAACCCCAAATAATTCCGACCATATTCTTTTTTTCTTCAAATTAAATAATAAAAAATTTAAAATTAGGAAAATATAAGATTAGTAGTCTAATAAATAAATACAAAATTATAAAAAAATTATATAAATAATTACAAGTTAAAAAACTAAACGACTTACTTGATGTGTATCACGAAGGCTATTTATTGCAAATTCACTGAAATGATAGTCTTTCGATCTTCAAAATTCAAAAAACAATTCTTTTTAGAGCTGGTTTAGTTTCCTAGTCCATAGTCGCTTTCTTTAAATAATAGAAATATAGATTCAGAATTGTTGCCGCTATGTATAAGTCAGAAGATATATTTTTTTTGATCTATCATTAATTATATTTCGAAATGGTAAAAAATTTTTAACATTTTTCCCATATATAAAAATATTTTATAAATTCCTTTGGCTTGTTAATCACCTCATATAGATATCCTATAATTGATCGATCACCATAAACTATTCTTAAAATTTCAACAAGAGGTTCAACCATACTTATTATTTCTTTTCCTCATAACCAAAAATTGTCACCGTAAATTATGTTAGATACTTCATTTCCATCCCCAGTTTTGCATTGTGACATATTTCTCTACTCATTTGATGCAATCATAAATCTTAATTTCTCTTCTTCTGTCAAAATTCTTTCAAGACAAATAAATTAAGTTGCAAATATAGTCATACCTAACCTTTTTAATTCTCTTCTATGTGTCAAATCTAGCACATGTTAACACTTGCAAATAAATTTAGCAATCTTTCGAGAATATTCTATAATAGGATTCACTTATGGAAGTCCATCAATATCTTCAAGCATAAGATCCAAACAATGGGTAATACAAGATGTTTTTGAAATATGAGTGTATTTTTGTTCAATCAAGTATCTAGCTAAAGTATAATTTGACGCATTATTTGAAACAAGTTATATCACATTCTAAGTCTAACCTCTTTAATCCTAGTTGATATAAAATTTGTAATGTAATCACCAGTTTTCCTTACTCTAACCATATACACTAACTTCAAGAAAACTACTCCTTTTGGACAAGTTGCCAATAAATTTATATGTGATCTTTTTCATCCATTGGTCCATGAATCTGACATTAAAGTGCAATTAGTATTAGCCCAAGATTCTCTAATTGATCTCACATATTCAGTTGCTTTTTCTTTTAAACCCACCAATATCTTTGTTCTCTCTGTTTCACTACTTGGAGGTACATAATCAGGTCCATATTCAACAACTTTGATCAAGGCTAGTTGAAATTTTTCATTTTGTAATACATTGAATGCAATATTATTCAGAATCATTGCTTTTACCAGAGCAAAGCCATCAATTTCCTTCTTTTCTTTTTTAACCATTGACTCATAGTTTTTTGCCCACCTCGCAAGTTTTGAAATCTTGAGTTTCAATGCTTTGATGATATGCTAACAATGAATTTAAATGCTTGATTGATTTCCCAACTGTGTCAAATGTTCTTTGTCTTTTGTTCTTTATATCTTCAATAGCTTTCTTTGCAAATTTACAAGTTTCATTACTAATAGCTAGACATGGTTTTCACATCATTTCATGTAATTTTTACAAGATGATATTTGATGCGTGTAATTCCTCCCACAAATATCTCATCACAAAACTCACAAGGAATTCTTTTTCTATCATCTGTTTCATACTTTCTATATTGGATCTTTCTCTTGTGGCATTTTGACACTTGTAAAATCCATCAAAATGAAACAATAAATAGTTAAGACAATTAACATTATAATTCCAAAAAAAATATAACTAACTAATTCATGATGCTTTTAATAATTGTAAGTTCTATATTTATTATTAATATATGCAAGCATAGACGACTATTTTATGTAAATTTAAAAAATACTGTAATAAATTATTTTTATCATATACATAAGTATAATTGATTATATATTTATATGTAGTGGTAGAATTTTATAATGATATATTATATTTTGTTTAATAAATTTGAGCTATGGAGTCACAAATTAATTTAAAAAATAATAATAAACAAATAATTAATTAAATAACAATATATTGCTAAACTTAAAATAATGATACATATTTAATGAAATTATGGATAGAGTAATTCTTTCATAAATTTGTATTTTGAATTTACAAGACAAAATACAAGTCTTGAAAGTCAAACAAATTAATATACTTTTCAAAGACACACTCATAAATTACATTATATATCATATATGTGTACATATATATTATTCAAAATAGCATATAAATATTATATTATATATCATATATGTATATATATTAATCAAAATGATATATAATTGTTATATTATGTATAATATTATATATTATATATGTGTATATATATTAATTAAAATAGTATTATATAATACTTTGGTTGTGCCGCTATTGATTGAATTAAAGTTGAAAAGATTGTGGTTCAAATTTCAATTTGAAAGTTGAAACTTAAAAGAATTAAACACCTTGGCCTTGGATTCCAATGCACAGCCACACTGAAGATTTTTTTTTCTTTTTTCGTCATTAGTTAGTTAGGTTGATAGGAGTCTAGGACTTATATTTAAAGTGTATTAGATTTAACTTTTAGGCTTTTGTTCTGAGGCTTGGGTCGAGCACTGAAGTGTTGAAAACTTTATAGAAAATTTCATGCATTTCGCGATTTATTCGCTGATTTCATGGGTTCTGTCAAAACCACATGATTTTTTTCATTATCTCGTGATATGATCGGATTTTTTATTCTCTATAAAAACTTGCGAATATATTGTGATATTTTGAAAAAAAAAATCACAGAATTCTGTTACAATGCATCCAACACATCATGAAATTCAAGTCAAGGGTTTCGAATATCACCAAAGAGTATTTGGACACTTCATTATTTCATTAGAAGGTTGTTTGAGTGAAGATTTCAATGATTAAAAGTGTGAGAGTTTTTAGAACTTGAATGAGAAAAAATTTGGTTGCCCAATGCACTTTGCAAGTAGGCCCTGCTTGCAAGCTGCCAGCCAAGTTTGCCAGCAAAAAATTGGTATACTTGGTAAGTAGGTCATTGGCAAGTCGCGCCTCTGAGCTACCAATGAGATGCTTGTGAGGTTTGATGGGATGTCACCTCTATTTTTCTATACATCATTAGGAATTGTCTCATCTAAGAGTCTACCCGCTTTGAATCTGCACCCCACTAACTTTTTCTCTCCATCTCTAGAAAAAAAAAACTTTTTGTACTCTGTCTTTCACTCCATGATTTGTATTGTGAGGGCAACCGCGAAAGTCACTGAATGGCTTGAGGAATAGTTTCACAAAAATGGAGATGAACTAGAGTCTTAGTTATAGCAGTAGGCATCTGATCTTTGCCTTATCCGAATCTATCTACATTGTCTCAGCTCGTGTAAAGAGGTATTTTTTGGTTTTGTTTTGTTTTTTTTATTTTTTTTTATTTTTGGGCTTTTCTTCACATAAAAATATTTTCAAACATTCCGTAGGCCCTAAGCGCTTGCCCTAAACTTGATCCATTATTCCTTTTGACAGCAAAAACACAAAAGAGGTCATCAAACCTAGAATATTCAAGCTTCTTTACATATATTTTTTTGGAAAACTATATTGGTTCTTGAATCTCATAACGAGGGTAGTGGTCTAGATTGGGATAATGCTTCTATTACAATTGGAGCAGATTAAAGTTTCAAGAAAGGATGTGAAGATCTAAATCAAGTAGATCAATAGAAGTATTAACTGGAAAAATTTGTCTTCTCTTGGGTAAGATCCTTGTAACATTTAATTCATAGTGAAGTTTTAAAATCTAATTTGCGTTAAGAAAATGGGGTTTTTTTTTCCTTAATTTAAAGAGTTTTCCTAGTAACAATCTTAGGTGTTCTTGTGGATTGTTTGCTTGTTTTTTATTATTAGATCAATAAACCCTACCATATATTCTCAGAGCGACATTTGTAGATCTAAATGTGAGTTATTTGTTTCAACCTTTTATATTGGGTATTTGCAAAGATTTTGCAATTTCATATTGTATTTTCCATTCTATTTATAGTACCTATTAACTTATACATACTGTCCAGTATGAAATTTAAAAATCTAGCTATCTTTAAGATTTTAACTTTTTTTCCTTTTTTTTAACATATAAAAATCTTTTTAATACTATTAACTATTTTCAATTGTTTATAGTGAAAGAATCTCAATCAAAGTGCAAATTTGACTTAAATGGTCCTAAAGACACCTAACTGTTTAGAGATCAATTAATGTTAGTCTAATCTTCTAGACAAATGATCTTTTACTTTGCAAATGACTTTTAGTACTTTTGAGCGAATATATGTAAGAGAAGTATTTTATAAGGTAAAGTTCACAACAATGGGTTAAAAAAAATTTTCTTTTCTTTTTAATGAAACTTCCAAAAATATGAGAACAGGTAGGTATACATTCCTCCAAACCTAAATGGAAGTCACTGCAATTCTCCCTTAATATAAATATGATTTAATAATATTAAACAAATTATTTGATTTTTTAATATATAATATAAACAGATGTTAAACTAGGTAAGTCCAAACCTTAATAGTTTTTTACCATTGAACCTGAGCTCATATTTTTTAGGCCACCCAACTAACAAGCTTGAACTTGGCTAAGCTAATAGGTGATAGATTGAATTGGATTACAACAACACTTGACTCGACTTAGTTCATATGCAACTCTAGATGTGGTAACATTAGATATTGTAAGACAGTCTAACTCTAATATTGAGAAAATATTATAATACAACACAACACAACACAACACACATATATTGGCAAGGAGTTAACACTATTTAATTAAATTAAAAAGTAACTTGTTTGTTTGACATGTTTATTAAATTTTAAATATTTTAAAATTTTCAAAGAGAGCCTAAGTCACAAAATTACAAATCAAAATACGGCCTTAACCATGTTATCAACCCTACAACGAGTTGTCAATCCACTGTGTTCCAACCCTGCCAACCACTGTCCCCATCGATCAATTTCTCGCCCCTTTTTTGTTCCCACAGTATGCGTATTGTATTAGCGCGTGTATATATATATATATTAATATATATTCTGGCAGCTTGCATTGCATATAGATTGACACTTGTTTCCTTTCATTCGCCATTCCATAGCATTACCCAGCTCCAACTGTCTGCAATAGATTATAAATCAAGATATTGATATATACACAGGCATAGATACATATAGAAGAGACGATAGAACTATGATGGTGGGCGAATTGAGGTTGTGTTTATAAGAGCGAGAGAGAGAGAGAGAGAGATTTATTATAGAAGAAGAAATGACGAATTTGTATGTGAAAGTAGTGCCGCCGATGGATCTGAACAGGAACACGGAGTGGTTCACATACCCCGGGGTGTGGACGACCTATATACTCATCCTATTCTTCTCCTGGCTTCTCGTCCTCTCCGTCTTCGGTTGCTCCCCCGACATGGCTTGGACCATCGTCCATCTCTCTCATTTTCTTGTATGGTCTTCTTTCTTTAGACCCTCTATCTGTCTATATATATGTAGGCTTGAGAATGGGTGGGGCTTAATTAGGTTTTGCTTGCATGATTTTGATTCTTTTGTCTTCTAATTGATACTTGATTGCTTGATCCCATCTACTACTGATTTTTTTTCCGCGTTATAATAGCGAAGTTTGATATGTAGTTAATGTGTGGTTGATTAATACTAGATTGTGTTAGTTGTTTTATTATTATTATTTATTTATTTTTTTGGTAGAACTTTTCAGTTAAGCTTTTAGGAAAGCTGAACATAAGAATCCTAGTGCTACAGATTAAGTAAATTGAAATCAGGGATTGGAGGGAAAATTGGTTAAGAGCTGAGTATAAAATTCACTAATCATTTTTGTTGTTTCTTCTCTATTTTTATGGGAAAAGAGAATTGGTATGAATGCCAGTTAGAAGAAATGTTTGGGCTGCAAAGTTGCCAAAATATTGTGTGTTGAACTAATCAGTGTTTTAATGGACATTGGTTGGCATAATGTACAAACCCCATATTCTTCTAAATCTGCAATAGCATATTGATAGATTCATGAATGTTCATGAGTTTGATTCTCTTTTTGCACTCTGTCAAGGTGTCTTTGCACTTATGTCCTGTATTTGACTAATGTTAACATTTTCCACTTGTTTCTTTTAGGTCACATATCACTTCTTTCATTGGAAGAAGGGGACATCATTTCCTGATGACCAGGGTATCTACAATGGGCTAACGTGGTAGGAGCAAGTGGATAGCGGCAAGCCGCTTACTCACAATAGAAAGTTTCTCACTGTTGTACCTGTGGTCCTGTGAGTAATATTCCATTACACAATCCTTTTAAAGTTGGATATTGAATGTAAATAAGTTATAGACTCTTTCTTTGTAGTATTCCTATGATGAATTCATATTGGTTGAGAAGGTGCATTTTCATTTTAGCAATCTCTGTTTGCCTTCTAAGACGAAAAGTAAAATTATTCTTCAGCCTTATAAGATGATTCCAAATGATTGTTTAGATTACACATTAGTTGTATTAACCTTCATTTGATTGGGAGCAAATCACTTGCCATTCTAGTCCTTGTGGGGTTGTTTATAGTACCTAAAATGCATAATGGACCCTATTTCTCACAATTTTATTTGCCTAATTACTGTTTTATTTGTTGTTTTCTAAGTTCTGATTTGTTTGTTATATTTAGAACATGTAACACTTATATCATGAGTCTTACTTTAAGTCGAGGCTCATGAAAAATGCCTCAAAATGCCTATACCATGGGAGCAATGCTGGACTGTTGCTTCATAAGGTGTAAGCTTGTCTATGGGGAAGGTTCTTTTCACTTTATTCTTGCCATTTTTTGGGTGGATTTGTTTGAATAAGCTTTCTTATAGTTATACAACATGTGTAGGATTTTTCCAATCCATTTAGATTTCAATTTATGGGAAGAGTGCTCTAGAAAAGAAATGGGCATCCAAAAAAAGACAATTCTCTCTTTCTTTTCTTCTTACTGTAGTTTGTTTATGTATTTTTATATTTTGCAAAGTAGAATAGGATTGTATCACTTGTCAAGAATACAAAGGAAATGGTTCTTAACATTTTTGGGAAATATATGACATTTGCTGGCATTGTTCTCCCTAACTTGGGTAATGTATTGTTGAACCTGATTGTTTTGATTTGGCATTCTTCTAACAGTTTTTGTATCACCATTTCTTAAAATTATGTTAAACCCATATAAGTATATTATTGATGGACTGCAAAGCTCATTCAGTGCATTGTGATACCATGTACGATGTATCTAATGTTGACATTCTGGGAATACTAGTTTGTAGGAGGAAATATAAAATGATGAACTACTTAACAATTGTTACTCTTTTTGAACCTTTTAATTATAAAGTTTTATTGTTCATATGTCTTCAATTTTTTGCTTCAATTGCTTGATGTATTATTATGTTGTTGATTTGTTAATTTTTCCTCAACTGAAAATGTAAGTTTTCCATAAATGATAATTGGGCCCACTGTTCACGCATCAAATTAATATGACTTGACTTTAAGAATTGACATGAAATTTATTAGTGATGAGCTCTTTTTTTTTTTTTTTTTGGCATGTTATGCAAGTTGTGAAAGGTCTTCTAGAGTTGCATGGTTATTTGGTAAATTCTTAAATCAGTTGGTTGATTTAGTCAAAATTTGCTTGTTTATTCTGTTGCATATAGTTAGAAGATTGAATAAGCCTGATTTTCAATTTTTTTGGTGTGGGTATGTGATCTTTTGTTTCTATAGTAGTCAAAAGTTGAACTAAATAGTGGTAGTGGTATTTTTTTGTCTGCACCTGCTTATCATTCCTGTGAAATATAAAATCTTCTTTCGTCAGATATGAACTAAATTCTGATTTGTTCAAATTTGTGTTTCAGGTTACATAAGAACTTAAGAGTGATCAACTGATATAGGTTGGATCATAAATTTGTTCCATTAGTATAATTATTTAATCGCATGTCATTATTCTTAACAGGTTGCCTTTTCTATGTGCTTTAAGTGAAAAATATTATTTCATGTTGTCTATGTGAGACATTGTGAAAGCCTAATCTAGTAAATGGCACACACCTAAATATAATACTACCAATGTTATACTAGTTTGCATGGGTCATGTTTGTGTGCTATCGTTTACACCTCCTTAAGCTGTAGAAATTTTTATGTTTGTTCTGTTGATGAGGAATGCTGGTAAAATTGGAGAGAAGGAAATAGTTGGATGCTTTCTTGGTGATGAACTATCATCTGTTATCCCAGAAGAAGTGTTTTATTGCTGAAGAATGAATCTGAATGCATATAACAAAACAATTCTTCAAATGACATGGTACTGGGGTTCCTTGGTGTTTCTTAGGGGCCATGTTTGGATTTAGGATTTGTCAAGAAAAAAAATAGAGGGATGGAAATTCAAAATTATCTATCTTATTTGATTTGTGGTGGAAAATGCATGCGAGTTGAGAAATTCAAAACAATTAAATCAGAAAACTAGTTTTTTGATGAATCCCTTTAATTTCTTAAATTTTCTTATTCACTCTAAGAAGAATTTTCCTAATTATTTTCTCTTCACTTTTTTTTTCCTTTTTCCTCGCTCCAAACACACTGGGTTTTCCTCCCTATTAGTTCTATTCAACTTTTAATCAAATATACAAGGATAAGTTAGTATTATAAAAGGTTTTGGCGAGTGAGAGTTTTCTGAGAAGCATGTGAACTTAATCATTTGTTATGCCTAACTAATTGACTTGGCTAGGATCACTTTCAACCATGACTTGATGTCAAGATTTGTATCTTTACTGTTGCATTTTGTCTTTCAAGATCGTGCACTTTATTATCTGCATGCATTGTTGACTAGAGATTTCTAACTTCTCTCACAAGTCAGATTGAGGTATCTTCTTTCGATCGTTCGCATAATGCTCGAGACTGCAGAATTCAGGGATGCACTTTGTTTTCAACCACTTTCTGCTTATTTTCTGGTCATTCATCTTGCAGGTACTTAATTGCCTCACACACAACTAACTACCAACATCCAATGCTATTCTTCAACACTTCTGCAGTTTTTGTGTTAGTGGTTGCCAAGTTCTCACACATGCTCAAAGTCCGGATTTTTGGAATCAGTGCAGACCAGTGATAGCCAAGCTCCACTTAAAAGAATGCAAATTCCATTTTATTCTAGTCACTATATGTGTCAATCATTGCAGCTTTGTAGGTTTTGAAGTGTAAAGGTAATATCCCTGTACAGGTCTGTTTACACTGGAAAAGGTGTACTATTTTTCTTCTTGTTAAGCAATTTTCTCTTGTTAAGATGCTGGGCAGGATATATGGTTATTGCATGCCATCTTTGTAGTAACCAAAATTAAAGGTAGAACTATTGAACTCTCCAAAAATATAAATTGTGACGTTGCTTCCAACCTACATCTAATAGTAAAAGAATATTTTTTTTGTCCTTTTCTACTTCATTTCAATTCTACATGGTATACTCCAACACTCTCTATTGTCCAATTACTCTCTTTTCATTCGCAAATCCTTCACTTCTTTTTGTTCCAAATCGGTATATAACCACAACTTTGCCATTTCTTTTGTTAATAAAGTCATTAAAGTTGTGGCATATGATCATAATTAATGTGAAATGAGTACATCTGTTCTTGAAATAGATCTATTTACTTATTGGTTTATTATAGATGTACAAAATTATATATTTCAAACGAATTAAATTTAAAAACACAGATTTTTTTTTAAATAAATAGGCTTTGGAAAGGGTTTAGAAGTGATTGAATATTAAGTAAATAATTTAAAAAAATCTTACTTCTCTCACATCATAAAAATGTCTAAATATTAATTAGGTTTGCGAGTAATTTTTTTTAAATTTAAATTGGTTACGTTGACATTGGTTGTAAAATTATTTAACAAAAAATTAATATTTGAGTTATTTTTATAAATTACAATGTAGAACATACGATTAATAATAATAATAATACTTATTATGTGATTAATTTTCTAAAACTAATCAAAATTATTTAATACAATTAAGAACAATAATATTCTTAACTAAAGTTAATTTTGCAAAATGAGTCAATAATTAAAATATATTAAAATAAAAGTGTATATTGAAATTGATAAATATTTTAAAATAAGAAAGAAATCATACTGATTAGATAAATTTGAGATTTAATATATATATATTCTAGAGCCAAGTTTTATTTTCAAAATTGAGTGGAACTAAAATTTGGAGAAATATGATTTTGATCAACTTTATCAACTCATTCAAACTCACACAAATAAAAATAAAATATAAAAAAATAACTTAGTAACTATTTTATGAAATTATCCAATTTTTTTAAATATATTTAGAACTTATGTTTTATTAATATAAAATATTATACAATTCCGTGTATTGTATTGGTTAACACTAGTACAATTGATCACTTGGATTAGTTAATACTACCTATGTGATCTTGACAGAAAGGAAGATTTGACTTGGCATTATTATATATAATTAAGTATATCATGTGCATGAGGTGGAGTGATATTATCAGTTATTGTGATTGGGCAAGAAAGTTTTGTTATTATATTAATATGATGTGGGCATAGTAACATTTTGTTTATGAAAATATTGGATGAATTGCCGTTGATGTATATAACTAGGATTTGGTCATTGGTGCACGAGATGTTAATTTGAGATATGGAGATTATGATTTAATTGGACTTTAGAATGGTGCTTAATTACTTGCAGGTGAATGCCATTGTGAGATACGCTGGAAGAATCATTGAGAGGTTGTGTAATTTATTATCTCTTGAGAATAAAGAGCATCCACGGGATATAGATTGTTGTTAGTCAGATTAAAATGATGTGGTTAGTGGCTCTGTGTGTATGGCTAGCTAATTATCATCCAGTTGCCAAAACCCATACATACAGTGTGGATGGTGACCCTACGTACTTTACTGAATGTTAGTCGTCCTAGAATAAGATTAGGAATAAATGGAGATTAGAGTTGTATAGCCTTCTCATTTATATCCCGAGTATGTACACTTAAACATAGTCACGCCATTCTACATAATGATGTGTGAGCTGTCAAGCTTACGCATCATTATCACGAGTGTATTGTTAAGCATACACACTCGTGCAAAACTACAGCATTCTTCTTACTGAATTGTCAAGCTCAAACATCCTTTATCACAAGTATTATAGTATCGAGAGTTTAGAGTAGTATCGAGAGTTTAAAGTAATCACCTGAAGTTCAATTAGCAATTGTTGTTTTGACGAAAAAATTGTTATCTTTCTTCTTTTATTTATACTCCTATTTTTGTTAATATTAGTGTGGGTCCCAAGATTTACACTATGTTATTGTTATCACCATGGATTATTTTGCTATGATGATGGGAAACAAATTCGGTGGTATAAGATATATCATCCCATCCCATGGGATACCAGATCCCCATTTTGAGATATAAAGTCCAGTTCAAATATATAATACTGCAAACCAATTATAAAATTAGAATTAAACTGGTAAAAAAGATGAATTGCATCTCCATTTCCTTATTTATATATCGAAACAAACACACCCTTGAGGAAAAAGACTAGATGATAGCATTGTGCATGAGCATTGGCTGGTGACTATGCCTGCACACCAAGTGACTTAAGAAGGGGGCTGCATTGGGGGTTACTGTAGCCGCTAAAGTACTCCAAAACGACGCCATTTTGACATTTTTGACTCAAAACAACGCTGTTTCATTTAAGTTCCTATATTTAAAATATGAAATGATGTATTCAAATATACATTTGAATACATCAATTCATATTCAAATATACGAACTCAAGCGAAACAGTGTCGTTTTGAGTGAAAACACTGAAATGACGTCGTTTTAGAGGTATTGTAGCGATTGCAGTAAACCTTTTACTGCAACTCTCGTGTCGAGTGTCTTATAGCAAAGAATGAACGACGAAAGTTATATATTTATACAAACAAATAGTGGGTACAGGTTATTTGTTTACGGACTTGTCGGGGGGAATGCCCGTGGGTCCATCTCCCTCCATCTCGAAGACCAAAAGAAAGAAGGGCTTGTTAGTTACCCCCCCCCAAAAAAAAAAAAAAGAGGAAAAAGGGTTTGTAAGATCTTTCTCAAATCTTTCACATCGAGAAAAATAAAATGGGACATAGGATAGGGAAGCAAGCAATGATCATTCACTTGAATTGTAAGTGGGGAGGATGGTGATGGTGAGTCCCCCTTCAAGACTCTATAAACTAGCACGCATGGTTTTTGGATGACTGAGACAAGGCGAAGCAGGTCTGGTAACTTGGTCCAATTGTAAAGCGCGTGTTATGCGCCGTGAAAAATCTCTATAATTAATTGTGAGCGAATCGATCACTTTTAAAAATATAATTTATCAACACGTTTTATATTATAAAAATTTGATAACAAAATTCTAACGTTATATATATATATTTTTAACTTGTATTTAAAGTATGAGGATGTAAATAGATGACCAAAGTTACAAAAAGTGTGTTTGGATTTAAAAAAAAATAAAAAAAAATTTAATTTTGTTTAATTTTTTAATCTTTTAATCAAATTTCGTTACGCGTGGACATTACACCAACTTTTGAAACAAACCAAACACCACTAAAATACAATAACCTAAATATGCATAATCTATTTTAAGTTTTGTTTCGAATAAAGATATTTGTAGGAAAAGAATGTGTAAAAAAGATAGGTAAGAAAAATGAAAATAAAAAATAAAGTAACAAATATTTATTAAAAAATTAACTTTTATTTAATTACACATAAAAATGAGCATATATGACTTATTGTATTTTTTTTTTCACTTTTCGGTTTCTTACACAAATCTTTATTTCAAGCATATTTTTAATGGTCTTGACACTACTATTGTATAAAAATAAGGAAGTAGTTGGTGAACTCAAATTTTTTTAGGTCGGCATGTATAAGTTTTAGTGAAACCTTTTCACTGATTTCCTTGATGCCATTAGCCTCCCATGGCTACCTATAATATAAATGGAAAATATATTTTTTTTCAAAATTAATATTAAAATTTTCAATTGAAATGACGTGCTAATGATATTATTATATTTATAGAACAATTTGATGAGTTAAATATTTTAAAAGCGCAAAAATCACTCTAATTATTTTAGTTGATATTTCTAATCATTTTTCCTCAAAATACAGTTAAATAGTTAAAAATCAGTTAATGTTGTATATGCACGTAGTGTTGCAACAGTTGCTGCATGTAATTTTGTGTTGGTCAATCTGATCAGCCCTGCTTTACTTGCGGTCATTATTATTAAAATCTCGATTTCAATCTTACAATTTTTATGATTTAACAATATTAGAACAAAAAATTTATTTAATTGTATATAAAATTTTAATAGAAGTAAAATTGATAAAATTTTATTTTATAAGCGATTTTACTAATTTTAAAAATTAAGTAATTTTTATATAATTTTATCAAATAAAATAAATTTTTACGATTTTTTTTAAGTGATTGGCCACAATTATTTTACTTGTTATTTTTTTTGAAGAATTTTTTTTATAATACTATTATTTCTTATACTATACTAGTTGAGGATTATGTATATTGTTTCATCAAATTAACTACCATAAATTAAAAGTAGTAGTTAAGATGGAAACTAAGAAATCTATAATAAAATATTATAAATATATTTCCATTCTTAAAAAAATTAAACTAAAATGAGTCAATATTTTAATATCAATTGTATAAGTCACACTAAATAATTAGAAGGTTTCAATTGTATATTTGAATAAAAGGAGTATAAAACCAGCTTGTATAGAATTTCTAGTGAACTTTATTGATGTGAGTAAGTTTTTGTGTATGAAATTTTCTTGATGTATGTCTTAATTTTTTTCTTATTAATAAAATTTTTTACTTATAAAAATAAAAATAAAAATTTTAAATGAAGAATTAATTGTACTATTATTTTCATGTTACGGAAATTAGATAAAAACTTATGATTTTGAGATTTAACTTTATCAATTTTAAGTAAAATCTCAATTTTAACCAATTTTAGGTAGAATATTAGTTTCAACAATATTGCTTGCAGTACCATATGTATGAGGTGAACACGGGGTTTTCAAACCCGCCTGAATCTTCTTTCTCCTCCTCCTACTAACTAGCTACTAACTTCACCAGTCTCATGCTTTCAATCGGTTTTGCTTATGCTGATGAGGACCTCAAAGTTCAGAGACCCGTTTCCGAGGAAACAAGAAAGATAGATATACATATATATAGAGAGAGAGATGAAGATCATTTGAAGCCAAACATTACCACCCTCTGTGTTTGAGAAAATTAACAAGAATAACAGGCTTTCTAAATTAAAAGAAAGTAACTTCTTGACCTACAACAGAAACTCCTTGAACAGATTGACTTGTGCATTATACATTATTAATTAGCTGTGCAAAGGTATATGATATCAAAGAGCACAAGTTGCCCATCAAAAACCAGGGCAAGTTTTGATATATATTCTCCCCTTCTATAACTACCTAGCGTCCCATCTCAGCCCTCACTGGAGGCAACTTAAAGTAAGCTTCAAATTCGCACCATAATCAACAGGGAGGGGGGGAAAAAAAGAAAAGAACTAAGTTAAAAATGAAAATAGGGGGAGAAAACCTTATGTCCTATTTGCTATCAGTAGCAAACCAAACAAGTCAAACCACCATGAAGAAGAAGAAGAAGAAGAAGAAGAAGAAGCGTCTATATAGTTCAGTAGAAAACCAAACAAGTCAATCCACCGCGAAGAAGAAGAAGAAGGAGCACCTATATTATGGTTTAAAAAATGATAACTACCAGTGTAACGATAATAAAAAATAACAGATGTAATGGAGTATAACAGAAAATAACAGATGTAATGGAGTATAACAGGTAGAAAACGGAAGGTTTAACAAGAAAGAAAGGATTCAAAAGCGCTATGTAATGATGTTACGCATGATAACGATTACTTTTCAAAACTATAGTACATAAACAAAATAACAATGACCAGGATTGTTATTTATATATATATATATATATTTAATCATGATCTACCACCAAGCACGCCATTCCAATACCTCGTTGTGTCTCCTTCCTTTCTATTTTGCTCAACTTCAGATGTGTTAGAGACTTGTTTTTTAAGATCTTCAAATGGAAATAGAAAGCTCCCACTAGTCTCTTCCACACCCTGGAGATCTCAATGCCCACCACTACCAAGCCCATCTAGGGAGCAATTAAGGTTCGGTTTGAATTCCTGCAGAGAAAACCCAGAAGGGGAAATTGTATTCTGAGTATCAGACAACTGCATGGGCATGACGGAATTATTCATCCCTTTGGAACTAAATCCAGCCAGAAGCTCCAAAGCTGAAAGGTGAGAAGATGAAGTTGGGGTCTTGCTATCAAAATTAGGGACTTGAATTATACCAGACATTGCTTTGAAATCATGAGATGGAAAGGCCAAATTGAGATCATGCCCTTCATGGATCTTAGGGTTTGGAGAGGTAGATTGTGGTGGTGGTGGTTGTACCAGATCAGGAAGTTTCTTATTAGAAACAGATAATGATGATGTAGAAGAAGATGAAGATCGCTTGTTCTTTCTGGGACTTCCCCCAAAAGGGATGTTTCTGAGAGATCCAGCCTCAGTCCAATACCTCCTACAAGTCTTGCAGAAGTATCTTGGCTGTGAGAGACTGTAGTTATTGTAGTAACAGAACTTGGTGTTGATTGAATTGCACCTTGGACAGTTCAAGGCTGCTTCTTTCTGAGCCCTAATAACCCTCCTCTCCAAGCAAGCCTGCTTTGAGATTGTCTTCGGTAGCATTTCTCCCATTGGTTTCACCACTATCTCCTTAAAAAGCAAAAACAAAATAAAAAAGGACACAAAGAAACATTAGATGGCTTCAAGCTCAAAAAAAAATAGTCCTTAACTAGAGATTGAGAGAGGAGACGTAGCTAACAAGCAAGCAAACAAAATAAGTCAGCTTCTTTAAAGTACCTTTTTAAAAAATCATACAAACAAACAAGAGATGGAACAAAATTTTTCTTCCGGGGGGGGGTGTTTCCTTTAAAAGGTTCCCATTTAACAAGGAAAGTGTGTGTGTACATATATAGTCCAAATAATTCCCATTTAACGGGAGAATATTTATGGTCTGATAGAGATCAAGGACAGGGTGATAGACTCTTTACCTGCCGCTACTGAGGAGTATCAATGGCTGAAGAAATTAAACCAGGAAGAAGTGGTTTCTTCAGAAAAGAAAAATCACCTCTAGCTATTATTGGTTACTGGTTCTAAAAGCAGGGAAAGAAATGTTTTAGATTGCTTTATGCGAAGGCTCCCTGCACTTTATGTGGGTATATGTAATGAAGAGAGAGAAAGAAGGGAGATGTGCTGCGTAGAACTTACCCTTCTAGTAATATCTATTAATTAATACAAAGGAAGATGATATATTATCAAAAACATTTAATTAAAATACAATCATATAATTATAAAAATTTTAATAAATTAAATATTTTAAAATAATAATATCTGACAAACATTTACACCAGTACTGTTGTGTTGTTGATATTTCTAATTTATATTATTTCTAGTTTGTATGGTATTGCCTTCTGATAAGGATGTTGGAGGATGTCTTATAATGCCTCCCGTTGGAGTGGTAAAAAAATTTAAAAAAGAGTAAAAGTTATTGAATAATTTTAAAAATTATTTATTTTTTATTTCACTACACAAATTACAAACTTATAACTTATTTCACTTATTTTATTTTATTTCACTTTTTATTATTCTAAATACACTCTCTATAATATTAAGCTTGTGGGTGGATGGGTGGCATGACCACGCATATCCTGCGGTGGGCTTTATCTTTTTTTTTTTTTTTTTTCTTGACCAAAGGGAGGACACCAAGTCAGATTTTCTTATTTATGTAATGGATTTTTGTCTATATTGGATGCTATTTCAAAAAATAATAATTATAAAAAAAAATAAAAAAGTTAGAAAAACCAGACAAAAAACAAAAGAAACAAAGAAGAGAAATTAACGATCAACAATTAATCAGTTAGTAACGACCTGACAAACAAGTTGAACCAAGTGTCATATCTAATCATCTTAGTTTTAGAAACATCGAATAATCTTATCCATTTTAAGGCTGCATGCATTTATTTAATATTATATTAATTAGTTTTCAATCTTTTTTCTGAATTTAAAAAAAAAAAAAAAACGACAGAAGCTCATGCAGTCCCTCAATTTTTTTATCATTTAATTTACCTCTCTTATTTTGGATCAACTTGATCAGCCAAATGGTACCATCATTGACAGGTTGAATTCAAAACATTTTGAGCTAAATTCTTTTAAGCCTCTGTTTGGATGATTTGAGATTTTAAATAAATAAATTTAAAATTAAATTATATTAAAATATAAATTAGAGAATTAATTTATCTAATAATACATAAAAATTTTCTAATAATTATTATTAAGCTGTGGTGCAACCTTAGAGCTAAAGTCTCCAACAGAATGAAACTCCTATCTCCAGTTACGCGTGATGTGCAAATTATCATTTCTATTTTGGAGAGAAGCTTCCTTCTCCAGTTATGCGTAAAATGTTAACTGTTTGTTTGTTTTTGTTTTGTTTTTTTTTTTTTTTTTACTCTCTTAAAGTGAAACTCTCTTCTCCAGTTATACATGAAACGCTAACTTTTCTTTCCACTCTTGGAGTGAAACTTTTTCAATTACACGCGAGGTGTTAACTTTAATTTCAATCTTAAACTCTCACATTTATATCAATACGAAGATAATTACTCATAACACTTATCTAGAGCTAGAGTCTTTCTCTTTCTCATCCCATATCAAGAACAAAATTCCTTCACACCAATCCTTTACATAGTATCAATCTCATCTGTTGCTCACCAACTCATACACTTAGTCTATCTTAGCTGATAATGATACTTGAGGCTACCAAGTTTATTGCTACGACATTTTGGAATATAGACTAGTTTAGTGTGAGGTGCGAACTTAGATTTAGAGTGAGGCTCTTACATTAATCTAGCACTAGCATAAACACACAAACACACGATTTGGACCACCTCAAGTCTAAACTATGTAACATGATTCCTTCACAAGATACATAGGTAGCTCAAGTATATAGATTGAGTCTAGTCACTTCGGTGTTTGTAGACCATCTTTCAATTATACACAATTCATTCTTAGTGCATGCACTCATCTAGTAAGGATTATATAAGTCTGCATGCATATCTTTATTTCAGCTTTTCAGTATAAGTCTCATCCTCAGCGAAAGTCATCTCTTTCAGAGCACTCCTAGCAAGTACCAGAAGCAGACTTAACCTTTAACTGTGCATTTAGAATCAAGCTAGCAGATGGAACCCTTTAGGGTGGCAAACATTGTACTACTACTTGCACACATGCCTTGCGAGGCTCGATCATCTCATATTTCATACGTCATATGCATCATATGGGTTGTATATATCACTACAATCATTATAAACTAGACATTTTTTTTTTTAGAATATGATGACCAAAATGGAAAGAGAATTTGGATATCCTTAAGTATCCAAGCATAATAGTTTTTATGCGTAGTTGAACCCTAGGTTCTTCCATCTCTAATTACGCAGACCAACCAAGAGTTAGTAAAAAGGCATTTATCATAATTCTAAAAACATAATAAAAATATTTTAAATCAGAATTAAAACTTGAGTTTCCTAACACCAATTTTGAAAATGTCAAGTCGTTACTCTTAGTCTTTACATTCAAATCCCATTTCCAAATCAAAAATATATTTTTATTATTTGGGTGATTTTGAATACACCATGTTATAATAAAAAAATACAACCAGTACCCGTCGACATGACGTACAGATCCAATCATGATAAGGTACTTTACCAAGTGGACTTGCTGCCATAGAACTCAACCCAAATGCACATTTGGTGCTTATCTCATATATATGACGCTGGTCATAGAATAAACGATGTGCATCCACACTTGCCACTTTGGTCAAGAGTGAAAATATATGCTAATTATTCTCTACGTCACTTTATAAGCTACTAGCTTACTAGACGTGAGTCACCAAACTTTACTCCAAATAAATTTAGGAACCAATTAATTCTGTGAAAGAATATAGTATATGGATTGACATACATACATATAAATATATATATATATATATATATGTGAGAAGTTTAGGAGCTTTGGAAGGCAAAAGATCTCCATTTTCCTTCACCTAGCTCCGCAATTTGTAATTTAATGAGAATCTTTCTTCAGCTTCAGACCATAAACTTTGTTTAAACCCACCTTAGAACAACAAGGAGCGCTTCCCATTTCTCCTTGTATAATTTCTCCTTCGAGTTAGCAAGTTAGAAAACTTATATCATTTTAATGATGTGTAACCCTCTCATCAATACGTTATTATTAGCGGTCGTATTATTCTAATCTAAAACGTTATAGTTGGGGTTGAAGTCACGATTTTTATTTCAGAGGCTAAATTTATGTAAATATATATGTATATATAAGTTAGGCTATAAATTACACTTGATAAGCAAAAATACGTTAATCAAACTTTAGCAAAATATAATAATAATGCATTCTAAGAAAAATAGAAGAGAGTTCTGATGCATTTGCCTTTATATAAAAATTAACCTGTGATGGGAAGTTGAATTATTAGATTAACTTCACTATTGTTGGATTGCAAATAACAATCATTTTCGCAATAAAATCAATAAATAAGGAACAATTCAAACTAAAAATTTAATAAGAGCTGCCATCTCAAAAAGATTAACGAAAAATTAAAGATACCATAACTTTTTTTTTTTTTTTTTGAAAGGTGAAAGATACCATAACACGCACAAAAAATTAATATATTTATATATATAAACTCTGTAGGCCTTTGGGCCATAAACTTTTTTTTTTTTTTTTCTAAATTAGTAATCCAAAATACAAAAGCCCAAGAATTAGAGGAGGATCAATTCGTGGATAAAATTAGGTGCGAGTGCACAATTGAACTGATCAAACCATCAAACTGAATTAATTCGATTTTTTTTATTTGATTTAGTTTGAGTTTTTAACTAATGGTTTAGTTAAGGTTTGGAAAAACAAAAAAATCAAACGTTTCAATTCGATTTGCGGTTTGAGATGTCGATTAATCGAACCAAATAGATCATAATAATCTGATAATATATATTAAATTTATATATGTTTTAAAAAATAAAATATAAAAAGATTTGTTACAATTATGGAATTAAATTTGTAAAACAATTAATTTGATGATTCAATTATTCTTAACTTTTTATTTAAAGAATTAGGCCATTTTAATTACAAGCTTTGCACTTAAAATGCCTTTTTTTTTTTTTTTTTTTCTCTTTTTCTGAGACAAATAGAAATACTCATATGTGTATGCGTATATCATTTAAAAAAATATATCATGAATCAAGTTAAATTTAATAATGATCGAGCATGCATATATATATATATGATTAGGACAAAGAAGAATATTTTATTATTTGTGCGTGTATATATATATATATATATCATTTGAGAACTATTGGTATGAATCAAATTAAATTTAGTAATGGACAATATTTATATGGTTTAGATATTTTTTGTCCTATAAAACCATCAAAGCATACTAAGCCAAATAGAAATTAATAATTTGGTTTAATTTGACTTTTTAGTTGAATGCATTGGTTACAGTTTTAAAATATTCCAAACCAATTAATAACTTGCTCGGGCTCAATTTTATTATCAAAACGAACAGCGTGCACATGTAGATAAAATTCTTTTGGACCCAACTATTCCTATAATTCTAATTTTGGTACTATCAGTAGTGTTATCTCAAGCCCAAGGCCATATTCCGCTCTGCCCCATCGAGTCTGGTCGTTGTCTGTAATGAAATTCTGATAGAATAGGATGATCCATTAAGATAGTGTCAACAATATTCACGTTATATACATATATATATTGCTTTATTTGCACATGAAGGGTTACTTATGCGGGAAGAATTGTAGGGCAAAATGGATGAATTGTCTTTGGCCTAGTATCAAGAGATCAGGATAATATCAACCACGATGAGGATGACCTTATTCTTTGTCTTCGTTTCCTCCTCGACAACCGATGGTATCTCACAGCCAGTAGGCTTCCAGGTCGATCCAACAACAACGTCAAAAGATACTAGAACTCCTATCTCGGTAAAACAACAAAAGACATTTCAGCTGGCCAGCCAACTATGCCCAAAGAGTTACAAAGGAATAAGAGCACTAAACCAACAGACGAAATGATTATACCAATATGGACTCCAAAGTCAATGCCAGTAGTAGTGGGCTAATGACTATAACCCAAGTCCATATCCCAAAACCCAACAGGGTCTCCTCATTGTTACTTACAAAGAACAAAGGCATTCAAAATTTGGCGAGGTGGAGGAGAAGTTTTAAAGGTAAGGGCAGACCCAAAAAAGAGTTCTAGTGAGAATAATTGCCCTATTAACTTGAAAAGTTATACTAAAATTTTATACGTATTTTATATTTTTTCCTCACTTTATTTTTACTTCTACTCTTATTTATCTTAAAAATATAATTTTTCTCCCACTAATTATAAATTCTGAATCCGCTCCTATGTTAAAGGAATAGTCAACAGTATAAAAGACTCGGTGATAAACATAGGAGGGCATCAACTTTGTAATGAACATGATGCTCATTATCGTCTTAGTGTTTATGATATCTTAATTCAATGTTCAGCACCCGCGGATGATAGCATGCTAGAGAAAATATATGATGAGTATCTAAAGCTTCTTCGGAATGACAATTGCGCAATTAGAAAAGTGTTTGCTGGAACCTTATTGTTGATGTTATGTTATGGATTTTATTAAGTATTTACTCGATCAATAGTTCCAATTGAGTTATGGTAGGCCTATGCCTCATAAAATTGAAGAGGTAAACACGAAATTAGTATGTTAATTAATTTTGCAAATTTTCATTACCTTAGCCCCCACTCATAGAAAAGCAGTTAAGGTTTGCATCATATTTGGAACATTGATTTCTAGTGAGAATAGATGAATGAAGGGAGAATATAATCACTAATCCATGTTAGTTTATTTATACTTAACCAACTAAAAATTAATTTTTTTCATAAATATCAATTCATTTCTCTTGTCGTTTTTTCCAACTCAACCTAAAAAATAAATGAATTTGACTTTTTATCTTTATTTTATTTTTCTGTTATTTTCCTTCACTATTTATTTCCTTTTACATATTCATATTCCAAATTCAGCATCGAACAGTTTCTAAAATAATAAAAAAAACAATAATAATAATAATAATTCAAAGCAATGGGAAAAATATTAATTCATTTAAATTTTATAAAGTATTACATGGAAACATTTACTTAATTTAATTTAATCACACACACAACCTACCAATGTTTAAATAATTTAAGTAACATAAAGATGCCCTAATCCTCCAATACTCAAGTAATTTAATGATGATTGTTAGAATTATACAGGACGTTAATTAGTTAATTATATGAAATATAAAATTTAGGTAAGCCTATTTGTTGTTCACAATTGAATTTTTGCACTATATTTTGCTTTTTTCTTTTCTTCTTCTTTTTTTTTTTTTTATTGGTAGTATTTTGCATTTTCCACTAAATAACATTATACAATTATTCTTTCTTCTTCTCAATTTTTTATGATGCTTGTTAGAATTATATAGAAACTTAATTATACGTGAAATATAAAACATAAAGAGTGTCGTTTGGTAACATTTTTATTTACTATTTTCTACTTATATTTATAGATTTTTAAAAATAAACAACAAAATGTGTTTATTAAATTTGTTTTTATTTTTAAAATAAAATGAAAACTTAAATAGAAAAATGTTAAAAAAAGAGAAGATATTTTTACTTTTTTTCTATTATAAATATTTTGTCAATTTTAACACTTTTTTCATTTCTATTGCACCACATTAAAATGAATTATTGTATTCAAATATTTTATTATACTAAAATTATTTTTAATAATATAACTGAATTAATTAAATTAAATAAATAATAATTATTAATTTAATTATTTAATTAAATTAATATGAAATATATTTTATTAAATTATTTTTAATAAATAATATAATTAAATTATATTTAATATATTTTATTTTATTGAATTAAACATTTTTCATGAATAATGTAATTAAAATAGTTTAATATATTTAATTTAATTTAATTTAATTGATTAATTTAACTAATTATTAAATTAATATGAAATTTACTTTATTAAATTTAATTAATTTTGTAAGAAATTAAAAAGTTAAATATTTTACCAAACTAATAATTAATTATTGTAATAAAATTATATTTTATAACATATAATTTGTTTTAATAAAAAAAAACAAAAACAAAATATATTGCAAAAATCGAATTGTACAAAAATCGGCTCTCCTAGAACTTATTATAACAAAACCGGATATTGCAATTCATGATCCACCCACTCTTGTATATCTGGCAAATATTATGCATATACATATTTAACGCCAATGGCCAAACCATTAATTTACAAAACTACCCAACAATTCTACACCAAGAAATTCTGGATGGAAATGTCTATAAAACCCTATTGAAGGGATATAGTTGAGAATGCACATGGCTAAATTAATAATGGTCAATTGAAGTCAATATTTAATTTGATGCTGATTGCACGCAATGCACTCTCAGTCACTTTTTTTTATTCTGCGCGAGTGCAAGAAAGAACCCTCTTCTTTTTGAAAGGTTATTCGGTAGTGCTTCTAAAGTCTTACTCTTTGTCCATTAAAATTGCTACATAAGTGCTTTTTATGCAGGATAAAAAGGGTGAATGAGTACCCAATGATCAATCGATAGGTTGCTTTTTCCTTGAAAGGTTAGATTTCTATAATTCAAACAGCGACTTGTGGGTGTCAAGTCATGGCACAATGACACTTGAGAAAAAGAGAAAACCCCGCAGCATCAAAGTCGTTGTATAATTCAGACAGTAGCTTGTGGTGATGGAACAGCAATAATAAAGAGGTGTGAGGGTATCAAAAGAGATAATGCATGGGCTGCAATGGGGAGATCACCCCACTTAGGGCTTTAGAGAGATATACAGCCCTGAAGGAGCGCATGTCAACTTTGTTGGTTCGTAAAATGAGTAATGCTACGGTAAGGATATCCAAGAAAGAGTAATCAGAAAATAAAAAATAAAAAAATAACCTTGTCAGAGACGAAATTTAAGATTTGGAATTTCTTTAAGTTAAATGAAGAGTTTAAAGATAAGATAAGTTGATTTATAAAAGTTTAGATTGAATAAATGATCATTTTGTTATAAAAAAATTTAAGATGAATTAAATTTGAAAAAAAAAATTGAATTAAAAAAATTTCTTCCCTTGGCCAAGCTACTTGAGCTATAGTCTAGAAAAACCCTAACATCGATCTGCTCTTGAATCTGATGAACTTATCACTTTAAATAAAAATACTGAGTGCAACGCATTTTAATTATAAAAATGCTAGTAACACATCACTGTCATATATTTCAACGACAAAAACATTTTCAGTCTAAAGATACATGGTGACAGCAGATCCCTGCAATGAAAAGAAATTAAACAGGGCCCTTCCTTTTTCTCTATGATTTTCGCATCAATAATATCGACCATATTCAGACAATAATATGGAGGATTGGAAAGCCTTTGACCCCATGCAAGGATGGCTTTGGCAACTCTGAATATATATATTTATATCTCCTATGAGGAATTTACAGGTTTTTGCTTTTATGCATAGTGGATTGTGAGGCATGGGGGATGGCGCCGAGTTCACTCATCTGTTCCCCCTCCCTGGCCCTCGGGAAAAAAAAAAAAAAAAAAGGTGATAGTTCTCTATTAAATCTTAGTAACAAGGAGTCGCAGTGTTATACTTTCGCGAATTTACTTAGTATTTAAGAGGGTAATTACAATTTTTTTTTTTAAATTTGGTCCAAAAATAATCGAACCACCTCTCATAATTTGAATTAGCAAGATACAAAACTTTAAATAAATTTGTGCCTCACGTTTAATGAAAGCTCATATACAATCATAATAAGTACATTATTAAAATAAATGTATGATTTTTTTTATATTTATGAATTTCAAATCAAGGAATTTGGATTTAATTATTTAAAAAGAATTACTTAAATATAACTTTATTAATTTAGATAGAAAATTTATCGTAGATTTTAATAATTTAACATGATGATTTAATAAGACATTTGAAATTATTATAAAAAAATTAGTTATCTAAAATCATTCACAATAATAGCTCTACAATTTCAAAAAATAGTGGCACTACTATTTTGGTAATAATCATTAATAATTATTAAAAAAAATTTCACTGTATTATTACATAAATTAATTCTATCACTTATATTTTAATATAGTTTAATTTCAAATCTACTAGTTTAAAGTCCCTAATTATCCAATTGGAGGCTAAGTTAATTTATCTATATATTTTATATTCAATCTCTATAAAAAATGAAATAATATTTTAATTTAATAAAAAAAGGCAAACTGTATACTTATTTATCCATTTTTTTTGGAAGATAATTTTTCGCAAACCAATTTTGTCATATGAAATACAAATTTAATTAAATTTAATAAATTTTATCAATTTTATACTTTAATTCAAATTATAAGAAAGTTATGTGTTGACTTTTACCTATAAGAGATCTTGTATTTTTTATCTAAACCCCAGTATAAAGTATATAAGTACCTCTAATTAAAATAATGAAACTTACAATTTGTAATGAGCAAACATTTAATCAAATTATTTTATTCCTTATTTACGTCATTACGATGTATTTATATGCATTACATGCTATTATATAGCATTAGGGTTATTTTGGGGGTCGTAAAGTGTGAGTTTTATACTAATAAAATTTTCTCAGAATTTTTCAAACCTAGCTCTGTCATACACATGACTGTGCTCAATCTGTGTGCACAGTATGGCCTTGATGAGTGTCATGCGCACGTAATCATCCTTTGCATTCGCAAAGTGCATTTTGAAGCTTAGCGCTTGCACACCATTGCTCCCTTTAAGTGCATGGCCTGGGTCTTAAGTCAATTTCTATGTTAGTCTGCTTTTTTTTCGGAGTTTCAAGAGAATTTTTGATCAAAGTTCATCTAGTGGCTTTTAAATTGCCACTATACCTACCTACTCTACCCTACACCCTCTAAACTATCATCACTTCTTCTTCTTCTTCTTCTTCTTCTTCTATTTCCTCGATCATTTGGAACTGAGAGGGGAGTGTGTGTGTGTGTGTGTGTGGGGTCTAAGAGAGAATGACATATAGAAAGTGTTACTCGAAGTAGTTCTTGAGGATTTTTTGTCGAGGTTGAGTTGAGCTTGGCATGTGAGGAGTTTGTAGCTGACCTTGAGTTCAGGTGCGAAGCATGTGTGGTGGTATAGTGATATTCTCCATTTTCTCCACAATCGCAACTATCCTTTTTCACCATCTTCTTCTTCCATCTCCTTTGGCTTCTAACAGAGAGAATGGTTTTATTTAGTTGTCATAGTGTTAGCAAAGTATTAGTTTTTCTTAAGTCGCACATGATGTGAGCATTGGCTAGGTTATGAGGAAGATATATATATATATATATATAAACATAATCACACATATCTATTTAAAGGGAGAAAATGATACTTGTTGTTATTATTGCATGATGCTTGGAAGTTGTAGATTTATATGTGAACTTTGTGAAGGAAAGTTCATAGCATGTTTACACACATTTTATATGATAAATTGCTGGTGTCACTATAGGAACTCAAGTTGTAGGCAAGGAAATGTTTTGCGAGGAAGTTATTTTACTTCTTATAACATGCTTTTGGTGACAAAATCATGATTTCCTTGCTAAATATGCCATAACTTTAGGTGAGAAAATGGTTTTCTTGTTAAAAGTATTATTTGGCGACAAAATTAATAATTCCTCGCCTATAACGGAAAAATATATCGCCATTTCTTATACTTAGCCAAGAAAATGATATGTGACTTTAAGTGAGGAATATTTTCCTCATTAAAAGTGTTATTTGGTGACGAAAAATAAATTCCTTACTTATTGTAGCGAAACACACACAAATAATATATAGCTTTAGATGACAAAATGATTTCCCGCTAAAAGTGTGAAACTTTTATGTGGCTTTAGGCAAAGAAATGGTTTCTTTGCTAAAAAATGACATTAGGTGAGAAAACACTGAATTCTTCGTCAAAAGTCTAAATTCCTCTTCAAAGAGCTGCATTGAATTTTGGAGTCGCGCCAAATCCGAAACATAAAAGTACTTTGCAAAAAGTTTAGGCGAAGAAAATTTTTTACTTGTTAATGGTGTGCCCTTTTTATTTTCAAATCCACCTTCTGCCCAAACGTAATCCCCAAGAAAATTTTCCTTGCCCTCGTTGCTCCCAGCCCCACCACGTTGTTATTCCGGTAGTCTTCGTCTCTGCTATTGTCGCTAGCGCTCATCGGCCATCTTTTACTTCGATCGGTTGTCTCTCTCATTCCTGCTAATCTTCATCGTATCTCACTGTCAACCCAACTCCCTCTCTCTCTCTCTCTTTCTCTCTCATAATCTTTGTGATTGTATGCTTCTTTTTTTCATTTTTTTTTTATAGATTATAGTCAAGCCCCAATTTGATTTTTTTCCCCCTTAAATGTTTAAGCCTCTATTTTTTTTTTTTTTATTCCTTAAACTTTTTCCTTTTATGCTTTCTTCTGTGTCTTCTATAAAGATCCAAGGCTTTTTTCTGTCCTCGATTTGAAGCTGAAAAGATGATTGAAAGAGTCTAGAAATATTTGAAACGATGTTAAAGAGCTTGACTAATTTTGAACTTCTTTTGAAGGCAATATGTTAAGAGGATGTACAATTTGCTTTTAAGGTAAAATGTTTGTATTGATATATATATATATATATATAAACTCTCTCTATATTTATTTAGACAGACACATTCTAATTGTGTCAACTGAGCGAAATGTTCTTTTCAACAAGGCGCAAAATATAGAGGCTGAGCAAAATATTCTTTCCAGTAAGGTCGATAATATGGAGTTTCGCTCAATCAAAACCACTTCTACCCAATGCACCTCTACTTACCCAGGTTAAGACATTTGACAGTTAATATTAACTTTTTGAATTTTATTTTATTTATTTATCTCTATATAAGATTATTTATTTATCTCTATATAATCTTAATATTTTGTTTTATTTCTTGGATCTTATTTTTTGTTGTTGGATTTGAATAATTTTAATATGATAATTTGTACATTTAGTTTTTTTTTTTTTATTAATGTTGTAACACGTTTATTTGTAAGTTTGATTTATTATTGTAATAGGTTTACTTGCAAGTTTGATTTACTGTTGTAACAAGTTTTTTAAAAAATTAAATATTTAAGAAATTTTATTTTTAACCAATACTTTTAGTGAGAAAATTTGTTTTTAGCCAAATGTATCATTTTTTGTCACTAAAAGTTCTATATACTATAAACGATAGAAAAATTTCATCGCCAAAAGTCACCATGGGTAAGGAACTATGATTTTCTCACTACAAGTCAGGGACAATCTTAGTTTCCTACCTAAAAGTCAAAATAAGCAATGAAATTTATTTACTCACGAAAAGTGTCTTTTGACAAATAAAATTCTAATTCCTCACTAAAACATAAGAATAGGCAATGAATCTTATATATTTGCTAAAAGTAAATATTGATAAGGAAAACTGAAATTCCTCGATAAAAATTATAAGCGATCGAAGATAAGCGAGAAAATCTACGAGAAAGAGTTTTTCTCGCTTATAGTCATCTTTAACGAGAAAGATTTTCTTTGCCTATACCCATATTTCTTGTAATTTGTAATGCTTTGGTGTATGAAAAATGGAAGAACACTAGAAAACAAAGCCTATGTTGTATGCTATAGGTGGTTTTGTGGTGCCATGGAGGTCTGAATCTCATGCGCATGCCTATAAATTAGGTGATCTCGTGCACCCCCTCGTTCGAACCTCATGTACACGTTAGCTTCCTAGATGACCCATGCACATGTTAGAGCAATTCTCATGCTCACGCCTTGGACTATTTCTGTCTCATGTGCCCAGCCCTAGTCTAGTGCATACGATTGGCTAGGCATTTGACCCATACACGCTCAAGCATATGACTGGTGTGCAAGACCCCAACACTTAAATTATTTTTAAATATTGATTTGTTTGTTTAATACTTTGTTGTATGACATGAATAATTGGTTATTTACATAATGAGATGAGATGTATGTTTTTTGTCGTTGGTTGACAACTGAGATAAAGGAAATTGAGATGATAAAACATTATAACCCTGATGTATATAAGATATATATATTGTACATTGATTTTGAGTTTTAGGGTTTGTACTTAAAAAGAAAGGTATTGATATATCCTAGAGCTGAAAATTTTGAAATTTATGCAAAAATGGATACTTAAACCTAGTAGGTTAGTCGAGTGAGACAAATGTTGAAAGGCATATTATTTCCAACGTACAACTCAAAGGCAAACACTGAGTTGCGTATTCACTCATGTTGGCCAGGGTCATATAGGGTAGGTTGGATCAAACACTTGTCAGTAGTTTATGGCCACAGACCCATCCAGACAAAGTACTAAGCCTGTGGTGTATTGATTATTAGATATGATATGTATTGATGATAATAAAGAAATAAATGAATTGAATTGGTTTGTGGATTGTGATCTAGCTAAGATGATTGGTAATTTTAAAATATATTGATGTTGTTATTATATAATGATGATGGTATCACTTGCTCACATAGTAGATAAAACATGTATTGCCTGTTTAGTTATTTACAATAAGCATTAGTAGGTGTACTCACTCCCTAATAGATTTTGCTGTAAGTTTTAATGTTGACTTGCAGACTGAGACGTCCTATTAAGGACTCTTGATCATTTTCTTGGTGATTATTTTGTTAGATATTTTGAGAGCTTAAATGATGTATTTGATATATTTCATTCTTTTGATGGGCTTCACGAATTGAGGCAGGAATGTAACTTACATTCTTATTTTTCGATATGGTTACGTAGGTTTGGTTGAGCATTATAGATACTGATATTCTTTTAAAGCACAGTTGTCTAGTCTATAACCAAGTCTTGTTGTACTAATTTTATTTTTCATTTTTAGTTTCGTTATTTTATTTTATCTATTCAAGTGGGTTGTATGGCTCTCGTGATAATTGTATTATGTGATGAATGATGTATTGATAAATGACTACATGTTATAACAAATCCGACTACGAGTTGTAAAATCCGGAGCTTGACATAATTCTAATTAATATTTACATAAATTTATTTTTATTGTATATGCCTCAAATTAGACTTCAAACATCCAAGAACTTGCCATGCATGATATTTCTTTTTTGGATTAATTATAATTTACACTTATAATTTTGCACTACTATTAAAATTCTACTTTAATTCCAATTGGATCAAATTTTAATGTCATCATTTTATAAAAATTTTGTTTGAATTTTGACAACAACATGTACGCATCGACGCCATGAATTGAGCACAAGTTTTCACTAGCTAATAACCCTAAAATGTACCTATAAAATTAACTCTTCTTTCCAATTTTTGGGAAACAATTAGACCCAGTATAGTTTGCCTCAGAGAAGAAGCGAAATTAGCATTATTATTTTAATTTTCCACTAGCATTATTCATATAAAAAATGGTGAAATTATTTAATGTGAGAGTCATATAAAATGACTGTCTATATTTATAATTCAAGTATGTACAATCAAATTTGAAGTGTATGAATTATAGTTAAGCGTCATTTTCCTAAACATAAAAAATTAAATTTGAAGTGCCAATACTCTTAAAAAAAAAAAAAAAATTCACTACCTCCAATACAAGATATTCAATCAAAGAAAGAAATTGAAGAAGAAGCTGTTGGTCGATCATTTTTCTCACTCAAAAAGATTCCTCCCTCCAAAACCCACATCACATGGCAGTGAGCCATCCCATGTCATTAGCCACAAAAATTCTGTATTTCTCCAAAAAAAAAAAAAAAAAAAAAAAAAAAACAATATGCACCCACTGCCATAAAAATATACAATACATTAAAAACTACTTTAATCATACTAGACACCGGAGTTTCCAACCACTTACACACAGCATTTAAATAGCATACCCTATACAATCCTAATCTCTCTCCAGTACATCATTACCATAAACTTATCTAGCAATTAATAGTTTAATTACGGATTACTAAACGAAAAGCTACAATATATATATATTACACATGTACCTGTATTAATTATTATTACTAGCAATCTACCCAAAAAGTATAATATCTCTCTCTCTCTCTCTCTCTCTATATATATATATATCTTCTCTAGCTGATGGAGTATCTATCTAAATATATGTATGTATATTTTCTGATTATTGTATAAGTTGTTAATCAAAAACTGCCTTGGAGTCACCTGAAACCATGAGCTCGGATGCAGACGAGAGTCTCTCGGCCTCAGCCGAGTTGGATCCTGATTTCGATGGTGCAGCTTCATTGCAGTCTGAGAAGTACCTCCCGCTGACATTTCCGAGCCTCGGATGAGTCGCGACGTAGCAAGTAGTCGCTGCTGCCTGAAAAACGACAAAAAATTCATTAGCACTCTGTTTGGTTAAATGTATATATAATACTTTTTCTTTCCGCCTCTTCCCTCGTCAAGCGTATTTGGAGTAAAAAATAAAATTAAATTAAAAATGCGTTTCAACCGACAAAATGTAAAAAAATAAAAGATAAATTGTAACTTCATAATTTTACATAATTTATACAGTAAAATAAAAAATAAATAATTTTTAAAATTTTTTTATATTTTTATTATTTTTTAATTTTTTTTCACCTCAAATGAATAAATTATGAATTTGTATTCGTATAATAAAATAAATAATAAATAATTTTTAAAATTTTTCTTTTTTTTTTGGTTACTTTTTACTGATCCACATCCCAAAAATCCTTAACCTTGGAAGTAAACAGCAAACACTACCTGTGGAATAGTCTTCAAGAGCTTTGAAGCCAAGAAGAAGACTAGATCTGCATATATACATATATATATGTATCAATTAAATTTAGAAATATCAAGAGACGGAACTCACCAAATAGATGAATCGAGCTCAGGACTGAGAGAGAATTAATAAATGGCAGTGGGAGTTAGTCACCTGTAACGAATCCTTCGCGGTCTCTGGTGAGCCTGGTTCTCACGATACCTGGGTGAACGCAATTCACAGTCACGTTTGCTTCCATTTCCTGTAAAATTTAAAGAAAAAAAATTAAAATTAGAAAAGAAAAAGAAAAAAAAACAAATTTCGCATTTTATTTGTATTTGTTAATAATAATTTTTAAATACCTGGAGTCTGCGAGCAAGTTCCTTGGTGTGCAAAACATTTGCGAGCTTCGAGAGAGCATACGCACGTGTCGCGTCGTAATGACTGTGGAAGAAGACCCCCAGACAAAAAAAAAAAAAAAACTTGTCAGCAGGTCAAACAAACAAACAAATAATAACTAAATAAATAAAATTAATTTCAACTCATCGAGGCTTCGTTAGCCTCGTTAGAGTGAGGGATAATAAGGAAGATAAAAAAGTCTTGTTTAGTGAAATTAAAAATTATTAAAATTTATTAATTTTAATTAATTTTTATATTTTTTTTAATTAAATTTTTTTTCATACTATTTTTATGCCACATTTTTTTATTTTTATTATAATTTTTAATTAATTTTTTTATCAATCAAACACCCCAAAAGAGTGAGTTTAATTTGATAAAAATTGTTAAAAAATTATAAAATTTTTTACTTTTTATCTTAATACACGAATTATAAACTTAAAAATTATCTCACTTTAGGTGTATTTAAAGTAATAAAAATAAAATAAAATGAAATAAGTTAGTAAATTTATAATTTATGCAATGAAATAAAAAGTAAATAATTTTTAATATTTTTTAATATTTTTTAATTTTTTATCTTATTTTTTATCATTTTAAATACACCTAAAATTAAATAAAGTAAAATATGTATTGAATACATAATTGTTATTTGTAAGATAAAAAATAAATAAGTTTTAAAAATTTTTAAAAATTTTTTAGAGATATCCATGGGAATACACCAAACCAAATCAAATGTAGCCTTAATATCTGAATCGGTGTTATTGGAGCCACCGATTTTAAAGTTTCCCAATTTTCTAACACTTTCTCAGTTCAATCTCCCTCTCTCTGAGTCCCTCACCTTTTATTTTTGGTTATGAGACCGAGATAACTAATTACGTCGCCGGGAAACCAGCTGTGGATGCTCGAAGACACGTTCACTATGCGTCCTTGAACGCCGGTGACCTTCGCCGTTTCAATCATCTTCTTCAGCAATAGCTTCGTCAACAGAAAGTGACCTATAATTTTTCAACATGGAAATTGCCTCTGAATTTACATATATACATATATATATATATATGAGCGCTAATATATGTACATCTTTATATGTGAGAATGAAAATTTACCGAGATAATTAGTGGCGAAAGTCATTTCTATTCCATCTTCGGAGATGGCATGCCCGTGTGAGAATTTCCCTGCGTTGTTTCTGGGATGGACCAGAGAAGCTCAAGGTTAATATATATATATATATATATATATATATATGTATAGATTTATATATAATTGGTATTTGAGAGTATTAGATTTATTATTTTTTCTAAGATTTTGAAGTTTACATGAGGAGATTGAGGGTCAAATTGAGAGACTCGAACTCAGTGACGAAGCTTCGAACGGAGTTGAGAGAGCTAAGATCAAGAGCCATAACAACGATCTCCGAATAAGGAAACTCCGATACGATACGAGCCTTGGCATCCTCCGCGGCCTTGAGGCTCCGAGCCGGCAGAATCAGCCTCGCCCCGCGCTTCGCCAACACGCGCGCTGTCTCGGCTCCGATCCCCGACGTTGCGCCTGCGCAACCGCCGCGCCATCAAACAAGCGTGTAAGAAAACAAGTGGGATCGACGACGGCTATGCATGGGGAGTAGTACTATGGTGTCTATGTGCTTACCTGTGATGATGGCGGTGATGGAACGCAGATCCGGGGAAGTCTCGGTGACTTGATCGGCGGTGGACCTCGAGCCGTAGCCACTCGGTCCGATCGAGCCCATTAGGTACTTGACCGTTTCAAGCATTTTTTGCTCCACTTTTTCTTTCCTTTCCTTTCCTTTCCTTTCCTTCAGAGTACTTGTTACTTCTCCTGCTCTACCTTCTGGTTTGGTCTCTCTGACTATGGCGACTGTTGATGGAAAAGCTAAGTACATATAGTAGCAGAAGCCACAGAGCTATAGACACTTGTAGCGGTTGTCAGTGCTTGCATTTACTCTGTGCGTGCGTGTGTGTGTGTGTGTGTGTGAGAGAGAGAGAGAGAGAGAGAGATGGGGGGTTTGGTGGCCTGGTCGGGAGCTAACAAGAAAGAGCTTAACGAGGGGGTAAGATTTCTATAATTGTTCATTGATAAGGTTAGGGAATCAATCAATTAAGATAGATTAGAGAGGGAGAGGATTGCATCTTTGTCATTGATTGATGGAGATCAGCTTTTGAATGATTGCCTTAATTATTGTTTATCGCACTGTATTGAAAACATTTGCGGTGGAGAAAGATGCTAATCTTTATAAATTAAGACATTGGGTTAAATAAGAGGTTAAGGCGTTTGCTAGTACAAAATTTAGTATTTCTTGAAGTAATTTTTAGCTAAAAGTTATTAGTTATAATTTTTGATATATTTAGTGAAATAAGTTATAATTTTTAATAATATTTTTTAACTTTTAAGTGTTTGGTAAAATTTTTAGTAACTTTTGAGTGTTTGGTAAAATTTTTAATAATTTTCAATAAATTTTGTGTGTTTAGTGAAAGTTTTAGTAAATTTTGAGTGAAACAAATTACTGTAGTAGATTAAAAAATGACAAAAATTAAGATTTTACCAAGCGTTTATTTTGTAATTTTTGATAAATTTTTGCACATTGTTGTGCTGCTAAACGGTAAAAGAGATTTTTTTTTAACTATTAATTGTTCCATAACTGCATGGTTAATTTTTTAAAAGTCATTCACCTAAAAATTATGGGAGTGTTTGTTTTGATAAAAGTATGATCGAAAAGTACATTAAAAGTATAAAGATTTGATATACAAATGATATGTGATAAAATTTGATTAAAAAAATACAAAAAAATTAGTAAAAGTTGATAAATTTTGTTTGGTTTTGACTAACCAAACACCCTCTGTAAAAAATATTTTTTAAATGCTATAATTTTTATTAGAAAAATTACATGAAAATACTTTTAATAAAAAATATTCATTTCCATAGATCCAATTTTTTTAAATGCTAAAAAAGTAAACTTTAAAAATAAAAAAAAATATTAAATCCCTGTATTTCTTTTATGCCATCCTTCCTTTCACTTTCATTTGTCCCTTTCTATCCTGTAATTATCTTATTGTCCCAAATGACCACGTCATCTTAATTATTAAATGGGTTAACAAAATATCGATCGGATTGTTACCATTAACTCCGGAACAAGAAATTGTGTACGAATAAATAAGGTCCTCCCAAGGAAACATCAATTGATCATAAAAGATTTACTTCTTCAATTTGTAGAGGGGTTTATTTTTTATATATTTATTTTTTGGTTTGTGTCACACATATCGGTCTCTTAACATGTGCAGGGATAAATCGCGAACTCGTGCAAACACCAGATTTTCTGCTTCCAATCTCTTAACTCTTTTTTTTTTTTTTTTTTTTTTTTTCATTGTAGCATCTCCAACATTGGGCTAAAATTTTTCGTGCCAACATCGGTTTGTGTCTACATCAACCAGAGCCTTTGAATTCAGATTCGGCAAGAATTTGAGGCTGAAAGACATTCGTGAGGGCAGCCGTTCGGGTCTACATCAGCCAGAGCCTTTGAGTTCGGCTTCGGCAAGAACTCGAGGCTGAAAGACGTCCGTGCCATCAACTGTTCGCGTCTACATCAGCCAGAGCCTTTGAGTTCGGCTTCGGCAAGAACTCGGGGCTGAAAGACGTCCGTGCCATCAACCGTTCGCGTCTACATCAGCCAGAGCCTTTGAGTTCGGCTTCGGCAAGAATTCGGGGCTGAAAGACGTCCGTGCCATCAACTGTTCGCGTCTACATCAGCCAGAGCCTTTGAGTTCGGCATCGGCAAGAACTCGGGGCTGAAAGACGTCCGTGCCATCAACCGTTCGCGTCTACATCAGCCAGAGCCTTTGAGTTCGGCTTCGGCAAGAATTCGGGGCTGAAAGACGTCCGTGCCATCAACCGTTCGCGTCTACATCAGCCAGAGCCTTTGAGTTCGGCTTCGGCAAGAATTCGGGGCTGAAAGACGTCCGTGCCATCAACCCTTCGTGTCTACATCAGCCAGAGCCTTTGAGTTCGGCTTCAGCAAGAACTCGGGGCTGAAAGACGATCGCGGTAACGACCGTTCGTATCTACATCAGCCAGAGCCTTTGAGTTCGGCTTCGGCAAGAACTCAGGGCTGAAAGACGTTCGTGGTAACGACCGTTCGCATCTACATCAGCCAGAGCCTTTGAGTTCGGCTTCGGCAAGAACTCGGGGCTGAAAGACGTTCGTGGTAGCTGTCGTTCGTGCCACCAAAACTTTTAGAGCTGACTTGGGGACTGCATTGAAGGCCTTTAGGATTTCTTTATCAGATTCGTACGGTATTGTGATTGCTTTTATTTAAATAATGGTTGCTTTCAACGATTGTTCACTGTATGACCAGGAGATTCTTTGTTTTTCAAGAATGCAATGTTGTAGTACGGATGCATACATGTTCAAGAAGGTTCTGTCTAGGAGGTTGGATTTTAAGTGGGACCGATGTGACTCCTCCAATCTTTCCTGAGAACTTGCTTAAGTTCTGTCTAGGAGATTGGATTTTAAGTGGGACCGATGTGACCCCTCCAATCTTTCCTGGGAACTTGCTTAAGTTCTGTCTAGGAGATTGGATTTTAAGTGGGACCAGTGTGACCCCTCCAATCTTTCCTGGGAACTTATTTAAGTTCTGTCAAGGAGATTGGATTTTAAGTGGGACCGATGTGACCCCTCCAATCTTTCCTGGGAACTTGCTTAAGTTCTGTCTAGGAGATTGGATTTTAAGTGGGACCGATGTGACCCCTCCAATCTTTCCAGGTAACTTGCTTAAGTTCTGTCTAGGAGATTGGATTTTAAGTGGGACCAGTGTGACCCCTCCAATCTTTCCTGGGAACTTATTTAAGTTCTGTCAAGGAGATTGGATTTTAAGTGGGACCGATGTGACCCTTCCAATCTTTCCTGGGAACTTGCTTAAGTTCTGTCTAGGAGATTGGATTTTAAGTGGGACCGATGTGACCCCTCCAATCTTTCCTGGGAACTTGCTTAAGTTCTGTCTAGGAGATTGGATTTTAAGTGGGACCAGTGTGACCCCTCCAATCTTTCCTGGGAACTTATTTAAGTTCTGTCAAGGAGATTGAATTTTAAGTGGGACGATGTGACCCCTCCAATCTTTCCTGGGAACTTGCTTAAGTTCTGTCTGGGAGATTGGATTTTAAGTGGGACCGATGTGACCCCTCCAATCTTTCTAGGGAACTTGCTTAAGTTCTGTCTAGGAGATTGGATTTTAAGTGGGACCAGTGTGACCCCTCCAATCTTTCCTGGGAACTTATTTAAGTTCTGTCAAGGAGATTGAATTTTAAGTGGGACCGATGTGACCCCTCCAATCTTTCCTGGGAACTTGCTTAAGTTCTGTCTAGGAGATTGGATTTTAAGTGGGACCGATGTGACCCCTCCAATCTTTCCAGGGAACTTGCTTAAGTTCTGTCTAGGAGATTGGATTTTAAGTGGGACCAGTGTGACCCTTCCAATCTTTCCTGGGAACTTATTTAAGTTCTGTCAAGGAGATTGGATTTTAAGTGGGACCGATGTGACCCCTCCAATCTTTCCTAGGAACTTGCTTAAGTTCTGTCTAGGAGATTGGATTTTAAGTAGGACCGATGTGACCCCTCCAATCTTTCCTGGGAACTTGCTTAAGTTCTGTCTAGGAGATTGGATTTTAAGTGGGACCAGTGTGACCCCTCCAATCTTTCCTGGGAACTTATTTAAGTTCTGTCAAGGAGATTGGATTTTAAGTGGGACGATGTGACCCCTCCAATCTTTCCTGAGAACTTTTCGAAGATGGTACAATTCATTTTTACATTAGGATTCATTGTCAAAGGCAGTTTTCATCAATTGAAAGCCTTAGCGTCAGACCTTTGTTTCTTTTCAGATCATGGTTACCTTCAAAGATTATTCACGTCATGACCAGAAGATACTCTCTATTGTTAAAGAAGACGGTGATCCTACGACGGCCTTGGACTTACCAGTGTTCGATCCAATCATTGGCTACTTTTCTCACAATTGGTCCCCTTCTGTTGATTCGCCTCACCTGACGCGATGGTGTATTGCTTTGAGGAGTGATTTGTTTGATCATAGTAATTCAACCACTATTTCTTCAGAAGCGTTGTTCTTGCAGTCTTCTCTTCATTCTAAAGATTATGATGCTGATCGTTTTACGCTATTGGGTGATCGTATTGACAAAGGCGAAACTTCTTGGGACACTTCTCCTTTTGACTTCGGTGAATTCTCCTATATTCCCAAATATTGGGAATGGTTAGAAGATGTACTCAGTCGTCATAAAAGAATTTTGACCAAAGCAGGTATATACGATGCTGTTTACGCTTCTTTATTCACCTATGACCGTAGCGACAATCTTATTCGATCGCTTTGTGAATCTTGGTGTTCTTCAACGAATACTTTTCATACTCCAACGGGCGAGCTATCCATCTCCTTATGGGATTTGCGCAATATTGGTGGCTTATCAGTTCAAGGTATATTTTATGATGAAGTCATCCCATCCAGAAAAGAATTATTAGGCTTTGATAAGAACAAGACATTGTTTCTTCCCCCGAGCTGCAAGTATTTATTCTCAGCATATTATAAACTTTATCACGAGAGTGCGGATGGTGAAGTTAAAACTCATGATTGGGTCAAATTTTGGTTTAGAGGTCCTGAAAGATATGCAGCACCTCCCAAAAGAGTAAACAAAAAGAGGTTTAACAAGCCAAGGACCCGTTATAATCCTTCGGGCATCATAAATGAACTAGTTCAACGTCCCACGGAAGAAGAAGGAGCCTTTGATGATTTAGCCATTAAGGCAAGCGTCAGAGAAGAGACTTATCTAGCTGCCCTTTTATCTTGTTGGCTATGTAGATTTGTCTTTCCTACTGTTAAAATTGACAACATTCGTCCTAGTGTTTTCAAAGTAGCAAGTATGATGGCTCGTGGTGAGAAGTTCTCTTTAGCAGTGCCAGTCCTTACAAGTATCTATCATGGTTTAGGAGAAATTTCTTCATCTCCATTTCCCAGCAAATGTAATGTGGCATTCCCAATCCATTATGTTTATGGATGGCTTGGTCATTATTTTGATTGCTATTTTGCATCTTCTCGTCCGCAAAGTGGTGCTCGAATGGTGAAATTTTCTGGTGAGAAAATGGCCAAGCATTTCGATGATACGGAGGCTCGAATCCTTCTTAAAAATGCTAATCTTTCCAACTCTTCATCTTTATTCTTGGGTAAGGAGAAGGATATATCTTTAGTTGATACCGGAAATCAACCAGCTCCGTGGGATGACTACATTATTAGTATTCGTTGTAGCTATTTGACTTTACGTCGAGGAGATGAGCTTATTGTGGAGTCTTATAGTCCCATAAGATTTGCCAGACAATTCAACTTTTGTCAAAGCATTCCTGGGAAGTTGAAGATTGATCTTGGGTCTAGGACTGTAGCAGAAATAGCTCAACTTTGGCAATCTTGTATTCAATTGGGCACCAATGCCAAATTTATGATTCCAGCATTTTCTTCCAAAACTCTTGCTACGAAGAACTATGTTGGGTGGTGGGCAAAACGTTTAAGTAATTATTGCAGGAAAAGTTCTAGTCTCGTCATAAAACTTCCAAAACTTAATCCTTCCGTTGCAATTTTGAAGAAGAATAAGAGGGAAGTTACTGAACATACACCAGTCTTCAGAGAAAAGCAGGTTGATGCTAGAGATGTGCTTGAAGGCATGGCGAAGAGAGATGCAAAAATCTCGAATAAGGGATCATTAGTTAAGAAGAGTCAAAACTGCTTACCACATGCTGACGAACATAGCTCTAGTGGAGGTGATCGCCATTGGAAACGTCCTAAAAGAAAAACCTCAGCTTTTGAATTGGAAGATATTAATCTTGATTTGGATGACATATTCCCTAATACTTCAAACCCTTCTTTGCCTCTAGAAGAATTCGGGAATCAAGTAAGTATTATTATTATTATTATTTTTTTGGTAAAATTTATTTTGGAATATATATTCTCCATGATCCCTTTTATTAATCTAAGCTTTTACTTGTAGCTGGGAAACAACGATGAGTTTGCTGAGGTGGATGATATGATTTTGGAAGAGAATGAGAAATGAGAAATCTATTGATGGGCCAAATTCATTCGATATATTGGTTGCTCAACCTGAAGTTTCCAAAGTCGCAGATAATATAACTTCTCATCCTATTGTTGAAGATCATCCTGTAGAAGTGATTCAACAAACTTCTATGAGACCCATGGATCCTGCCCCTTCAACTATTTCCATATTCAAGGTAGATGACTTGATTTCTAATTGTCAACGTACCTACCTTACATTGTTATGGAATGGCCTATCTCAGAAAATAGGTAGATCTAGCTTGACTCATCTTCACATGATTGAAGAAGAAGCTGAGAAAGTATTGAAGGAAATGGAAAGAGTTAGTGTCTCGAATTTTTCTTCCTTAAGGGATTTACTAATGGGACTTTTTCGTGATCTTCAACTCTACAATTCTAGCCGATCTTCTTCAGCGGAAAAAATGTCTCAACAATCACATGATGAGCAGTTGACGAAGATCAAGAATGAACTCTCCAATATTGAAGCTGAAGAAGGTATTCAGGCCAAACTTGCAATCTCTTGAGACCACGGTTATGGAGTTCAAACTTGAAAATGAGCAGTTGGAAGAGAAGTTGAATGCTCTCACCACTCAGATTGAAGAATCGGAGCCACAAATTTCTGAGAGGAGATCAGAGCTATGCAAGTTACAAGCTATTGCGTCAAGTCTCAGGGAAGAGATCTCTGTTATTGAAAGCAAGCCTGTTTTAACCAATGAGGACGTCCGATGCTTAGCAAACATGGAGCAAATGCTGGAAGCGAGACGTAATGAACTGAGAGACTTCAAGCTTTTCCCTTAGTTGCTTTTTTTTTTTTTTTTTTTTTTTTGTGCAGACTCTTTTCTTTTTGAAATGAATTATTTACTTTGATAAGAATCGTGCACTTTGTCTTTTTTTTTTTTTTTTTTTTTTGAATGAATGAATGAATGATTGAACTTGAAAATAGAATTCTAAACTGCTCATGTACCTAATTGGGATCGAGCCAAACATAGTTCATAACAGTAAGGAATGAAATTTTTTTTTTTAAAAAATGACTGAACTTGGAAAAACTCCAAGTTGCCTACGTACCCGAGATGGGATCAAGCCAAGCGTAGTTTATTACAATAAAGAATGAATGGAATTTTTTTTGAATGAATGACTGAACTTGGAACAGACTCCAAGTTGCCTACGTACCCAAGATGGGATCAAGCCAAGCGCAGTTCAATTTTTTTTTTTTTTTTTTTGGTGCCTTTCACAGTTTATACTCATGCGGGCCAGGAGTAGTACATGTTTTAGGGATAGTAACGCTTCAAGAACTTGCCATTTATAGGGCCGATTCTCAAGCCATCTTCAGCAATTATCTTGTATGCCCCATTTGAGTAGACTTCTTGCACGACATACGGGCCATCCCATTTGGAATTGAATTTATTGCCAGTGCGGTGAGTGGTGATGATAGGTCTTCTTACAGCAAGTACCAAGTCTCCTTTCTGGAAGGATCGAGGACGGACTCTCTTGTTAAATGCTCTAGAAAGACGAGCTTGGTAACATTCTAAGCGTTGTTGTGCCTCAAGTCTCTTCTCGTCAAGTACTTCCAATTCTTCTAGTCGCAGGCGAGCATTTTCCTCCTGAGTGAGACTTTCTTGAAGAGCAATCCGTAATGATGGGATTTGACACTCGAGAGGGAGAACAGCTTCCACACCATACACTAAAGCATAAGGAGTAGCTTGTGTTGATGTTCGATATGTTGTTCGATAAGCCCAAAGAGCTTCTCCAATTCTCTCGTGCCAATCTCGTTTTGATTTTGCAACCACTTTCTTCAGCAGGTTTCCAAGAGTTTTGTTGAATGCTTCGGCGAGACCATTTGCAGGTGCATTGTACATTGAAGAGTTGTGTTGTTTGAAGTTGAACTTCTCGCATAACTTGTTCATCAAACTATTGTAGAAAGGCTTTCCATTATCAGTGATGATATATCGCGGCACACCATATCTGAAAATAATATTAGTGCGAATGAAGTCCATGACATTTTCTTTTTTAACTTCTCTTAATGGTATAGCTTCAGCCCACTTAGAAAAGTAGTCAGTTGCTGCCAAGATGTACAAATGACCAGCAGAAGACTTAGGCAGTGGCCCTACTACATCCAGCCCCCATGCATCAAACGGCCAAGAAGCGACAGTTGGATGGAGCGGTTCGGGCGGTTGATGTATAAAATTTCCATGGAATTGACAAGCTTGGCATCTTTTGGCGTATTCCATAGAATCTTTTACCATCGTGGGCCAGTAATATCCCATTCTTTTGATTCGAAAGTGTAGTTTTGGACCAGATTGATGAGCGCCACATACACCAGAGTGAGCTTCTTCTAGAGCTTGCATGGCTTCAACCTCTCCTAAGCAGCGGAGAAATAATCCTTCGAATGAGCGACGATAAAGTGTACCATTATAATAAATAAACCTTGAAGCTCGACGCTTTATGTCAGTTCTTCTACGTGGATCTTCTGGTAACTTTTGATGGAGCAAATAATCAATAAGAGGTTGACGCCAGTCATTTTCTTCGATTTCGAAAATTGATATTGCATTAACATCCCTTTCATCGTTGTCTTCATCATCGAAGAGTGGAGGAATAACCCATCTTGGGCAAATTGAAATTTGTGTCTCTTGATCAGGCAATGCAAGTGTTGAAGCAAGCTTAGCAAGAGAATCTGCTTGTTTTTTATCTTTTCTTGGCACATGCTCCAAGGTGACGCCGCCAAGCCATGCTATTAATTGGGTTACGTAATTGTAATAAGGAATAAGTTCTAGTTTCCTTACTTCATAAACGTTTAATAGCTGGTTGATTACCAGTTTTGAATCTCCATATACGCTGAGTTTCAACTGTTTCATGTCGACTGCCATTTCCAACCCAAGTATGAGTGCTTGGTATTCAGCTTCGTTATTTGAACAGAGCTGTGTAAGAGTGAAGACGTAAGGCAACACGTCTCCTTCAGGAGTGAGAAACACTACACCAGCTCCTACCCCACTGCGCTGAGCAGCTCCGTCAAAGTACATCTTCCATGGTTGGCGAACTTCTACATAGAGGACGTCTTCGTCTGGTAATTCTTTTGATAGCTCCCAATCAGCAGGTATATGATGATCAGCTAGGAAATCAGCTAAGGCTTGTCCTTTAACTGCCTTTTGAGGCACATAAATGATCTCAAATTCTTGAAGAAGAAGAGACCATCTAGCTAGTCGATCAGATAAAACTAGTTTTGACATGATGTACTTGACAGGATTGGCTTTAGAGATAAGATACACAGTGTGGGCTTGGAAATAATGCCGCAACTTTTGAATTGCAAACACTAGGGCCAAACACATCTTCTCGATTGGCGAGTAATTTAGCTCATTAGGGGTCATCATCCTGCTAAGATAGTAAATGGCATTTTCTTTTCCCTTTTCATTTTCTTGAGCAAGTAAAGCACCAACAGACCGTTCCTGTGCGGCAATGTATAGAACCAATGGCTTCCAAGGAATATGAGCGGCCAGTACTGGTGGTTTCATCAAATAATCTTTAATGCTTTTAAAGGCATTGCTGCATGCTTCATCCCATTCATATGGAACTCCTTTCTTCATTAGTCGGCTGAAAGGTTGACAACGACCTGCTAAATTTGAAATAAACCGACGAAGATAAGCTAATCGCCCTTGTAGACTTTTAAGCTCATGAATATTTCGCGGTTCAGGCATCTTCAAGATAGCGTCAATCTTTGTTTGGTCTATTTCAATATCACGATGTCGTACAATGAACCCAAGGAACTTTCCAGAGGTAACACCAAAAGCACACTTCAAAGGATTCATCTTGAGCTGGTATCGACGTAGGCGGTTGAAAACCTTCTTTAGATCTTGAAGATGATCTGCTCTTCTTTTTGACTTTACTACAAGATCATCCACGTAGCATTCGATATTTTTATGAAGCATATCGTCGAAAATCTTTTGCATTGCTCTTTGATAAGTGGCCCCTGCATTTTTTAAACCAAACGGCATTACTTTGTAGCAGTAGATGCCTTTGGGTGTACGAAAGGCTGTTAACTCTTCATCTCGCGGTGCCATGTGAATTTGATTGTAACCAGACGAGCCGTCCATAAAAGACAGGGCTTCGTGACCAGTGGTAGCATCCACCATAAGTTCTGTCAATGGGAGTGGAAAGTCATCTTTTGGGCAAGCATGATTGAGATCTCGAAAGTTAACGCATACTCGAATTTGTCCATTCTTCTTTTTGACAGGGACAATACTTGAAATCCAAGTTGGATACTTGACTTCTCGGATAAATCCAGCTTCAATGAGTTTATTGACTTCAATTTCAATCTTTGGAATCAAATCTGGTCGGAATCGACGTTGAGCTTGTTTAATCGGTCGAACACCCCGCTTTACCGCTAAATGATGGACAGCAACTTTAAGGTTTAACCCAGGCATTTCTTTGTAGCTCCAAGCGAATACATCCTTGTACTCTGTGAGAAGCTCAACATAAGCCTTTTCTTCTTTGGGACTTAGGAGAGCACTTACGTAAATGGGTCGAGGGTCTTCCAGTGTACCAAGGTTGATTTCTTTCAAATCATCAACAGTGGACTTAACACCTTCTTCAAGTTCTGGTGAAGCATCTTCAGCTTCCTCCTCTACTTGAATTTCTCCATCACTTGCACTGATGTGGAGTGAGTATTCAATGTTTTCTTCTTCTTCAGATAAGGTTCTTGGCGTTTCAGCAGAAAATTATCTCACTATTTAATTTATTAAATAATAGATAATATCCAGGACTTCAGATAATATCAAACCACTTCAATAATTATCTCATTATTTTATTTATTGAATAAGAGATAAAATCAAGTAATTTTGATATCATTATAATTCTTAAATAATTATCTCTTATTTATTTATTTATTTAAGAGATAAAAATTAAGAAATGATAATTATCTTTAGAGCTTGTCACATGTGGCAGCATGTGATTCGTCCACTTATGTAGCTTTGTTGAAATCCTCCACAAGACACGTGGCAAGATTTGATTTGTTAATTTAATTGGGCTTTATTTGACACTTGGCAATATTTGATTTAGCCAAAATTTGTGTGTCTACAAATGCCCCCTCGAGACTTGATCACGTACACGTTGCGGTAGTGTTGAAGAGTGAGCGGGTCTCGAATCTGAAGATTTGATGCCATTGACTAGAACATTTTGAATTCTTGCACAATGACAATTTTTTTTTTTTTTGGAAATTTGATGCAAGTCATACTTCAAATATTTCAATTTCTATAATAGAAATTAAAATAACGAATTTGAACTTATTTTGAATTCCAAATTCGAATTGGAATTAAAATTTGTTTTTGTTTCGAGTTCCAAATTTGGGTTGGAATCAAAATAATGAATTCGATTTATTTTAAATTCCAAATTTGAGTTGGAATCAAAGTTTTGTTTTTATTTTGAATTCCAATTTTGGGTTGGAATCAAAATAATGAATTTGATTTTATTTTGAATTCCAAATTTGATTTGGAATCATAATTTATTTTCATGAAAGAAATTAATTTTAAATCTAATTCCAAATTTAAGCTGGAATCAGAATTTACTTTCATGAAGGAAATTAAAATTTTTTTTTATTCCAAATTTTACTTGGAATTAAAATTCGTCTTCTCCCAAACTTTCACACTTAATTGGGAATTGGATTGAAATTATATATAATTCCAACATTTAGCCTTATCACGGCTTGATTTTTTTTTTTATTCCAAACTTTACAAGGTTGGTGCCTAAAATAATGACTCTAATTGATTTAGGCAACCACCTGTAACTTTGAATCCAAACGAGTGAGGATTGTGGAACAAAATTTGATCAAATAATTGATCAACTTAAATTTTAAGGAATTCCAATCTTCGAAGGAACTTTAAAGAATTCTAATTTTGATTAGAAGTTGACAACTTCAATCCGAATTATAATTGAAGTAGGACTTAATTTGTCTATAAAAACAATCTCCATCCATCCTTCCAAAGCAATTCCTAGGAAGTGGAGCAAAGCAGCATCTTCATCTGTATTCTCCTTCCGCGAGCTGGCAAGAGATAGCATCATTACATATATATATATATATATATATATATTTTCGTGCGGGTAAAGCAGCACATCCATTTTTTAGTGCAGCGGGTGAGCAGCGGCAGCTTGATAAGAGTTTTAATTTCCTTCTCGAGCATGACGAAATAGTGAGGTAATCTTCCTTTCAACTTCACAGCATCAATCTTCAATTGATGTCTTTATGATTTGAATATCACTATGCGTAGCTCCAAACCAGTGATGGATGGCTCTCTTTTTTTTTTTTAATGAATCTGAATTTTTTTTTCGGCACTTTTTTTTTTTTTTGAAACCCCAACCTACACTTTTTTTTTTTTTTTTTGCTAACTCCATTTTTTTCTCTCTTTTTTTTTTTCATTATAGCATCTCCAACATTGGGCTAAAGCTTTTTGTACTAACATCGGTTTGTGTCTACATCAACCAGAGCCTTTGAATTCGGATTCGGCAAGAATTTGAAGCTGAAAGACATTCGTGAGGGCAGCCGTTCGGGTCTACATCAGGCAGAGCCTTTGAATTCGGCTTCGGCAAGAACTCGGGGCTGAAAGACGTCCTTGCCATCAACCGTTCGCGTCTACATCAGCCAGAGCCTTTGAGTTCGGCTTCGGCAAGAACTCGGGGCTGAAAGACGTCCGTGCCATCAACCGTTCGCGTCTACATCAGCCAGAGCCTTTGAGTTCGGCTTCGGCAAGAACTCGGGGCTGAAAGACGTTCGTGGTAACAACCGTTCGCGTCTACATCAGCCAGAGCCTTTGAGTTCGGCTTCGGCAAGAACTCGGGGCTGAAAGACGTTCGTGGTAACAACCGTTCGTATCTACATCAGCCAGAGCCTTTGAGTTCGGCTTTGGCAAGAACTCGGGGCTGAAAGACGTTCGTGGTAGCAACCGTTCGCATCTATATCAGCCAGAGCCTTTGAGTTCGGCTTCGGCAAGAACTCGGGGCTGAAAGACGTTCGTGGTAACAACCGTTCGCATCTACATCAGCCAGAGCCTTTGAGTTCGGTTTCGGCAAGAACTTGGGGCTGAAAGACGTTCGTGGTAGCTGTCGTTCGTGCCACCAGAACTTTTAGAGCTGACTTGGGGACTGCATTGAAGGCCTTTAGGATTTCTTTATCAGATTCGTACGGTATTGAGATTGCTTTTATTCAAATAATGGTTGCTTTCAACGGTTGTTCACTGTATGACCAGAAGATTCTTTGTTTTTCGAGAATGCAATGTTGTAGTACGGATGCATACATGTTCAAGAAGGTTCTGTCTAGGAGGTTGGATTTTAAGTGGGACCGATGTGACTCCTCCAATCTTTCCTGGGAACTTGCTTAAGTTCTTTCTAGGAGATTGGATTTTAAGTGGGACCAGTGTGACCCCTCCAATCTTTCCTGGGAACTTATTTAAGTTCTGTCAAGGAGATTGGATTTTAAGTGGGACGATGTGACCCCTCCAATCTTTCCTGGGAACTTTTCGAAGATGGTACAATTCATTTTTACATTAGGATTCATTGTCAAAGGCAGTTTTCATCAATTGAAAGCCTTAGCGTCAGACCTTTGTTTCTTTTCAGATCATGGTTACCTTCAAAGATTATTCACGTCATGACCAGAAGATACTCTCTATTGTTAAAGAAGACGGTGATCCTACGACGGCCTTGGACTTACCAGTGTTCGATCCAATCATTGGCTACTTTTCTCACAATTGGTCCCCTTCTGTTGATTCGCCTCACCTGACGCGATGGTGTATTGCTTTGAGGAGTGATTTGTTTGATCATAGTAATTCAACCACTATTTCTTCAGAAGCGTTGTTCTTGCAGTCTTCTCTTCATTCTAAAGATTATGATGCTGATCGTTTTACGCTATTGGGTGATCGTATTGACAAAGGCGAAACTTCTTGGGACACTTCTCCTTTTGACTTCGGTGAATTCTCCTATATTCCCAAATATTGGGAATGGTTAGAAGATGTACTCAGTCGTCATAAAAGAATTTTGACCAAAGCAGGTATATACGATGCTGTTTACGCTTCTTTATTCACCTATGACCGTAGCGACAATCTTATTCGATCGCTTTGTGAATCTTGGTGTTCTTCAACGAATACTTTTCATACTCCAACGGGCGAGCTATCCATCTCCTTATGGGATTTGCGCAATATTGGTGGCTTATCAGTTCAAGGTATATTTTATGATGAAGTCATCCCATCCAGAAAAGAATTATTAGGCTTTGATAAGAACAAGACATTGTTTCTTCCCCCGAGCTGCAAGTATTTATTCTCAGCATATTATAAACTTTATCACGAGAGTGCGGATGGTGAAGTTAAAACTCATGATTGGGTCAAATTTTGGTTTAGAGGTCCTGAAAGATATGCAGCACCTCCCAAAAGAGTAAACAAAAAGAGGTTTAACAAGCCAAGGACCCGTTATAATCCTTCGGGCATCATAAATGAACTAGTTCAACGTCCCACGGAAGAAGAAGGAGCCTTTGATGATTTAGCCATTAAGGCAAGCGTCAGAGAAGAGACTTATCTAGCTGCCCTTTTATCTTGTTGGCTATGTAGATTTGTCTTTCCTACTGTTAAAATTGACAACATTCGTCCTAGTGTTTTCAAAGTAGCAAGTATGATGGCTCGTGGTGAGAAGTTCTCTTTAGCAGTGCCAGTCCTTACAAGTATCTATCATGGTTTAGGAGAAATTTCTTCATCTCCATTTCCCAGCAAATGTAATGTGGCATTCCCAATCCATTATGTTTATGGATGGCTTGGTCATTATTTTGATTGCTATTTTGCATCTTCTCGTCCGCAAAGTGGTGCTCGAATGGTGAAATTTTCTGGTGAGAAAATGGCCAAGCATTTCGATGATACGGAGGCTCGAATCCTTCTTAAAAATGCTAATCTTTCCAACTCTTCATCTTTATTCTTGGGTAAGGAGAAGGATATATCTTTAGTTGATACCGGAAATCAACCAGCTCCGTGGGATGACTACATTATTAGTATTCGTTGTAGCTATTTGACTTTACGTCGAGGAGATGAGCTTATTGTGGAGTCTTATAGTCCCATAAGATTTGCCAGACAATTCAACTTTTGTCAAAGCATTCCTGGGAAGTTGAAGATTGATCTTGGGTCTAGGACTGTAGCAGAAATAGCTCGACTTTGGCAATCTTGTATTCAATTGGGCACCAATGCCAAATTTATGATTCCAGCATTTTCTTCCAAAACTCTTGCTACGAAGAACTATGTTGGGTGGTGGGCAAAACGTTTAAGTAATTATTGCAGGAAAAGTTCTAGTCTCGTCATAAAACTTCCAAAACTTAATCCTTCCGTTGCAATTTTGAAGAAGAATAAGAAGGAAGTTACTGAACATACACCAGTCTTCAGAGAAAAGCAGGTTGATGCTAGAGATGTGCTTGAAGGCATGGCGAAGAGAGATGCAAAAATCTCGAATAAGGGATCATTAGTTAAGAAGAGTCAAAACTGCTTACCACATGCTGACGAACATAGCTCTAGTGGAGGTGATCGCCATTGGAAACGTCCTAAAAGAAAAACCTCAGCTTTTGAATTGGAAGATATTAATCTTGATTTGGATGACATATTCCCTAATACTTCAAACCCTTCTTTGCCTCTAGAAGAATTCGGGAATCAAGTAAGTATTATTATTATTATTATTTTTTTGGTAAAATTTATTTTGGAATATATATTCTCCATGATCCCTTTTATTAATCTAAGCTTTTACTTGTAGCTGGGAAACAACGATGAGTTTGCTGAGGTGGATGATATGATTTTGGAAGAGAATGAGAAATGAGAAATCTATTGATGGGCCAAATTCATTCGATATATTGGTTGCTCAACCTGAAGTTTCCAAAGTCGCAGATAATATAACTTCTCATCCTATTGTTGAAGATCATCCTGTAGAAGTGATTCAACAAACTTCTATGAGACCCATGGATCCTGCCCCTTCAACTATTTCCATATTCAAGGTAGATGACTTGATTTCTAATTGTCAACGTACCTACCTTACATTGTTATGGAATGGCCTATCTCAGAAAATAGGTAGATCTAGCTTGACTCATCTTCACATGATTGAAGAAGAAGCTGAGAAAGTATTGAAGGAAATGGAAAGAGTTAGTGTCTCGAATTTTTCTTCCTTAAGGGATTTACTAATGGGACTTTTTCGTGATCTTCAACTCTACAATTCTAGCCGATCTTCTTCAGCGGAAAAAATGTCTCAACAATCACATGATGAGCAGTTGACGAAGATCAAGAATGAACTCTCCAATATTGAAGCTGAAGAAGGTATTCAGGCCAAACTTGCAATCTCTTGAGACCACGGTTATGGAGTTCAAACTTGAAAATGAGCAGTTGGAAGAGAAGTTGAATGCTCTCACCACTCAGATTGAAGAATCGGAGCCACAAATTTCTGAGAGGAGATCAGAGCTATACAAGTTACAAGCTATTGCGTCAAGTCTCAGGGAAGAGATCTCTGTTATTGAAAGCAAGCCTGTTTTAACCAATGAGGACGTCCGATGCTTAGCAAACATGGAGCAAATGCTGGAAGCGAGACGTAATGAACTGAGAGACTTCAAGCTTTTCCCTTAGTTGCTTTTTTTTTTTTTTTTTTTTTTTTTTGTGCAGACTCTTTTCTTTTTGAAATGAATTATTTACTTTGATAAGAATCGTGCACTTTGTCTTTTTTTTTTTTTTGAATGAATGAATGAATGATTGAACTTGAAAATAGAATTCTAAACTGCTCATGTACCTAATTGGGATCGAGCCAAACATAGTTCATAACAGTAAGGAATGAAATTTTTTTTTTTAAAAAATGACTGAACTTGGAAAAACTCCAAGTTGCCTACGTACCCGAGATGGGATCAAGCCAAGCGTAGTTTATTACAATAAAGAATGAATGGAATTTTTTTTGAATGAATGACTGAACTTGGAACAGACTCCAAGTTGCCTACGTACCCAAGATGGGATCAAGCCAAGCGCAGTTCAATTTTTTTTTTTTTTTTTGGTGCCTTTCACAGTTTATACTCATGCGGGCCAGGAGTAGTACATGTTTTAGGGATAGTAACGCTTCAAGAACTTGCCATTTATAGGGCCGATTCTCAAGCCATCTTCAGCAATTATCTTGTATGCCCCATTTGAGTAGACTTCTTGCACGACATACGGGCCATCCCATTTGGAATTGAATTTATTGCCAGTGCGGTGAGTGGTGATGATAGGTCTTCTTACAGCAAGTACCAAGTCTCCTTTCTGGAAGGATCGAGGACGGACTCTCTTGTTAAATGCTCTAGAAAGACGAGCTTGGTAACATTCTAAGCGTTGTTGTGCCTCAAGTCTCTTCTCGTCAAGAGGTTGACGCCAGTCATTTTCTTCGATTTCGAAAATTGATATTGCATTAACATCCCTTTCATCGTTGTCTTCATCATCGAAGAGTGGAGGAATAACCCATCTTGGGCAAATTGAAATTTGTGTCTCTTGATCAGGCAATGCAAGTGTTGAAGCAAGCTTAGCAAGAGAATCTGCTTGTTTTTTATCTTTTCTTGGCACATGCTCCAAGGTGACGCCGCCAAGCCATGCTATTAATTGGGTTACGTAATTGTAATAAGGAATAAGTTCTAGTTTCCTTACTTCATAAACGTTTAATAGCTGGTTGATTACCAGTTTTGAATCTCCATATACGCTGAGTTTCAACTGTTTCATGTCGACTGCCATTTCCAACCCAAGTATGAGTGCTTGGTATTCAGCTTCGTTATTTGAACAGAGCTGTGTAAGAGTGAAGACGTAAGGCAACACGTCTCCTTCAGGAATGAGAAACACTACACCAGCTCCTGCCCCACTGCGCTGAGCAGCTCCGTCAAAGTACATCTTCCATGGTTGGCGAACTTCTACATAGAGGACGTCTTCGTCTGGTAATTCTTTTGATAGCTCCCAATCAGCAGGTATATGATGATCAGCTAGGAAATCAGCTAAGGCTTGTCCTTTAACTGCCTTTTGAGGCACATAAATGATCTCAAATTCTTGAAGAAGAAGAGACCATCTAGCTAGTCGATCAGATAAAACTAGTTTTGACATGATGTACTTGACAGGATTGGCTTTAGAGATAAGATACACAGTGTGAGCTTGGAAATAATGCCGTAACTTTTGAATTGCAAACACTAGGGCCAAACACATCTTCTCGATTGGCGAGTAATTTAGCTCATTAGGGGTCATCATCCTGCTAAGATAGTAAATGGCATTTTCTTTTCCCTTTTCATTTTCTTGAGCAAGTAAAGCACCAACAGACCGTTCCTGTGCGGCAATGTATAGAACTAATGGCTTCCAAGGAATATGAGCGGCCAGTACTGGTGATTTCATCAAATAATCTTTAATGCTTTTAAAGGCATTGCTGCATGCTTCATCCCATTCATATGGAACTCCTTTCTTCATTAGTCGGCTGAAAGGTTGACAACGACCTACTAAATTTGAAATAAACCGACGAAGATAAGCTAATCGCCCTTGTAGACTTTTAAGCTCATGAATATTTCGCGGTTCAGGCATCTTCAAGATAGCGTCAATCTTTGTTTGGTCTATTTCAATATCACGATGTCGTACAATGAACCCAAGGAACTTTCCAGAGGTAACACCAAAAGCACACTTCAAAGGATTCATCTTGAGCTGGTATCGACGTAGGCGGTTGAATACCTTCTTTAGATCTTGAAGATGATCTGCTCTCCTTTTTGACTTTACTACAAGATCATCCACGTAGCATTCGATATTTTTATGAAGCATATTGTCGAAAATCTTTTGCATTGCTCTTTGATAAGTGGCCCCTGCATTTTTTAAACCAAACGGCATTACTTTGTAGCAGTAGATGCCTTTGGGTGTACGAAAGGCTGTTAATTCTTCATCTCGCGGTGCCATGTGAATTTGATTGTAACCAGACGAGCCGTCCATAAAAGACAGGGCTTCGTGACCAGTGGTAGCATCCACCATAAGTTCTGTCAATGGGAGTGGAAAGTCATCTTTTGGGCAAGCATGATTGAGATCTCGAAAGTCAACGCATACTCGAATTTGTCCATTCTTCTTTTTGACAGGGACAATACTTGAAATCCAAGTTGGATACTTGACTTCTCGGATAAATCCAGCTTCAATGAGTTTATTGACTTCAATTTCAATCTTTGGAATCAAATCTGGTCGGAATCGACGTTGAGCTTGTTTAATCGGTCGAACACCCCGCTTTACCGCTAAATGATGGACAGCAACTTTAGGGTTTAACCCAGGCATTTCTTTGTAGCTCCAAGCGAAGACATCCTTGTACTCTGTGAGAAGCTCAACATAAGCCTTTTCTTCCTTGGGACTTAGGAGAGCACTTACGTAAATGGGTCGAGGGTCTTCCAGTGTACCAAGGTTGATTTCTTTCAAATCATCAACAGTGGACTTAACACCTTCTTCAAGTTCTGGTGGAGCATCTTCAGCTTCCTCCTCTACTTGAATTTCTCCATCACTTGCACTGATGTGGAGTGAGTATTCATTGTTTTCTTCTTCTTCAGATAAGGTTCTTGGCGTTTCAGCAGAAAATTTCGTGACTACTACTGTTTGTCGCTTCACCTTCAATTCTTCTTCAGCTGTCACCACCAAAGTAGTATAGCGCTTTATATGGGATGGTATTTTACTTTTGAGATCTTTGAGGTCTTCTAAGATGACATCGATCTTTTCTTCTTTTTCAATGATCTTCTTAGCAACTCCCAATCTACCCTTGATCGATCTTCTAGGTGTAGGGGACGCAATAACTTCCTTTAATGTCGAATTTTTTGCCCCAGTCGATCAAAGACTGAGCCTTTTGACTTTGCCTCTCCTAAGCGGTTAAATACTGATATTCTTGAATTTGCCACTTCGAAACAATCAACAATTGACGTTTATGGGTTTGCTTTAGACGATCAAAGACTGAAGGCTTAACTGAAGTTGGAGATTTATCTTCTTCAGCAGTAATGTAACTGGTTGATTTTTTCATGCTGATACGTATTGGAACAGGTGGAGTGAAACCAAGTCCTGCACGTGAATTCTGTATAGCGTACCCCTTTTGCCTTAACATCTTTTGGGTTGAATTCAACCCATGTGCATTTTGCCCGTTAGATTCTGGTGGTAGCTTTCCTAAAGTAGAAGACTCATTCGGATTATATCCAGCCTTTACAAGAAGCTTGTATGCATTTGGATCAAAGCCCTCATTTGTGCGTGTAGAAGGCAGGTCACCATGTTCGATTTTAGGACTTTGTGTTGGCCAAACAAATCCTGGGATTGGCGTAGTCACCTTTGTTTGATTGATGTTGGGGATGGGGAGAGTTAGTCCATTCAACAAAACTCTTGGAAACCTGCTGAAGAAAGTGGTTGCAAAATCAAAACGAGATTAGCACGAGAGAATTGGAGAAGCTCTTTGGGCTTATCGAACAACATATCGAACATCAACACAAGCTACTCCTTATGCTTTAGTGTATGGTGTGGAAGCTGTTCTCCCTCTCGAGTGTCAAATCCCATCATTACGGATTGCTCTTCAAGAAAGTCTCACTCAGGAGGAAAATGCTCGCCTGCGACTAGAAGAATTGGAAGTACTTGACGAGAAGAGACTTGAGGCACAACAACGCTTAGAATGTTACCAAGCTCGTCTTTCTAGAGCATTTAACAAGAGAGTCCGTCCTCGATCCTTCCAGAAAGGAGACTTGGTACTTGCTGTAAGAAGACCTATCATCACCACTCACCGCACTGGCAATAAATTCAATTCCAAATGGGATGGCCCGTATGTCGTGCAAGATGTCTACTCAAATGGGGCGTACAAGATAGTTGCTGAAGATGGCTTGAGAATCGGCCCCATAAATGGCAAGTTCTTGAAGCGTTACTATCCCTAAAACATGTACTACTCCTGGCCCGCATGAGTATAAACTGTGAAAGGCACCAAAAAAAAAAAAAAAATTGAACTACGCTTGGCTTGATCCCATCTTGGGTACGTAGGCAACTTGGAGTCTGTTCCAAGTTCAGTCATTCATTCAAAAAAAAAAAAAAAATTCCATTCATTGTAATGAACTACGCTTGGCTTGATCCCATCTCGGGTACGTAGGCAACTTGGAGTCTGTTCTAAGTTCAGTCATTCATTCAAAAAAAAAATTCCATTCATTCTTTATTGTAATGAACTACGCTTGGCTTGATCCCATCTCGGGTACGTAGGCAACTTGGAGTTTTTCCAAGTTCAGTCATTTATTAAAAAAAAAAAAAATTCATTCCTTACTGTTATGAACTATGTTTGGCTCGATCCCAATTAGGTACATGAGCAGTTTAGAATTCTATTTTCAAGTTCAATCATTCATTCATTCATTCAAAAAAAAAAGACAAAGTGCACGATTCTTATCAAAGTAAATAATTCATTTCAAAAAGAAAAGAGTCTGCCAAAAAAAAAAAAAAAAAAAGCAACTAAGGGAAAAGCTTGAAGTCTCTCAGTTCATTACGTCTCGCTTCTAGCATTTGCTCCATGTTTGCTAAGCATCGGACGTCCTCATTGGTTAAAACAGGCTTGCTTTCAATAACAGAGATCTCTTCCCTGAGACTTGACGCAATAGCTTGTAACTTAGATAGCTCTGATCTCTTCTCAGAAATTTGTGGCTCCGATTCTTCAATCCGAGTGGTGAGAGCATTCAACTTCTCTTCCAACTGCTCCTTTTCAAGTTTGAACTCCATAATCGTGGTCTCAAGAGATTGCAAGTCTTTGGCCTGAATACCTTCTTCAGCTTCAATATTGGAGAGTTCATTCTTGATCTTCGTCAACTGCTCATCATGTGATTGTTGAGACATTTTTTCCGCTGAAGAAGATCGGCTAGAATTGTAGAGTTGGAGATCACGAAAAAGTCCTATTAGTAAATCCTTTAAGGAAGACAAATTCAAGACACTAACTCTTTCCATTTCCTTCAATACTTTCTCAGCTTCTTCTTCAAACGTGTGAAGATGAGTCAAGCTAGATCTACCTATTTTCTGAGATAGGCCATTCCATAACAATGTAAGGTAGGTACGTTGACAATTAGAAATCAAGTCATCTACCTTGAATATGGAAATAGTTGAAGGGGCAGGATCCATGGGTCTCATAGAAGTTTGTTGAATCACTTCTACAGGATGATCTTCAACAATAGGATGAGAAGTTATATTATCTGCGACTTTGGAAACTTCAGGTTGAGCAACCAATATATCGAATGAATTTGGCCCATCAATAGATTTCTCATTCTCTTCCAAAATCATATCATCCACCTCAGCAAACTCATCGTTGTTTCCCAGCTACAAGTAAAAGCTTAGATTAATAAAAGGGATCATGGAGAATATATATTCCAAAATAAATTTTACCAAAAAAAAAATAATAATAATAATACTTACTTGATTCCCGAATTCTTCTAGAGGCAAAGAAGGGTTTGAGGTATTAGGGAAAATGTCATCCAAATCAAGATTAATATCTTCCAATTCAAAAGCTGAGGTTTTTCTTTTAGGACATTTCCAATGGCGATCACCTCCACTAGAGCTATGTTCGTCAGCAGGTGGTAAGCAGTTTTGACTCTTCTTAACTAATGATCCCTTATTCGAGATTTTTGCATCTCTCTTCGCCATGCCTTCAAGCACATCTCTAGCATCAACCTGCTTTTCTCTGAAACTGGTGTATGTTCAGTAACTTCCCTCTTATTCTTCTTCAAAATTGCAACGGAATGATTAAGTTTTGGAAGTTTTATGACGCGAATAGAACTTTTCCTGCAATAATTACTTGAACGTTTTGCCCACCACCCAACATAGTTCTTCGTAGCAAGAGTTTTGGAAGAAAATGCTGGAATCATAAATTTGGCATTGGTGCCCAATTGAATACAAGATTGCCAAAGTTGAGCTATTTCTGCTACAGTCCCAGACCCAAGATCAATCTTCAACTTCCCAGGAATGCTTTGACAAAAGTTAAATTGTCTGGCAAATTTTATGGGACTATAAGACTCCACAATAAGCTCATCTCCTCGACGTAAAGTCAAATAGCTACAACGAATACTAATAATGTAGTCATCCCATGGAGCTGGTTGATTTCCGGTATCAACTAAAGATATATCCTTCTCCTTACCCAAGAATAAAGATGAAGAGTTGGAAAGATTAGTATTTTTAAGAAGGATTCGAGCCTCTGTATCATCGAAATACTTGGCCATTTTCTCACCAGAAAATTTCACCATTCGAGCACCACTTTGCGGACGAGAAGATGCAAAATAGCAATCAAAATAATGACCAAGCCATCCATAAACATAATGGATTGGGAATGCCACATTACATTTGCTGGGAAATGGAGATGAAGAAATTTCTCCTAAACCATGATAGATATTTGTAAGGACTGGCACTGCTAAAGAGAACTTCTCACCACGAGCCATCATACTTGCTACTTTGAAAACACCAGGACGAATGTTGTCAATTTTAACAGTAGGAAAGACAAATCTACATAGCCAACAAGATAAAAGGGCAGCTAGATAAGTCTCTTCTCTGACGCTTGCCTTAATGGCTAAATCATCAAAGGCTCCTTCTTCTTCCGTGGGACGTTGAACTAGTTCATTTATGATGCCCGAAGGATTATAACGGGTCCTTGGCTTGTTAAACCTCTTTTTGTTTACTCTTTTGGGAGGTGCTGCATATCTTTCAGGACCTCTAAACCAAAATTTGACCCAATCATGAGTTTTAACTTCACCATCCGCAGTCTCGTGATAAAGTTTATAATATGCTGAGAATAAATACTTGCAGCTCGGGGGAAGAAACAATGTCTTGTTCTTATCAAAGCCTAATAATTCTTTTCTGGATGGGATGACTTCATCATAAAATATACCTTGAACTGATAAGCCACCAATATTGCGCAAATCCCATAAGGAGATGGATAGCTCGCCCGTTGGAGTATGAAAAGTATTCGTTGAAGAACACCAAGATTCACAAAGTGATCGAATAAGATTGTCGCTACGGTCATAGGTGAATAAAGAAGCGTAAACAGCATCGTATATACCTGCTTTGGTCAAAATTCTTTTATGACGACTGAGTACATCTTCTAACCATTCCCAATATTTGGGAATATAGGAGAATTCACCGAAGTCAAAAGGAGAAGTGTCCCAAGAAGTTTCGCCTTTGTCAATACGATCACCCAATAGCGTAAAACGATCAGCATCATAATCTTTAGAATGAAGAGAAGACTGCAAGAACAACGCTTCTGAAGAAATAGTGGATGAATTACTATGATCAAACAAATCACTCCTCAAAGCAATACACCATCGCGTCAGGTGAGGCGAATCAACAGAAGGGGACCAATTGTGAGAAAAGTAGCCAATGATTGGATCGAACACTGGTAAGTCCAAGGCCGTCGTAGGATCACCGTCTTCTTTAACAATAGAGAGTATCTTCTGGTCATGACGTGAATAATCTTTGAAGGTAACCGTGATCTGAAAAGAAACAAAGGTCTGACGCTAAGGCTTTCAATTGATGAAAACTGCCTTTGACAATGAATCCTAATGTAAAAATGAATTGTACCATTTTCGAAAGGTTCCCAGAAAAGATTGGAGGGGTCACATCGGTCCCACTTAAAATCCAATCTCCTAGACAGAACTTAAGCAAGTTTCCAGGAAAGATTGGAGGGGTCACATCGGTCCCACTTAAAATCCAATCTCCTAGACAGAACTTAAGCAAGTTCCCAGGAAAGATTGGAGGGGTCACATCGGTCCCACTTAAAATCCAATCTCCTAGACAGAACTTAAGCAAGTTCCCAGGAAAGATTGGAGGGGTCACATCGGTCCCACTTAAAATCCAATCTCCTTGAAAGAACTTAAATAAGTTCCCAGGAAAGATTGGAGGGGTCACACTGGTCCCACTTAAAATCCAATCTCCTAGACAGAACTTAAGCAAGTTCCCAGGAAAGATTGGAGGGGTCACATCGGTCCCACTTAAAATCCAATCTCCTAGACAGAACTTAAGCAAGTTCCCAGGAAAGATTGGAGGAGTCACATCAGTCCCACTTAAAATCCAACCTCCTAGACAGAACCTTCTTGAACATGTATGCATCTGTACTACAACATTGCATTCTTGAAAAACAAAGAATCTTCTGGTCATACAGTGAACAATCGTTGAAAGCAACCATTATTTGAATAAAAGCAATCTCAATACCGTACAAATCTGATAAAGAAATCCTAAAGGCCTTCAATGCAGTCCCCAAGTCAGCTCTAAAAGTTCTGGTGGCACGAACGACAGCTACCACGAACGTCTTTCAGCCCCGAGTTCTTGCCGAAGCCGAACTCAAAGGCTCTGGCTGATGTAGATGCGAACGGTTGTTACCACGAACGTCTTTCAGCCCCGAGTTCTTGCCGAAGCCGAACTCAAAGGCTCTGGCTGATGTAGACGCGAACGGCTGATGTCATGGAAGTCTTTCAGCCTCGAGTTCTTGTCGAAGCCGAACTCAAAGGCTCTGGTTGATGTAGACGCGAACGGTTACTACCACGAACGTCTTTCAGCTCCGAGTTCTTACCGAAGCCGAACTCAAAGGCTCTGGCTGATGTAGACGCGAACGGCTGATGTCACGAACGTCTTTCAGCCCCGAGTTCTTGCCGAAGCCGAACTCAAAGGCTCTGGCTGATGTAGACGCGAACAGTTGATGGCGCGGACGTCTTTCAGCCCTGAGTTCTTGCCGAAGCCGAACTCAAAGGCTCTGGCTGATGTAGACGCGAACAGTTGATGGCACGGACGTCTTTCAGCCCCGAGTTCTTGCCGGAGCCGAACTCAAAGGCTCTGGCTGATGTAGACGCGAACGGCTACCCTCACAAATATTTTTCAGCCTCGAATTCTTGCCAAAGCCGAATTCAAAGGCTCTGGTTGATGTAGACACGAACCGATATTGGCACGAAAAACTTTAGCCCAACGTTGGAGATGCTACAATGAAAAAAAAAAAGGAGTTAAAAAAAAAAGAAAAAAAAATGGAGTTAGCAAAAAAAAAAAGTGTAGGTTGGGATTTAAAAAAAAAAAAAAGAAGAAGGTGCCGAAAAATTAAAAAAAAAAATTCAGACATTCTATTCGTTTAAAAAAAAAAAAAGGGGGCCATCCATCACTGGTTTGGAGTTACGCACAGTGACATTCAAATCATAAAGACATCAATTGAAGATTGATGCTGTGAAGTTGAAAGGAAGATTACCTCACTCTTTCGTCATGCTTGAGAAGGAAATTAAAACTCTTATCAAGCTGCCGTTGCTCACCCGCTGCACTAAAAAAATGGATGTGCTGCTTTACCCGCACGAAATATATATATATATATATATATGTAATGATGCTATCTCTTGCCAGCTCGCGGAAGGAGAGTGCAGATGAAGATGCTGCTTTGCTCCACTTCCCAGGAATTGCTTTGGAAGGATGGATGGAGATTGTTTTTATAGACAAATTAAGTCCTACTTCAATTATAATTCGGATTGAAATTGTCAACTTCTAATCAAAATTAGAATTCTTTAAAGTTTCTTCGAAGATTGGAATTCCTTAAAATTTAAGTTGATCAATTATTTGATCAAATTTTGTTCCACAATCCTCATTGGTTTGGATTCAAAGTTACAGGTGGTTGCCTAAATCAATTAGAGTCATTATTTTAGGCACCAACCTTGTAAAGTTTGGAATAAAAAAAAAAAAAAATCAAGCCGTGATAAGGCTAAATGTTGGAATTATATATAATTTCAACCCAATTCCCAATTAAGTGTGAAAGTTTGGGAGGAGACGAATTTTAATTCCAAGTAAAATTTGGAATTAAAAAAAAAAATTTTAATTTCCTTCATGAAAGTAAATTCTGATTCCAACTCAAATTTGGAATTAGATTTAAAATTAATTTCTTTCATGAAAATAAATTATGATTCCAAATCAAATTTGGAATTCAACATAAAATCAAATTTATTATTTTGATTCCAACCCAAATTTGGAATTCAAAATAAAAACAAATTTTAATTCCAACTCAAATTCAGAATTCAAAATAAATTCAAATTCATTATTTTAATTTCTATTACAGAAATTAAAATATTTGAAATGTGAGTTGTATCAAATTTTAGCCCCGAGTTCTTGCCGAAGCCGAACTCAAAGGCTCTGGCTGATGTAGATGCGAACGGTTGTTACCACGAACGTCTTTCAGCCCCGAGTTCTTGCCGAAGCCGAACTCAAAGGCTCTGGCTGATGTAGATGCGAACGGTCGTTACCGCGAACGTCTTTCAGCCCCGAGTTCTTGCCGAAGCCGAACTCAAAGGCTCTGGCTGATGTAGACGCGAACGGTTGATGGCACGGACGTCTTTCAGCCCCGAATTCTTGCCGAAGCCGAACTCAAAGGCTCTGGCTGATGTAGACGCGAACGGTTGATGGCACGGACGTCTTTCAGCCCTGAGTTCTTGCCGAAGCCGAACTCAAAGGCTCTGGCTGATGTAGACGCGAACAGTTGATGGCACGGACGTCTTTCAGCCCCGAATTCTTGCCGAAGCCGAACTCAAAGGCTCTGGCTGATGTAGACGCGAACGGTTGATGGCACGGACGTCTTTCAGCCCCGAGTTCTTGCCGAAGCCGAACTCAAAGGCTCTGGCTGATGTAGACGCGAACGGTTGATGGCACGGACGTCTTTCAGCCCCGAGTTCTTGCCGAAGCCGAACTCAAAGGCTCTGGCTGATGTAGACGCGAACAGTTGATGGCACGGACGTCTTTCAGCCCCGAGTTCTTGCCGAAGCCGAACTCAAAGGCTCTGGCTGATGTAGACGCAAACAGTTGATGGCACGGACGTCTTTCAGCCCCGAATGTCTTTCAGCCTCAAATTCTTGCCGAATCTGAATTCAAAGGCTCTGGTTGATGTAGACACAAACCGATGTTGGCACGAAAAACTTTAGCCCAATGTTGGAGATGCTACAATGAAAAAAAAAAAAAAAGAGTTAAAAAAAAAAAAAAAATGGAGTTAGCAAAAAAAAAAAATGTAGATTGGAATTTAAAAAAAAAAAAAGAGAAAAGAAAAAAATATGGAGTTAGAAAAAAAAAAGTGTAGGTTGGGATTCAAAAAAAAAAAAAAGTGCCGAAAAAAAAATTTCAAACATTCTATTCGTTAAAAAAAAAAAAAAAAAAAGGGCTATCCATCACTGGTTTGGAGTTACGTACAATGACATTCAAATCATAAAGACAGCAATTGAAGATTGATGCTGTGAAGTTGAAAGGAAGATTACCTCACTACTTCGTCATGCACAAAAAAAAAAAAAGAATATAATGCTAATTTGCTCCACTTTACCAAGAGTTATTTTGAATTGAAGAAAAGATTAGATGGAGACGTCTTTATATAGGCAAAATTGAATCCTACTTCCATTGTGATTTGGATTCAAAATCGTGATCAAATTCTAAAAGGAAAGAACCTCAATTGTCCAAGTCGAGGTAAAATTCAAGTCCAAGTCATACTAGAATTAAAACTAATTCTAGTCTTTCAAGTCTCCTACAGCACACAAGCCCTTGGAAGTACTCGGAATCCTTATAAATTTTGAAATTCTAATGATATGTGGGATGTACTTGGATTGCTCAAATCAATTAAGAATGTGGACCCCACTCAAAATTCTCATTTCATTCATCCAAACTATACCCGAAGGATTTCTTTGAAACACAAAACAAAGCAACGTGAAGAGTTTCCCAAGCTAAATCAAAGACTTGCGTGACCAAGTCTTGCCGTGGAATTGAAGTTCAAAAAAAAAAAAAAAAAAAAAAAAATTGGGCATCAATTCTATTTCAATTAGAAGATCCGAAATTACTTAGGATGGGAAATTTTATTAAAAAAAAATTTATTTCGATTCCAACACAAATTTGGAATTCGGAATAAAGACAAAATCTTAATTCCAACTCAAATTTTGAAATTCAAAATAAAATCAAATTCATTATTTTGATTCCAACCCAAATTTGGAATTCAAAATAAAAAACAAATTTAAATTCCAACTCAAATTCGGAATTCAAAATAAATTCAAGTTCATTATTTTACTTTCTATTACAGAAATTAAAATATTTGAAGTGTGACTTGCATCAAATTTCAGAAACTTTGTCATTGTACAAGAATCCAAAATGTTCTAGTCAATGGTATCAAATCTTCAAATTCGAGACCCGCTCACTCTTCAACACTATCGCAACGTGTACGTGATCAAGTCTCGAGGGGGCATTTGTAGACACACAAAATTTGGCCAATCATAAATTGCCACGTGTCAAATAAAGCCCAATTAAATTAACAAATCAAATCTTGCCACGTGGCTCGTGGAAGATTTCAACAAAGCTACACAAGTGAACGAATCACATGCCACCACACGTGACAAGCTCTAAAGATAATTATCATTTCTTAATTTTTATTTCTTAAATAAATAAATAAGAGATAATTATTTAAGAATTATAATGATATCCAAATTACTTGATTTTTATCTCTCATTTAAATAAATAAAAAATAATGAGATAATTATTTAAGTGGTTTGATGCTATCTGAAGTCTTGGATATTATCTATTATTTAATAAATTAAATAATAAGATAATTATCCTGGAGAGGTTGAATTCAACTGTGACTCTGATCACTCCCAAGCATAAAGGAGACCCTTTTGCATACAAGGAGACTCTGCTGGATCAAGCTGCCAAAGCCCCACAGACTCTCAAGCAACAAGAAGATACAAGTGTTGATTCGAGATCAAGCTTCAAAGCCTCGTATCGACTTTTCGAAGAAGAAGAATCAGAGGATTTTATTTCTTTGATTAGAAATTATCAGAGATTGTATTCCACTTTCTACAAATCAATAAAATTCTAATTTGTTACTGCAATTTCTGTGTTTATTTCCAAACACGAAATTTGTGTGTACAAATTTCTGGCACGCCCAGTGGGACCGATGTGACTCCTCCAATCTTTCCTGAGAACTTGCTTAAGTTCTGTCTAGGAGATTGGATTTTAAGTGGGACCGATGTGACCCCTCCAATCTTTCCTGGGAACTTGCTTAAGTTCTGTCTAGGAGATTGGATTTTAAGTGGGACCAGTGTGACCCCTCCAATCTTTCCTGGGAACTTATTTAAGTTCTGTCAAGGAGATTGGATTTTAAGTGGGACCGATGTGACCCCTCCAATCTTTCCTGGGAACTTGCTTAAGTTCTGTCTAGGAGATTGGATTTTAAGTGGGACCGATGTGACCCCTCCAATCTTTCCTGGGAACTTGCTTAAGTTCTGTCTAGGAGATTGGATTTTAAGTGGGACCAGTGTGACCCCTCCAATCTTTCCTGGGAACTTATTTAAGTTCTGTCAAGGAGATTGAATTTTAAGTGGGACGATGTGACCCCTCCAATCTTTCCTGGGAACTTGCTTAAGTTCTGTCTAGGAGATTGGATTTTAAGTGGGACCGATGTGACCCCTCCAATCTTTCCAGGGAACTTGCTTAAGTTCTGTCTAGGAGATTGGATTTTAAGTGGGACCAGTGTGACCCCTCCAATCTTTCCTGGGAACTTATTTAAGTTCTGTCAAGGAGATTGAATTTTAAGTGGGACCGATGTGACCCCTCCAATCTTTCCTGGGAACTTGCTTAAGTTCTGTCTAAGAGATTAGATTTTAAGTGGGACCGATGTGACCCCTCCAATCTTTCCTGGGAACTTGCTTAAGTTCTGTCTAGGAGATTGGATTTTAAGTGGGACCAGTGTGACCCCTCCAATCTTTCCTGGGAACTTATTTAAGTTCTGTCAAGGAGATTGGATTTTAAGTGGGACCGATGTGACCCCTCCAATCTTTCCTAGGAACTTTTCGAAGACGGTACAATTCATTTTTACATTAGGATTCATTGTCAAAGGCAGTTTTCATCAATTGAAAGCCTTAGCGTCAGACCTTTGTTTCTTTTCAGATCATGGTTACCTTCAAAGATTATTCACGTCATGACCAGAAGATACTCTCTATTGTTAAAGAAGACGGTGATCCTACGACGGCCTTGGACTTACCAGTGTTCGATCCAATCATTGGCTACTTTTCTCACAATTGGTCCCCTTCTGTTGATTCGCCTCACCTGACGCGATGGTGTATTGCTTTGAGGAGTGATTTGTTTGATCATAGTAATTCAACCACTATTTCTTCAGAAGCGTTGTTCTTGCAGTCTTCTCTTCATTCTAAAGATTATGATGCTGATCGTTTTACGCTATTGGGTGATCGTATTGACAAAGGCGAAACTTCTTGGGACACTTCTCCTTTTGACTTCGGTGAATTCTCCTATATTCCCAAATATTGGGAATGGTTAGAAGATGTAATCAATCGTCATAAAAGAATTTTGACCAAAGCAGGTATATACGATGCTGTTTACGCTTCTTTATTCACCTATGACCGTAGCGACAATCTTATTCGATCGCTTTGTGAATCTTGGTGTTCTTCAACGAATACTTTTCATACTCCAACGGGCGAGCTATCCATCTCCTTATGGGATTTGCGCAATATTGGTGGCTTATCAGTTCAAGGTATATTTTATGATGAAGTCATCCCATCCAGAAAAGAATTATTAGGCTTTGATAAGAACAAGACATTGTTTCTTCCCCCGAGCTGCAAGTATTTATTCTCAGCATATTATAAACTTTATCACGAGAGTGCGGATGGTGAAGTTAAAACTCATGATTGGGTCAAATTTTGGTTTAGAGGTCCTGAAAGATATGCAGCACCTCCCAAAAGAGTAAACAAAAAGAGGTTTAACAAGCCAAGGACCCGTTATAATCCTTCGGGCATCATAAATGAACTAGTTCAACGTCCCACGGAAGAAGAAGGAGCCTTTGATGATTTAGCCATTAAGGCAAGCGTCAGAGAAGAGACTTATCTAGCTGCCCTTTTATCTTGTTGGCTATGTAGATTTGTCTTTCCTACTGTTAAAATTGACAACATTCGTCCTAGTGTTTTCAAAGTAGCAAGTATGATGGCTCGTGGTGAGAAGTTCTCTTTAGCAGTGCCAGTCCTTACAAGTATCTATCATGGTTTAGGAGAAATTTCTTCATCTCCATTTCCCAGCAAATGTAATGTGGCATTCCCAATCCATTATGTTTATGGATGGCTTGGTCATTATTTTGATTGCTATTTTGCATCTTCTCGTCCGCAAAGTGGTGCTCGAATGGTGAAATTTTCTGATGAGAAAATGGCCAAGCATTTCGATGATACAGAGGCTCGAATCCTTCTTAAAAATGCTAATCTTTCCAACTCTTCATCTTTATTCTTGGGTAAGGAGAAGGATATATCTTTAGTTGATACCGGAAATCAACCAGCTCCGTGGGATGACTACATTATTAGTATTCGTTGTAGCTATTTGACTTTACGTCGAGGAGATGAGCTTATTGTGGAGTCTTATAGTCCCATAAGATTTGCCAGACAATTTAACTTTTGTCAAAGCATTCCTGGGAAGTTGAAGATTGATCTTGGGTCTGGGACTGTAGCAGAAATAGCTCAACTTTGGCAATCTTGTATTCAATTGGGCACCAATGCCAAATTTATGATTCCAGCATTTTCTTCCAAAAGTCTTGCTACGAAGAACTATGTTGGGTGGTGGGCAAAACGTTCAAGTAATTATTGCAGGAAAAGTTCTGGTCTCGTTATAAAACTTCCAAAACTTAATCCTTCCGTTGCAATTTTGAAGAATAATAAGAGGGAAGTTACTGAACATACACCAGTCTTCAGAGAAAAGCAGGTTGATGCTAGATATGTACTTGAAGGCATGGCGAAGAGAGATGCAAGAATCTCGAATAAGGGATCATTAGTTAAGAAGAGTCAAAACTGCTTACCACCTGCTGACGAACATAGCTCTAGTGGAGGTGATCGCCATTGGAAACGTCCTAAAAGAAAAACCTCAGCTTTTGAATTGGAAGATATTAATCTTGATTTGGATGACATTTTCCCTAATACCTCAAACCCTTCTTTGCCTCTAGAAGAATTCGGGAATCAAGTAAGTATTATTATTATTTTTTTTTTTTGGTAAAATTTATTTTGGAATATATATTCTCCATGATCCCTTTTATTAATCTAAGCTTTTACTTGTAGCTGGGAAACAACGATGAGTTTGCTGAGGTGGATGATATGATTTTGGAAGAGAATGAGAAATCTATTGATGGGCCAAATTCATTCGATATATTGGTTGCTCAACCTGAAGTTTCCAAAGTCGCAGATAATATAACTTCTCATCCTATTGTTGAAGATCATCCTGTAGAAGTGATTCAACAAACTTCTATGAGACCCATGGATCCTGCCCCTTCAACTATTTCCATATTCAAGGTAGATGACTTGATTTCTAATTGTCAACGTACCTACCTTACATTGTTATGGAATGGCCTATCTCAGAAAATAGGTAGATCTAGCTTGACTCATCTTCACACGATTGAAGAAGAAGCTGAGAAAGTATTGAAGGAAATGGAAAGAGTTAGTGTCTCGAATTTGTCTTCCTTAAGGGATTTACTAATAGGACTTTTTCGTGATCTCCAACTCTACAATTCTAGCCGATCTTCTTCAGCGGAAAAAATGTCTCAACAATCACATGATGAGCAGTTGACGAAGATCAAGAATGAACTCTCCAATATTGAAGCTGAAGAAGGTATTCAGGCCAAAGACTTGCAATCTCTTGAGACCACGGTTATGGAGTTCAAACTTGAAAAGGAGCAGTTGGAAGAGAAGTTGAATGCTCTCACCACTCAGATTGAAGAATCGGAGCCACAAATTTCTGAGAGGAGATCAGAGCTATCTAAGTTACAAGCTATTGCGTCAAGTCTCAGGGAAGAGATCTCTGTTATTGAAAGCAAGCCTGTTTTAACCAATGAGGACGTCCGATGCTTAGCAAACATGGAGCAAATGCTAGAAGCGAGACGTAATGAACTGAGAGACTTCAAGCTTTTCCCTTAGTTGCTTTTTTTTTTTTTTTTTTGTGCAGACTCTTTTCTTTTTGAAATGAATTATTTACTTTGATAAGAATCGTGCACTTTGTCTTTTTTTTTTTTTTTTGAATGAATGAATGAATGATTGAACTTGAAAATAGAATTCTAAACTGCTCATGTACCTAATTGGGATCGAGCCAAACATAGTTCATAACAGTAAGGAATGAAATTTTTTTTTTTTTTTAATAAATGACTGAACTTGGAAAAACTCCAAGTTGCCTACGTACCCGAGATGGGATCAAGCCAAGCGTAGTTCATTACAATAAAGAATGAATGGAATTTTTTTTTTGAATGAATGACTGAACTTAGAACAGACTCCAAGTTGCCTACGTACCCGAGATGGGATCAAGCCAAGCGTAGTTCAATTTTTTTTTTTTTTTTTTGGTGCCTTTCACAGTTTATACTCATGCGGGCCAGGAGTAGTACATGTTTTAGGGATAGTAACGCTTCAAGAACCTGCCATTTATGGGGCCGATTCTCAAGCCATCTTCAGCAACTATCTTGTACACCCCATTTGAGTAGACTTCTTGCACGAAATACGGGCCATCCCATTTGGAATTGAATTTATTGCCAGTGCGGTGAGTGGTGATGATAGGTCTTCTTACAGCAAGTACCAAGTCTCCTTTCTGGAAGGATCGAGGACGGATTCTCTTGTTAAATGCTCTAGAAAGACGAGCTTGGTAACATTCTAAGCGTTGCTGTGCCTCAAGTCTCTTCTCGTCAAGTACTTCCAATTCTTCTAGTCGCAGGCGAGCATTTTCCTCCTGAGTGAGACCTTCTTGAAGAGCAATCCGTAATGATGGGATTTGACACTCGAGGGGGAGAACAGCTTCCACACCATACACTAAAGCATAAGGAGTAGCTTGTGTTGATGTCCGATATGTTGTTCGATAAGCCCAAAGAGCTTCTCCAATTCTCTCGTGCCAATCTCGTTTTGATTTTGCAACCACTTTCTTCAGCAGGTTTCCAAGAGTTTTGTTGAATGCTTCGGCGAGACCATTTGCAGGTGCATTGTACATCGAAGAGTTGTGTTGTTTGAAGTTGAACTTCTCGCATAACTTGTTCATCAAACTATTGTAGAAAGGCTTTCCATTATCAGTGATGATATATCGCGGCACACCATATCTGAAAATAATATTAGTGCGAATGAAGTCCACGACATTTTCTTTTTTAACTTCTCTTAATGGTATAGCTTCAGCCCACTTAGAAAAGTAGTCAGTTGCTGCCAAGATGTACAAATGCCCAGCAGAAGACTTAGGTAGTGGCCCTACTACATCCAGCCCCCATGCATCAAACGGCCATGTTAAGAAAATGTTGTTCGACATGAAACAGTTGAAACTCAGCGTATATGGAGATTCAAAACTGGTAATCAACCAGCTATTAAACGTTTATGAAGTAAGGAAACTAGAACTTATTCCTTATTACAATTACGTAACCCAATTAATAGCATGGCTTGGCGGCGTCCAGCTAAGAAGACATATCCTACCAACCTTTACTACGCTTTACGTCAAGGAGGCTGGCCCCAAGTTTTTGCTAGAGAGGAGGTTTGAACTTGAGACCTTGAGGTGGTAAGCCCCTAAGTTCCAGTTCAAGACCATCCCATCTAACCCATTGGAGTTATTTTTTATATATTTCATAGAAATATAAAATTATGTGAAAATTTATTTTTTTTCATTTAACAGTGTTTTCTTAGAGGGGTTATTGTACTTAAACACAATATCTTACTCCCGAGATAATCATAACAATGTGAATTAATAAGTTTAGGTTTGATAACAATTTTGTTTTGTGTTTTTCTGTTTATATTTTTAAAATTTTATAAATTGACAACTTAAATATATTTGTTAAATTTTTTAAAATTTTTTTATTTTAACAAAAATAAAATCTTAAATAGAAAAATATAAATAAAAAGGTATTTTTACTTTTTTTTTTTCTGTTACAATCAATTTATCTATTTTTGTTGTATTATATTAAAATAAATTATTTTATTCAAATATTTTATTATAAATTTTTTAAGAAATAATATAATTAAATTAAATTAGATTAATTATCTAAATCAATATGTAATATGTTTTATCAATTTATTCTAAATAAATAATATTAAATTAATTTAATTAATATAAACTATATTTTATTAAATTATTTTTAATACATAATAAAATAATTTAATTTTATTTAATTTAATAATTAATTCAATTTAATTAATTTAATTATACTAGATATATTTTATTAAATTTATTTTAATAAATAATAAAATTATTTTTAACTTTTTACAATTAAATTTTGTTACGTGTCACTTTTTTATACAACTTTTGATTATTATTATTATTATTATTTTCAATTCAAACACCACCAAAGTTGAACTTTGTTTGTGGTGCCAAAAAGCCTTATTGTGTAAATCTTTATGCCTTTGCATCTACATGTATAATTTTTTCCGAATTAAGTATATTTAAAACGAGAAATTTTTGTTTAACGATTTATTGCAACATAAAAATTATGATTTATATTGTTATCTCCCATTTTGATATATCGAATTGTGTAAAAAAAAATTATTAACTTATGAAAATTATTATTTTTTATTTTAATATTTTAGTAAATTCTTAAGTGATGACTTTCTATTCTCTAGCTGCAAAATGTAATTTATTAAAAAAAATAATAAATATATTGATAATTTATCAAAATTAAACAATAATATTATCCTATTGACAAAAAAAAAAAAAAATTATTTTGTTTACAGTATTTCCTTAATAAATTATTGTGCATTAACTTAACATTATCAAATAGAATCGCACGTGAGGGGTTCCGAGGGCTTTTGTGCTTTTCGTAGTACAATAACTGACGTGTGAAAGATAAAAAATTCTGATTTTTTTGTATCATCTAATTTAAATTGAACAAAACTAAAATTAGTAACCCTGAGCGCTTAGAGTTCTAAAACACCTCAAAAAATTTTTAAAAATTTCAAAAAATGTCATGGTCTCAAACTTTAAAAAATTTCAAGTCATTGGAACCCACCAAAATAGTACGTTCCAACAAATTTTGTCAGAATTTAAAAAAAAATGATCTGACATTTATATAAAAAATTACACAAAATTTAAAAAATTTTTAAAATTCCCTACTAAAATTTTGACACATGTTACTTTATATAATTTTTAACAATTTTATATCAAATCAAATATAAATATTTAACAATCATTACATAATAATTTCAAAATTCATTTTTTGAAATTTTTGGTTTTTGTTGGCTCCAACCGCCCCCTTAGGGTTTGTTTGGAGTAAGAAAAAATGAGATAAATTGAGATAAATTGTGATTTGGAGAGATTTCGTAATGCGTGCAGTGAGAGAAAAAAGTTGATGTGATATAAAGTTAACAGAGATTTATAGAGATTTTTAGAGATTTTCAGCAAAAAATAGCAAACCAAACGGGCCCTTAGTGTTTAAATTTTGAGGAAATTGAGCTTTTTATCTCCACACGTCAGTTACTTCGGTGTAAAAATTACTCCAACCCCTGTCACCCGCACGTGAGAGCTCCAAATTTGCAGCGCCAGTCAATCCTACGGCCTCGAATATGTCACGTCGTCTTCGGATGACAAATTTACGGGTCAATCATTCCCCAGATCAATCCCTCCGGGACCGGGGGGCTGCAGTTGTCGATTCACCGCAACCAATCAAAACGAAACGACGTAGTTTTAATATTTTTCTCCTCAAAATGATACTATTCTATTTAAATCTACATATTTAAATATATTAATTTATATTCAAATATGAAAATATATCAGTTCATATTTAAATATAAAAATTTAAGTGAAACGATGTCATTTAAAAAAAAAAAATACTAAGATATCATTTTGATCGACTGCACCCCGAGTCCCCCTCTCCTATCCCTCCGTCCCCCCCCCCCCAACCCTCTCTCCTTTTATTTATTAATTTGCTCGCACTACTATCCTGTCAAATGTCAAATATACCCCTTTTTCTCCCTTACCCTCCCTTTCTCATTCCTTCCAAGTTCCAATTATTTTATTTTTTAACTTATCCTTTTGGATGATAATATATATATATATATATTAAAAGAAAAAATATAAAATTTAAATTATATTCCCCAGATATAAAATAAAGATCAAAAGAACCGACTGGCAACAAAATTCTAACTAATTACGAATAACCTAGCTAAAAGGACAAAATAAAGAAGGGTAATTATATTTTACCCCTTTGTGATTTGAACAAAAAATACTTGACACCTTTTAGTTTAAAATTCAACATACAACATTTTCGTAATTTAAATTAAATTGTAAATTTAAGTAAATAAAATATTAAATTTAATTAAATTTATGTCACACGTGCTATACAAACTCATATATAATTGTCTAAAAATATATTGTTTAGAAAAATAAAAACAAATTAGGCATTTTTAAAAAATAAAATATGTTGTACTTTAATATTAAAATGAGTAAAAATGCATTTTAATTTATCTATTTTTGTAAAAATATTTTTACCTCAACTAATTTTGGCTCGTGAGGTAGAAATTTAGTTAAATATAATAGACTTAGTTAGTTTTACACTTTAATCTAAAATACGAGTGAGTTATGTGTTGACTTTTAAACTAAAGAGAGATTATGTATTTTTAAGTCAAATCATAGAAAGGTAAAGCTTAATTACTCCAATAAATATAGAACTTTATATTTTTTTTCAAAATGGGGACTCGGCAAATCTCTAAAAAAGCCTATTAGAACTGCAACCTAAACCTTTTACACAAGCTAGAATAGAGTCAAATTCTCTTTGCTCAAACACAGGAGCAAATTTAATTCTTCATTGCGAAATTCAGCGTTTATTCATGTTAGTATGTGCATAGGGGCCATTACTTTGAATTCTTCATTTGACGAGGCTCACAAATTTGTTTAAAATCGTTACTACGTCTTCGTAGCAATTCCTTTGAAGACTTTTGTTTTTTCACTTAACAAATCACATACTCCATAGCTGTTAGACTGGTCTTACAATAAATTAAGCTGAAGAGGGTGCTCCTTTTGAATCTCACTGAACACAATATGCAGTCATCCCACCTTTGAGTACAGCACTGCAAGCGACATTTAGTCATGAGGCTGTGCCCAATTCTGCTGGTGAAAGGACAGGACACAAATAGATGGGAGTGATAATGTATAGTTTCCCTGCAAAATAGACAGCTGATACTTTAGATGAGACCAAATCTGAGAAGTTTGTCTTGATTAAAAAGCTTGTTCTTGATGACTAGCCAAAGAATAAAGAAGTGTCTGGGGATTGAGGTTTTGTTCCATAACAAGTGGGACTAACGAACAATTTCATGATAAGCTTTATTGGAATTCCAAGCTGCATTCACAGAGGACCTAGAAAGATTTGAGTGCTAGACAATCTTGTCCACGCAGTGAACTTGAGGATTACCAATGTCCTCCGTTTCTCTCACTACAACAAAATATAGATTTAGTAACATGTTTTTTATGATATTTATTTCCAAATGTCACTATAAATCTTCTAAGATTCATTGAGGTTATCGAGTGGGAGAGTGGTAGTTCTAGCTATTGCCATTGAGGATAGAGATAACATTGGAAATCTCCTCATACCCAAGCGAAATGTTACTCTACTCCCTAACTTCGAAAATATGAAACCATTGGCAAGATATTTGAAAATTCCAAACTAAGCAATCACACACAATGCAAAATAATAACACCAGAGAATAATTAGAAAACTCTCTTATAAGGAGAAAAACATCAATTATAAATCTCACTATCAACGGGTTATAAGATACTACTTAAATTCCCTATGAATCACTTGTACAGATTCTTTCACTAATTTTACTCGAATTACTCAACTAACCCTCCAAGTGGGCTTTCTACGTCACTCAGAAAGTAAATGAAGAATGATAAAAGGATAGAGAAAGAACACTTAAACTCTCAAGAATAAACTCTCTCTCTAAGTCTTTATAATATGTCCTGACTGTTGTATATACGTTAAGGTCGAGTACATATGTATAAAGTTACAAAAGGTTACCCTAATTTGACAAAATAAGAAACAATTACATTCAAAAATTACATGGTTCGAACTCTTAAGCATCGTACGTCATGCTCGCGCTAATGGGTTGGACCCTCGTGCATCCTTCCTCCTAACTGTGGAACTCCCTAGAATTTGCTCTAGGCCAAATGTCAAAGGGCTATGAACTCGCGTGCTCCCAACAGGCTCCCAGTAGGCTTCGAGTATAGTCGCGCACTCCCCACGTGCTGCTTGCGACATACACTAGAATTTTTCGTGTCTTTGTCTGCTGACTCCTAGTCTGTGTATGATTGTAATCGGTCAACTTCTAACTTGAATTAGAATTGTGCAGTCTTTTGGAAACTTGAATTTGATGTGATTTTTTCTTCATCTTTAATTTGGAATTATCCATATTTTCTTTTCATGTTGATTCGGGAAACATTCTAGCTTTCTATATTTAACTTAAGATTTGAATGGATTTGACACACTTAAAACTTTACAATATTGATCATGCCATAGGTTCCCAATTATTTAACCAATGAGGGATTCTATCTTAATTCTAAGATTTAGGAGCTTTCTCCAAGTCCACCTACTATCCCAATAGACTTTGCTACCAAAATTGGATTTAGAGAGGAGGTTAGATTTCACCCATCTAGCCTAGGAAAAGCTAGAGTTTAATCGGACCAATTATTAACTAGAGTTTAGTTGGACCAAGTGTCATATGAATCTCATCGTCACAACTTCATTCTAATCTCTGACCCCTTTTAATGCTCAGGCCTTCCTTAATCTTAAATTTGGTGACATCCTTCCAAGCCACTTTTGCTAAAGCTATTTGCTTCACTACCTTTCCACAAGCCATCTAGTCCTAGGGCCTTGTTGTAATTAATACTAAACACGAAGGCCTTGATTTCTTCTTATGAGACGTCTGCATAAACTAAAAAATTTTTGATTTTACATAAGACCATCTTAAATAAATTCTTGGAATATAGATTTACCTAGAAAAGAAAGAGGAGTTTCTTTGCTAAGGAGGTTCTAGAAAAAGTCTACAACTTCTCATTTAATCCCCTTCTCATCCTTTAACTAGGTGACATTATCCTTCTAAAAGTAGATAATTTTGTTTGTATTTTGTATGTTCTTAACAGTTTTGAAAAAGCAGCCGAGTTGTTCTCCCCAAACTTAAGCCACTAAACTATACTTGTTTGACTAGTATAGCATTCTACAAGCTTGCTTGCAATTGATAGATTCATAGACATTCCTACTCTTTAGCAAAAGTCTCCTCATCGCCCTCATAAAGGTCTAGCTATTTTTGATAAGAGAATAGCTCATGTCAGATCAAATTAATAGAAAAGCCTGCTTTTCTTTTACCTTAGGAGGTAGAACTCACAAGAATTTGCCTTAAAGTTTGAAGCTGATGACTACAAAAAGAAAGCACAATTTTCTTTAAAAATGTCTTAGTTAAGCTTAGTCTTTGATATTATCATATCATATTGTTGCTCCATATAAGATTAGTTCCACCCGCCTAATTAGTATCACAGCTTGTGTTTTTATGTGCTAATCCACACATGATATCAGCTAGCCTCGCGAGCATTAGATCAATCTCCTTTGTAGCCTCGCCTCCACTTCAACGGTTCCGTCTTGGCGAGAAGGGGCACACTCTTTCCCATGGAGAGTCTAATACTTATATTGCTTCAAGAACCTATTACGGATTAGATGCTCCATGACGGGCTCCTGTGTGTAGTAATACTAGATCACGCACTTTCTACAAAGACAACTAATTTCGTCAAAATTCGTTGGTGAACACGATGAACTAATTAATCTCCTCTTTATATTCCGTAGACATCTTATTCAGCAAATTAATCCAACTTTTGTCATCTCACTAACTATTTCTGCAGAGTCTCGAAATGAAGAAGAACAATTAGCCCAAAGGATCATGCAATATGTAAAGCACCTAGTCTTAAACTTCACCTTTTTACTATAGAGTGGTTGGTCCTATCCCATTCGAGAATGCACAATCTAATTTGTACTTAAAAACACAATGCCTTCGTTCCCTGATTAGACAAAATTTTGGTAGCATGTTTGCGTGGTTCTTCAAGTACACGACGTAGAAATGACATAAGTCGTACTTCGTGTATGCACCCAAAGAACAACAGAACGTCAACTGAAACTTCATCTAGCGTTGACATTGCATGAATTGCTGAAGACAAGATGGATAGTTGCATTCCCAAACTATTCGAACTGGATAATTTAAGAATCATGTACATCAGTCCTAGTGTGTTCATCAAAAAATGACAAACCTGGTTGAAGAACTAATTTATCACCTAAGGATGACCAAACGAGTGGCGTACATGATTCTCGAACGAGTCTAAGTTTTACTAATACATGCAAATAAATAAAGCAAACTAGCTCTAAGTTTCTCTTTGTTTCCTAACTTAGAATAAAGTAAATCAATTCTAAGTTTTTGTTTGTTTCCTAATTTAAAATATATTTGGATTTGGATTGGATTAGATTAGATTTGGATTGGATAGGATTAGTACAAGTAATATTATTAGATTAGATGGGCCAAAGTAATAATTTTAATTGGGCCCATGGAATATTGTTATACTATTATCATAGTATTATAATATTATTCCTAATATTATAATTTAATATTATTTCTTATAATTAATATTATTACTACTACTATTATTATTACTATTTCTATTATTATTTAATATTTATATTATTATTGCTATTATTGTTTGATATTATTACTACTATTATTATTTAATAATAATATTATTATTATTATTTGTCTTATTACAATTTAATATTATTATTATTAGTAAAATTACGTAATATTATTCTTATTATAAATTATTTAACTAATTTAACTATATTATTGATATTATTATCATCAAATTGTATTATTAGTACTAAGATTGCTATTATTATAATTTAAATTTACCATCACTATTATCATCATCGTCATCGTCATCGTCATCGTCGTCATCGTCATTATGCATATTAGGGGTTTATGTACTATATGATTATCCTAATTATTATTATTATTATTATCATAAGTATTTGAATTGTTATCTAATTTTTCATTACGAGTGTGTGTATTATTTTTATTTCAATTTTAAATTTCATAATTTGCAATTGAAAAAAATTAAAAAGTTAATGCTAAAATAAATTAACTAAAAATAAAAATCTACAATAACAAAAATATATGATACTAAAAAATTAACTAACGATAACTAAATAAATTAACAACAAATCGGCAACCAAATAAACTAATTAACAACTTATTTTGCTATATCTACCTAATTAATTACTTATATTAAAAATAAAAATAATAGTAAAAATTAATTATTTACTAATCAACAGCTCATTTATAAAAAATTTTATTTTAGAATGATTAAATTTAAAAAATTTTAAAAATAATTTATAGTTCGATAAATTTAAAATTGTATTATGTTATTATTATCAGTATTATTATTAATTTTATTACAAGTTAATTACATTATATTATGTTATGATGTTATTGTTATTATTGTTATCGTAAATTAACATAAATATTACTATTATTATCATTACTGATGTGTATTACTATTATTATAATATCAAATATAATATTTTATATTTTGGCCCCAATTGAGAATAATTTTAGAATGATTAAATTTTAAAATGGTCAAATTTAAAAAATTAAAAAAATCATTTGTAGTTCGATAAATTTGAAATTGTATTATGTTATTATTATCATTATTATTATTAATTTTATTACAAGTTAATTATATTATATTATATTATGATGTTATTATTATTAATTTTATTATAAATTAATATAGATATTACTATTATTTAGGGATGTGTATTACTATTACTATAAATAAAATAAAATATTTTATATTTTGACTCTAATTGAGAATAATTTTTTCTAAGTCTAACTTAAATATCTAAACAAGCTCGAGAAAAATAAATAAAATTTAATTTCTCCTCTCAAGCTTGCTAAAACCGCAAATACAAACCTTCAATCATGCCACTTTGTAATTAGAAATTTAATTCTAAATCCAAAAAATAAGATAGGTCTACCATATTCTACTCTTATAAATTTTAATTATTTTTAAAATTATGAATTCGACCATTAAAAATATTTTATAAAATTATTACAAAAATTAAATTTCTAGTTAAAAAGTTATATAAGGCAAAAAATTAAAAAAAATTGAATTTCTAGTTGCTAACAAGATAAATAAAATTTGATTTCTCCCTTCAAGCCACTGCCAAACCCTTAAATATAAATCCCTAACCATGCCACTTTTTAATTAGAAATTTAATTCTAAATCTAAAAAATAAGACAGGTTTGTCATATTTTACTCTTACAAATTTTAATTATTTTTAAAATTATTAATTTTATTGTTAAAATTATTTTTATAAATTATTACAAAAATAAATTTCTAATTAAAAAGTTATATAAAAGACCAAAAATAAAAAAAAAATTGAATTTTTAGTTGCTAATAAAGTAAATAAAATTCAATTTCCCCCGTCAAGCCACTGCCAAACCCTCAAATGCAAACCCCCAACGACGCCATTTCAAAAAACAGTATATAAAACTACTGCTAATCTCACCACCTCAAGCCACAAGCCACTACCATTTTCATCCCCTCAAAACAGTACATAAAAAATAATAAAATAAACAATACATAAAAGAATATCATCCCCTCAAGCCACTGCCACTTTCTTCAAATACAAAACCACAATCTCAGCCACAATCTCTCAATCACACAACCAATATATTACATGCATTTAACAGATCAGTATAAAAAAATCAAACTAGTAAATAAAAAATAATTAAAATATCAACAAAAAAGACAACAATATGAAAAGAATTTGGCAGAGAGAAGGAGAGAGAAAGAGAAGAATCATTTCAATATTAAGCTTCTACAAGCTCAATTCGGCATAAAAATGAAAAAAATCTCAAAATATTAGTTTATATATGTGTTTGTATATATATATATATATATATATATAAAGAGAGAGCTGGGGAGAAGAGAGAGAGAGAGAGAGAGAGAACGAGAGCTAGGTAGAGAAAGAGGAAGGAGAAATTATTACCTAATGGTGGCGTTCGGTGAGAAGTTATGTCTGGCGAGGGTGGTAGAAGGTGATGGAGCGTGGGAACAGAGGGTGGGGAAGGAAAAAGAAGAAATGAGAGAATAAAAAGAGAGAGGGGAGGAGAAAAGAGGTCTGCGGAGTTATTTATGTAAAATAACCGCATGTTATTTGTGACCTATAACTCAGCGGTGGAAGTGATATTTGCAACCAGTAAAAGCAGTCGCCTGAGTTTCCTAATTGCCAATAGCTATTTCTCTAGTAGCGAAATATGTGTGCCTTCCTTTGACTCTTAGTTTCTTCTTTTCACTTGTTCATAGTTGCTATATTTGCAAGTTATAAGTTCTTTTCTTATAGCTCATTTGAAAGAATTTGAATCTGCCAATATTTCAACAATGGTAGCATAAAGCTTTATTACTACGGGCCCTGAGGTTTATTTAAGTGTAAACACTGTGACTGAGAGTGATAGAGATTGCACATTTATTCAGCTTCTTTTAGCTCTTCTGCTCTTGCAATTCCTATATTCATAAGAGATTATTTTAACATATGGGCTGTTAAAATTAGAGTTTATTTGAAATCTCAAGGTCTATGGCATGCAATAGAAACTAATGAAGATCCACTTGGCACATGAAGAGGAAAAACTGAAAAAGAACAAAGCCTTAACCTGTATCCATTCAAGTTTGGCTGATGACAACGTTACCAGCATTATGCATTTGGACACTGTTAAAGCTATATGGGATAAGTTAAAGGAATTGTTTGAAGGGAAAGAAAAAGAAAAGGCAAGCAAAGTACTCACTCTTAAAAGAGAGTTTGAGCTACAAAAAATGATAGATAATGATTTGGTGAATGACTACTCAACAAGGCATATGAAGCTAGTCAACCAGATTAGATTGCACCATAAGACACTATCTAATCAAAAGGTGGGTATAAAGGGTCATGTTTTTAGTGCCTCAAACATTTGAAGCTAAGATCTTTGTAATTGATGAGTCGTGTGACTTGCAAAGACTCAAAATTACAAAATTAACTAGCAAGATTCGTGCACAGGAGAAAATGGTCTCAATGAGAAGTGATAAAGCTAATAAAAGTACTTTTCAAGCAAATCACCAGGGAATGAGTTCTGAAAACCTATAAGGAAATAAGTCCTTCAAGAACAACAGAAGGAAAACTACAACATCTTCATCTACACCAGTAACAAAGGAAAACTTTCCTCTTTGCTCTCATTGCAAAAGAACCAACCATGCTGAGAAGGATTGTTGGCACAAAATAAACCTCTTTGTAATTTTACAATAAACTTGGCCTCACTAAGAAGTATTGTAAGGCTAAAAAAGCCAATCTTAGCAGCAAATATAATAACATTCAAATGTTACTAAAGAAGACAAAAATAATGATGAGCATTTATTCATGGTATCACGAGAACTTAGTTCTCATAACTGAATACTTAGCTTATTGATAGTGGTTGCACCAGTCACATAACTAAACAACTATCAATTTTGACCTCCATTAATAGATCAGTTCAACCAAAGGTCAAGCTGGAAAATAATGAAGTTGTGTAGGCCAAAAAAAAGGGGGGACAATTGATATCAGTACCAAAAAAGGTACGAAAATTGTTGCTAATATTCTTTACATTCTAAAGCTAGATCAAAATCTTCTTAATGTTGCTCAAATACTAGAAATGGATATGCAATCACTATTAAAGAAAAATTCTGCTTTGTCACTAATGTTCATGGAATAGAGATAGCAAAAATTAAAATGGATGGAAATAACTTTTACTTGAAGTTTGATTTAGTTGAAGGTTATGTATTTAGTTCCAAGATTGATGACAGTATTGTTTAGCACAAAAGATATGTGCATTTCAAGTTACAGTCACTAAAGTTCATATAAGAAGTTGGTATGGTTGAAGGCATGCCTGAAATTAGAGTTGATGCTCAAAATTTTGAAAGTTGTGAGCTAGGGAAGCAGCATAGACAACCATTCCTTTAAGATATGACCAAAAGATCTACTAACAAGTTGAAATTGGTCCACTCAGATATTTCTAGATTAATGAGCACAGACTCATTGGGCAATAATGTGTATTTTACATTATTTGTTGATGATTTTAGCAGAATGACTTAGGTTTATTTTCTAACTTTGTGACTTCAAATTCTCCAAGAAAATGGTTGAAACCCAAATTGTTTAAAAGATTAAGGTGCTCAAGACTAATAATAGAGATAAGTATACCTCAATAGTGTTCACTGATTTCTACAAAGAAGCTAGAATTGTACACCAACTAATAGTTCCATACTTACCACGACAGAATGAGTCTAAGAGGAAGAATAGAACTGTGATGGAGATGGCAAGGTGCATGCTATTTGAAAAAAAGCTACCAAAGCTTTTATGGGTTGAAGCAATCAACACTTTAGTATATTTACTTAATAGACTACTAGCTAAGTTTGTTTAAACTAAAACAACAATAAAGGCATGGTCTGGTGAAAAAACTTCTGTTAAGCACTTGAAAGTATTTGGCTCATTGTGCTACTTTCATGTTTGTCAAGAGAGAAAAGCTTGATGAAAGAGCTGAGAAAGGTGCATTTGTTAGATATGTAGTAGAATTAAAAAGTTATAGGATTTATAATTTGAGTGGAATGAAAATTGTGATAAGTAATGATGTGTATTTTGATGCAAATTACTACTAGAATTGGGACTAGAAGAAAGTCCTCAGAAGTGATCAAGCCACTCAATCTATTCCTGAACCAATAATAAAAAGTACAAGTATTGAAGATCCAATTATTGAAGCAACTTCAGACACACCAATACTTAAGGTGAGGCCATTATCTGATGTGTATGAGAGGTGCAATCTTGCACATGCTGAGCCAACATGTTACACAGAAGTTGCTAGATTTGTAGAATGGATTTGAAACCATGAAGGCTAAAATTGATGTTATCGAAAGAAGTGGAACCTGGAAGTTGACAAAACTAGCTAAAGCTAAGAAGGCAATTGGTGGTTTCTAGAACAAATTCAATTTAGATGGTTCATTCTTCAAGCGCAAGGCTAGATTGGTTGTGAAGGACTTTACTTAAGTTGCTCGAGTGGAGTATGGTGATATATTTGCACCAGTAGCTAGACATGACATTGTAAGGCAACTACTTGTTCTTGCTGGTCAATAGGATGGAAAGTGTATCATTTAGATGTCAAAGCAGCCTTTCTAAAAGGTAGACTTTATGAAGAAATTTATGTTCAACAACTAGAAGCTTTTGAGTTTGCTGGCAATAAGCACAAAGAACATAAGTTACACAAGACTCTCTGTGGTTTAAAGCAAGCACCAAGGGCTTAGTATAGTAGAATTGACTCTCACGTATTCTAACTTGGATTCAAAAGGAGTGAAAATGAAGCTACCTTGTATTTGGAACAAAATGATAATGGTTTGCAATTGGTTGTGTCACTTTATGTTGATGGCTTGCTAGTTACTGGAAGTAATACACAAATTTTGGCTAAGTTCAAAATGGAAATGCAAGATGTATTTGAAGTGTCTAATCTAGCATCATGAACTACTTCTTTGGAATGGAAATATACCAATGCAACTCAGGTTTCTTTATTTCACAAAGAAAATATTCTATTTATATTCTTAAGAAATTTAAGCTAGAATCATGCAAAAAAGTAGCAACTCTATTGACATAAAATGAGAAGATTTCAAAGAATGACGATGAGAAACTTGAGGAACCTTCTACACATAGAAGCTTGGTAGATAGCCTACTATACTTGATAGCAATTAGACCTGACTTGATGTTTCTAGCTAGTTTACTTTCAAAGTTTATGTCTTCACCTAGTAATGTTCACATGGGAGTTGCAAAGAGGGTTTTGAAGTATGTTAGAGGTACAACAAATCTTGGCTTCTGGTATTTGAAGACATAAAGAGTTAAGTTAGATGGCTATGTTGACAGTGATTGGGTAGAGCACGTCGATGACATGAAGAATACTTCTGGATATGTATTTACAATTGGTTCAGGTGTCATTTGCTGGAATGCAAGATAGCAAGAAGTGGTGGCACAATCAACTGCAGAAGATGAGTATATCTCCCTTTTAGCTACTACAAATCAAGTAATATGGTTGAGAAAATTGCTTGCTGATCTAGGTCAGGAATAAAGCTCACCAATTGAGCTTTACTATGACAACAAGTTAGTTATTGCCATTGCTCAAAATACTGTCCAACATACGAGGACCAAGCATAAAAATGTAAATTTTCACTTCATAAGGGAAGCTAAAAAGAATTCACTTGTCAAGTTGGATCATTACTCAACTGAAGTGCAACTTGCTAACATAATGACTAAAGCACTTCTCAATTCAAGGTTGGAGTTCTTAAGGATGAAGCTTGGCATATCCAAGGCAAATATTTCTCAAGGAGTGTTAGAACTCATGAGACTTTGTTTTAAAGTTTGAAGTTGGTGTCTCAAAAAGGAAACACAATTTATTTGAAAAAGTCTTAGTTAGACTTAGCCTTTGATATTGTTATATCGAATTCTTGCTCCATAATTTTTTGGTTTTTAGTTAGTAGATGTAGTGCTAATGAAATCTGATAGCAGTTGAGATTTTTTAAGATTTTTAATTTGGTTGTAAGCATACAAATAGGCATTATTATTTGTGAAATAAATATGTGTGCCTTCCTTCAACTCTTAACTCTCAATTTATTTGTTTTACTTATTCTAAAAACTATATTTACAGGTTGCTCCATAATTTATTGATTTTTAGTTAGTAGATGTAGTGCTAATGAAATTTGATAGCAGTTAGGATTTTTTAAGATTTTTAATTTGGTTGTAAGCCTACAAATAGGCATTATCATTTGTGAAATAAATATGTGTGCCTTCCTTCAACTCTTAACACCCAATTTCTTTGTTTTACTTATTCTAAACACTATATTTATAGGCTATAAGCTCTCGTCTTACAACTCATTTGAAAGAATTTGAATTTGCCAATATTTTAACAATATGCCTACAGTAGGAGGTTAAATTTGGTAAATAATATTGTTATAAAATTTTATTATTTTTAATTATATTAGGCATATTTTCTTAGCATTTTCGAATGTTAAATATTAATTTTTCATAAATGAGGTAAAATAAATGAAAATTCATGAAAATAAAGGTTAAAATTTATCCATTTTTTCCTTAATTTTTAATTTCATACCAAATAAGTCCTTAATTATAATTAAATTAAGGGTGGTGATACTGTCAGAACAAACAATGTTAATGCCAGAGCATTTGTTTTTACACTTTTTATGTGTTGACAATTTGATCAAGCTAATGAATAGTTATGCCAAAGCATATTTAATGCACGTTTTGTATGTTAACAATTTTAACCTTATTTATTTAATGCAGAATCTAATGTTAATTTACCATTTATGAAATAAATAACTTTTATATTGGTATTTATTTCTTTCTTTTCACTTTCTCACAAAATTAGCTCTTACTTCTTTTATTTTTGTTTTTATAAAAAATATTAATATAATAATAACCAAAATATTTTCAAAGATTAATTTGAATAATTATTTTTAAAATTTAAATTTTATAGATTTATTTTTTAGTCATAAAATTAGCTTTAATAATAAATTTTTACTTAATGATTTAGTAACTAAGGGAGTTTGGAAAATTAATTTTAAATTTTTAAAATTTTTATATTTATTTTTTAGTTTGGATAATTAATTTTAAAATTTAAAATTTATATTTTATCTTTTAGTGTTAAAATGTGACATAATAAATTTTACTAATTGATTTACTAATTAAGGAAACTTGAGTAGTTTGGATAGCTATTCTAAAACTGAATGTTATATATTTTTTTTAGTCATGAAAATTGATTTAATAAAAAATTGACTAATTATTGAAAATATTAGTTTGGATAATTAGTTATTGAAAATGAATTTAATATATTTATTTTTTAGTTATGAAGACTGATTTAATAATAAATTTTATTATTTGGTTTACTAATTAACGAAGACACGAGTAGTTTGGATAGTTAATTTAAAATTTATATATTTATCTTTTAGTTATGAATATTGATTTAATAAAAACTTTTACTAGTTAGCAGAGATATTAATTTTTATAATTTGTCTTAAAAATTGAATTTTATATATTTATTTTTTAGTTATAAAAATTGATTTAATAATATTTTTACTAATTGATTTACTAATTAAGGGAAACATAAATAGTTTAGATAATTAGTTTTAAAATTTAAATTTGATATATTTATCTTTTAGTAATGAAAAATTGATTTAGTAAAAAAATTTACTAATTAGTAGAAACATTGGTTTAAATAATTAACTCTAGAATTTAAAATTTTTATATTTATCTTTTAGTTTTGAAAATTATTTTAATAATAAACTTTACCATATTAGTTCAAAATTTAAATTTTGTATACTTTTTCTCTAGTTATGGAAATTAATTTTCTTATTAATTTTACTAATTATTGACAGTTACTCTACATCAATAGAAAAAAAAAAAAAAAAACATAAACGTGAATTTAAAAGTTAATAGAATAGAAGTGAGTTTTAACTTTTTTACTAATTTAATAAGGATAAAATTGTCAACTAATAAAAAAATATATTAAATATACTTTGGTATTAATAATATTTGTGAGCATTAAATATGATTTCATATAGCTATTCACTATAACTTAACAAGGTTAAAATTAATAGGGTGCACCTAACCGAACAAGGTTACTTGAGCGAGCACTCTTGAGACTCGATCTAACCGAACGATAGAGACTTCAATCGGGCATTTGGTCGGGCCTGACTGATCAATGCATTAAAAGACAAGATTGCTTACATTATAATCACACGTGTAATCGTATTCTAGTATATTATGTGATTCTCGCCTCTCAAAGTGCTGCTTGCTGTAAAATAGTTTTGATAACTAATTATGGGAATCAATTTTGGGATCTACAATGCACGTGACATAGTATGATTGGAAGGAAAATATAATTGTGCGAGGCTTACATGCATCATGCCCATGCAGGTCTTACACCTCTATATATACACCATCCTCTCAAGTACATGGTAAGCACATCTTTACCTCACCGATATTTTGCCAAAATACTTTCTTAATTCCCTATTAACTTAAGTATCAGAGATTCTTTGGCAGGTACCACATCAGTGTACTAGACAACATTTCGGACTTGGAGTGAATACTTGGAGGATTCTAGTTTACTACGTCATTAGTTAGCACCATCTTACCGTTATACAGACTCTCATGGGTCAGAATCAGGTGCTACTTCAGTGGCAACAAGTCGCCCTAGTTCACGTCCCTCTTCTTCTAGTAGATCCCTTGTGAACAGGGCACATAATGGAGGAGTGGTTGAAGTAAATGGTGGATAAAATAGAGACGGACATAGAGTTCATGGAGCAAATGGCGTAGGTGTTATAGGCGAGAATGAGATCCTTGTCGGGCAATTAGAGAAGTCCTGGAGGCAGGAAATGACTCCTGGAGCTGACCTTTGAGCTGGCAGCTGTCCAGAGCCATCTAACTAGAAAGAGCTAGCATAATCGATGCTAGTATTAACCTGTGGGAAGAGCCTATGAGGACCATATAGGCTCAAATCCGTGGTGTTTTAGCTACGGTCAAAGGCCTAACTATGGTTGATGATGTGGATGTTGATGGCAACTTGCCATTCTTTACAGTAGTCATAGCTTACTCCCTACCGCATAAGTTCAAGATGCCAGTGCATGACTATTTTCATGGTTTGAAAGACCCATTTGACCATCTCGATACCTATAAGACTTTGATGCGCATAAACGCATATCCTGACGAAATCCTGTATTGGGTCTTCTCGGCAACACTCAAGGGCCCAACTCAATTGTAGTTTAAAAAAATCAAGCTAGGTAGCATTTCTAACTTCTCACAGCTCCGTAAACTATTTGTGTGTCATTTTATTAGAGAAAAAAGATAGAGGAGTCAGCCACCTATCTCATGACAGTTAAATAGGGCAAAGACGAGCACTTCAGAGATTACATGGGGTGATTCAACAAAGGATTTTGGAGGTAGATGAGGCTAAGACAAGGTGGCGATTATGGCCTTCATGAGTTCGGCTGAGAATGCATAGGTTTGTGGCCTTGCTCCTTAAGAAAGCTTCCGTTGATATGGCTGAGCTGATGGTTCGGGCTCAGAGACATATTAATATGGAGAATGGCGTCAGGGCGAAATAGAAAAGTGATGGGCCAGGGTAGAAGGCTCCAAAGCTGACAAGAAGTGACCAAGTGATTCTGGGAATTCTCGAGATTCTCGAAACCCTAAGAGTCAAAGATTTGATGATAGGTCAAATCGGGGCTCAGGGCGATACGGAGATCTTAACCGTAATTTTACTCCACTCAACACGAGGTTAGAGAATCTATTATTTAAGATTCAGAATGATCTAACCTTAAAATGGCCTGAAAGGTTGAAGATCCGCAGCAAACAGAATGGTCCTGAGTAAAATATTGTCAATTTTACAAAGATCATGGGCATGATATAGATGATTGTATTGACCTGAAGAGATAGGTCGAGGAGTTGATCAAACGCGGTTGGCTTGGAAGATTTGTGGCTAGTCGGGATAATAACAGAACGGGTCGAGCGTAGAAGCCTCGAATGACGGAGCCCTCAGCAAAAAAGTCCCTCACTGAGGAGTCTAATTCGAGCACTCCCGAATAACCAGTTGATCGAGGAGATACGAGTAATTTTAGGTGAATTTGCTATCAGAAGGGGAATCCTCGAGCACTAGGAGGAGATATGCTCGAGAGGTAAGGGCCTTCTGTAAAGTTCTAACAGCCAAGTGACCAACTAAAAAGGCTTGGCCATATTGCTCTCTAATTACTTTCACTGAGGAAGAAGTAGAAAAGCTGTGCTAGCCCCATGATGACCGCCTAGTCATTTCCTTGGTCATTGCTAACTTTAAAATTTGGAGGGTTTTGGTCGATAGTGGCAGTTTAGTGGATATTCTGTATTGGGGGGCATTTGAGAAAATGAAGATTGAGAAGGAAAAGTTATAATCGGTGTCTTCCTCTCTTGTGGGCTTTATTGGAGACTGAGTGACTCTACTTGGGTTAATTGCTGTTGTTGGTTACTCTCGAGAACAAACCATATCAAGGCGACAAACATGATCAATTTCTTTGTGGTGGATTGCCCCTCGGCATACAATGTGATCCTTGGTAGACGAACCCTCAATCAATTCAAAGTGGTCATGTTCACATACTATTTTCGCGTTAAGTTCTTGACCAAAGATGGTGTAGGATGTGCTAAGGGTGACTAGAAGGTGACAAGGAGAGTGTTACATGTCGTCCCTCAAGTAGAATACTGGAAAAATAGCACTAGTTGTAGGTGGCCTGGAAATTCAGGATGACGAAGAGCTTGAAACGTGGAGAGCTAGTTAATGAACTGGAGGATGTTATAGTTGGTGCTCCCGAATAGAATAGGTGCATAAAGATAGGCTCGGAGACCCCTAAGCCAATAAAAAGTGAATTAAAAAATTTTTTGCTGAATAATGCGGATGTATTCATTTGGTCCGACAAAGATATGCTATGAATAAGTATAAATGTGATAGCTCATCATTTGAACATTTTTCTGGGGGCCAGACCAATAAAACAGAAAAGAGGAATTTTTTTGTCCTAAACGCAATGAAGCAATGGAACAAGAAGTAGATAAGTTAATAAAAGCTAAATTTATTTGGGAAGTCCATTATCCCACTTGGCTATCAAATGTGGTTACGGTGAAGTAGTCTAATGGCAAGTGAAAGATGTGTGTGGACTTCACAGATTTCAATAAGGCATATCCGAAGGATAGCTTCCTATTGCCGCTATCGATTTGCTAGTAGATGGTTGAGCATGATCAAGAGGATACTAGATTCATCACTAATCTAGGATTACACTGTTATAATGTCATATCCTTCAAATTAAAGAATACGGGGCCAACATACAAGTGGTTGATGGATAGGATGTTCAAAAGTCAAATTGGCAGGAATGTAGTGGTATATGTAGACGACTTGCTTATCAAGTGCAAAAATGTTGGTTCTCATATCGCTGATCTACAAAAAATCTTCAACACTTTGAGGAAGTATAGAATGAAGCTCAACCCAGCCAAGTGTGCATTTGGGGTTGCATTCGATAAATTTCTCAATTTCATGGTGTTTAGCCAATGGATAGAGGTCAATCCAGGAAAAAACCAGAGCGATAATCGAAATGCAGCCCCCATGAACAATGAAGGGAAGTATAGAAGTTGGTTAGGAGGGTGACAACTCTAAACAGATTCAGTTTTCGCACCACAAATAAGTGTCAACCCTTTTTTAAAGTGCTCAGGAAGGCTTTTGAGTGGACGGTAGAATGTGACAAAGCTTTTCTATAGTTAAAAGCAGTACCTAGGGTTGGTGCCATTACTTAGTCAAACCACCTCAGGAGAAGAATTATATTTACACCTTTCTGTTTTAGCCATAGCTTGTCAACTCCACACTCATACAGGAAGAAGATGGAGTTCAGAAGCCTGTCTACCAAGCAAGCAAGGCCCTCAGGGGGTAGAAGATTGTTATTCGAAGATGGAGTTGATGGCCCTTACTTTTGTAACAATGGCTTTGTGACTCAGGGCCTATTTTCAAGCCCACATGATTGTGGTTCTCACTGACCAGCCCCTAAAGAATGTCCTGCACAAGCCAATAACCTCGAGCAAATTGGTGAAGTGATCGATCAAGCTCAACCAATTTGACATCCAGTATCGACAAATAATGGCAATCAAAGGGCAAGTAGTAGTGGATTTCATAGCTAAATTTAGAACCCACCCAGCTGACCCACCCAAAGGAGAAGATACTGAGCAGGCTTGGACGATGCATATCGATGGTTCCTCTACTCAAAACTCTAGTGATGCAAGTATACTCCTTGTTTCCCCCGATGGCCAGAAATTGGAATATGCACTGCGTTTTAGGTTCCCTGCGTCCAATAATGAAGCTGAGTATGAAACTCTACTTGCTGGTTTCTGAATGGCTCGGTGTATGGGGGCGGAGCAGATAATGGTTTACAGCGATTCTTAGTTGGTCGTGAAACAAATGTAGGGAGACTATGAAGTAAGGGAGCATATGGAAAGAAGTCTATCTAGAAAGTTTTCCAAGTTCTAGCTTCAACGAATTCCAAGATCCCAGAATAATGAAGCAGATTAATTAGTAAGAATTACATCTTCTGGGGATGAAAACTCGAATGCTCCAATCGAAATATTAGATTCCTTGAGTATTTGAACCCCAAAAGTCAACCAAGTAGAAGAAGATGCTGAGTGTGCCCAGACTGAATAGAGCATATCTGGAGAATAGAGCTTTGTCAAGCAATAAGAATGAAGCAAGAAGGGTCCAGTATCGATCAAGCAGATATCTTTTAACAGATGGGACCTTTTACAAAAGAGGGCATAGCTTTCTATTATTGAGATGTGTCAACAATCAAGAGGCTGATTATGTAATAAGAAAAGTCCGTGAAAGTGTTTGTGGCAATCACTCGGGGGCAGGGCTCTAGCCAAGAAGATTTTGAAGGTCGGCTATTATTGGCTAACTATTGAGAAAGATGCCCAAGAGTTCGTTAAGAAATGTGATAAATGCCAAAGGTTTTCTAACGTTCCGAGATAGCCTGCTCAAGAACTAACACCAATCTAAAGTCCTTGGTCATTTGCTCAGCAGGGAATAGATATCTTAGGCCATTTCCATTAGGAAAGGGGCCGAGTAAGTTTTTCGCAGTCGCAATTGACTATTTTACCAAGTAGACAAAAGCAAAAACCTTGCCAACCATTACTGAGTAGAATATGAGAAAGTTTTTGGTATCCCCAGGGTGGTGATCATAAACAACGAAAAATAGTTTAAAGGAGGCAATTCAATGGGTTGTGCGAAGATTTAGGCATTAGCCATCACTATTAATCATTTACGCAATCTCAAGCCAATGGACAGATCAAAGTCACTAACAAGTCTCTCTCCAAGATCATTAAGACGAAGTTGGACAAGGCAAAAGGTTTCTGAGTAGATGAGCTTCCAAACATTCTATGGGCCTATTGGACGACTAAAAGGATGGCAACTAGTCAAACTCTTTTTTCCCTCACGTACGGAATAGAGGTTGTAATTCCTGTCGAGATTAGACTTTCCAGCCTAAGATTATAGAATTTCAACCCAGAGCATAATCATGAGATAATGAATAAAGAGGTTGATCTGATAGAAGAAAGACACTTACAAGTTGTGACCAAAATGGCCTCCTATCAACAAAAGATGCAGCAATACCATAACTCAAGAGCTTGACAAAGAGAATTTCAAGTTGTGATCAAAATGGCCTTCTATTAACAAAAGATACAGCAATACCATAACTCAAGAGCTTGACAAAGAGAATTTCAATGTGAAGAATTAGTGCTAAAAAAAGTAAACCAGTCTACCAGAAATCCACAGGAAAAGAAACTCGAGCCAAATTGGGAAGATCAATATGAGATGTTGAGATCTACTCGGAAAGGAACTTACAAACTCAAGGCATTCAAGGGCAAGGAGCTACCTCACCCATGGCATGTAGAACACCTACGAAAATATTATGTGTGAGGATTTATTTTTATAATTTTATTTGATTATTAATAAAATGCACTTTTTGGCAGGATTTTATGAGATTAATTTTACTATTATGAATGACTGCAACTCTACTATGGTGACTGACTACCACAGTGAATGATTTAACTTCCTAACAATCTGTATTTAGCTTACCTGACCGAGCAGAGTAAAGATCTTGCTCGACTCATGAGGCCAAACAGCACAAAGACGGCTCATAAGGCTAATGGCTCACAAGACCAATGCCAAAAAATGACAAGGATTACTGCTTAGTTTACATTACTGAGTAAAGCGAAGATTCTGCTTGACTCACGTGGCTAAGCAAAGTAAAGATTGCTGATGAAGCCAATAGTAGAACAAGCATTGCTCAACACAAAGTAGTAGTACGCGAAAACAAATTCAACACTAGGTAAAAACAAGAAATGAGTTCATTCATCAGACTTGGTGCACATTCCAAAAAAGAATTAAAAAAAAAAACAAGTGACTAAGAGTCAATATCAATATAAGCAAAAAAGAAATAGCTTAAAAACTTCATTAAATTTAAAAAGACTTTTAGTTTGCACAAAAGGATTTGTGGAAGTTTCAAATTACAACAAATTCAGAATTACATCTTAAACAAAAAGAAAGAAGAACAGGGAAAGAAAATTTATATAGCAGGATCAGCAATGTTTTGAACTCTACCTTCGACTAAATTTTTGTTGATTTCTGCTGAAGCACCACCAGTATTTTCAGTTTAAACGTTTGCTTTTGTGGTCTCTGTAACTTGATTATCATCTTGGGTATGTTCTTCAACCATCACTTCATCTCCTGTCCCATTATCATCTTCATTTCCCTACTCTCTTCAGTAGCAGCCCGACCAAGTTTGATCTTTAAAATGTTGAGATTGGGAAAGAGGCAGCAAACTTCTCTTTACAAGGTTCAAACCCTTAGAGAAACACCGGCATGATCAGAGCCTAGAAATCATCCGTGCTCTTGAAGTTGGCAATAGCTGTGGCTTCTGCAGTTCGGAGTTCTTCAGTAAGATCCTCAATCCTCCACTCGGTAGTAGCTCTTAGCACTTTTTTTGCCTCAAGCTCTTTGAAGAAGCTAGCTCATTCAGTTATTAGGCTTTTATTTTCCTTCGTTGTTTTCCATTTGAGCATGAGAACCTCCTCCTCTTCTGCCTAAACAATGACAACGTTGTCTTTTGTTGCCTTAAGATCTGTCAGTATCTTCTTTAATGTCTTCCGCTCATTGGCTAGAGCTTTTTTTGTATTAGCCAGCCATGTAAAAAAGGCATAAGATTTAACCATGGTCTGAAAAGCACAACAAAAAGAACTTTAGTAAAAAAAAAAAGAAAGAGGCAAAAAAGAAGAAGAAAAGCCAAAAGTGGACTTACATTGAATATGTCGTGATTCAGGTCGTAAGCCATTTTCGTGTCTTGCATGCCTTGGAATATGGACATATCTTCATCTATTATTGTTGCCAACAGCTTTTGCCAAGATTCCTCACTGCTGGGGAGAAGAAATTGACGAGAAGATGCCTCAGCTTATGAACCAGACCCCAAGGCTATGGCCCTTGAAAGAGAACACCTTTTGTTGTTGACTAGGGGAAGGCCTTAGTCTTAACTATTCTCATCTTTTTAGGGGCAGGCTCCTTTGGAGACTTCTGTGAGGCCTGGTCTGCCCAATCTAGATCCATCATGCTGAACATTGTTTCTTGCTTGATCAGGTTATTTGATCAGTCGATGCCTCGAGAACAGTATTATCTATTGAAGAAAAATAAAAAGAGTTAGAAAAATTAGAGTACAAGACTTTATAAATTACAATTTGAAAACTAACTCTGCTTACATTTAGCAACTAAAACTTCAGTTGTGGGCTCGGGACTGAGCAAGTAGAACTATAATTAAGTATTTCACGTCTTGAAGTTGATTTGTCTTCGCTTCGCGAAGAAGATCTTTTTGCTTGGGGGTCAAAGATGATGGTTTTCAGAACGAATAGAGTTAACAAGAAAAGGAAGTTAGAACCCCATGATCTAAGAGAATTTGAATAAAAACTAAATAAGAGACCTAAATGTACCCTTTAAGGTTGGGTGACCCCAGACTCGATGGACCTGAACCCTCTTCTCTTGATTGGTCTCCCAAATTTGGAATTCCCAGTTGGCCTATCAGATGGAGGTGGGCATGTTGGTAACAAAGTTAAATTTAGGTTTTCTGTAATTTTGTAAAAGTGAAGGAATTCACTCATAGTTAGGTCGTGTCCTGTGGCGGCTACCTAGAATACTGCATAGCTAATCAATATTCGCTAACTATTCGACACGATCTGGCACATAGATAGACTGAGTTGGGCAAGCACCTATTGAATGAAATTTGGCAGTGGAAACCTGAGGTCGTCGAGCAACGCTACTTCATACACGACAATCTCTCTTTGCCTCGGTGAGCACGCCTAATCATTTTCCCTTATGACTCAGTAGGTAAGATCTAGGGGGAACTGGAATTCAAAAATTATTTCCAAAATCCTCTTACTAGTGATGGTAGACTTGATGCCCTTTGCCTCAAATAAGGCATCACCATTACTGGCCATGGAGATGCAGTGGTGTTTCTCTCCTCACACTAGGATTAAAACGCATCGACGATCCATCTAGAATTGTTCCGCCCAGTGCCCAATAGTGCTGGGGGGCATGAAAAGCCCTGCCTTGATGGAAAACCAACTTATCCTTATCAGATTCTTCATCATTAACAATGTGGACTCTTTTTGGGTCACCTATTACAGTAAACAAGAAAAGCTAAGACACATTACAGGAATATGACGCGAAAATTAGGCCACCAACTACGGATTTGATAAACTTAGGGTTTTCTACAAAACCTAGGGGATTTGGGAGTCTACGGTGAATTTCGTAAAAGTAAACACAGTGACCCAGCAACCAAAGCATATAAGCAGAAAAATGGGACAAGAAGAGAAGCCGTAAGAAATAAATAGAGAAAAACCCTTACCAACTACAGAGGAAAGCATGATTCAAGCAGGAACACAAGCAACAAATGCTCTTGAGTGCAATCGCAATAGCAAAAGCAATAGCAGGTTTGCGTAAAAGGAAAAATGTTGTTTATCTTCTGTATTTATAGACAAAAGGACAAAACTCTTTAGTTGTCCCTGTTTGAAATCAAAGTAGTGATTTAGGTGGGAAAAGTCTATCCAACGGTAAACAAACCATGGTTGTAGCCTTAATGTGACGACCAATGAGCAAGCAACACATGGTGGAATGGCCACATCTTTTCGCTGTATAATCGCGTGTAACACACCGAATAAGTAATAAATGCATGCATATTTTCAAGGTAGTGTAACCATTAGATTCCCTCAGCCTTTCATCCGACCGATTCAAATCGGGGGCATCTGATGGTTTGTGCCCAATCAAGAATCGAATGAATTATGAGGTTATTGTTGGATTCCTCTCAGTTATCTTCAGTGACCAAGGCAAGCAGGAGCATCTGATAGGATGCACCCGGCCAAATAAAGTTACCCGAGCGAGCACTATTGAGACTCGATCCGACCGAACGGTAGAGACTTTGGTAAGGATGACTGATTAATGAATTAAAGACAAGATTGCTTATGCCATAATCAATATGTATCTGTATTCTGGTATATTCTGTGATTCTCTCCTGTGAAAGTATTGTCTGCTGCATAACAGTTTTGATAATTAATTATGGGAATCGACCTTGAGATCTAGAATACACGTGGCATAGTATGATTGGAAGGAAAACATAATTGTGTGAGGTTTACATGCATCATGCCCATACAGGTTTCACACCTCTATATATACACCATCCTCCAAGTACATGATACGCACATTCTTTACCTTACTAAAATTTTACCAAAATACTTTCTTAATTCTCTTACTAATTTAAGTATTGGTGATTTTTAGTAAGCACTATACCGGTGCATTAGACAGCATTCAGGAGCTGGAGCGGACACTTGAAGAATTTCAATTTATTGAGTCATCAAAAATTATTAATATATAAAAAATGTGTTAAATATATTCTTGCATTGTCACCATCAGTTTCAGGCATTATCACCAGCCTAAAATTAATATCTTTGAACAAACAGTTGCCATATTCGATCACTTGATTAACTTAGGGAGTGCTTCCAATCAAGGATCGGAAATTGCTAACTGAATTAATGTTCAAGATGTACAGATCTGGCACAGTTTTGGAATTTTTTGCGGTTAAGGTACCTTGACAAAATGAAAAGAGGGAGTAATTAGCATTTGAAGGATAAAAAAATATGATTACTTTGAAGCACGTTTGGCTTCGCCTTGTGCAATGGCCATGGAGAAAAGTTTGTAGGGCCTTTTGGTGAGGCAAAAAAGGGTTGGCAAGGAAAGTAGGAACCCACGAAAGGTTCAGCTTTTCAGAGCACTTCTCCAGCCCCGTGCTTCCCGCGGGACCCTCTTAACATTGACACTCCATCTCACCACGCTACTTCAGTATTTTGGCTGTAAGTTTTAGGTCATCTTGCTAAAAGTCTCCCTTAAAAAATATATATATATCTATATATATTTGATAATTTATTTTTTTTTTACATTTTTATATTGTTATATCTTTCTTTATTAAAACCAATTTTCTAATTTAATCCTTAAACCCATTTGTTTAAATTAATTTCAAATAAGTTTTTAGAACAATTTTTGCATGAAAAAAAAAAACAAAATTATTTTCCAACTATATGATTTGGCAGGACTATTTTAAAAGGTTTTGAGCATCTCATGGAGAGTTCGGTTTCGAAATTTCTTTCGCACGTAACATAACCATTTTCAATCCAAGTGTTCATTTCAACACACAGATATATATATATATATATATATATATGCCAGGAAGCAAGTCTATGATTAATGTTTATAGCGATGTGTTTTACAATTGTCGTATGATACTAGTCTCTCTCTCTCTCTCTCTATCTCTCTCTCTCTCTCTCTCTCTCTATATATATATATATGATAAATGTTATATTAATAATTTATAAGGCCAGGCCCAACCAAAGAAGAGGAATTTTCTAACAGCTGCACATGGGGAAGATTTTGACTCTGATGAGGACTTATAAGATCCCAACCAGCGAAATGCTCGAGGCAGTGCGTGAGGCCCTGACCCTTTGCAGTTCCAGCACATCGCTTGTTTGAAATGTTAGACTCCTAAATACATTTTTCTGCTCACTTTTGAGTTCTCTTGGTAATTTTAAATTTGGTCTCTCTGAAATTTGCCAGAGATCTTTGGCTCGTTCAGTTCCAATATCAATTTTTCCTCCTTATCCCTCGTGATCCAACCTTAAAAAAAGGTTGTTCACGATATTAATAGTAATAAATGATTATCACGATGAGGTTAATTTGACTAAGTCTAACATCTCTATGTATGATGTTGTGCAAAGTATTGTTATATTGTACCAAGTACGAAGTACTGCTTAGACTTGTACTGAAAGTTATGCAATGTAGGAGAGAGAGAGAAAAAAATAAAAATAAAAAAAGGTGTAGTATTCAATGAGTTGAGTAACCATACCTCTTGGTAAAAGAGGCAGGGAAAAATTATTACTACATGAGCAATGACTCCAAACGTGACCACGACCAAGAAATCTACTTAAAGCATAATTATTTTTGATTGAGTTAGAACACGATAATTTTTCACTTAATCTTAAAGTTAATCTGCATTCTTGTGTGACCCACATTTCTAATTAAGCTTTGACTCTAATTTATTATAATTAACTCATTGTTATTCAAATAAAATTTAATATTTACATGATTTTAAAATATATTATATTATACATATGTTAAATCTAATATATATGTCCGTTCACCTTACTCTACTCAAACGATATGGAGCAAAAGTGTTTTCTCACATTTCGTGATAACTCGCCCCCGACACTTCATACACTTGCCTCCAACACAATTAATTGTCACAAACTTATTAAAATTAAATATATTGTATGAATGTTGGATAAATTTGATCAATTTATTTTATACTGATGGACATATATGTGTGTCTAAGGGTACAGAATAATTTTTTATGAGTAGGATTTCATACAAATTAGTCACACTACAACACGATGATTTGAAGTAATTTCAATTGACTTGTTGAATGAGTGTTCTGACTCTCGGTTTCGCCCAATACAAAACCAGATAAACAATTTCTTGAGAGTTTCATCTCTCAACAGCAGAAAGTAGGGATGACACTTCTAGTTGCAAGCAAATTACGAAGTTAGAAAGTTCCTTTTTATGGGTAATTATGTGGTCTCGACTAAAAATTTGACCAACGCATAATTCTCTATTTTAAAAATCAACATATAATTCTTTTGTAATTTGGGTTAAAGTATAAAAATGACTAAAAATAATGTCAAATTTAAGTATATTTATATCATACATGTCATATATACTTATACCTAGTCATTCAAAAAATATTATTTAAAAAATAAAAAAAATTAAGTCTTTTAAAATATAAAATAATATTTCGTTTTAATCTAAAATGAGTAAAAATATTATTATCTATCTATTTTTGTGAATAATTTTTTTACCTCAATTAGTTTTAACTCATGAGATACAAATTCTATTAAATTTAACAGGTTTAATTAATTTTATATTTTAACCCAAAATAAGAAAGAATTATCTATTAAATTTTAAACTAGAGAAATACCATATATTTTTGCGCCAAATTTTAAGAAGATTAAGTGTAATTGTATGCTTTATTTTTTTTTATTCAATGAACAGTTACAAGGATGAAAATGGGCATCCTCGGGCACAAATACTCAAGTCATTTTCATATGGATTTGTCTGGTGTTTGGGTACAGCACACTCAATCAATAAACAATTAAATTTTGAATGTTTTAACAATTGTTCATCTTAATTAATTAATCATATAGCACTATAAATAGCTCTCTCCCCAGTTGCATACTTTTGGTAGCCAACTCTATTTGACTATATATATAAATATATATAATTAAAGATGCATTGAGCTGAGCAATAGAATCCCATTAGATTAGACTAAACTATATATGGGATTGTGCATAGATATCCCTCATCTCTTGCCATTAACTCATTTTCCAATCTAATTGAAACCCTCATTTTTATATCAAAAGCAAACCTTGAATGGTTGTCATTGAATACTACCATTCATCAATGATTGCCACTCTTTTCCTGTGGGAACCCAGAATCTTTGAAGGCCCCCCTCCCCCTCCTTCCCTCCTTAAACTTCGGGTTTTTGAATTTCTAATTTCTCAGTTTAAATTAATTTGGGTTTGACGAGACTAATCATCTCTCCACCTCCTCCATTTAAATAACTCTCCATAGTTCAATAGAATAATTATTATTTAATTAAGGTTTTTATTTAGATTTGGGGGGGGGGGTTCTTATGAAATAAGGTTGTCTTCATCATATCATGAGGGCTATTGTAGCGATTCCTTAAAACAATGAGCTAATTCATACAAAATTAGAACCCCACCGAAAGTGGATAAAAGAAAATATAACAAATATATGTGTATATTTATATATGTTAACTTCTTCCAATTATCAGTGGGTCAGAGCTGAAGTACTTGCATTAGTTCTGTAGATGATCATGTTATATTTTACAATACATATGTATATGAATTTAAGAACATCAAATAATGTATATTTAATAGTGCGCAAGTGTACTGATTTGTTTCATAATCCTTAAAAGCTAATAAAGAAAAATTTTTTAAGCTCAAGATGAACTTTGGTGGCAATGAATTTTCCTCTCTATGTCCTAAATTTGTATGACGGATTTTCCATGAGACGTATTCTGTCTGTTTAAGATAGAGAAGAGATCTAATCATATATATATATATATATATGTATGGTAAAACTTTAACCTTACTAGGCTCTTTCACAAAAGGTCTATAGTGACCTCCTTAAACCCACACTATTAACCGTCCAACTACATGATTAATATATTTAAAAGGTGTACAGAAACTCAGTCCATATAGATCATTTTTTTATTAGGTCTATCTTATATATCTTGACTTTAAATTTAGATTTAACCTGTTCTATTAAAACCAAAATTCAATTAATGTGCACACTCAATTTAAAGAAAATATTAACTCATCAGTGCAAAATATTGGAAAAAATCGGAAGGGAAATTAACTTAAAAGAAATAACAACTCTTTAAAACTGTCAGTCAGTGATTAGTTCACTTAAAACACCTCCATCCCAAGCTCAAATGGCATCATAGTTTGGAATCTAGTTTGATTCCTAGTGGATCATATCTCTCTCTCTCTCTCTCTCTGTCTCTCTCTCTATCTATCTGTTTATGCATTGCTTATTAAGTATATAATTGTGAGTTTTTTGGACTTTTCATATCATTGGCATGAATAAAGAAAGGGAAATTAATGCTAATCTCCTACAGATTAGGCTTTTTTGTGTTAAAGTTTGGCTTTCTCTGTCATTAAAGGATCTATCAGTGACCACCCACCAGCACCACCCACTTTGTATGCCCAAAATTATGTGGCAGATCTTATGTGATGTCATGCATCAACAACAAAGCGAGCTAGCTTGTGAGTTTTGTGATTGATGAGTGTGTGATTAGCTTCTCTCTCTCTCTCTCTCTCTCTCTCTGACATGTGGAGAAATTTTTTTCCTGTTAACCTTTTGTCAGTTCATTATTCTTTTTGTTGATAAAAAAAAAAAAAAAAAAATTAAGTGTGAGGGAACTAACTCCACTGGGTTGGGGAAAAATCAAAAAGAATTTTATGTCACCATCTAGGACCTAATCTTTATTATAACTTGGAAAAAACTTTGTGATCTTCTGGAATCATGTAATTATATGCCAATCACCAAAATTAGGGGATCATTGCATTGCTACCTACTTAGATACATGCCATCATATCTGTTGTTATTGCTGGCTTTGATTAGGATGATTATTAATTAATGTTTGCTCTCCTATGAGGAAACCCCGCTGTATACAAGTTTGGAAGAAGAAAAGTCTCAGAATTCTGAGCTATCAAATTAACGGGTTATGATCATTTGGGTTGGCGTCGTGGTCTCATTTATTTGGATCCGAAATAATTTGGTGAGTTGGCATTTTAAAAAAAAGTAGAGTTGAGCATCAAATTAAGGGTAGTGATATTCTCTCATGCCAACCAAAATCCCGAGAGATAAGGATTTCCCAACTAATCCACATCAAGCTGCAAGTTGTGCGGCTTTAACCTATAAAATCCGATTTGGGGAATATTTTTTTTTTTTTTTTAGGAATGAATTTTGACTTAGTTTAACAACAGAAAAATCAACCTTTGCTTTTTTAATTCTTTTTTTTTTTTTGGGGGTCTCATGTGACTTTTTTCATAATTTTTTTGTTTATTAATTTTAGACATGTTATTTGCATTTATTAAAAAAAATTGTAAAAAAAATGCTTTTGGATAAAAAAATTCATATACATATAAAAAGAACTACTTTTTATTTTTTATTTTGATAAATGCGAATAATATCCTTGAAAACTACTAAAAGATAAAAAAAAATCAAAAATCAAAAATTTTGGTGAAAATTTAAATACGTAAGGAAAAAAAAACTAAAAGGAAAAGGAAAAAAGAAAAAAAATTTAGGCGTCATTTGATTTGTTTTTCTATTTCCTGTTTTTTTATTTTTGTTTTCTGTTTCCTATTTGGAGCTTCATTTTTATTTTGTACTTTAGAAAATAAGGAAAATAGCTCAAAACTCATTTGGTTACTTATTTTTTTAAAATTTATTTTAGAAAATAAAAAATGGATTTACATACGAAATGAAAAAGGGCAAAATTTTATTTTGAAAGTTTTTAATCCAAAATAAAGAAAATCTCAAAAGAAAGAAAATATAGTATTTTCAATTTTCTCGTTTTGAAATTTTAGAACAAAAAAACAAAGAAAACAAAAATAAAATAAATAAATAAATCAAATGCTATCTAATTTTTCTATTCCCGAATTTAAGCCTTAGTACGGGCAAAAAATAAGAAACCTGAATAACTTGGGTTCGGTTTCAGCATCCAATGTGGGCTACAGAAAACATCTAATAGAGACAAATGTGTGCGCATGTGTGTGTTTAGCTGTATAATTTATCTGAGTTATTAGAATTCAAATTATAAAAAAAACCCCTCCCTACTCATAATAATAATAATAATAATAATAATCTATGGATTTGTTTTTCAAATTAGTTTTTTCTTCTCATTAAAAAATATTTTCTACAACATTTTCGTTTTTTCAAGTAGAAGGGGATGAAACCTCCCACTTTCTCTCATTTTTTTTTTCTTTAAATGCATTAGTAACTTACACTATATATAACTATGTGTAAATTACATAATTTTCTAACAACGAAAGACAAAGTATTAATTACTGTCTAACTTTATTATAAATTTAGATCAATTAGAAGAAACTCAAAATAATTTTACTCACTGGAGGGAATTGGATTTGGATTCGGATTTGGATTTGGATTCTTAAGCCCAACGTTGGGTTGGATTTTAATTCTTAAACCCAAGGTTCGGTTGGATTGAGTAAGTAAATCCTATATTCCCTCTCGGCCTCATTCGGTCTTAAACCCACCCGAACGGCCGGGAACACCCATCGGAAGTACCCAAAAAGTAAATTCTATAATGATGCAAACGGGGCGGGGATCACCCGTTGGTTATTGGTCGTACAGCCCTAGTTCGGCTCGACCCGAGCACTTCAGGTAAGGGTTTGGGTTATCTTGTCCCACTCTGCCTATTAAAATTATTAAAAATAGTCAATGGAACGAATCAGTGATAAATTTTCGAAAAATTGTATCCAAGTCATACTTGGTAATCTCTTAAAACTATTAGTCATACCCAAAAAAAAGTATTACTTTTAAGGTCACATTAATGTGAAAAGTTTTGTATTTAAGTCATACTTTTGAGTGGATCCCACGGATTTGTTTTAAATATAATTTATAATATGACTTAAATGCCCTTTTTCTATAATTAATTGAGAAGAAGTTACCGAAAATTATGGAACCGAGAATTATGTTTTCCGTTTTTGTTTCATTCCTTATAAATCGCGTGAAGATATAGTGAGATAAAAATCTATTAAATGATTATATACGAAGGAATACACACGGATTACGCGAGTTTGTACTGTGAGATTAACGTCGGTCGAAATAATATATACGGATCTGGATTACGTATTTAAACACATGACTACGGCACTGCTTTTTTTAGGATGCATACTCGTTCAAAAACAGTACCGCATGACTCTATCATGCAAACATCACATGTAAACACAAAAATAGTTCACTTATCAAACGAATGACCGATAGTACTGCATGTGTGACAGTACCACATGTCTGCGGTACTGTTTTTTTTAGAATGCATGCTAGTTCAAAAACAGTACCGCATGACTCTATCATGCAAACATCACATGTAAACACAAAAATAGTTCACATATCAAACGAATGACTGACAGTACCGCATGTGTGACAGTACCACATGTCTGCGGTACTGTTTTTTTTAGGATGCATGCTCGTTCCAAAACAGTACCGCATGACTCTATCATGCAAACATCACATGTAAACACAAAAATAGTTCACTTACCAAACGAATGACTGACAGTACCGCATATATGACAATACCACATGTCTGCGGTACTGTTTTTTTTAGGATGCATGCTCGTTCAAAAACAATACCGCATGACTCTATCATACAAACATTACATTTAAACACAAAAATAGTTCACTTATCAAACGAATGACCGACAGTACCGCATGTGTGACAATACCACATGTCTGCGGTACTGTTTTTTTTAGGATGCATGCTCGTTCAAAAACAGTACCGCATGACTCTATCATGCAAACATCACATGTAAACACAAAAATAGTTCACATATCAAATGAATGACCGACAGTACCGCATGTGTGACAGTACCACATGTCTGCGGTACTGTTTTTTTTAGGATGCATGCTCGTTCAAAAACAGTACCGCATGACTCTATCATGCAAACATCACATGTAAACACAAAAATAGTTCACATATCAAATGAATGACCGACAGTACCGCATGTGTGACAGTACCACATGTCTGCGGTACTGTTTTTTTTAGGATGCATGCTCGTTCAAAAACAGTACCGCATGACTATATCATGCAAAGAATGGTGCTGTTTTAATGAGGTACTGTTTTATTATGCGATACTGTTTTATTATGTGGTACTATTTATTATGCGGTAATATTTTTATGCGGTACTGTTTTATTATGTGGTACTGTTTTTTATGCGATACTGTTTTTATGCGATAATGTTTTATTATGTGGTACTGTTTTTTATGCGGTATTGTTTTATCATGTGGTACTGTTTTTTATGCGGTATTGTTTTATTATGTGGTACTGTTTTCCTAAATAGTTTTGATTTTGTTTCCAAAAATCAGTTTTGCTTGTTTTGTAAAGAAGATGGAAAGTCGTGAAATTAGTTTTTTCTCAAACAGTTTTGATTTTGTTTCCAAAAATCAGTTTTACTTGCTTTATAAAGAAGATGGAAAGTCACGGAAATTATGAGTAAAGTGTGCACTATTTTCGGATAAAACTGATAGTTTTGAAATGTGGTGAAAAACACGTGATGTCCTTTTTTGTCTTTTTGTTACAAGTGTGACTTATTCACAAGTAAATTTTTTTGGTATGACTTAAATCATTATAAGTACAGAAATAGTGACTGGCTTTCAAAAACCCCATAAATTTCTTGGCCATGGCCCGACACGATCCGGAGGCGAGGTGGGTAAGTTGGGGTGGGCCAATCTGTGACAGGATCAATCCCGTGTCAGACCCAACCCAACCCGGCCAATTTTCCATCTATAAATTCAAACCGTCACCCGTCAGCAAAAGCATATCTATTTGTTCCTCATAAGGATCAAAATCTGATGCCTCAGCCCACTTTTTTAGGCCGCAGAAACTTGGTAATTCAGGGTGCACAAACGACCGGGACTTGAAAATTGATTCGACTTTTGAATGTCACCTTGGTTAATTGATTTTTATTTGAATCTATGCAGTAGCAGGACCTCAGGGACAAAATATACCCATGAGACCAAACTATTTTGAATTTATTGAATTGGATCCGTTGAATTCCTTCAATCCTTCTTGATCTAAAAAAATTGTTAACAGAATTATTTTGATTTGATTTATCAAGGCTGATTCAATTCCATGAGATAATTAATTCAGTTTCTAACTCAAAATTAGAACCGAATGAAAAAAAAAAAAAAAATTGGTTCTATAACGTGGACTAACTCGACTCATGCAGACGGCCTTTTTTCTATTATTGTTCTTTTTATGACAAGAACTATGTCCGTTAATTAACACACTTACAATCCATCTTTGCGAAACAGTGGCTGTTTGTTCAATGTAGATTTTAGACAATATATCTTCAGGTCTTACAGCCATGAAAACCAGGTATTTAAATGAACCAGATTGGCCTTCTCTGCTATTGTTCTCTCTTTATGGAAAGAACTACCATGTCATTTTATTTTCCAACGTGAAAAGAATGGATCTCTTCAATTTTCTTGCTCACTGACAATTTACCTTCACGTCTTTCGGCCATCCAAACTCCTCCAAAAATGCCAATACAACTCCATTCGACCACCCAAATCCCGTCTGCATTGCACAACAGAAGAAACAAATTTAAACGTATCAAGAGAGTACAGAGAAGTCGAAGATGTTTCTGGGTTGAATTTTAGATGTATCTGCTAAATCTTAATCATTTAAAGCAGCCCCTCACCTGGGGAACGTATTCGCCGCCTCCTCCAAATTCTCCACATTTTTCAACGTCATATTTTTCATGCATCGAACCCGATTTCTTGAAAGCAACGTAGTTCGTTCTGATCCACCTCACGGCAATTTCTTCAGCCAAAGATCTTGCTTCCGTCGATCCAGATCTTGCCAAACCTTCGACAATCAGGTGCTGAATTGGTGCCCAACCATTTGGAAAGTCCCTAATATAGAACAACACATCATTATTAGATCATACACAAAAGGAAAACACAATGCATTTTTATCATAGTTCTCGGACATAAAACTTCCTAAAAGATGTGAATATGTTGAAAAGGTTTCTTACCATTGCTGTCCGCTGTTGGTTAAAGAAGTTGCAATCCCAACAGCACGGAGCAGACCTGAACTTCGAAGACTTTTCATAACTTTCTTTACCAATGTGCCATCTTCGCATTTTGGAACAACAAAAGCATTCTCATTAACATATCTCATCAATCGAATTAATTGGTAAATTCACTATGTGTAAAGCAGCTAAAGCTATTTCCCTCAAGTATAATAAAAGAGGCTTCGTTAGTAATTGGAAAATGTTCTCCAAGTTCACTATAACTGAGAAGTCCTGGTCAACCATTTCCACCCTTGCTAGCACACGCGTGAAGCGTCATGGGGGAAAGGAATCACATCTTGGATATTAAGCATAAAGCATCACAAACCCGAGTTAAACAAATTGATCCACAAGGGAATGAAGTTTGAGGCAAATATTTTCCCGTTCTGGCACGAGGCATCCCATGCATAGCCATCCTAAAAGTATCAAAATTGATGAATTAGAGAAAAAAAAAAAAAAAAAGCCACAACTTGTTAACTTCATAGATTTCACATGAAGTGGGGTTGCACAAAATGTCCAAACAACTGAAAACAAACAAATTTGACCTCTTCAGGTCAGGCCGATTTGGGGTCTCAAATGTGCTAGCAAGATTTTCATCAATTCAATTATTGGTTACCCTATTTCAAGACCCAAGTCAACTTGATTTTTTTTCTTATTTTTCTATGTAGAATTATCATTATAATATGGACTTGAACCGACTTGTGCCAAACAAAAAACTATGGCCAGGTCAGTTCATATTTATAGGCCCATTGGTTCATTTTTCTTAGTCTAGTGTGAACCTAAGCCAAATGGACTCATGCACACGCCTATGGAAGACACCACCTGACATGTAGTTCCCTTGCAAAGCCAGTAATCAAGCCACTGTCCCATCTTTGCGTTCCAGAAAACAGAGTTCATTGCGTGTTGTCTTGCTTGAGCAGCCTTCAGAAAGCGACCAGCAGTGGAACTATCTCCGGTAACATTTGCAAAAAAGGCAATGTCAAGTTCCATCTGACACAAGATACCCCAAATCTTGTTATATTAACCATATAAATTTTCTCAATTCAAATGTAGATAACTAACAAAATTTCGTATCAAACCTTGAGCACATATGCATTTAAATCCACAGGTATAATTGATGTTGTAGTCAATGTTGTGAGATCAGATGAATTCCTGCAACGAGAAAAGAAATCAATCATACAATCATCATTCAATACGTTAGCAAGCATCCCAAATTTTAAGTTCAGACAAGTACTTTTTTAAAATGTCTACAAGCGTGTTTTAGGCATAACGCTCAAACTATTAAGTTTATAATTGTAATTGACAAAACAGTGAAAAAAATAATGAATTCAATTTTATATTCTTAGACATTGATTGGGGTGTCATAAAGCATAGGATGGAATAGGAAATCATATTTTGTTTAGGATTTGAGATCTATAAACTAGAAGATATCTAAGAAAGATACTTAGATATCATGAGAATTCTACTCCAATTCACTCCTATTTAAGATTGGATATCTTTATGCTCTGTACAAAGGACCTACTCCTAGGATCTAGAGAGGATCAATTAATTAAGAAGGAGAAGATCATATTATTTGGTGTGCTTCAAGAGATTTCTCTTAACCCAACCATGAAAGGTTTTATCTTTTAAATTTGTGTGTATTGAGTTCGGATTCGCATACCATGGATTCAGTTAGCAGTGGATTCGACAAGTCTTCAACAATTTTATGATTGTTCCTATCGCTGAGGTTTGGGTGCATCATGAATTCAAGCAAATGGCATCAATAATATAGAATCATGAATCCGAGTCTATTGAGAGGTTAAGACTTTGTAACCCGTTTGCGATTTAGTGAAGGATTTGAGGTTTTTCTTTTTTTTTTTTTTTTTTTTCTCGATTTGGACTTTTTCTCGTTAAATCTTGTATCTCTTTATTTTTCTATATTCGTATTAGTGCTTGAATATTTGTGTAATTGATTGTTTAAATTATCAAGCATACTTAAAATTTTCACAAACTACTCCAAAATGGGAAAAGCAAAAAGGTAAAAACAATACCTCATCCATCTTGTACTAAAATCCCACCCAGTTTCAGCCGTTGAGGCTAGTTCACGGTAAAGAAGTTGTTTCTCAGAATTATTCATGAGCTTGGAAGCAGTTTCCTTGTCCTGAGAGAAGGATAACACGCTCTTAAGTTTATTTATGAAACATTCAAATGACACCCATCAAAACTTGAGGTTACTTCCTAGGTTGATAGGGCAGAGAGGATATACAATGGTTGCAGATTCTGGCCTGGGTTTGTTCCACATTGCATAATATCTACTTAATTTGTGACTGCGTCCTTGAGCATCATGAATTACCAACCTATGTATTCCTGAAATAATTTTAAGCAAAGAAACAAACTAGTACAAGCAAGCATACGCGCCCAATGGTAAACAACTTAATTGGGTGCCGATATATCACTGGAATTCTTTTACAAAAACAACATGCTATATCACCTAAATTTTTTTGTTTTACAAAAATATTCACCAAAATGATATGGTAAGCTTGTGGGCGTACTGTTTTTTTTTTTTTTTTTTTTCCTTTTGGGGGGTGGGGGATGAACCTACTAAAATACCCTTTTATTACACAAGTGCCACCACATCATTCTAGTTCAAATTTCTAAAAACAAATTGTGGTACAATATATAGCATTTGCTTCTTAGATTTTCAGGAAACACATACAGATGTGCTAGAGAGAATGCATTCAATACCTGAATTCCAAAACTCATGTTCTTTTAGCAAGGCAGGGAGAGACTTTCTAACGAAGTTCTTATCACCAGTCCTATTGTATATCTCATATACCATTGCACTCAGAAGTGGAGGTTGGCTGCGAAATCCCAGAAAACAAGTAATTTAACCACAAAGAGTACATAAGGCAAGCAAAAGAGGAAACGTTCACTGAATAGGTTTCATAAGACATAATAAGATCAAGGAACCTACAACCGATAAACATACGTGAAATACAAGACTAACTAGTAGATAATCAATCTTAAGGCTCCAGCGCAGAGAATAAAGCCTCCATTAAGTGGAGTGCCAAAGTTTCTATTGCCCTGCTTATATTCACTGTGAATTAGGTGATCTTTGGTTTGCATTTCTATTTTTTGTTTTCTATTTTCTGTTTTATGTGTTTTATGTTTTGAAAATTTTAAAACAAGGAAAATAGAAAACATATTTGATTTGACATTTTCTCTTTTTCATGCTTTGAGATTTTCTTGTTTTGGGTTAAAAACGCTTAAAATGACTTTTTGCCATTCCACATTTCATGTATAAACTCGTTTTTTCTATTTTCTAAGATAGATTTTGAAAACATAAATGACCAAATACAATTTGAACTGTGTTCCTTATTTTGAAAAATAGAAAATGAAAAATAGGCTCAAAACAGATATACCAAATGGTACCTTAGTGTTTCAATATTGCTTTTAGTCATAATAAAAAAAGATAGTCATCCATCATGATCCACTAGACTCTTAAAATTCAATATTGATAATCAAACCGGATGATTACAATTCTTTATACTGTATATGGAACAACAAAGTTCAAAATGTTGAGTATGATCACAATCATGGTTATGTTATATCTATATAATAAAATAGGACGATTTTGAAAATATTCCTCTCACAAACTAAGATCCAACGGTTAACAATTATTTTTTCTTTCATTCAACAATTGAGATCATTTTTATATTTTTAACTTCTCGCTCAATTCTTATTTTAGTACTACCATCTATCTCACAAAATGCTTTATTCTTATTTTAGTGGGCTCCATTACTATCTATCTCATAAAATAGCTTGGAGGTTTTAAATTTCACAATATTTCAAGGATGGAGATCACATGCAAATCAAAACAACAAACTTAAATTCCACCCAATTATGATTTCTAGGAAGTTGAATCTTTTAAATTAAAGAATTATAATTTATATTTCCTTTTATGGTACTTATCAAAAATATTAATTGGATACTGTTGGAAAAAAAATTAAAGCTCATATATTATCAAAGTTTCTTTGATTTGACCGTTTTGTCCAAAGTTCCAATTATATAAGAAACTCAATACTAATTTTATTCAGATTGCTGTGAGCATGAGTTATTGCTAGTCTGTTATGTATGAAGAAGTAAATAGTCATCAAGAAATAAGTTAATAGTTTTGACAGGGAATTCAAGGAATAAGAGAAAATCAAATGTAAAGATGGTTTTTTTTTTTCTTTTTTTTTTTTTGGGTAATTGTTAAGATAATTTCATATACATTGTCAGGCTCTTTTTTAATAACTAAGCAACATGGACTAACTAGGGATGTGGACAAACAATTTTCTAAAATTGCAAGACATGACATGGCAAGTGCAAGACAAAAATACTTATTCTTCGTCTTAGATAACAGTTTTTACTCAAATATGATAGAGATAAGGCAATATAACACAAAAAATTAAAAACCATGTATTTCATAGTTTGAAAGTTAATAAAGAATTCACATAATGATTACGTTCCCTGTAAAAATATAGTAACTATATTGCATAGCTCAACATTTTACAAAGAAATCACGTAATAATTATATTTCATCCAAAATGTAAGTAACAAATCATGTTAACAAAACATTATTTAATGAATCCATAAACCAAAATGTCATTAAATTTCGACAAATCATCCAAATATAAATAACATGGGGTTTTTTTTAATTTTATTTTATTTACAAGTCAAATGTATTTAAAACTTCACATATTAGAAAAAAAAATAGTATTGCATGCCTAAAACTAGTTTTCAATGTGTCCAAGATGTGTCCAAACAAAAAGAAAAAAAAAAAAAAAAAAAAAAACTGAGATGGCAAGATGTGAGCTGAACACTTATCTAACATGAATCTACCGCATGTCAATGTCTTTCAGGAGTCCAACTCAAAAACGGCACTCTTAACGGTGAGTCAATGCTTCCTAACCCAACAATTTAAGCTTTTGAGGTAATTAGTGATTTAACATGCTACCATAATTTTGATTTTAGTAGATTTTAAGTTCAAGTCTTATTTTGCTCCCCATTCCCTAATGGTACAATTGATGATTCAATAAGAAAGGTGCAAAATTAGTTATTACAAGCCATTAATCTAATATATATATATATATATATATATTATCCATGACATTTTAGAAACATTGATATGCTTATAAAATGCTCACCAACAACCAAGTCAATCTCAAATATCAGCAAATGTTTAGACTTAAAGAGGTAGTTACCTCCTGTTTGTGCAATACGTCCTTGCAGAGTTAAGAACATGTCCAAATTCATCTATGAGGGAAATGAGATTCATCACAATCCCTCTTGCAGTCTCGTACATTTTACTTGCTAGCAAACCCCTGTTCCACAATTCGATTAGAGTTAAAAAGAAAAGGAGTGTGAATATTACAATTGATTATTTTAGTGAAATTGATTTAACAATTTGGCAATAGATTGTGACCAATTCAAAAATCACTTCTTCTCATTGTGTCTGTCTAGTTCATAACAAATTAATGATCAGTGAACTTAGTCACTTTCGCTAGTGGTTATGTGGCTGAATTTTGACTTCTCACCGACTCAAAGGAAAGATTAGTCACCAGGACCGGAACCAAGAATTTAGTAGGAGGGGGATAAATTTTTATAAATTTTAATATTTCTCCCCAACCTCAACCATCAATAAAAAATGAAGTAAATATACAAAGTTTATTTATGGACTCATTTAAAAATTATTTAATTAACTAAGTTAGATTATTAATGACCTAATTCAAGAATTAAGTCCCATATTTTATTAATGGCTCAACTATCTTATTAAATAGTCCATATATCACTAATGGTTCAATTCAAAATTTAATTCCAATATTTTATTAATAATTCAAAATAAAAAGATTAGGTGACCATATTTAAAATATTTATATATATATTTATAAATACATCTAATATCCCTCGAAAATTTTCATGCCCATTTTCTTTCACAAATTTTATAAAAAATCAAACACAAATTAGGAGCGTTTGATCGGCAAAAGTTTAAATGAAAAATATAATAAAAGTATAAAATTTTAATGTAAAAGTAATATGTAATAAAATTTGTTTGAGAAAACGTATAAAAATTAATAAAAATTAATGAATTTTAATTGGTTTTAACCGCCAAACACCCCCTAAAACTGACCTTACAATCCAGTAAGAATCCCAGTAATTAACCTCCCGAAACCGAGATCCGGGTATGATTACCGGCTTACGCAGGGGAAGCAGAGTATGTAATTCCGGCCGGTTAAACACCCCGTCGGCGACTCTCCGACTCAAATTCTTCCAGAGTGAATGGACCTCCAAAGCCCAAGCCCTGATCTCCGGGCTCTCCACCTTCGGCAAGAACCCCTCCGGCTCCGGCACGAAGTCCGGCGGCTCTGAGTAGACCAAATCGTGTCCGGCAACATTCAAGTAGCTCTTCAGAAACGCCTTCAAATCGGCAGACAGCACCGACCCATTGGCGGTCGTCGGAAGCTTTTTGAACGCATCTTGGGTCGTCGAAAGATTGAATTTCAAGGACAAGTCGACGTAGAGCTTTGGGTCGAAGTTCTTGGGGCCGAAGGTGTGTAGTGCTGTCTCCTGGAGGCGTTCAAGAAAAGTGAGTAGTGGGGTTGTGGGCACTACAGGGCCCGAGTCTTTTGGTGTGCATGTCGGAGAAACTCGTGACGTGGCTATCGTTGCTCTGAATGATAATAGTATTGTGCAGATGAGATAAAACAGAAGAGGGAACGAATTGGGGTAGATGGGTTGAAAACTAGACATCGTCTGATGATGATCGGAGGAATGAAGGTTGCCCGAGCTTGGAGACATATTGACTTGACTTGCTTGGACATATGTAAATAAATTAATATATCGAAGAATATGATTAGATGAGAAGAAGCTGCCAGCACTGTTTCTGGATTCGGGGTTTGGCTTCTTTCTATTGGTACTGTCACTACACATGCAATTGGGGGGTGGTAATTGGTCTTAACAGACAGGGTTGGGGTCCATGTCCGTGCGTATTCGAGGTGTAATTTTTACTTCATGCTTTGAAACAGAATTTGGGGGAGCCATACTTTACAATCAGGACCATTCAGGACCATAAGATTAAAATTTAATAGCTCATGTACATATATATTTTTTTAAATTAAAATAGTATAAAAATGTCAAAACTAACGGTCCTAAATTAATATCAGTCTCTCATTTTCTTTGAAACATGTGTCCCTTTTAAATAGGTATCCAATTAATTATTCAAACGCCGTTAATTGTTAAACTAATAAATAAAATTTATTATTAAAGTAAATTTTATGACTAAAAAGTAAATTTATAAAATTTAAATTTTAGAATTAATTATTCAAATTACTCATACTTTGACATTTTGATTATTATTATTATATTAATATTTTTTAAAAACAAAAATTAAAAAAATAAAATCTAGTTTTGTGAAAAAATGAAGAAAGGGAAATAAATACTAATTTAAAAGTCCGCTCATTTAATAAATAATAAATATCATATTAAAATTTTCATATAACTAAATCAAGATAAAACTATCAACATATAAAAAATATATTAAATATGTTCTAAAGGGTTTGTGAAAGAGTGACTTGTTAGTTTGTGAGGGAATGACAAGTACTAGGTTTCGCAAATATGCGAGATCCATGTAAACAAGGTTAAGGATACAAATTCTAACGAATGCAATGTAAACCTAATTAATTATATAAATATTTCTAATTAATAATATTAATAAGCACTAATTAATAAAACCATTAATATAAATAGGGATTGCACGATTTATTTATTAATTATATTAATAAACTATTATCATAATTATATGTTAATATTGATATTAGAGAGTCAAAAAATACTTGGGGACCACAAATGATAGGTGGCACCCTCTCACCCTATTATTTCCTAAATTTAGGGAGGAATAAACCTCCTAATCTCTCACACACCACCACTATTCTCACTTCATGGTATGAAGAACAAGCAGGCATGTCTATTATAAAAAAAAAAAAAGGTATGTTTTAAATAAGAATCGCTCTCTCTGATTCTCATCTTTTTCTATGATGGAAAGCAATACTAGCTTGGGTGTTGGAGGGTCCCCAGCCAACTACCGCCTTTCGGACATCTAACGTCTTACCTTTTATTATTTACAGGTTATATGAAGGAGATGAAGAGAGGGGGTCTACACAAAAGAAGTTGTATGATTTTTTCCCCTCTAATTGGCACCATCTGTGAGAAGTGAGTTAAGTTCCATTTACAAGCTCTGCTATTAGAAGGGATAGTACCGAGCTATGACATTGGAGGGCAACCCTCCTTTGCCCCTAAATCGAGAAGAGGTGGTGTGAAGTTACCATCCAAAACAATCGTTCTTGCTTGAAATGTAGAAATCCAGCACAATTTAATTATATCAAATGTTAACATATGCCCCAAGAGCATATGTTAAGAAGCATTTACTACCCTAGTTTTTCCTCCTAAACACATTCTTTCATGTTGAAAGACCTTTTTTTTTTATAAAAAAATCAACCATCAAACATTAATTATGCCAATTAATTTAATGACAATATTAACTTGAAAAAATTAATCTTACAAAACTAATCTGTGAAGAAACTAATTTACAGTAGACATTAAATGATCAATTGGGTTTCGGTTGAATGTAAATGGTCATAATCTTTCATACTAAAATATTTCTCTCCAAGAGATTCCCTCCCCAACAATTATCATCCTATTTGGTTTTTGCAACTTAATTTCTCCATTTACAACAATGGAAGATCAAGTTTGAGCTTGAGATGGAAGAAGTAATTTGATGGATTACTATTAAAAAGACACTTTTTCTCACTTGTTGTATTATGTTTCTTCCTTTGGAGTTTTTTGTGCATTGCATATTAATATTATAATATTTTTAATAGTATTGAAAAATGCTCTATTTTGTTTTCTATTTTTTTTCTCTATTACATAGTATTGGAGAAAAAGATGGAGATTTTGATTTAAATGAGTATCCAACGGAAATTGAAGAATTCAAGTTCGATTCCAGAAATTTGGAATTTTTTAGAGGAGTGCAATAAAATGAAAGTTTTGGTAGAAAATGAATTTGAACCTTTTGTTGGTTGATACTTTCTTAGTGAAGAAGAAGCTTTTATTTTCTATAAAAATTATGTAAAAAGGCATAGGTTTTTGATTTAGGAAGGACGATTCATCATAAAAGGTGGAGAATTAAGAAGACAGGATTTCTTTTGCTATCATGAATGGAAAACACCACTTAAAATTGTTCAACCATTTATTGAGAAATGAAATAGAGAATCATTGAGATGTGGGTGTAAGGCTCATCCATGCATCACTTTGCGGAGGTGTTTTGACATTTTTCCACTAGAATGGCATGTCACTAAGTTTGCTATAGATCACAACCATGGGTTGTTAACACATTCACAAATACATTTTCTTTTGGTAAATTGAGTGATCACTAAAGATGATGAAAAATATCTTTTAATGTTGAAAGAATGAAGTCTTTTAATCAGACACATAATGCACTTTATGGAGCTTGAGAAAAATGTCAAACATGGCCATCTTCCATTTTTTCAAAAAGATGTTCATAATTTTTTCACCAAAATTAGGAGGAAGAATGAAGTGAATGATGTCACAAACATTTTAGAACATTGCAAAATGGCCAAATAAGAAAACTTGAAGTTTCAATATGGGTTCAAAGTAGATGAAGAAAAAAGGTTAGAGCATATTTTTTGGTTTCCTTCTTATTGCTTTGATTGGTACCAAAAATATAGAGATGTCGTTGTCTTTAATACTGCCTATAAGGTAAATGCTTATGAAATGCCTTTTGGCATTTTCGTGGGAGTCAATAATCATAACAAGACAGTATTGTTTGAAAGTGTACTTCTTAAAAATGAGACAACATGTACCTTTCAATAATTGAAGGTAATATTCTAATTTTGCATTTCCTTTGGAAACCAAGTATTATTACATAATCTAATGTGTTCTAACTTTTTAATTGTAGTATCTCTGATGAAGAAGCCGCCTAAGACCAATTTAACCTATCAAGATCTATGGATGATGGATACAATTGCTAAAGTGTTGGTATCAAAAAAATATAAATTTTGCATATGGCATATTACCACTGAATGCAACGGTTGGTTCACATCTATTCTTAGAAATCAGTATAAAAAATTATGTGTAGATTTTTATAAGTTATATAACTTAAAGACATGCGAAGAATCTGAGTATCAATGGCCTTATGTGATTGGAAAGTATAGCTTAGGTGTAAACAAGCGTGCTAATGACTTGTATCATATCAGACAATTTTGGGTGCCTTGTTACTTTCTGGATCACTTTTTTTGAGGGATGACAACAACAGGAAAATCTGATAGTACAAGTGCATATGTCAAGTGCTTTATTAGTTCTCATACAAATTTGAGTCAATTTGTTAAATAAGTTACTATAATTTAATTAATCATCATTTTTATAAATATATTAAATCTATTTATGTTCTTCTTTTACACTATTACAATTTTAATTGTCGAATTTGGGTTGATTTTGCTATTGGAGACATTAAGCAAGGGGATAATATTGGAAACATATAGAAGCTTCTCTTTGATATCGATGTCACTACTAGAGGAGCAAGCTCGTGAAGTGCTCACACCATTTTTTTAAAAAAAATTCGAGAGAATCTTGAAAGGACAACTCAATATTTACCATTTCATGCGAATAATGGTAAGTTTGTTATGCAACACGACAGGGAAAAAGATAGTCAAAAGCACAAAGTACTTTGGGATAGGGAGATGGTAAATTGCAGTTATAAGCACATTAAGTTTTGAGGAATACTTTGTCATCATATATTAAGCATATTTTTTCACAATGATTTATTACAAAATTCCGTCCAAGTACCTATTATTAGGGATAGCCATCTCAATCGATCCATCTAAATCCGATCCATTACCCAAGCCGAATGGATGTGGGATTCAAATTTTTTCAAAGATCGGATCAGATTTGGATTTTAAAAAAAAATGGGTATCGAATCAAATATGGGAATGGAACTGCCTCCACCCAAATCCACCCTGAATTCGATATCCGATCTAAATTTGCCCCCAAAAATATCTGGACAGACCTAAACAAACCCAAATTCCATAAATTGGAATTAATAATTATGTTATAGACTATCATATTTTGTATTTGCTACTTTGAGTTGGGAAAATGTTGGTATTTTGAAATTATGTATCTTTATTATGTATGAGTTAATGAAATAGTACTTTTGTGAAATGTTAGTTTTGGAGATATTTTACTTTAGTGAATTATTATTGTGATAATATTTATATATTATTTTAGGTTTGGAGATAAATTATTTGGTAGTAATAGGTTACATATGCAATCAAGTTAGGGGTAGATTCAGAGGCAAACGGAAGGTTTGGATTTTTGGATATCCACGGATATATCCATTCTTCATTTAGAGTAAGGATGGGGGTCCAAAAAAATATTCGTTCGGAGTTTGGGGCAGATTTGTAAGTGGACGGAGGTTTCAGAGTTTGGATTCAGATATTACCATATCTACCTCTGATCTATTACATTGCCATTCCTGCCTACTATCGCATTAGTCTCGTGATGAATTACGAGGTTAAAAAGTGCTACAAATTTTGGAATGGAATCCTTTGGGTGACAATCAAACAATTGAAATAGATGATGTTCATTGTACTCCAACTTCGAAAACAAAGGGGCGCCTTATAAAAAAGTGAATAAAAGGAGGAAAAGAATTAGGAAAGCAAATGAAAGCTTGTAGACTGTTCTATATGGGTCACAAAAGACGAGCAAGAGGATAGTTTCAAAAGTTAGAGATTTGAACCCATTTTTTTCTTTGAAGTGCTAGATAATCAATTGTCATGATTTAGAAGCAATGTACTTTTTTGAAATTTTGATTGTGTTGTCTTCTTTTGCCTAAAAGTTGAAACCTTTGAATGTAGTCAATCTTTTTATTTTGGATGAATTCTAGTCGATTTTTTTGTTGGATTACTTCATCTATACTCAAATGTATATTGGTGACATGAAACTAAATCTGATGATAAATTTTGCAGAACAGAAAATTTTTCGTGTGTTAATTGATAATACAGCGATTTATTCACGTGAAAGTAGGGAAAATCTTCTTATTATCGAATTAGCTTATGTATTGATCTTGAGTTTCTTTTTCCCATCTCAATTGGATTTTTTTTTTAAATTATGGATCATTGGAAGATTACTAATTTTTTTTGTTAATAAAAAAATTGGTTTATCGAAAAATTTTAACTTCTTTTTAAATTGAGATGAGAAAAAGATTTTATTAAAAACTTAAAATCCAAAATTTTATTAGAAACTCCAAAGATTTATTAAAAAAAAAAAATTAGTATAACAAAAAATGAATAATCTTTCAATGCATTCCAAATTTTTGATTGTAGACATTTGTGATTTGTTCCATTAATGAAGAAACTGTCTAAGATTCAAGACCATATTAACATATCAAATCCATGGATGATTGATGCAATTGCCAGAGAGTTGTGTTTGGTTTGGTAATTGTGCATTTGATTATTAAGCATGAAAATTGTAAAGGTTATTTTAGTTATTTTTATAGAATAATTGAAAGCATTTATTAGTAAGTTTTGAAAATTATTTGAAAAGAATGGAAATTGATGTAAAAGTAGATTCTAATATATATAATTAATATTTTCAACTAATTAACATGACTTTAATTATTACCCAAGCACACGGGATTGATGGTGATGCTAGGTATGGAGCTTTCCGAGCAGACTATGAGACCAATTATGGCCTAAGCACCAATACATCTTGAATCATTAATTTCTATGCATTAGCTGAGCAGCTACTGTTCTGGAATCATAAAGTTGAGCACTACATTATTGACAAGTAAAAAAGTTACCAAACACACCTTGGCCAAGGTGTATGGCAATTAATCCAAAAATTATCAGGTGTTACTTTTTGTGCCAAGGTATATGGCACTACAAATATGTTTTAAATATATTTGTTAATATTTTGACTTGCCCGAATATCAGGGCAATACAACTAATTGTAATATTCAAAAAATTGTGCCATGGCCATCAAATTTTCTCGTCATCTATAGTTAGTCCATACCTTACATAATAGATGCATTAAATTTTGGCCATATGAAATTATGTATATGCATTATAAAGGCACCCACAAGCATTGTCAAACTAGACTGCCGGGAATGACTAATTGCAATACTACTTCAAGAGAAATATATGACTATGTAATTTCATGTGATTATGCAATTGCCAACATGATTTTACATTTTTAAAGCTCGATTAATTGAATTGTCTAACATGAGTTAATAGTTATCTATCTAAATGTAATGGTGTACATAATTAAGGATGGCTTTATTAACTTTAGGCCATGTATGAATTTAATTATTGAGCATGATTTATTTATAACTTCGAATATAATTTAATTACTAAGCATGATTTATTCTCATCTTCAAATATGAACTTATTTACTGAGCATGATTTATTCACATCTTTGAACATGAATTTAATTACCGAGCATGATTTGTTTATGTCTTCGAATATGAATTTATTTAACAAGCATGATTTATTAAATTGGGTATGATTTAAAATTACCAAATATATCAATAATAAATTAATATTACCGAGCACAAGTTACAAACTTGGATTACGCTTGAGTTCTAGGCTATGTACTTGTATTACTTAAAAGAGTGGATGAAGTACCAATTCAAGGCCGATCAAATGTTAATTCAATACTAAGTTGATCAAACAAGCCTTTAGAGTCAAGAACACCGATGCCTAAGCCACAGGATCCTTAAGTAGACCATGAAGCAAAATCACCTTAAAGAACCAAGGCATACAAAACATCCATTCTTCCCAATCAATAAGAAAATACATCCCTTTACGGACCAAAACTTCGGCAACACAACTAAGTAGGTTATGGAACAATATATGGCAACAACAATATATGAATGCTATGCCCCAAAGTTACAGCTCAGCAAATATGGAAGTGTTTTTGCTATGTTACTTTACAAGCTGCACAATAGTTATCATCTTTAGTTCTTAAGACGACCCGAACTAAACTTAAATAGCCGAACAACACTCTTATATATTTCTAAACACAATAACTGAGAAAGCAACTGGATAACATGTTGATTAATACTTAAGGTAGAACAAAGATTTAGTGAACAAAACTAGGCATTATTGAAATATTGTTGGATAGTTTACCAGACTAACTTTATTATCAAGCAACATAAGCAAGGGTTTGACAAGTCCATATGCACAACAATTGCAAGAATTGACCAACGAAAGCTGCTCATGTTACTTTTAATTCATCAAATTCTTAGCAACAATAACAACTTATTCAAATTCAGAATCTGCATGTGCCATAACAACAAATGCACCAGCAATGACTCAGTGGTACAACTCGAATTAAGGCACAGACTGGTAACAACCCACTTGCCTCTTTGGTTGCTATCAAATTCCTGAACAATACATATGCTTTCTCTCAAGTCCTTATGTAAACCAATAATGATGACCAATCTGCTTAATGGTAAAGCTTATCAAGTAATTCTCTATTTGTGCCTGAACAATTCTCTATGAGCCCGATTGAGTAGCACTTTATCTAAGCCCGAATAGTTCTTTGTCTCTGCCTAAGCAACTCTATATGTGGTTGAACATCTTTCTATGAATCTAAGCATCTCTATACATCTTTGACTAGGCGTATCCAGGGAAAAAAGTCCAAAAGCCATGACAATGATATTATATCAGAATTCTGAACATTATTTTGTTGTATATATCTCGAAAAGATACATGGAATCAATATAAAGTTCATCTAAATTGGACACCCAAGTACAAAGTTATGATCATTTCAAGTTTTCTTTATACAATACTCAAATATGACTAAACTAGTGAGTAGCAACTGATTTCTAAAAGACTGATGAAGAGCCTAGAAGATAGTGCAAATTTTTATTTTAGTGTATTTGATATTTATTTGTTTGCTTTATTTCAACCTATGTTTAGTTTATTAAAGAAGCCACATGACTACCATATGACTTTTAATGAGACTTGATGACTGTGATTTATTTCTTTTATTTTAGATAAAGGGTTGAGATTTTAGGGTTACAAAAGAAGCTTATAAGTAGACTTTTTGATAGCAATAACCATTAGTTTGTTTTCCCTATTGATAAAAAAAGTTCAGATTTTAGTTCTTGGACTCTTTGAAGCCTAGAATTAATATTTGTAAGTTCTACTTTAATTTGTTTATGGTATTTTTTTTAACTGCTACAACTGTTTATTACTAGAATCTCTCTTTGTCACTACATCAATTGGTATCAAAGCTATAACTGTAACTTTGAATAATGGTTAGTCGAGGTAGAGGCTAGGGGGGTAGAAGAAATTAGAATCAGCAGACAAAGATAGCTGAGATAAAGCATTAATGAAGATTTTACATGAGTTGTACAAGCTCTTTAGTGACAGTAATCGGCAGGAGCCTGTACTGAGATACCTGAAGACAACTGCGAACCCTTAGACATTCCAAAAGGTCACCTTGAGGATGAGAGCATTGGCATAGATGAAGAAAATCCTTTTCACAATGCTGGAGGTGTAGAATATGCACAGCGAGGTAGATTGGAGGATCGTTTAATGCGTGCATTTGACTAGAATGTCGGGGGAATCAAACTAAAAGTTAATGATTTATTTAATAACGTGGATGTAGAGGATTATTTAGATTCGAAAGTGAGTTTCAATACGTGCTTTGAGTGGAAGACCATGGGTGAAGACATAAAAGTGTTGCTTATGAAATTGAAACTAAAGGGTATTACACTTTAATGGTGGAAGCGAGTTGAAGAGCAACGTAGTCAACAAGACAAGCTAAAGATCAATATATGGGAGCACATGAAAGTGAAATTATAGAAATAATTTTTTTCTGAAGATTATTCAATGGAATCATATGAGAGGTTCCACACGTTGAAATAAAGGGGCATAATGGTGGAGAAGCATACATCGGAGTTTAATAATCTCTATATACGAGTTGGTTTAAGTGAGAGTAATGAGAAAATAACTTCTTGTCACCTCTCTAGCTTGAACCAATCTATTAGAGATGAGATAGAAGTAGTTTTGTCTTTTCAATCTTGAGGATGCCGGATAATATGCCTTGATGGTAGATAAACTGGTATTGCATTATGGGTAAGGAGACCTATAGCAAGGCGAGTTGATAATGTTGTACAACGTAATACAACTACTTTCAAGGCATTCGATGTGAGAAAATAGCACAAAAATGTAACCAAAGGACTCCCATAACTAGTGAAGGAGGTGGTAGAAACATCAAGATGTCACACAATAGCGAAAAGGGAAAGAAATTTGTTAGGTTTGAAGGAAAAAATGTCACTAGTGCTGGGTATTCAAAATTTGGTCGCAACTCTTAAGTTCGATGCTTTACTTGTGGGGGAGAGATGTCATACTTCTTATGCATGTCCCTAGAAGAAGGTAAACTTAATTAAGGGATGAAGAAGAGGATTTATCGCCACCACTATTTGTTGATTATGTGGACAAAGGGGAAGAAGTTGATGTGCTACTCGTGGAAGAAGAATCCTTAGTTGTGAGAAGAGTAATAATTGCACCAAAACTTGAAGAAAATAAGGATTAGTGGAGACACAATATTTTTAAAACATGTATGTTTTACAACGGGATGATTTACAATATCAGTCTTGATGGGGGCAGTAATGAAAATATAGTATCAAGGGAAGCAGTAGAGAAGTTGAAGTTAGTAACTAAGAAGCATCCTACTCCTCACAAAATTGCTTAGTTTCAAAAGGAAAATGAGGTACTAGTCACTTCTTGCTGCTTAGTTAAATTTGCCAGGATAGTAACATTGAAGAAGAGACTTGGTGTGATTTTGTTCTAATGGATGCATACTATATTTTATTAGGGAGACCTTAGTTATATTTTGAAGATATAGTTCATTACACAAAAGCCAACACTTACTCTTTTAGGAAGGCTAACAAAAATTTAATTTTACAGTCTCTTAAGAAAGAGTCCACGATCATTACTAAGGATAACAAGGTTGTGGGCTTTTGGACTACTAAAAAATTTAAAGAATAGAGTAAAAAGAATGGAGTTATATACGTGCTGGTTGGAAGATGTATTTCAATAGATTCCTTAGTGGAATTTGATGACTTTCCATTTGAAATTCAACAACTACTAAAGGATTTTAAAGAGTTGGTCAATGATGAATTACCGAAGGATATAGCTTCTATGAGAAGCATTTGACATGCCATGGATCTAGTACCTAATTCACCGTTACCAAACCTGGCCATTTATAAAATACCTTTTGCTTACTTAAAAGAAATACAAAAGCAAGTTGAAGAACTGATTTCAAAGGGTTTGGTGTAAATAGCAAAAGCCCCCGTGCTGTCCCAGCTTTACTAATACCAAAAAACGATGGTACATGTTGAATGTATATGGACAGTCGTGCAATTAACAAAATTACAGTGAAGTATTGGTTCCCCATTCCTCATTTGGAGGAGATGCGTGATATGCTTGTTGGGTCTAAAATATTTTTCAAAATTGACTAAATGAGTGGTTATCATGGTGATGAGTGGAAAATTTCTTTTTAGACACCAGATGGGCTATATAAGTGGTTAGTGATGCCGTTTGGACTCTCAAATGCACCGAGAACATTCATACGAGTCATGATAAAGGTACTCAAACCATTCTTGGGTTTATTTATAGTGACATTTTGATATATGGTTGAACTAGAAAAGAATATTTGATGCATTTGCATCAAGTCATAAAGATTCTTTGTAAGGAGAAACTATGTATCAATTTGAAGAAAGGCTATTTCTTGTGTAACGAAGTTGTATTTCTTGGTTTTGTTGTTTTAGCTACAACTAGATCTAGACAAGGTTCGAGCTATTAAAGATTAGCCCATTTCGCAATCTATGGGTGATGTGTATAGTTTCCATGGATTGACTTCTTTCTACAGGAGGTTTATACAAAATTTCAGCTCTATAGTGGGTCCTATCACTGAATGTCTAAAGGGAACTATTTTTTGCATGGTCAAAGGTAGCACAAAAGGATTTTGAATTAATTAAGCAACTATTAATTGGTGCTCTACTGTTAGTGTTACTAGATTCTAAGAAACTTTTCACTGTCGAGCAATTCTTAGTCAAGAAAAAATGCCAGTTGAATTTTTTAGTGAGAAGTTAACAGATGTAAGGAAGTGTTATTCTACTTTTGACTTGGAATTTTATGCATTGGTGCGAGCAATCCATTACCTAACATATAAGGAGTTTGTGGTGTATTCAGATCACCAAGCATTAAGGTACATAAATTCTGGAAGCAAGTTAAACCCACATCATGTGAAATGGAGTTCTTATCTGCATGAGTTTACATTTTCCCTCTGTTAAAAAACTGGGAAGTCTAATAAAGTGGCAAAAGCATTGAGTAGATAATATATAATGTAGATGAAATATAATGTTTGACGGTAATGAGTACACAAGTTATAGGCTTCAACGAGTTCAAAAATCAATATGTTTTTTTATCCATTTTTTAGCTCTATTATTGTTGAATCGCAAGAGATAGTTGGGTGGGAAAAATTTCTATGCAAATTGTAAAATATTTGTGTAAGGGTAATCAACTATGCATCCCCAAAGGTTAGTTACGCGAACAAATCATTAGGTAACTTCATAACAATGGTCTAGGAAGGCATTTTGGTCGGGATAAAACAATGGCAATGGTAGTTGATTGTTACTATTAGCCTTAAATTGTAAGGACAAGGAAAGGCTTGTTAAAAGGTGTCGAAAATGCTAGCTTGGTAAAGATAATGCACAACACACTAGTTTGTATATTCCATTACCAATTTTAGAAGCTCTTTTGGTTCACATTAGCATCAATTTTGTGTTAGGACTCCCAAAGACAGTTAAGAGATATGACTTAATATTTGTTATGGTGAATAGATTCTCCAAAATGACACATTTTATTCCATGTCTTAAAGCTATAGATGCCTCACATGTTGGTAAGTTATTCTTCAGAAAAGTGATCCAATTCTATGGGCTACCAATGTCTATTGTTTCCAAAGATATATCAAGTTGATGGGGCATTTTTGGAGGACTTTATAGCGAAACTTGGGGACTAAACTAAAATATTCTAGTACTTGTCAACCACAAATAGATGGTCAGACTGAAGTTATCAATAGGAGTTTAGGTAACATGTTGAGATGTCTTGTTGGAAAGCATGTAAAATCATAGGATTCAATTATTCCTTAGGCTGAATTTACTTACAATAATTCCATGAACATAACTATAGAGAAGACACCATGTGAATCAGCTTGGGGACTTAAACTTGAAAATGTTCTTGCAAGGGATTGCTAATGGGGAGGCTTTTGTTGAACATATTCAGAAGGTCCATGAAGAAGTAAATGTGACAATCAATGCTAATAATGAGCAACGGTAGCTAATAAACACTGATGAGTACAAGAATTTGTAGAAGGTGACTTAGAACTAATACATTTGAAGCGAGAAAGTTTCCCTAAAGGAACTTATCACAAACTTAAGAAAGTTTAGATCACCTAAGGTAATGAAGAAAATCAATTCTAATGCTTATATAATCAAGTTACCACCTAAGATGCAAATTATTCTGATATCTAATGTTGGACTTTACCCGTTTGAGGCTTTTGATGGAGAGGTAGGTACAATTGTAGATCAAATTTAGCAACTACCTACAATGCAAAAAGATGTTGTTAAACATGTATGAGACATTAAAGAAGTGATATCAAGAAGAGACAATCCTTATAGATAATTTTTTGTGAAATGGTTAGGTAAACTAGCTACTGAAAGCACGTGGATTACTGAAAAGTGCTAAAGAAAGTTGACCCAGACATATATACTAAATTTATCAAAGTTTTCTCATCAGGAGATGAACTTTCCCTTACCCAAAGGGATTGATGCAAGAGTATAGAAGATAGTGTAGATTGTTATTTTACTTTATTTGATATTTGTTTGCTTGCTTTATTTCAGTCTATGTTTAGTTTGATATTTTTAAAGAAGCCATATGATTAGCATGTGACTTTTAATGAGACTAGATTACTATGATTTATTTCTTTTATTTTAGATAAAGGTTGAGATTCTAAGGTTACAAAAGGAGTTTATAAATGAACTTTTTAATAGCAGTAGCCATTAGTTTTTTTCCCTATTGATAAAAAAGTCAGATTTCAATTCTCGGACTCTTTGGAGCTTAGAATTAATATTTATTGGTTCCACTTCAATTATTTATGCTATTTCTTTACTGCTACAACTGTTCATTATTGAAATCTTTTTTTCTTACCACATCAAAGACTTTCTATCATTTCTCTCGGTGTAATACTCAAATATGACTAAATTGGTAAGTAATAACCAATAGAAGATTTTCTATCAGCCTTATTGGAGCCTGCATTCACCACTGACGAGGTGAACCCACTTACTGGGTAGTGCACGAACATTACTCCCACGCGATTACCTTGTGTATTCCAGTACCTTGGCTTTATTGCCTCATGTACTCTAGTGCTTTGGCTCAAAATGATCACTTTGCATACTCTAATACCCTGGCTCAAAACAACCGCCTTGTGTACTCTAGTACCCTGGCTCGATTGCTTTGTATACTTTGGTACTTTTGCTCAAAACAATCACTTTGCGTACTATGGTACCATAGCTCGATTGCCTCACATACTCTGGTACCTCGACAATCGCCTTGTATACTTCAGGACCTTGGCTCAATTACCATATGTACTCTGGCACCTTAGCTAAGGACAACCACCTTGTGTACTCTGGTACCTGGCTCGATTACCTCGCATACTCTGGTACTTTAGTTCAGATATTATGCTTCGGAACCCTTGCTCAAAATTATATGCTATGAACCAAGGGCCATTCTTGTTGGATTCTTTCAACAAATCTATTTGTTCGGCTCAATCAAGATTGATTCAGCACATTTGTGTTTGCGCTCTAGAACTCTATACGTCTAATCAGTAAAATAGGTAGCTTAATGTCTTATTCATTTCCATTGCCATTGCGTCTGCAATGTAACTTAGCTCTTTTTGGTTCAATCCAAAGATTTCTAACATACTGGCTTACTAAATTGCTAAGTATCTTCATACTTTAGCTCACCTAATTTCTAACTATTTTCATATTAAATAGCACCATTACTAACTCCTTTCATACTTTGTCTTATATATATGTTTGCTTGGCATAAGTGTCTTAGCCTACTAATGGATCATTAGATAATTTTGAATAGTCCAAAAATGTCACGCTTAAATCTCGTGACCCAAGGGGTGAGTGAACAAACGTATAAACCACGTACATAGTTTCATTTCCCTGATCAGAGCATTATAACCACTCTGGAGTAACATGCATAATAACTAACAATAATAACAAAATAAACCAAGCCTCGACTAAGCCAGGCTACCAAGCTTCAACGCATCTCATAAAAATAAATAACATAGGACTTATAAACTTTACAACCCAATCGAATAATCTCCCAAATTAAAATAATATTACAGCTCCAAATAATATTAAACTTAAGCAACTAAAAAGCAAATGTCTACAATTGTAATGCAACTCCTAGCTTAATTCAAAGTCCACCTAAATCTTTAAGTTCTGGACCTGCAGCAAAGTTTGCAGGGACGTGAACACCAACCAGTTGTACCCATGATGTATAATACCAACATATATGATTTGTAAAGCAAAAACATACAATATAATTATTACAAATAAATCAACATCTTCAACTTAATTATAATAATCACTAATAACAAGTATCAACAAAATCAATTAGGTGAATAACATCTCACAACATCATCATAGAATGTCATTTAAATTTAAGTACCAATCATCATTATAAAACTCAACATTTAATCCAATTATTATCTTTCTTAGCATCATCATCATTATTTTTCAATCACATTTTCATTTTAAATCCATGAGGTGGATACAATTGACGTCATCGTTTAGAGTCACGATTAGCCACAATATATGTCATCGTTAAAGGCCATGATTAGCCATAATACATATCATGTTATAGGCTACTAACCTACCAGCATGAATATCAATCCCTACATAGGTTTTAAGTCTCTCAACTCTAGGGTAATCTCTGTATCTTTCCTATTTTCTTGTGCCCTCCATTCCCATGTCACAATATCAATCTTAATGTCATTTTATCTCATTTGCAATTCTCATAATCATTATCATATTTTCACCATCTCAAACTTTTCAGATAATAACACATAACTAAATTTTAATCGACAATAATACTTTAAAATTCATTACTTTCTTCTCTTTCCACTTCTCTTATTCAAAGTTTTATTCATATATCATCATTTATCAACAAGAGTTCTAATATTACAAATTTATTATAATATTCATATATCCTCAAATAACAAATTAAATAACAAATTATTTCATTTCAAATCATTAAACACATTCTCAAGATCGCAAAATTAAACCTACCAAATGAATTTAAATATCATGCAAAAGTATTAGTTCTAAAACCTTTTCAAGCTCATGGTGAAAAGACCAAATAAAACCAAGTCAGAAATTTGAACAAGGGTGGCGGGTGCCCAAATGTCTTTTTTTCCCGTGCGCTTGAGATGGCGTGTGTCCAATAGGAAATGTCCCGTGTGCCCAAGATTGCGGGTGCCTAATAACAAGAGGTCCCGTGGCAGGCACTTGATTGTACTTGTTCTCGTGCGCCTGAGGTTTGGACATACTACATTTTTTTATGCTTTGTTTTATGTTCTCTCATTATTATTCACTTGGGGCCTTAAATTGGCTCAGTTTGGAGGGTAATTTTGTTTTAAACATCACCACAAAACTTTTAAGCAATAAATGGAACAAATAATTCAAGTTTTCATTGGTCATGGATCTAAATATGGATTAAATTTCATTTTCATCATTACAAGCATATACATTCACATATACATGTATATAACTCCCATTATCTCCCACATATTTCATCCAAAACTTAAATTAATCATGCTAACATTATTTTAATCCTTTCTACACATCATATTTGTAAGTAAGATGCATAGAATCCCTAGCTCAAATAAAGATCAAAGGAAAAACAGTGAGTTGAGCAGAGACTGCAACTTCATCGGCAAGCCTGGCAACTTCAAGTAGACTACATGTCCAATTCGTTGATCCTAACAACCGACCAATTGCACACACATGTTCACAATAGGTTCAATTTCATTATTCTAAAACTAATTTGAAATTGATTAAGGTTTGAGCTACTCACCAAACTTGATTGCCTTAGGTTCTCCTCCGATTTCTCTCTCAATCCAAACTCTCTCTCTCTCTCTCGTCAATCCTACATACATATACACATATATGCTTGGAGAACAAGCCAACAACAGTGGCCTACACTTCCTCTTTTACCATCTCTCTCTCTATAGCGTGAAAAGGCTGAGCCCGAAAATGACTTTGATGGAAATCAACTGACTAAAACAAAGGCTAACTTGAGCAAAACATCGGGCGCCCCGCCTTCTTTGGCGTGCGCCTGTGGAAGACTCCTCTTATGCGCCCGCCACTGCGTGCACCTGGGCACCTGGGAAAGTTCTTCCCATGTGCCCAAGACTTCCCCCTTGCGACAATTGTGTATCCCTCACCTTTTTAGGCCCAATTCCACTCCAACCTAGCTCTTTTTACATACACATTAGACCCAAAACTTTCAAACTTAACCTAAACAAATTTTATTTTCCTTTTATTCTATTATACATATTTCCAAAAAAAACAAGATTATAAAATAGAAATTTCCAAGTTATCACAAAAAATTGGCAAGACTCCTCAAGAGCACGAGGTTTCATACTCTATTATTAAGTGTCAACTCTTATCTCAGGGTTGAGCCAAAAGCATAAACTAGGAGACAATTGGAGGGTCAAAAAATATGCTTGGAACCACAAATGATAGGTGGCACCCACTTACCCTATCATTTTCTAAATTTAGGAAAAAATAAACCTTTTACTCTGTCACATACATCTACTACTCCCACTACCTGATATAAAAAACATGGGGGCATGTCTATTATAAAAAGAATGTATGTATTAAATATGGATTGCTCTCTTTGACTCTTTTCCTCTTCTATGATAGAAACTAATAATGACTTGGGCATCGGAGAGCCCGAGCCGACTACCATTGGTCGAACCTCTAACATCATACCTTATGTTATTTATAGGTTATATAGAGGGGATAAAAGGATGAGGTCTACACAAAAGGGGATGCATGATTTTTTTCCCTCTCCAAATATTAACAAGTTACACATTGTTCAACTATGTATAATATTATTATTATTATAAGTAAATTTATAGTGAGTCATTTTATTAAAAAATTTTGGACAAACTTTTTATAGGACTAAATTTAGACTTTGTTTGAGAACATAAAAATTAATTTTTTCTTTTTTAATTTTTTTCTTTTGGTCGAATGTGACTTTTTCCATTAAAATTTATTTTTTATTTGGTAATTTTTACACTTGTTATTTGCATTTATAAAAAAATTATAAAAAAATACTTCCGAATAAAAAAACTCACATACATATAAATAAACTACCAATGCGTGATTTTTTTTTCTTTTTTGAGGAATGTGAATAACAAACCCAAAAACTACTAAATAAATAAATAATAAAAAATTTTGATGAAATAAAATCACATAAGACAAAAAAATAAAAAGAAAATAAAAAATAATTTTTCTCTTCCAAACTAAGCCTTAATTTGGGCAAAAAAAAAAAAAAAAAGAAACATTGGGTTTCGGTACCCAATGTGGGCTACTCAAAACATCAAATACACAAATGTGTGTGTGTGTGTGTGTTTAGCTGTATAATACATTAAAAAAAATATAATTATCTTAACCATTTGATCAAATCCATATAAGCTATTAGAATATAAAGTATACAAAATAACCTTCTCCCTTCAAAAAAATATTAATAAAATAAAAATAATATATCTTGTTATTAAATTATATTCTACAGCATTTTCAGTTTTTCAAGTAGAAGGGGATGAAACTTCCTGCTTTCTATCGATTTTTTTTTCCTTTAAATTCATTAGTAACTTATACTACATAATCATGCGTAAATTACATAATTGTCTAATAATAAAGACAGTTTAACTGTCAACTTTATATAAATTTTGGATCAATTGGAAGAAACTACCGGTACTTGAAAATCGATACGACTTTCTCAAATCGGGTTGCTAATTTCTGTTTGAATCTATCTGGTAATAGGGTCAAAGGGGCACCATACACCCATGACCTGCAAACCAAACTAATTCGAATTTCTTGAATTGAATTCTTAATCTTAAAAAATTGTTAACGGAATCATTTTAATTTGATTTATCAAGACTGATTCAATTCTATGAGATAATTAGTTCGGTTTCTAACCCAAAATTAGGACCCAATAAAAAAACAAATTAGTTCTGTAACTCTAGCGTGGACCAACCGGGCTCATGCAGACGGCCTTTGTCTATTATTTTTCTTTTTATGGCAAAGAATTGCTATACCACTGTCAATGTGTAAAAGGGATATCTTTGTTTTATCTAGCACAACCACAACCCATCTCTAGTGGAAACTAATTGCTCAATGGTAGAAAAATACACATCTATCTTCAGGTCTTACATATATGAAAACCAGCTGTTCAAATGAATCAGGTTGGCCTTCCCTGTTATTGTTCTTTTTTTTATGGAAAGAACTACCCTATCATTTTTATTTTTCAATGTGAAAAGAATGGATCTCTTCATTTTTCTTGCTCACTAACAATTTATCTTCAGGTCTTTAGGCCATCCAAACTCCTCCAAGAAGGCCAATACAACTCCATTCGACCACCCAAATCCCGTCTGCATTGCACAACAACAAAAACAGGTTTGAAGGTGTGAAGAGCGCATAGAAAAGTCAGAAAATGTTTCTGGGTCAAATTTTAGATGTATCTGCTAAATCTTAATCACGTAAAGCAACTCCTTACCTGGGGAACGTATTCACCGCCTCCTCCGAATTCTCCACATTTTTCAACGTCATATTTTTCATGCATCGAACCCGATTTCTTGAAAGCAACATAGTTCGTTCTTATCCACCTCACAGCAATTTCTTCTGCCAAGGATCTTGCTTCTGTTGATCCGGATCTTACCAACCCCTCAACAATCAGGTGCTGCACTGGTGCCCAACCATTTGGAAAGTCCCTAATATAGAACAACACATCATTGTTAGATCATACACGAAAGGAAAATACAATGCATTTTGATCACAGTTCCCGGAATCAAGTTTTCTAGAGGATGTGATCTGTTTGAGGAATATGTTAAAAAGGTTTCTTACCATTGTTGTCCACTGTTGGTTAAAGAAGTTGCAATCCCAACAGCACGTAGCAGACCTGAACTTCGAAGACTTTTCATAACTTTCTTTACCAATGTGCCATCTTTGCATTTGTGAAACAATAAAAGCATTCTCATTATAATAGCTTATTGAGTTAATAGGTATCTTCACTATATGTAAAGCAGCTAAAGCTATTTCCCTCAAGTATAATACAAGAGGTTTCATTAGTAATCAGAAAATGCTCTCCAAGTTCACTGTAACTGAGAAGTCATGGTCAACCATTTCAGCCACGTCATGTTGGAAAGGAATCACATCTTGGATATTAAGCATCACATACCTGAGTTAAACAAATTGATCCACAAAGGAATGAAGTTTGAGGCAAATATTTTCCGGTTCTGCTTTGAGGCATCCCATGCATGGCCATCCTAAAAGCATCAAAATGGATGAATTAGGGGGGGAAAAATGCCACAACTTGTTCACTTAATAGATTTCACATGAAGCATGGGTGTACAGAATGTCTAAACAACCCAAAAACAAACCAATTTGACCTCTTCGGGTCAGGCTGCTTTGGGGTCTCAAATGTACTACCATGATTTTCATCTGTTCAATTATTGGTTAGCCTATTTCAAGACCCAAGTGAACTCGATTTTTTTCTTACTTTTCTATGTAGAATTATCATTATAATAAGGACTTGAACCGACTCATGACGAACAAAAAACTATGGCCAGGTCAGTTCATATTTGTAGGCCCACTGGTTCATTTTTCTTAGTCTAGTGTGAACCTAAGCCGAATGGACCCATGCACACTCCCATGAAAGACACCACCTGACATGTAACTCCCTTGCAAAGCCAGTAATCAAGCCACTGTCCCATCTCCGCATTCCAGAAAACAGAGCTCATTGCGTGTTTTCTTGCTTGAGCAGCCTTCAGAAAGCGACCAGCAGTGGAACTATCTCCGGTAACATTTGCAAAAAAGGCAATGTCAAGTTCCATCTGACACAAGATACCCCAAATCTTGTTATATTAAGCATATAAATTTTCTCAATTCAAATGTAGATAACTAACAAAATTTCGTATCAAACCTTGAGCACATATGCATTTAAATCCACAGGTATAATTGATGTTGTAGTCAGTGTTGTGAGATCAGATGAATTCCTGCAACGAGAAAAGAAATCAATCATACAATCATCATTCAATACGTTAGCAAGCATCCCAAATTTTAAGTTCAGACAAGTACTTTTTTAAAATGTCTACAAGAGTGTTTTAGGCATAACCCTTACCAACACTTCACAGCGGTTCAAGATGTTAATTTATCATTAAGTGTGTGAGACAAACTGTTAAGTTTAAAATCGTAATTGGCAAATTAGTGAACAAAATAATAAATCCAATTTTATATTCTTAGACATTGGTTGGGGTGTCATAGAGTATAGGATTGAATAGGAATCCTATGTTATTTAGGATTTGAGATCTATACACTAGACGATACCTAATTAAGAAATGTTTTCTAATGTTCAATGAAGTTGAAAACTACAAAAGGTAGAATTTCTATCTTAAAAGGAACATGGATATCATGAGAGTTCTATTCTACTCAACTCCTATTTAAGATTGGATATCTTCGTACTCTATGCAAAGGACCTACCCCTAGGATCTAAAGGATCAATTAATTAGAGAGGAGAAGACCATATTATTTGGTGTGCTTCAAGAGATGTCCCTCAACCCAGACATGAAAGCTTTTATCTTTCAAATTTTGTGTACAATATTGATCTGAAACATTTCAGATTTGCTTACCATAGATTCAGTCAACTGTGGATTCAACAAGTCTTCAGCAATTTTAAGATTGTTCCTATCGCTGAGGTTTGGGTGCATCGTGAATTCGAGCAAATGACGTCAACAACATAAAGTTGTGAATTCGAGTCTATTGAGAGGCTGAGACTGTATAACCATTTTCAATTTAGTGACAGATTCAAGGTTTCTTCCCCCCCCCCCCCCCTTCTCCTTGGTTTGGGCTTTTCCTCATTAAATTTTGAATCTCTTTATTTTTCTATTTCTTATTAGTGCTTGAATATTTGTGTGATTGATTGTTTGAATTATCTAGCATACTCAAAATTTTTACAAACTACTCTAAAATAGGGGGAAAAAAAAGGTGAAAACAATACCTCATCCATCTTGTACTAAAATCCCACCCAGTTTCAGCGGTTGAAGCTATTTCACGGTAAAGATATTGTTTCTCAGAATTATTCATGAGCTTTGAAGCAGTTTCCTTATCCTGAGAGAAGGATTACATGCTTTTAAGTTTATTTATGAAACACTCAAATGACACCCATTAAAACTTGAAGTTACTTCCTGGGTTGATAGGGCAGAGAGGATATACAGTGGTTGCAGATTCTGGCCTGGGTTTGTTCCACATCGCATAATATCTACTCAATTTGTGATTGCGTCCTTGAGCATCATGAATTACCACCCTATGTATTCCTGAAATAATTTTAAGCAAAGAACCGAACTAGTACAAGCAAGCATATGTGCCCAATGGTAAACAACTTAATTGGGTGTTGATATATCACTGGAATATTTTTACAAAAACAACATGCTATATCACCCAATTTTTTTTTTTTTTTTTTGTTTTACAAAAATATTCACCAAAATGATGCGGTAAGCTTGCGGGCCTATTATTTTTTTCTTTTGGGCAGGGGGGGGGGGTTGGCACTAAAATAACCTTTTTATCACGCAAGTGCCACCACATCACTCTAGTTCAAATTTCTAAAATAAAATTGTGGTACAATATATAGAATTTGCTTTTTAGATTTTCAGGAAACACATACAGATGCGCTAGAGAGAATGCATTCAATACCTGAATTCCAAAACTCATGTTCTTTTAGCAAGGCAGGGAGAGACTTCCTAATGAAGTCCTTATCACCAGTCCTTTTGTATATCTCAAATACCATTGCACTCAGAAGTGGAGGTTGGCTGCGAAATCCCAGAAAATAAGTAAATTAACCACACAAAATACATAAATGAAGGCAAGCAAAACAGGAAGCATTAACTGAATAGGCTTCAGAAGACATAATAAGATTAAGAAACCTCCAACCAACAAACATACGCGAAATACAAGACTAACTAGTAGATAATCAATCTTAAAGCTCCAATGCAGAGAATAAAGCCTCCATTAAGTGGAGTGCCAAAGTTTCTATTCCCTGTTTATATTTACTGTGAATTAGTGTTTCAATATTGCTTTTAGTCATAGTAAACAAAGATAGTCGTTCACCATGATCCATGGACTCTTAAAATTCAATATTGATGATCAAACCTGCATGATTACCATTCATGATAACTGTATACGGAACAACAAAAGTTCAAAATGTTGAGCATGGTCACAATCATGGTTACGTTATATCTATTATGTAAGAAGAAGTAAATAGTCATCAAGAAATAAGCTGATAATTTTGATAGCGAATTCAAGGAATAAGAGAAAATCAAACATTAAGATAGTTATATATACACTGTCAAGCTCATTTCTTAATAAATAAGAAGTATGGACCGACTAGGGATAAGGATGTGCCGACTAAACAATTTTCTAAAATTGCAGGAGATGACATAGCAAGTGCAAGACAAAAATGTATATTCTTTTTGTGTTAGATATTAGTAGTTTATGCAAATATGATATAGATAAGGAACTATAACAATAAATAAAATTAAAAACCATGAATTTCATAGTTGAAAATTAACAAAGAATGCACATAATGATTACACTCCCTCTAAAATGATAATAACTACATTATGCATAGCTTAACATTCTACTAAGAAATCACATAATAATTATATTTCATCCAAAATGATAAGTAAATGATAGTAACAAATCATGTTAATAAAACATTATTTAATGAATCCGTAAACCAAAATGTCATTAAATTTCGTCAAATCGTCCGAATATAAAATAAAAGGGGGGTTTTTTACTTTATTTTTATTCACAAGTCTAACCTTTCTAAAACTTCACGTATCATAAAAAATAGTCTTGCAGGTCCAAAACAAAATTTTGATGTGTCTCAAATGAGTCCAAACAAAAAGAAATAATAAAAAAAATGACACGACAAGACGTAAGCTTGAAATGTGTCCAACATGAATCCGCCGCATGTCGGTATCTTGCATGAGTCCAACTCAGAGAAAACACTCTTGACGGTAAGTTTGTGCTTCCTAACCCAACAACTTTAGCTTTTAAGATAACTAGTGACTTAACATGCTATCAAAATTTTGATTTTAGGAGATTTTGGGATCAAGTCTTATTTTGTTGCCCATTCCCTGATGGTACAATTGATGATTTAATAAGAAAGATGCAAAATTAGTTATTGCAAACCATTAATCTAATATACACATATATTATCTATTACATTTTAGAAACATGGATATACTTAGAAAATGCTCACCAACAACCAAGTCAATCTCAAATATCAGCAAATGATCAGACTTAAGAGGAACTTACCTCCTGTTTGTGTAATACGTCCTTGCACCATTGAGAACATGTCCAAATTCATCTATGAGAGAAATGAGATTCATCACAATCCCTTTTGCAGTCTCGTACATTTTACTTGCTAGCAAACCCCTGTTCCACAATTCGATTAGAATTAAAAAGAAAAGGAATGTGAATATTACAATTGATTATTTTAATGAAATTGATTTAACAAATTGGCAATAGATTGTGACCAATTCAAAAATCAGTTCTTTTCATTGTGTCCGTCTAGTTCATAACAAATTAACGATCAATGAACTTCAGTCACTTTCTCTAATGGTTATCTGGCTAAATTTTGACTTCTTAGAGCTAACCAGCAGAGGCGACATAATATCCTTCAAAACATTTCATGCCCATTGTCCTTCACAAATTTTCTCAGAAACAAAACAGAAATTAGAACTGACCTTATAACCCAGTAAGAATCCCAGTAATAAACCTCCCGAAACCGCGAGCCGGGTATCATTACCGGCTTACGCAGGGGAAGCAGAGTATGGAATTCCGGCCGGCGAAATACCCCGTGGGCGACTCTCCGACTCAAATTCTTCCAGAGCGAATGGACCTCCAAGGCCCAAGCCCTCATCTCCGGGCTCTTCACCTTCGGCAAGAACCCCTCCGGCTCCGGCACGAAGTCCGGCGGGTCCGAGTAGACCAAATCGTCTCCGGCGCCATTCAAGTAGCTCTTCAGAAACGCCTTCAAATCGGCAGACAGCACCGACCCATTGGGGTTCGTCGGAAGCTTTTTGAAGGCATCTTGGGTCGTCGAAAGATTGAATTTCAAGGACAAGTCGACGTAGAGCTTTGGGTCGAAGTTCTTGCGGCCGAAGGCGTGGAGTGCGGTCTCCTGGAGGCGTTCAAGAAAAGTGAGTAGTGGGCTTGTGGGTACTACGGGGCCTGAGTCTTTTGGTGTGCCTGTCGGAGAAACTCGTGACGTGGCTATCGTTGCTGTGAATGATAATAGTAGTATTGTGAAGATGAGAAAAAACAAGAGAGGGAACGACTTGGGGTAGATGGCCTGAAAATTAGACATCTTCAGACGATGAATGAAGGTTGAGTCTGAGGTTGGATACATATTGACTTGACTTGCTTATATATATATATCTCTCTCGATTCTCGAAGAATATGATTAGATGAGAGGAAGTTGCCGGCACAAAGGTATGATTTCGACTTTGGATTCTAGGGGCTGGCCTGTTTCCATTGGCACTGTCACTACACACGCAATTGGGGGTGGCAATTGGTCTGAACCCATAAGGTTGGGGTCCACGTCCTTGCGCATTTGGGGAAGTGATTTTTACTCCATGTTTTGAAACACGTTTCGCTTTTCAATATATATTCATTACGAGGGTGTTTCACAACTCAAAAATTAATAAAAAAATATCAAAAATTAATTTTTATGTATTTGATAAAATAATAAATTTTTTTATTTTTTTAATTTATTACAGTAAAAAGTACCACACAATAATTATAATTTTTTTGATTTGCTACAGTAAAAAACATACCAAACACCCAAAAGTTATAACTTTTTTGCTTTGCTACAGTAAAAAATTTACCAAACACACAAAAGTTATTAAAAAATACTAAAAATTCCATTTGGTTCAACCAAACACACAAAAAAGTGTAAAAAAAAAAAAAAACTACCAAAAAACTACCAAAACTTAAATTTTTTTTTAACTTCCAAACACCCTCTATATTTTTAGGATAGCAATAATGCCAAAATCAAATTTGTTAATTTAGAGTTCAAATAATATTATTTTTATTATTGATAAAACTATCCTGTTTATTATTTAATAAAACCTAAATTATAAGGTCTTGAAGTTACTTTTTTAACCTTAGGTAGGTTATAAGGGTTTTGAAGTTAATTTTTAACTTTAAACTCTTGAAGTTAAATCTCATCCTTGAGTAATTATCATATCGTTAAATTTAAAAACACAATCATCAACTTTACATAGACTAACGATGAGATTTAACTTTAAGAGATAAGGCTTAGTTTGGGAAAATTAGCATGTATTAATTTCTTGAGAAGAAAAAATTTCTAATATATTGACATTTATATCCTCATATGTTAATAGTTTGCTAATATTTCAGGAAAATTAGTAAAGGTAATCTGATAATTTTTGTATTTGCTAGTAGCTTGCTACAAATTAGCACGTGCTAATTTCGGGTTCCCAAAGGGACCCTAAAGTTTAAAACTAACTTTAGCCCACTCATCTGATTTTCTCTCCCTCATTAGTTTCTCTTTAAATCTCTCTCATTAATTTATCAATTAATATTTTTTTTAATTATTGATAAAGTTACACTCGTCTATTATTCTATTCAACTTAGATTCTCTCTTTCTCATTAATTTCTCTTTCTCATCCCATCTAATCATTTCTATCTCTTTCCCCCTTTTTCTTTTTAAGAAACATATTGTTCTCTCTCTCTCTCTCTCTCTCTTGTCAAAAGACATCCCTCTTCAAAATATAGTTAGATAATAAATTTTTCATTTTAAATTTAAAAATTATTGATGTATCATTGATTATATAAATACTTTCTTCAAACAAACACCTCTCTTCAAAATATAGTTAAATAATAAATTTTTTGTTTTAAATATAAAAAGTATTAGCGTGTCATTGAATTATAAAAATACGTTTACTTGTTTATAATATTTTATTTAATGTATTTAAAAAATTTTTCATTGTTATGAACTATTTTTTTTTTAAATTAATGAAATTTCAATGTAGCTTTATAAAAGAAAATTTTATATTATGCTATGATATTATTGCCACCCTACTATGAGTAAATTTATTTACACTTCACAAATAATCTCTTACACTTATTTACACTTCACAAATAATCTCTTACACTCCATTTTACTTTTTTTTTTCATTAAATGAAATTATAAAACCACCTCTTTTAACTATCTTATATACGATTTGAAATTAAAAGATTGCCCCTCATAAATAAACATTTATAAATTTGAATAAATACTCTTAAGTTTAATTTGTTACTAGAGATTGGAAAAAATATTTTAAAGTCTAAATAATTTTATGTATATTTATATATTTAACAAGCATATTAAAAATATTTTTTAATTATTTTATTTTCTAACTAATTTAAATAAACAATTAATTTATTTCATTTATTTTTATTTATATACTTTTATCATTTAAACTTTTATTATCGAATTCACGTTCATTTAGTAGAAGTTTATATGAGTCTTCCAAGAAAAACTACAAAATAAATAACTCAATGTATTAAAAATTTAACTTGTAAAAAAAAGATTTATCATACAAATCATAAATATCATTATTCTAAAAAATTAATCTGATTTTTTTATAATAGGAAATACTTAATAAAAAATTAAAATTAAAAATTTTTATCATAGTAAAATTATTCACACGTCATAAGTGAATTTTTTTTTTCAAATTAAAGTGGCACTTGCCTGCTTATCATAAAATTTATAAAGATAAAAATATTTTTGATAAGTTAATTTTTGATAAGTTATCTTCTTAATATTTTGTTTAGAAAAATATTTTTATTACAAAATAGAAATATTTATGACATTATAATTATGCCTTTGATTGAATTTTTAAATATTTATGACATTATAATTATACAAAACATATGATAAAAATGAACAGGGACAATTAATATATAATTTTAACTAATAAAAATGATGTGATGTATAAAAGGAAATTAATGGAGTGTGAATAAACTCACCACTTATTATTTATACTAATATATTAATATGTGAAGAGTTTGTGAGAGGTTTTAGAGATTGCAGTAAAAAATTCACTACTAGAGATGAAGTATTGAGATTAATGGGTTGTGATTTTATTAGCATTTATTAATTTAAACAAAAAACATTTATTAATTCAATTAAATAAATATTGATGAAATCATAACTATTGATCTATATACTTCAACTCTTACTGTTAATTTTTCACTATAGTTTCCTGAACCATCTGTGAGAGAGTGACATGTGAGTTTTATCACATGATTTTATTTTTATGCTGTGAATGATGAGATATCCATAATAACAAGTTATTGTTAATTTATAAAATGATGTCATCATGTAAGCATGGTTAGAGATACAAGTTCCAATCAATATAACAAACACTTAATTAATTATATAAACATTCCTAGTTAATAATATTAATAAGCACTAATTAACAGAACTATTAATATTGCAATCAGGTGTTGCACAATTTATTTATTAATTATATTTAAAAATAAACAATTATTACTATAAGAGTGGCATAATAGATTGGGGGCCTGTGATTTGTTTGGGGCCTGTGATTTGTTTTAGACATGAGATTTCTAACTTAAATCGCAATCGTTCAATTAATGTGAACTAAATTTGTAAATTTTGTGATCTTTTACATTTATAAGAGTGACACCTGTTTAATCTATCTAACAGATAAAAAACCTCCATTCTTTCATCTAATTCATAAAATTAGAATAAAAAGAATAAGGACTAAAATCTTTCTTTTCATCAGTCTTTATTTATTTATTTATTTTTCATGAGATGAAAAAAAAAAAAAATAGAAATAACCCTTCAATATGAAAATATAACTTTTTGTTTTTTAAGGTAAACGAGTAAATAACTAAGAGAGGTTATGAAAGGTTAGATGAGAGACAAACTTGTCGTCCAAAGTCATAAAACCTGGTGTTTTTCGGCGAGCCTCATTCCGGCGGGCTTATTGGCATGGTTGACGCGGTGGTCGCAAACAGTGCTGATAGAGGCCTCATCCGTTGAGCAAAACACCAAAATAAAATGATACAATTAAATAAACAAAATACAGAAAAATTAAAAACAATCTCTTCTCTCTCTCTCTCTCTCTGTACGTAGGCTGTACATATCTGTTTGGTTGTGTCTTCTTCTTTGCTCCTCTCAAGGCCATCGTTTCTTGTTATCTACGCGATTGATAATTACAGTAAGGGATTTTTTATTTTTATTTTTTTGGGTTTCTCTTAATCTGGTGGTAGTGGGTTTTGATTCGATCAATATGTCATCTTCTCGACCAATTTTTTTGGCAGTGCTTTGTTTCTAGGTTTCAATTTCTCGATTGGGTTGTGTTTGTCCGAAATGTGATTTTTCAGGAGTTTGTTGATTTGGTCCTTTAGATCGTGGTTTGAATAATGTTGTGATGCTTTATTGATGGGTTGGTTTTGTTTCTTATTATTGTGGGTTTGGCAAGATGCCGAAGTTCTTCCTATTTTACTACTAGAGTGTATATTTGTGATAAGGTTTTCTCCGGCTTTGGCCGGTGAGTTTCTTTACTTGCAATTACCGCGTCAACGACGCCAACTAGCTCGTTGGAGACAGCTGGAAAACACTAGTTTTTTCGACTTTAGGCGACGAGCTTCTCTCTCGTCTAACCTTTCTTCCACATCTAACATTTCCCTAATTTCTCTTTTTTAGTTATTTATTAATTTACCTTTAAAAAAGTAAAAAATTATATTTTTATATCCAAGAATCAGATTTAATTCACATTAATTAAACTGTTAGAATTTAAATTTAGAAGTTTGAAGTCCAAAACCAACATCACCACAGCAGAATTTATTAATGCCAGATTTCAATTAATGTTCTTTTTAATTATTGATAAAATTACCTTCTTCACACCTAAATTCTTTCTCAAATTAATTTGTCTCATCCTTAGTCATTTATATATATCTCTTTTTATTTTTTTCTTTAAAAACAAAAACACTTGAAGTCTTTCTCCAAATTTATTTTATCTCATTTTCATTTATTCTCTATATCTTTTTTTACTTTTAACAGACACCTAAATTCTTTTTCCCAATTAACTTCTCTTATATTTATTCATTATTAGAATCTTTTTCTCTCTATCTAAGGAATATCAATCTCTATGTAAAAATCATTATTTTCTTCCTCTTTTCAAAAAAAAAAAAAATCTTGTTTTTAATGTGTATATTTATTTTTTAAGAGATTTTATGAAGATTTGCTAAAAAATAATAATATTATCTTAAAATCACAGATCACCTATTTGGGAAAATTTTATATTTTTTATCAATATAAAAATTTTAATACATTTCGTCCCTTAAAAAATAAATAGAGTTTCATTTCTAATATTTTTATAGCTAAGTAAATCCCAAAGTTTCCATAATTATATATATTATGTATAGAAAATATAATATTCTTTAAAAAGATTATATAAAAATTTAACACAGACAATTTAATAATAATAATAATAATTCTTCAATAAAAAGATATTTTAATAATTTTATTTAAAATTAATATAGTCATAATTAAAACTCTAAATTTTTAATGGTATAAAATTTTCTTTTATAGAGTTGCATTGAAATTTCATTAATCTAAAAAAAAAATGGCTTATACCAATAAAAAAAAACCTTCAAATATATTAAATAAAATATTAAAAACTGTTGACATTCCAATTTTATCCCTTCATTTAATATTTACATTATTTAATGCTTTTAGTTGAATGGTGCTCTACTGATTAAAATCTCCTAATCACAGTATGTGCAAAGCATCAAAAATCGACAAAAAGCAAAAGTTCAATAAAATACTAATTGTACCCATGGAGTTAGGGAGAAGCTAAGCTGAAGGTTTAGATTAAGGCAGAAGGTCACCAAACTGTACAAATGTGTCCAAGATACCAAACTGAGAATCTCTACATCAACAGAAGAGCCAAAATCTAGAATCAATGGTCAATTCGGTCTAGAAGTCAAGAATGGCTTCTACCAACGCAACCGAGGACCAGTGTCGATTAGAATGCCTAGATCAAGCTAGAAACATATAAGAAGATACACAACATCCCAAGAAATACCAGAGGATATAAGGGTGGGCTCAGAATAGCTAAAATGCTGCTTTAAAGGTCATTTGGGCTCTGCTGACTCAAAATGGCTCCTATTGATGAGAAGGAAGATACTGGCACCGTAAACACAATATGAGCATCCAAATGAAGTCAGAATGCCTTTAAATTGCATAAGAATGTCAAGAGTAAGTTTCCTAAGGTAATGGCATAGCTAAGTCTGGTCAAATCAAAACTTAAGAGGTCCATCCGAAACCATGACTCAAAATTTTGTTAGCATTTTCTAAATTTATAAAAAGGCTTGGAGTCTTGTCAATGGTATTTTTGCATTCCTTACACTCAAAAAGGGTAGGAGGAGTCATCTTGGTGATGCCTTCAAGGGTCAAACCAAAGGATTGGCTAACCCTGCCTCCGTTTCAGCCAATTTTAGAGCAACAATTTTCAAACAGACATGACTTGGTCCTGGAGAATTCAAATTGAACTAAATTTTGACCTAATTAGTTTAACTCTCTCCAAAAAGTTTCTAGGAGGTCTCAAAAGCTTCGGAAAACTGCCATTTTACTTGCCAAATAGGCATGTGGTAGACTTTTTCGCCTATCTCGACTGCTAAGAAGTTCCACCCGAGTTGTTTTGCGATCATGGTCGACTATGGCACTATGCAGACATATTTGCCCATCTTGTTAAGCAGAATTAATCGCCAAAGCATCCCTAAAACGGGCGTTTTGTTGGGCAAACTTGTTCACCCGATGAAATAGGTAATTCTGTTTGCCCGCTTGAATGGGAAGTTTTGTTCAGCTAAAAGATAATATAAAAAGGCCTCCTCCCTTATTTCATTCATTCCACACTTAGCGCTCTCAAGGTAAGGCCAGAGCATCTCTCTCTAGAAGAAGCCCACGTAAGTATGATTTTCTCTCTTTAAAAAATTTTTGCTTTTCAATTCAATGTATTTACATAATTAGAATAGAATATTTTTTCTATTATATAAATAAAATTTTTTGTCATTGAAAGGTATCCGAATCATAATTTAAGGCCAAGTTGTACTTGATGTATGATATTGATTAGATTTACCCAAGACAATTTTGTGAAATTTCAAACATCATGTATATGACATGCCCACATCATACTAACATACTGTACCATGTCTAAGATCATTCTATCATGTCATACCATGTCATAAAGTATGTCAGCCATACCATGTTGTGCATAACACAATATCACCATGCCAAACCATGCTTAACATTATATATGCCATGCCATGTCATTTCTACCATGTTATTCCATGTCATTGTCATCCTATACCATGCTAACATGCCATATGGCCATGTTATACCATATTATACAATGCCATAACCATGCTATGCCATGCAAACATTTCTCATCACCATACCAAATCATAGTATAACATGCTATGACATTATTTACCATGCTAGCGCTGAGTGTGACATACCATGCACTATGTATTGACATACCGGCACATGCGTTGATATGGTAGAACACATCCAAACATGCAAACACACACCTATTAAGGTTGACACAAACTTAGAAATCAAATGCTTATCAATCTAAAGCATTCACCTAAGTGAGCAATGCTCTAGAGATTGAGAATAACTTAGGATTGACTAAGTCAATAATTTCTAAGTCATGACTTCTCTTAGACATATTTGACATGCATCCTTGAACTGTTATTCATGTTAGAATACAAGTTATCATTATATCTAACATGTCTATAGCATATCCGATCATAAAATCTGCATTGCCCACATCATATTAGGCTCCTAGGCCCTTCACACAGACTTAATTATCATCACTAAGAACTGAGCTCTCGATCTGAGCTGAGTTACTTTCCCAAATGATAGACACTCACTCACACGTATAAGGCGCATCCTTAGAGCTAGGCTCTTTTCTACAGTACGCATGAGACGTTAATTGTCTCTTCTTTTGGAGTTGAACCCCCCAATTAAGTGAAACTCTATCTCCAGTTACATGTGAGGCACTAACTATTCTATTTCATCTAGAGCAAGACTTCTTTCTTTCCCTATCTAGAGCTAATCTCCTTCTCCAATTATGTGCAAAATGCTAACTGTTCTTCCTCAGTTGGAGTGAAGCTCTATTTTTTCTAGTTATATGCCAGGCGCTAACTATTCTTTGTCGTCTAAAGTGAAGCTCCATTTCTCTAGTTATGCATCAAGTGCTAACTATCTCTTATCTTCTAGAGCAAGGCTCTTTTCCCTAGTTAATCATTTTCAAATTACACACAAGGCACTAACTGTTCTTTTACTTTGAAGCAAGGTTCCTTTTCCAAGTTAAGCATGAAGTGTTAACTGCCTTTTATCATCTAGAGTTAAGTTCTCCTCACAAGTTACGTGCGAGGTGCTAACTTTTATTTCAGTTTTAGAGCTAAGCTCTCACAATACAAAGACGATTACTCATAATCCATACCTAGAGCTAAGCTCTTTCTTTCCCTCATCCCATGTCCAGAGCAAGGCTTCTTTACACGCAGCACTGATCCTATTAGTCCTCCTCTCATACACTTAGCCTACCTTGGCCAATGATGAGGCTTGCTATACTTGAGGCCAATTAGTTTGTCATCCACGGTATTCTGGTCACACTTGCTTCTATTCATGTCCACACATCATATCTACGTGAGGCACAAACTTAACATAGAGATACGTAAACTTGATCTCTTAATAGGGTACGTAGGCAACTCGAGCAGATAGCTTAGAGTCCGGTCACCTTGGCCTGTATAGACCATTAGCACAAGGCGCTACCTTAGTGTTAGGTTTTTGCATCCATCTAGCATTTAAACACGTAGTTTTAACCTAGTTGTGAGCTGCGATGACCTGATCCCTGTCACAGGTTATGTAAGCAACTCAAGCAAATAACTTAAGTGCGATCTCCACGGTCTTTGTAGACCATCTACGTGAAGTGTAACCCAAACTTGAAGCGAGGCTCCTAACACATCTATCCTTATATAAACACTTAGTTCAAACCACCTTTGGTCTAAACTACGTCGACCTGATTCCTTTCAGGGTATGTAAACAGCTTAAGCACATAGCTTGAGCCCGGTCATCTCGATCTTTATAGACTATTTTTGTTTTAGTCATCATTTTTAGCACGCATATATTCATGCATAAGGACTACATGAGTCCACATGCCTAGGTCCATACAGCATGTAGAATCCCCTAAGATTGATAGTTGCCACATAGGTAGATATTACACTTGCACACATAAGGTAAGCTCAGCCATATCATATTTCACACATTATTTACATTCAAGGGTTGTATGCGTTGATCATCATAAACTAGAATATTATATTGTCAGATCACAACTACAAAGAGTGGAAAGGGATTCTAAATTTGCCACGCTCTGGATTTTCATGAGTGGAAAGGGATTCTAAATTTGTCACACCCCGTATTATAGAGCCATTTAAGCGTCCCAACCACGTAATTAATATTACATACCAAATAAAAGCAAACTAGGTCTAAACTTAATGATTACAAACATTCAATAATTATTATTACAGACCACAATAATAAATAAAGTCTTCCACTGCTGCGCAAGAAAAAAATAGATAACTCTTCTAGTGGAGTATTTAAGAGAAATTAATCTCTTTCTAACTCATCTTCAGTGTCCCTATGCTCAATATCCTGAAAAAAAAAATTTCACAAGGGGTGAGCTACTAAAGCCTAGTAATCAGAATCTCCTAGGTTATATGCAATGGTTATAATGCTACACTGTATTAAGTGACCCAATACAGTGAATGTGATTAGGTGGCATACTGTTCATGCAACAATTAATTCAATAGGTTATACTTACACGTAACTACTTACAGTTCAATGAAACCGTCATCGTAACTACTATTTTACTTACATGTAAAATAGTTAAATGTCGATATGTGTACCACAATGAAAACTGTGTCGCAGTGGTGAGGATCTCAAATTCAGATCTTCAAGATCTCAGGATCAAACCTTATAGCGATACAGGTTTTGTGTATATATATATATATATATATTTCCTACATTTTTTTATAAAATATTCATCAAAAAGATTATAATTAAATAATTCCAACACATCATTTATACATAAGCAAAAGAGATTGCCAGTCATAGTAAAATCTAATGAAAATGTTTAATTTAAATCCTCGTAAGGTAATCATCCTTTGATCCTCCTCTACCCCCAGCCTTGGGAACCAGTGACTTTATGGGCTTAGCATCCAATGCATTCCGACGATGTCACCCACCAAAAACCTAGCCGTTGCGATCGAGGACCTGACTGGCCAAGGCAGAAGGGAGCATCTCCCAAATAAAATGCATATGTTCACATCTCCATCTAAAAGGTCATTTATACCCCACCCATCACCCCATTGCCAAAAATAACTTTAGCACCAAGTGTCTTAATTTCTTCTCACTGTTTTTACATTCTTAAGGGTACCTTGTATTGAAATAAGACATTTTTAATAACAACCGACAATGTTCCCGGGCGATAAATCATAAGTGGGATTATTCAGTCACATACAGTATATTTTTAACTACTTTATCTAAATCTATAATTTAATAATAATTCTCAATAAATCAAAGATTTAACATAATCACCAATATTTTTATCACAAAGGTAGGTATTACATGTAAATTAACAAGTAGCAAGTAGCTAAAAAATAATTTAGAATTCAAGTTAGTATTTTAGTTAATTGTTTTGACAAGTTTGCCGTACTAGCCTTGATAAGAATAAAATTATTTCTAATGGTATATTAATTAAGTCAAGGTTGGCAATTTAGTGGGTGGGCGACCCTAATTGCGATTTGAAGTCGCGAGTTCGAACCTCATTGGCTGCGATCTCGGTTTTTGCCTCTTTTTTCTTTTTATTTTATTAATTTATAGAATACAAAGATAATAAATAGCTCTTTGGACTTAAATTTAATTTAGAAAATTTGATAAGTTTTATTTTATTCAAAATAATTTGAATAAATTTCCAATCATCATCTTCTTTATAATCAAACCCTTATCATAAGTTTTCGGCTTCAAGATATCCACAAATGTCCATAGAATTATTCTAATATTTAGGAAGGTATTAAATAAGTTTCATTAAATTCACTTAATAAAAATATAGTTGTATAACTTGCTAGGTTGACAAAATAATGCCTAAAAAATCACTTACAATAAATCAAATTCATTTAAGGAAGACTAAATGAGAAAAGAATAAGTCCATTATTTCATTTGGTCATTTTATCAAATACTTGGTTCTACATAGCCATTTTAGTTTGAATAAATCATCCAACTATCTATAATGAAACTGATTGTCTAAGTCAGTTATCATAAATATTAGAGTGTCAAATAATATATAATATCCAGTTTAAAATAATTTCAGATCAATTAGAAAATAACTAAGTAGCATCAACTTAACAGTTCACTTCGGTATTTCATCAAATAGTATAAGTGTTTTTCTAGATTAGGCCTTGTGAACAAAATCACCCATAAATAAATTATTAACATAACTATAACTAACAGAGGGTAATGGGAATTTAAATAAATCTTTAAACATAAAATTCTAAAAAAAAAAAAATTCCAAACAAACATCAATTAAAGGCTAAACAGAAATAACAGCTTAAAAGAAAATTCATATAAAATAGAGCAGAACTCCAATATCTATAAACTTTATATCTGTAGAAACTAGACTTTAAGACCTACAACTTTCATGTTTTACACTTTTTAAAATTCTAAGGTCTAAAGGTGCAAAAATAACCTTGAATTCAGTTTATTCAGAAAATACAGTTTTACACGTGCTCAGTATTTTGGGCATAACTTTTGACTCACAAATCGAATTGAAGCAAATCATTTTGGTTAGAAATAAAACTTAAAGGGCTACAACTTTTATGTTTTAGCCGAAGCCTAATTCCACCGTTTTAGGGGTCAGAAACACATCAGAAGTTACAAACAGAGAGCTGTTTGCATGCTAGCCTACATCAGTCAAAATTTTGGCTTCCCTACCCCCAATATGTGAGTATTATTTTTTTATCACAATCAAGTTTTATACTTCAAACCCAGAAAATACTTTAGCTTCAAAATTGAAGGCATCAAATACAATTTAGGAGATTCGTCATCTTACTTCAATGAAAATATTGATGATCAAGTCTGAGAAAGAAAAAGGAGTTGAACTTTGAACATCACCCAATTGGAAAGTTCCAAGCCTTTCTTCTTCCTTCAAGCAACACCGAATCTCTAACCACACTAAATAATGATTTTTTTCTTATTTTTTCTCTTTGAAGGCACACAAATTTATAAGAAGTCATGGGAGTGTAGAGAAAGTATTGGTGGAGAAAACAACCTCAACTTCTCATGCTTCAAAGTCACTAAAGTAGGATTATGCATATATAATAGGTGGCATGATCCAAGAATCATGCTTTGCCTTTTTGACTATGTAATCACATAATTTAAGAGAGATATTGGAGGATGGATGGTGATGGGTGGCATGATTCGGGAATCATGCTAGCTTTTTGACTAATTAAACAAATTATTTAAAAGATACTTTAAGTCTTTAAATCATGCTTGCTAAATAATTTGAAAGAAATGCTTTAAAGTCATCAATGTAGGGTCTTCTTTTTTACTAATAAACTAAATAATTTGAGAAATTGTGAGAGATGTATGGAAGAAAGGATAGATGAAAAATAAAGTTTGCCGGGAAATGATTTAGAGCTACTATTCATGATTTAATTCAGTGAGTGATAAAGTGAGTTGAGGTGAGTCAAAGAAAGGGTTGACCCATGGGTTAATGGGCTTGGGTTGAACCAAAGAGGTAATTGGGCTAGGAATTGTTTGGATAAAAGCTTAGAAATTCTATATTAAACTCCCACATAGGGTGGAATTAAATTCGAAAATCTTTCCAACTAATTTTATCATTCCAAAAATTTTCAAATCCGCAATTTTTTAGATTTTTACTATAATAAGTATCACCACCACACTTAAGCAAATTAATTAAAAGAAAAAATTCAGGTAATTACAATCCACCCCCTTAAATAAATTTCGTCCCGAAATTTACACAAAACATGACTCAAGTGTTAAACAAATAAAGGTATCGTTCACGCATAACAGACTCATGCTCCCAAGTGGATTCCTCCACACCATGGTGTCTCCACAACACTCGAACCAATGGAATGGTTTTGCCTCGTAGGACTTGCTCACGCCAATCTTCGATCTTAATCGGTTCTTGTTCAAATGCCGGCTGTTGTTCAAATGTAACATCTTGCTGAATATCAAGTTTAGTCCAATCAATCACATGACTCGGGTCAAGTTCATACTTTCGAAGCATGGATACATGAAATACATCGTGAACACGTGATAGTTGAGGTGGTAGAGCTAGCTGACATGCAACCTGGCCAACCTTTGCAAGGATTTCGAATGGTCCAATATATCGAGGAACTAACTTCCCCTTTTTCCCAAATCGTATGACTTCTTGACGTGGGGAAACTCGATGAAAGACATAATCTCCAACCTCAAACTCCAAAGGTCGTCTTCGTTGGTCTGCGTAGCTTTTTCTGACGACTTTGGGCAATAAGTAGACGTTGATGAATGATAGCAACCCTTTCTGATGTTTGCTTGATTCGGTCGGGTCCTATCATCACCGATTCTCCTACCTCGGCCCAATACAAGGGAGAGCGACATGGCCTCCCATATAATATCTCATAAGGTGCCATTCCAATACTTGCTTGGTAACTGTTGTTATAAACAAACTCAATCAATGGCAAATACCCTTCCCAACTTCCTTTAAAGTCTAGTATGCAAGCACGAAGCATATCTTCTAATGTCTGAATTAACCGTTCTGACTGTCCATCTGTCTAAGGGTGAAATGCTGTGCTAAAGGTCAATTTAGTGCCTAAAGCCTCCTGCAGACTCTTCCAAAATTGAGCTGTGAATAATGGATCTCTGTCAGATACTATGGAAACTGGTGTTCCGTGAAGCTGGATGATCTCGCGGATATATATCTCGCTGCGCTTTTGGAGTGTGTCGGTAGTGTTCACTGATAAAAAATGTGCTAGCTTTGTTAATCGATCAATAATAACCCATATGGAATTATTATTCTTCAATGTCTTAGGTAAGCCCATGACAAAATCCATCACAATGTGCTCCTACTTCCATTCGAACATAGGTAAAGGTTAAAGTAATCCAGTTGGTTTCTGGTGTTCTGCTTTAATCTGCTGACAAGCAAGACATTTAGCTACGAATTGAGCAACATCCTTCTTCATTCCCTTCCACCAATACTGTCGCGCTAAATCACGGTACATCTTTTGTACTTCCAGGGTGAATGGCAAATCTTGAATTATGGAACTCATGCAATATCCCCTCTCGAAGGCCATCAAAATTTGGGACATACAACTTTCCACAATGCTGTAGTCCTTGATCAGAGCGAAGTGTCCATCTTTTTATAATCTCTCCAGACAAGATTTGAGCTACCATCTTCTTGCATTCTTCATCATGTTGTTGCGCATCGATCACCTTAGTGAGTATCGTGAGAATTGCCATCAGAGAACAGCTTGTCACTGTAGCATTTTTCTAATCAAATCTAATCTCAAATTCATTCACAAATTCTAGCATTTTCCATTCCCATACTGTCAAATTCGCCAATGTTGAATGTGATTTCCTACTGAGTGCATCTGCTACAACATTTACCTTTCTTGGATGATATTGAAGTGTGAAATCGAAATCCTCCAGATATTTCATCCAGCGTCGTTGTTGTAAATTTAGGTCTCGTTGGGTGAACAGATATTTCAGACTCTTATGATCTGAAAGTAGTTCAAACTTTTCACCGTACAAATAATGCCTCCAAAGCTTCAATGCAAAAACAATTGTGGCCAATTCTAGATCGTGTGTTGGATAGTTCTTTTCATGGTTTCTTAATTGTCGAGAACTATAAGCGACTACATGGTCCAATTGCATTAGTACACAACCCAATCCTTCTTTTGAGGTATCACAGTATACTATATATCCTGCCCCTCGTTCTGGTATGATTAGAACCGGGGCTTGAGTCAATCTAGCCTTCAACTTTTGAAAAGCTCTTTCATATTTCTCATTCCAAATAAACTTGACATCCTTGCGGATTAACCACGTCATGGGTACAGCAATCCGAGAAAAGTCCTTAATGAACCGTTGGTAGTACCCTGCTAAACCGAGGAAACTTCTTATCTCAAAGACTGTCTTTGGTTGCTCCCAGCTCACTACGGCTTCTACTTTTGTTGGGTCCATGGCAACACCATTTGTTGAGACTATATGTCCCAAGAATGGTATCTTTGTTAGCCAAATCTCACATTTGCTAGCCTTAGCATACAGTTGTTGATCTAATAAAGTTTGTAGGACGATACGAAGGTGCTGTTCATGCTCATGTCCATCCTTTGAATAAATAAGTATGTCATCAATGAAGACTACAACAAACTTATCCAAGTATAGACGAAAACACGATTCATAAGATCCATGAATGCTACTGGCACATTGGTGAGTCCAAAAAGCATAACCACAAACTCGTAGTGCCCATATCTCATACGGAAAACTATCTTTGGAATGTCTTCCTCTCGAATACATAATTGATGGTATCTTAACTGAAGATCGATCTTAGAGAAGAATAGTAAACCCCTCAATTGATCAAATAAATCATCTATACGTCGCAAGGGATATTTGTTTTTGATAGTGACTTTGTTCAGTTTTCTGTAATCAATACACAGCCGTAAACTTTCATATTTCTTCTTTGCAAAAACAGCTAACGCTCCCTAGAGGGAAACACTAGGTCGAATGAATCCTAGCTGGAGTAATTCTTCAAGTTGTATTTTTAATTCTTGAAGTTCTGCTGGTGCTATTCGGTAAGGGGCTACTGAAATTGGTGTAACCCCTGGTTGTAGATCTATAAAAAAATCTATTTCCCGCTAAGGTGGCAAACTTGGAAGCTCCTTAGAAAAACATCTGGGAACTCACAAACTACTTGAGGGAAAGCAGTCTGTGGAAGTTCCTCATTCAAAGTCAGATTGGCTAGCAAGCTATTTAATTGCCTATAACCTCGAGAATGTACAGGGGATATAATTGGATCTTCTCAAGAATCTCCTTGGATATAAAATCAAGCTCCTGATGGAAGAATCACTGACACACACTTCAAGTGGCAGTCAATAATTGCTTGGTGTAAAGACAACCAGTCCATTCCTAGAATGACATCGTAGGTGTTCATATCCAACCAGATAAGATCACATTCTACTACGATCTCCCCGAATTAAATTACACAAGATCTAGTGAGTTTATTTGCCACAGTGTTGTTACCCAGAAGGAAATCAATGGTTAAGGTTCCACTCAATTCCTCTGGTATTAATTTCAATGAACGTGCACATTTGGATGATATAAAGGAATGTGAAGTGCCAGTATCAACTAGGATTACCACCCAAGTACTAAAGAGTAATGAGGTAACCTGAGTAACTTCGTTTTCTAGTACCGCTGTAATAGGTTCTGGTGCCTCCCAATGGTCAAGTGCAAATACGCGTCCCCGTAAAATAATATTGTCTTTTCTTAACCCTTGTCCTCCTACACCACGACCTCATCCTCCATCATTGTTCTTCTATTGTCTTCCTTTCTGGTTCATATTAGGATTTTGAGAAAGTGGTCTTTGTTGAAAATGTTGTTATAGAGATGGGTTTGTGATCCGTGCTGGTCCTGGATTCTGCAAATTCTGTTGATTTTGCTTAGGGTACGTCATTGCCCTTTGAGGACAATCCCTTTTAAAATGCCCAAGTTGTCCACACTGGTAGCATGCATTTGGATCTTTTTGCTGATGTCGAGGTTGACTCTCTCATCCATTTCTCTTTTGTAGTTAACCACTATAGTGTTTGTTGTTTTCAAAAAATCTACCTCGTTTCTATCCAGCATTTTTGTTCTGGCTCTTGATTAAACCATTGGATGTTGATCCTTTAAGCTTGGTAGTATCTTGGATTTCCATTTCCACAGCAATGGCTACCCTCACAGCTGCGGCATAGAAAGTATGCATCATTCCAATAACCCGTCCTCGAATGTCAGTCCGTAAGCCCCATGTAAACTGATCAGCCTTTGCTTTGTCAGTTAAGTTCAAATTCTGGGCATACTTGGACAGACTAGCAAACATTGTTTCGTATCGCATTACCGTCATGCTACGCTGCTTCAGGGAAACTCCCATGTCTTAGCATCCTTGAAGGTTTGTGGAAAGAAGCGATCCATGAACAATTCTTCAAACTTTTCCCAGGACATAGTTGCAGTGTCGTGACTTCCCTTAACGAAAGTCCACCATTCATATGCATTACCCCGCAGTCGGAACATTGCTAAGGTCATCTTAGTAGCATTACAAGTTATTCCCATGGTCTCTAAAATACGAGAGACTTCTTTGAATCAGTTCTCAGCTGCTACCGATTCTGGTTCACCATGAAATGATGGTGGGTCATACCGTAAGAAGTTCCTAAGGTCATCATCATGCCTCCTTACCGGCGGTATCGCTAGTGCTGTTCCCACTACAACCGCTGCCGACATTGCTGCTGGTACTCGTGGATTCATCTGTATAAATTGGGCCATAATTGTCACTATGTCTCGGATAGCTTAGGCCATCTCGCTGTTAATGTTGGTGGTAGTTGTAGATTGTGCATTTGTTGGTTGCGATTGCACCCCATTTCCACTATTATTTCGGGGTCGTCCACGGCCTCTTCTAGTGTTTTCCATTCTATATAGGATTAACGGGTTAGTTAGGTACTTATACATAATATATACACAAATACACGTAACGAGTATAAGAATACTCAATCCCCACTACCCTTAGGTAAATCGTAAACCTATGGCTCTGATACCAAGCTGTCACATCTCGGATTTTCATGACTTGAATACCCGAGGGTAACTTGGGATTATTTATTTGAGTATAAAAATAATGATAATAACACGCTGTCGTACCCAAAATTTTTCCTCCAAACTGAGGTTGACCTGCAATAAAAATTTAAGGTATTCAAAATCTCTTGTTTATCCCAAATAATATTTATAAGTCATTAGACTGAATCATTTGATGTGATTTAACTACAGGGCACAAAATAAAGTTAGGGAATAGTATTACAGAGTCATCTAAGCATCCCAACCACGCGATTAATATTACATACCAAATAAAAGCAAACTAGGTCTAAACTTAATGATTACAAACATTTAACAATTATTATTACATACCATAATAATAAATGAAGTCTTCAACTGCTGCGTAAGTAATCAGAATCTCTTAGGTGCCTATATGCAGTGGTTGTAATGCTACACTGTATTAGATGACCTAATACAGTGAATGTGATTAGGTGGCATACTGTTCATGCAACAATTAATTCAATAGATCCCAACTGAATAATGTAAATTATACTTACAACCGTTCGATAAAACCGTCACCGTAACTACTATTTTACTTACATATAAAATAGTTAAATTTCGATATGTGTATCACAATGAAATCTGTGTTGCAGTGGTGGGGATCTCAGATTCAGATCTTCAAGGTCTCGAGATCAAACCTCATAGCAAAACAGGTTTCGTATACATATATATTTTTTTCCTACATTTTTTTAAAAAATATTTATCTAAAAGAATATAATTAAATAATTCTAACACATCATTTATATATAAGCAAAAGAGATTGCCAGTCATAGTAAAATCTGATAAAGGGGTTTAATCTAAATCTTCCTAAGGTAATTATCCTTCTATCCTACTCTACCCCTAGCCTTGGAAACCAGTGACTTTATGAGCTTAGCATCCAATGCATTACGACGGTGTCACCCACCAAAGACCTAGCCGTCACGACCGGCGACCTGACTGGCCAGGTCAGAAGGGAGCATCTCCCAAATAAAGCGCACATGTTCCCGACTCCATCTAAAAGGTCATTTCTACCCTATCCATCACCCCATTGCCCAAATAACTTTAACACCGAGTGTCTTAATTTTTTCTCACCATTTTTATATTCCCAAGGGTACCTTGTATAAAAATAAAACATTTTTAATAACAACCAGCAATGTTCCCCAGGCAATGAATCATAAGCGGGATTATTCAGTCACATGCAGTATATTTTTAACTACTTTATCTAAATCCATAATTTAATAATAATTCTCAATAAATCAAAGATTTAATATAGTCACCAATAGTTTTATCACAAAGGTAGGTATTACATGAAAATTAACAAGTAGCAAGTAGTTAAAAAAATAATTTAGAATTCGAGTTAGCATTTTAGTTAATTGTTTTGACAAGTTTGCCGTACTAGCCTTGATAAGAATAAAATTATTTCTAATGGTATATTAATTAAGCCGAGGTTGGCAACTTAGTGGGTGGGCGACCCTAATTGCAATTTGAAGTCGCGAGTTCGCACCTCATTGGTTGCGATCTTGGTTTTTGCCTCTTTTTTCTTTTTATTTTATTAATTTATGGAATATAAAGATAATAAATAGCTCTTTGGACTTATATTTAATTTAGAAAATTTGATAAGTTTTATTTTATTCAAAATAATTTGAATAAATTTTCAATCATCATCTTCTTTATAATCAAACCCTTATCATAAGTTTTCGGCTTCAACATATCCACAAATGTCCAAAAAATTATTCCAATATTTAGGAAGTTGTTAAATAAGTTTCATTAAATTCACTTAATAAAAATATAGTTGTATAACTTGTTAGGTTGACAAAATAATGCCTAAAAAATCACTAAAAATAAATCAAATTCATTTAAGGAAGACCAAATAAGGAAAGAATAAGTCCATTGTTTCATTTGGGCTTTTTATCAAATACTTGGTTCTACTTAGTCATTTTAGTTTGAAGAAGTTATCTAACTATCCATGATGAAACTGATTGTCTAAATTAGTTATCATAAATATTAGAGTTTCAAATAATATATAATATCCAGTTTAAAATAATTTCACATCCATTGAAAAATAACTAAGTAGCATCAACTTAACAGTTCACTTCGATATTTAATCAAATAGTATAAGTGTTTTTCTAGATTAGGCCTTGTGAACAAAATCACCCATAAATAAATTATTAACATAACTATAACTAACAGAGGGTAATTGGGAATTTAAATAAATCTTTAGACATAAAATTAAAAAAAAAATCCAAACAAGCATCAATTAAAGGTTAAACATAAATAACAGCTTAAAAGAAAATTCATATAAAATAGAGCAGAACTCCAATGTCTATAAACTTTATATCCGTAGAAACTAGACTTTAAGATGTACAACTTTCATGTTTTACACTTTTTAAAATTCTAAGGTCTAAAGGTGCAAAAATAGTCTTGAATTCAGTTTGTTCAGAAGATACAGTTTTACACATGATCAGTATTTTGGGCATAAGTTTTGACTCACGAATCGGATTGATGCAAATCATTTTGGGTTGGAATGAAAACGTAAAGGGATACAACTTTTATGTTTTAGCCGAAGCCTAATTTTACCTTTTAGGGGTTAGAAACACATCAAAAGTTACAAACAGAAAGTTATCAGCATACTGGGCTACATCAGTCAAAATTTCGGCTTCCCTACCCCCAATATGCGGGTATTATTTTTTTTTATCACAATCAAGTTTTATACTTCAAACCCAGAAAATGGTTTAGCTTCAAAATTGAAGGCATCAAATACATTTCAGGAAGTTCGTCATCCTACCTCAATGAAGTTATTGATGATCAAGTCTGAGAAGGAAAAAGGAGTTGAACTTTGAACACCACCAATTGGAAAGTTCCAAGCCTTTCTTCTTCCTCCAAGCAACACCGAATCTCCAACCACACTAAATAATGATTTTTTTCTTATTTTTTTCTCTTTGAAGGCATACAAATTTATAAGAAGTCATAGGAGTGTAGAGAAAGTATTGGTGGAGAAAATAACCTCCACTTCCCATGCTTCAAAGTCACTAAAGTAGGATTATGCATATATAATAGGTGGCATGATCCAAGAATCACGCTTTGCCGTTTTGACTATGTAACCACATAATTTAAGAGAGGTATTGAAGGATGGATGGAGATGGGTTGCATGATCCGGGAATCATGCTAGCTTTTTGACTAATTAAACAAATTATTTAAAAGATACTTTAAGTCTTTAAATCATGCTTGTTAAATAATTTGAAAGAAATGCTTTAAAGTCATCAATGTAGGGTCTTCTTTTTGACTAATAAACTAAATAAATTGAGAGATTGTGAGAGATGTATGGAAGAAATGATGGATAGAAAATGAAGTTTGCCGAAAAATAATTTAGAGCTACTATTCATGATTAACTCAGTGAGTGATAAAGTGAGTTGAAGTGAGTTGAGGTGAGTCAAGGAAAGGGTTAACCCATGGGTTAATGGGCTTGGGTTGAACCAAATAGGTAATTGGGTTAGGAATTGTTTGGATAAAAGTTTAGAAATTCTATATTAAACTCCCACATAAGGTGGAATTAAATCCGAAAATCTTTCCAACTAATTTTATCATTCCAAAAATTTTCAAATCCTTAATTTTCTAGATTTTTACTAAACTAAATATTACCACCACACTTAAACAAATTAATTAAGAGAAAAAATTCAGGGTATTACAAAATTACCCTAAGTAACCAGGCGTAACAGTTTTTGTGCGCAGCCAAACCCCCAAACCCACTTTCTCTGATTGCACAAGCTAGTAGAAAGTCACTAAAAAGGGCTATTTGCCACATCTTTTAAAAAACATAAACAACACATTTTCAAATCATAATCAAAACTCAAGTTTCTTGATACACACATTTTGTAAGTGTCGAGTGGCAACTCCTAGTGTCTGTAATCAAGACCCTATTTCAAAACAAAATATAATTTCTCATATTTAGGTAATCTCGGACGCACTATGTCGCAATAAAGACTCATGACCCATGCCTGTCAACCTCGGCTCGAATTCGATCGCGACAGCTAGCAACTTTGCCTGGGAGTCAACTATTGCTTCAAGGATTCAACCAGAGATTCCCTTTCAATGAACTGAGATTGATGGTACAACCTGAGCTCTGATATAAGAGAACCTTAAAGAATCCTAGATAACCTTGTCACTTGTTTTTACCTTTTCTCTCAACCCTAAAGAGCCCTAAATAATTCTGTCACTTGTTCTTACCTTATCTCTCAACCCATACTTATTGAAAACCCTAACCCTTGAACTTAGCCTTTGATAACCCTGTCACTTGCTCCGATACCAATTATTGCTGCAGAAACCCTATGTCACCTTTTGGCAACGCCCTGGTAAATAATGGCAAACTCACACACAATGAAAGAATACAAGATTTACATGATTCGGTAATTTGCCTACGTTCATGGGTAAGGTAAAATCGATTTTCAATTATAAGAAACTCTAGCGATGGAGTATAGAATTACAAGAGAGATGTGAGAGAACCTTAAAGAGCCCTAGACAACCTTGTCACTTGTTCTTACTTTTTCTCTTAATCCTAAAAAACCTAGACAACCCTATCATTTGTTCTTACATTATCTCTCAAACCATACCTATTGAAAACCTTAAATCTTAAACTTAGTCCAAATGTATAACACGTTCTAAAAATATAGAAGCAAGAAACCTAATTAGAACTAGACTTAAAGACCTGCCTACAATTGAATTTTTAAACTGGCAGTTCTGTACCGCAAGTTAAACCTTGTAACTCCCAACCTTCTATGCGTTTCCGTGAGTCTATATGAGCCACAACTCTAACAATCTCTACCTTAGCAAATACTCTAATATAGGTTGGGGTTGTCTCCCATTTACCTTGCTTGAAATTCTGGCCAATCTACTTCTCCTATCTTTTCTGGTTTCATCATTACCAAGGCCTTCACCATTTCCTATTGTACCAACATATCCTTCATCATTCTCTGCCACAATTTGAAATTCCTCGTTAAGTTGAACTTACTGACATCCAACTTTGCAGATGAAGAGATTCCTCCAAACATCTTGAATATTTAGCTTTGATACTAGCTGTTCGGTGGTCATAGGCCTCTCTCATCCCTAAAAGCTAGTTCGTAGGGTGAGGTTTTCGTTCACATTAATTATTTCATTACGAATAATTAATGTAACACAAAGCTTAGGTTATTAGTTTTAAGTGATTAAAGTTTTCAAAAGCAATATTATTGTGTGGCACATAGTGAGTGTGTGGTGTGAATTGACTTTGGGTCAGGGGTATTATTAAATATGAGTGTACTCACCCAAGGGTTGATAACCCCTTAACCAATGTAGGGTTGGTCAACATTTTCAGTGGGCTAGTAACCCACAAAGCATATTTAGATTGTTTTCATAGCGTAGACACCTACGATCGTGTATACAGACTGCCTTCGTGGCATAGACACCTAAGATGGTGTATTCAGATTGCCTCGCAGTGCAAACACATATGATGATATATTTAGACTACCTTTGCGGTACAAATACCTACGATAGTATATTTGGTCTATCTTTACGATGCAAAATACATGTCTCACATGTTGGTGTGTGAAATGAGTTGGAGTTGAGACTAGGTTTTGAGTACTAGTGTGTCGATGTGTGTGAGTTAGGACTAAGTCTTGATGTAGAGTATTGGAATTGATGTGTGTATTCTTTATATGGGTTATTATGATTATTAATGTGATATGATGTTATAATGTTAAAATAAACATACCTATGAGATGACAGTTTAGCATAAGACATAATAAGATAATATGATAATGGAACTAATAATGATAAGATAAGATGAGAGAATTTTAATGGATGCTTGATTGATATGATTGTTTGGTTTTGATACTGTGACTTGATATGCTGAGGTGTTATCATTGATTTGCATGATATATGATTTGGTTATCACTTAGTATCATGCCAAGGCATGTAATGCTTGTTGTATGCTTTTGTGTGTTTAGTGGACACATGTGCTCTAGTGCTCACCTCTATAGTTATGGTTGCAGGTTTAGAGATGGACCTAATAGAAGAGACATTTAACTGAAAGATTTAGATTTTCTTTTTATTTGATCATTTGATTTATAGTTATACATTTTGATACCTCAGTTATGAGATTTATATTATTCTTTTATGCCCTCAGATAAAGTGAAGTGGCAATTTGTATTTATTTATTGTACTTTGATAGATTTGTATTTATATTATGGAGTATCATGCCTAGCATTGACTGCGATTCATTTTACATTATTCTATTCAGTTATATTTAATTATACTTTGCTCTAGTGATCTGTATGACTTTATTTAAGGGCCATGATTGGTTCATGATGATGTACATGATTGCATGTATTGGTGTATTTGTGATTAGTGCTCGTGTTCTCAAGTTATGAGGGCCGAAGCGTGGCAATGAGTAATTTGAATAATTAGTTCTAAATTTTAAATTTTATAGATTTATTTTTTAGTTATAAAATTTACTTTAATAATAAATTTTACTTATTGATTCAGCAATTACTGTAGTTTGAATAATTAATTTTAAAATATGAACTTTTATATTTATCTTTTAAATTTGAAATTTTGATATAGTAAATTTTACCAATTGATCTACTAATTAACGGAAACATGACTAAATTTATTTAATAATTAATGGAAACATGATTAGTTTAAATAATTAATTCTAAAATTAAATTTTTTATATTTAATTTTTAGTTGTTGAAATTAATTTCATGACTAAAAGACATATATATAAAATTTAATTTTAGAACTAATTATCCAAATTAACCATGTTTTCATTGTTACTAAATCAATTTACTCATGTTTCTGTTAATTAATAAATCAATTGGTAAAATTTATTATCTCAAAATTTCAAGAGTAAAAGATAAATATAAAAAGTTCAAATTTTAAAATTAATTATCTAAATGCCGTTAATTACTAAATCAATAAGTAAACTTTATTAAAGAAACTTTTATGACTAAAAATTAAATTTTTAAAATTCAAATTTTAGAACTAATTATTATTCAAATTATGCCTTTAAGAACATTTTGGTTCCTATTATTATATTAATATTTTTTAAAAATAAAAAATTTTAAGATTTAGTTTTGTGAGAAGGTGGAGAAAGAAAAATAAATATTAATTTAAAAGTTGATGTGTTTAATAGAAAATAAATATCAAATTAGATTGTCTACTAACTAAATAAAGATAAAATTATCAACATATAAAAAGTGTATTAATTATAATCTGACATTAACAATATTTGTTATGACATTATCATCATTTTTTATAATATTTTTAAATTTTTAAATAGAGAAAGAAAATAGGGAAGTTGTTGCTCTTAAACCTATGTTAACCACCGCTGTTGAACACAATATTGTTAAAATTTCTATTTAAATTTTAAAATTTTACGATTTTATGATGTTAGAGTTGGAAAACTTATTTGATTTTATGTAAAATCTTAATAGGGGCAAAATAGGTAAAATCTCGATTTTGGGACGTAAAATCAGTAAAATTTTAATTTTATAGGTGATTTTACTGATTTTTCAAATTAAACTATTTTTATATAATTTTGTCAAAAAAATAGATTTTTATGATTTTTTTCAAGTAAGATGCCACAACTATTTCACTTGTTACCCCATTTTTTTTAGTTTTTTTATTCTATAACAATATTATTTACTATATTACATTAGTTAAGGACTATGTGTGTTGTTACACCAAATTGACTACTGTAAATTAAATATAATAGATAGGATAGAAACCAAGAAATCTATGATAAAATATTACAAATACATCTCAACTCAAACAAAAAGTTAGGATAAAATAAAATCAGTATTTTAATGTCAACTGTATAGATCGCACAAACCATTTTAACGATCTCAATTGTGTAGTTGGGTAAAAGAAGTACAAAACTAGATATAAAATTTTTTTGTAAACTTTGTTTAGGATTTATTTTGTTAATGTGATTAAGTTTTTGTGTATGGTATTTTTCTTGATTCATGTTTTTTGTCTCTTCTCTTATTAATAAAATTATTAACTTATAAAAAAAAATAGAAGTTCTAAATGAAAAATTGTAGCATAATAGAATATATTTTCATCTTATAGGCATTTGGTAAAATCTTACAATTTTACAATTTGATTTTACGATTCGATTTTTAGACACTCCACCGATTTTAAGTAAAATCTCGATTTTAACAACCTTTAACATCTTTTGTGCTTGCAAATTTGGAGTGACTATCCCTCTTGCCACTCTCGATATACATTTTAATTTTTTATGTTTTAAGGTTATTATTAGATCAAGAATTTATGAAGTGGTATTTTAATTGGTAAGATTTTGACTTTGCTTCTCACTGATCACCAGTTTAAGTCTTCTCAAAATTATTAGGAGACTTACTGAGTTGTTACTTAACTCCAGAACCCATGAATTAGTTTGACGTAACCTAGTCTAGATACATTAAGTGTTAAACAAAATAATAAGAATTCAAAATTCATTCGCTTATTTTAGATTGTGACGAAAGATGGAAGAGAAAATGCATAGAATTTAGGAAACTAAAAATTAATGTATTAATTGTTACTTTTTATTTTACTATGTTTTTAATCTATTTAAATAATATATATTTAATTTTTGACTTTTGGTGTAAAAGATCATTCTTTTGGCTTTTCTTGTTATTTCAATATATTATCAAAAAAAATAATAATAATCAACCAATAAAGTTGCAAAAAAAAAAAAAAAAAGTTACAAGAACCTAATTTTGTTCTTTTCCTTTTTTTTTTTTTTTTTGCGCTAAAAATTACATTTTAGCTAGAAACTGAAAAAAAAAAAAAAAAAGACTTTTCGATCTCAGACCTCATGTATACGTAAGGGAAGTAAATAAAATAAAATAGTGGCAGGAAGACTTTTGGTGAAGTTATGGGACCAGATCTTTAGTTAAAGTGATCATCAATATATGCATCTATTTTCCAAACGCATTACGCAATGATGGTAATGCGAATTTCAATATGTACATCTATTTTCCATTTGACGTGGATCAAGTGGACAATCAAGGCCATGTACCTGCAGAAATGTTCTACCCTACCAAAAAGATTTAAGTATGCGTTTGGGATGGCAAGTTTAGGCAAAAATATTTAATCTAATTTTTTTGTATTTTGTAATTTTTTTTATTTTTATCAAATTTTTTCAACTTTTACCAACTTTTTTTTAATGTTTTTCAATCTTTTCATACTTATGAATACACCAAACACTCAACAATCAAAATTTACCAACTTTTTATTTTTTTTTTAATCAAAAATTGGCACTCCAAATCGGTAGTACATAAGGAGAATTAAGATCTAAATTCCATTGCACTTTGTTTGCAGTCAAAACCGATCATCAAACAATTCACCTTTTTTCTCAATTTTAAAGTGTGTATGTGTGTGCATCGATTTACAAAAATCTTAAAGATTCAAAGAAAATAAAGAAATATATATACAGAATTAGCCTATTATAGGATCTTCTACCTTTTTAGAACTTTATACACAAGGTATATGTTGTTATGGAAACCCTGGATCACCTTCTGGCAACACCCCTGTAAATAATAGCAAACACGAACACAAGAAAAACACACAATAGAAGAACACAAGATTTACGTGGTTCGGCAATTTGCCTACGTCCACGGGCACTCAGAGAAGAAAATCCACTATGTGAATAATATTACAATCACACAATATTTCCTCTCACCCAATACCCCAATACACCCCACAAAGCAATTTCCCAAGCAAAACTACAACTCTCACCTCAATAGAGGAATATAACTAGAGTACAAGCTTGCTACCCAAAGCTTTGACTGATATATATTTTCCAAAAAGGACCCTCTATTTATAACCTTACAAGACCCCCTCTGCCTTTATGAGAAAACCGATGTGGGACAGGATTTACAACCTCACAAGACTTCTGCCTTTATGAGAAATCCAATGTGGGATAGGATTTATAACCTCACAAGACTTCTGCCTTTATGAGAAAACCAATGTGAGATAGGAGCCAACAAATTAACAATCTCCACCTTGGCGACTGCTCACCCCTTAGGAAACTGAACACTGGTAACTCCACCACGAACCCCATAAGCAGGGGTCGTCTCTCATATAGCAACTAGAGACATGAATCAAGTTCAAACAATGTTTGAACTTATCTACTATGAGGGACTTTGTCAATGATTGGGCTTGAGTTGTTACACATTTGTTCACTTAAATACACTTTTATACATGACATAATTGATATAAGACAGGTGTTTTGTGCAGAATTTATCCACATCTTTAGAATATGGAACATGTGTTGAATTGTGCCATAAAGAGAAGCAATTTGAGCTAAATTAAGAATGCAAAGAAGGAGATGTTGAAGCACATCTGTTGAAATGGATTTGTTGAGTAAAGTCATGGGAGCAGAAGAAGAATTTCCAGTTGCTGAACAAGTTGAATTTTGGAAGGAGGAGAACATTCGAATATAGTGCCAAAGCATTCGAATGCTGTCAAAAAGAGTTCAGAGAATTTCTGGAGGAAATGCATATTCGAATACAGCCAAGCAGTATTCGAATACTAGGACCGTTGGCAGAAAACAGACTCCACGTGATTTTACAGATTCGGGGGGGGATGCAATCTGGAGGAGAGAGAAAGACTGGGTAATGATGGCATCACGCGACCCACACCCACGACTAGGAGGACAGAACATTCGGTTAGAGAAAGAGAAGCGAGAGGAAAGAGAAGGAGAGCAGCGAGGGTAGCGAGGAAGGAACTTCATCTTCTTCCTTCTTCATTCTCTGGTTTCGGATTCTGCAATTTTTGTTTTCAAATTTGATTTTCATTTTCAGATTATTGTAATTAGATTTGAATTCTACAGCACATTATAATTTCATTCTTGTAATTAGATTTCAATTGGAGTTAAAGAGAGAATTACATTTTTCAGCTTTGAAGGTCATGTCTCTGTTCTTCATTTTCTTAAGATGATCGGCTAGTTCTTCTTGGGCTAAGGCAAGGATAATGACCTGTCCAATGATTTCCAAGATGCCGTTCTTAATGGATTAATTTTGAGTTCTTTGGTTATCAATTGTAGTTGTATCTCGTTACTTTCGAAATCAATGGTTCAATGTCCGATTAACACTTGTTTACATATTCTATCAATGAGTTCATAGAAGTTGCTTAATTCAGAACTCTTATTGCAAATATGTATGAGAGTTGCTAGAGTTAGATCTTCTATAGTCTTCATGATAGCTTATGCACATCACTTGTTTGATCCATGGCTTGTATCATTTGAAATTAGTTTTCTCCAAACATTAGAGCAACTAAAATTGATGATCTATTCACTCTTGGTATTTTGAGATTGATTTGGATAGGCATTGGAATTGCCTTGCCCATCTTTTTAATATCAAGTTTTAGTTAAGTTTAGTTTTCATTTCAAAATCCATTTCCAAAATCATCAAAAATTCCAAACCAGATTTTCAATTATGTTTACCATTCATGTGAGCCATGTTTTGTCTCTTTAATCCATTTGATTCAAACATGATTTTGCTCCCTAGATCCCTGTGGATATGACCTGGTTCTCACCAGTTAATTGTGCTACAATGAAACCTTGCACTTGGGGGAGTTTGTCTTGATTTTCCTTACTCAACACCTTTGAAAGCTGAATTTGTATCTTTATTTACATTTGAGAGTGAGGTAATTAAGCAGAAACAAGCAGTCAACATGTCTACAGCATTGTTAGAAGTGTGAACTTTCTCTAGCACTAGTTCACCTGAAGACACCAACTCCCGAATCTTGTGGAACCTCACATCTATGTGTTTGGTTCTAGCATGATACACCTGGTTCTTCACCAAATGAATGGCACTCTGACTGTCACAGTAAATCTCAACTCCACTTTGCTGTAGACCCAACTCCTTAACTAGTCCAGCATCCCATAATGCTTCCTTGGCAGCCTCGGCCACTACCATGTATTCTGCTTCAGTCGTAGAAAGAGCAACAAGAGACTGAACCACGGACCTCCAACAAATAGGCCCTCCTGTCAGAGTGAAGACATACCCAGTAGTCGACCTCCTGTTATCCAAGTCCCCTGCATAGTCTGCATCCACATATCCTATAACTGAAAGCTCTTCTTGTTGTCTACTGAACATGATGCCATACCTCGTGGTACCCCGCAAGTATCTGAAGATCCACTTGACTGCACTCCAATGCTGTCTCCCTGGATTAGCCATAAACTTGCTCACCACATTAACCGCATGTGCTAAATCTAGTCTGGTGCAAACCGTCGCATATATAAGGCATCCAACTGCACTGGCATATGGAACTGACTCCATGTCCTTGATCTCATCTTCGGACTTCAGGCACTGATTTGCAGACAGTCTAAAATGACCCGCCAAAGGTGTGCTCACCGATTTTGCTTTATCTATGCTAAACCTCTTTAACACCTTCTCCACATAAGCTTCCTGAGATAACCACAATCTCACTGAGCTTTTGTCCCTGTGAATCTCCATTCCAAGAATCTTCTTGGCTGCGCCCAAATCCTTCATTTCAAATTCCTTGCTCAACAAGGCCTTCAACTTGTTGACTTCAAGGATACTCTTTGCAGAAATTAACATATCATCCACATACAATAGGAGATATATGAAAGAACCATCATCAAGGCATTTCACATAAATGCAACAATCATACTCACATCGCACATAGCCAATTCTAATCATGAAAGAGTCAAACTTCTTGTACCACTGCCGTGGAGACTGCTTTAGCCCATAAAGTGACTTCGTCAGTTTGCAGACTAACTGCTTCTTCCCGGGTTGTAAAAACCCCTCCGGCTACTCTATGTAAAGATCTTCTTCAATGTCACCATGAAGAAACGCCGTCTTTACGTCCCATCTGTTCCAACTCCATGTCAAAATGAGCTACCAAGGCCAGCATCACCCTGATAGAAGTGTGTCTAACCACTGGGAAAAAAATCTCATCATAGTTAATTCCTTTCCTTTGTGAGTAACCTTTCGCTACCAAGCGAGCCTTGAATCTTTCACATTTCTTTTCTGACGCAGCTTCCTTGCGTTTGTACACCCATTTGCATCCTATCGCCCGCTTTCCCTCTGGAAGCTCCACCAACTCTCATGTCTTGTTCTTATGCAGAGACTCCATCTCCTCCACCATAGCTTGCATCCATTTGCTCTTCTCTTGACTGCTGATAGCCTCCTGAAAAGTAACTGGATCCCCACTACTGGTAACAAGTGCATAAGAAACTAAATCTTCAAAACCATACCTAGTCGGCGGTTTGATAATGCGTTTGGTCCGCCCTGAAGCTAAACTCTGGTGCTGTTGCTCCTTTGAACTGGAAGCTTGCTCTTCCAAACTAGGAGCCTCTAAACTCTGAGTAGAGATGTCCTTAGCCTGATTTTCTACCCCCACCTGCACCATTTGCTTGCTGAAATCTTTGCATTTTGGCTTCTGCTCCTCTTGTGACTGAGTACTCTTTAACATGGACTTTTCATCAAATACCACGTCTTTGCTGATCACCACTTTGTTTGCCTTAGGATCCCAGAGTTTATACCCTTTGACCCATTTCTCATACCCGAGAAAGATACACTGTCGTGACTTTGGGTCAAGCTTGGACTGCTCATCACTAGAAACATGCATATACGCAGGACAACCGAAGACTCTCAACCCAGAGTAGTCAACCTCCTTCCCTGTCCACACTTCCTCTGCAACCTTCCCTTCTAGTGTTACCCTTGGTGATCTATTGATTAAGAAGCAAGCCATACTAACCGCATCTGCCCAGAAGTTCTTTGTAAGCCCAGCATTCAACCTGAGACATCTTGCTCTCTCAGCAATTGTTCGGTTCATCCTTTTCGCTACACCATTCTGCTGCGGTGTCTTGCATACTGTGAAGTGTCTCTTTATTCCTTGTTGCTCACAAAATTGCATGAACTTCTTCTCCTTGTACTCAGTGCCGTTATCTGTCCTCAAACACTTTATCTTCCTCCCAGTTTGGTTCTCCACTTCAGCTTTCCACACTTTGAACTTAGCAAACACGTCTGACTTGTGCTGCATAAAGTAAACCCAAACTTTCCTGGAGAAGTCGTCAATAAATGTGATGAAATACTAATGTCCCTGCCATGATGCAACTCTCACTGGCCCCCAAACATCTGAATGGACATAATCAAGAATGCCTTCTGTCTTGTGCGTAGCTGTCTTGAATTGCACCTTGGTCTGCTTTCCAAGAACACAATACTTGCAAAAATCAAGCTTACAAGTCTTTATCCCTTTGAGCAAATTTTGCCTTTGTAGCTCTAACATGCCACGTTCCCCCATGTGCCCTAGCCGCATATGCCACAAAACTGTGTTATCAGAATCAGACTCTGCTGCGGCAACTCCACCTACAACTGTACTCCCTAACAGTCTGTAGATATTCCTAGAAACTTTTTGCCCTTTCATCACCACCATCACCCCTTTTGAAACTTTCATTGCTCCGCCCACAGATTTAAAACTGAATCCGTTTGAATCTAAGGCACCCAATGAAATAAGATTCTTCCTAAGATCAGGAATATGTCTTACATCACATAAGGTTCGTACCACACCATCAAACATACGGATTTTGATATTCCAATCCCAAAAATTTTGCATGAAGCATCGTTACCCATTAGAACTGAACCAAAATCCACTAACCTGTATGTGTCGAACCACGCCCTGTCTGGCGTCATGTGAAAAGAACACGCCGAATCTAGTATCCAAGAATCCGTGAGATGATCTAAACTTAATGAAACTGAAAGCATGTCGCCATCCTCCGAGTCATTCTCTACAACATTTGCAGACTTTGAACCATCTTTATTCTCGCCGCCCTTATCTTTACCCCACTCTAGGCAATCTCGCTTGTAATGGCCCTTCTTGCCGCACTTGAAGCATTATGGATTTTTCTTTTTTCTTGACTTGGACTGAGAATTTTTATTCCCATTCGATTCCCTTTGTCTGCTCCTTCCTTTATCTTGCTTGTCCTTCACAACCAGACCATCTCCTTGAGAATTCCCATCACTATGCTTTCGCCTTTGTTGAAAATCTAACAAGGCTGTTGTGATCTCCTCATATACAAGAGTCTCTTTACCATAAGTAAGGGTTGTGATCAAGTTCTCAAACACTGATGAATCTGGTAGTGAATGCAGTAACATGAGAGCCTTGTCTTCATCCTCGAACTTGACTTCTACCCTCTTCAAATCTCCAATGATTTGATTGAACGCGTTGATGTGCTATTCCAGGTCTGAGCTCTCCTCCATCTTCAAGCGATATAGCTTTCGCTTAAGATAGAGCTTGTTCGTAAGCGACTTGGACATGTATCTCGCTTCGAGTTTCTTCCATACCTCTGCTGGCGAATTCTCCTCAATAACATACTGCATCACGTCATCATCCAGACACAATCTGATTGTAGCCACAGCCCTTTCCTGAAGTTCAAGCCAATCTGCTTCTTCCATCTTTTCAGGCTTCGTCTTCGCCAATGCTTTTACCATTCCTTGTTGCACCAATAGATCCTTTAACCTTCTCTGCCATAATCCAAAATTCCCCGTTCCATTGAACTTGTTGACTTCAAACTTTGCAGACGAAGAGCTTCCTGACATTATGCCTCGTTGAAGTGAATAGTACCCACTAAATAAGTTCCCAGGAAAGATTGGAGGGGTCACACTGGTCCCACTTAAAACCCAACCTCCTAAACAGAACTTCCTTAAACTCGTACGTATCCACACTACAAACCAAGGAAACCTGAGCTCTGATACCAATTGTTGTTACGGAAACCCTGGATCACCTTCTGGCAACACCCTACAAATAATAGTAAACACGAACACAAGAAAAACACACAATAGAAGAACACAAGATTTACGTGGTTCGGCAATTTGCCTACGTCCACGGGCACTCAGAGAAGAAAATCCACTATGTGAATAATATTACAATCACACAATATTTCCTCTCACCCAATACCCCAATACACCCCACAAAGCAATTCCCCAAGCAAAACTACAACTCTCACCTCAAAGGAGGAATATAACAAGAGTACAAGCTTGCTACCCAAAGCTTTGACTGGTATATATTTTCCAAAAAGAAGGACCCTCTATTTATAACCTCACAAGGCCCACTCTACCTTTATGAGAAAACCGATGTGGGACAGGTTTTATAACCTCACAAGACTTCTGCCTTTATGAGAAATCTAATGTGGGATAGGATTTATAACCTCACAAGACTTCTGCCTTTATGAGAAAACTAATGTGAGATAGGAGCCAACAAATTAACAGTATATGGTAAAAGTAAACAAGAAAAATGAAGATAAGTAACTTTAAATTAAAAGACAGTAAATACCTACAATTCAACCCTCATTAATGGTGTTTCTTTTACAACTTTTGTTTTAGAGAAATGAAGATTATAGGTGACAAATAGCGTATAGATCATGTTTCTGTTCTAGGAGGAGGAGGAATCTAATCTACCGAAAAATGAAAGTGCAATGCAAATAAAGTAAGTGCAGAAAAGATAAATTATCGCACGGGAGATTATTGTTGAATAACCCCTTCTCTAGTCCTCTTCAGTTAGTTTTTTTTTTTTTTTTTTTTATAATTGAGTCTTCTAACTAATAATTTCTTAGAATCCACCACTTCTATACGTTCTAAAATTGTGGCATAACCGTTGGATGATTTTCATAGTGATGGTTATTAGTTGTACCTCACAATTGTCTTGGTTGATTTTTTGCATATGCTTCAATATTGCCTTGATGGAATTGTCATTCCTTTTCGGTCGACCAAAGTATAGTTTGATTAAACCTGATCATTATGATTGGCCTCGTTCAATTGAGATAACGTTTAATTTTAGCCTCTTAATCTCAAAAAATCTAAATCTGAAACTAATTTAATTGACCTAACTTTTTTAACTCATCTTATTCTTGTCCAATGTGAGTAGCGTGCATATAATAATTGGCACTGTTCCAATTTTAAAACCACATTCAAAATTTCATTATCTTATGACCTTTAGTTAGAAACTTCTACAACAACTAATGACGATTCTTTCCCACAAGGCACCTTTTATTTTCAAGTATCAAAATAAATAAATAAATAAAGTTCAACGAATGGAACTGTTCAAATTTTGAAACCACTTTTAATATTCAATTGTCTTATGACCTTTAATTAATTAGAAACTTCTACAACAACTAATCAGGATTCTTTCCCAAAGTTACATTTTATTTTCAAATATATATAGAAAAACGAAAAAAAGAAAGAAAGAAAGTTAGTTTGACCAATGAAAACCCCCGTTATGGTACGAATTTTACCTCCTCTCTCTCACAATCTTTCTCTTTCTCTCTCACTATCTCTCTCCCTTTCTCTCTCAAAAACTGACAAACATCTTTGCTTTATATATGATGCCATCTTCATCTTTCTCTTTTGTAACATATTCGATTCGCTATGTCACTCGCTTCCAACTCAAGCAATCATTGATGTCTCCCAGTTGAAAGCGAATGGCCTAACAAACAATTAAGAGCAAAATGGAAAACAAACATTCATCACAATTGTATTTAACCCTAGTTTCATTTCAATTCCTGTACTATTAAGTTATCTTCCTTCGACATTTTTTTTTTAATATCTAGGCTCAGAATTTTAAATTTTGAACTTTTATAAAATTTTAATTTTTACGAACTGTATGAATTATAAAATCAAACTTTTAAATGTCATTTGGTAAAACTTTCTTTTTCTATTTATCTTTATCTATTTTTATTTTTTATTTTTCTTTTTTTTACTGTGGTTTTTCTTGGAATAAAAACTGAAACTACATTTAAAAATATAATTTTATTTACAATTATTAATTTATTATTTAACAAAATATTTAATTTAATTATTTTTTAAAAAATTAATAGAATTTAATAATATATATTTCGCATTAACTTAACTTAATTTAATTTAATAATAAATTTAATTAATATATCTCATGATAATTTAAATAATTTAATTATTATGTTTATTAAGAATAATTTAATAAAATATATTTCATATTAATTAAATTAATTAATTTAATTTAATTTAATTATTTTAAGAATAAATTAATACAATATATTACATATTAATTTAGATAATTGAATTAAATTAATTATATTATCTATGAAAATAATTTTAATTGAATAAAATATTCATTTTAATATGATACAATAAAAATGAATAAAGTGTTAAAATTAAAAAATGTTTGTAACCAAAAAAACAATGTGAATATACTTTTTTTTTGTTTTACATTTTTCCGTTTAAATTGTTATTTTTTAGAAATAAAAAATAAATATATTTAATAAATATGTTTCTGTTGTATATTTATAAAATTCTGAAAACATAAATAGAGAAACAAAAAATGAAAACATTACCAAATGGAGGCTTATCAATCTATATTAATTTTTTGACGTAAATGGGCAAAACCATTTATTGATTGTGCTCAAAATTTTTTGTTAGATTATTTCAACAATGACTATTATAAGTGACAAAATAAGATAATTTAAACATATGGTAAATAAATTGAAAAGATTTAAAAGATAAATTATAAATTAAAATTAAAAATTAACCCTAAGAGGGTATCTGGTATGCCAAAAAATGAAATATTTTGTAAAGTTTGTCTTAGTATTACCATGTGTCATATGAAAAAGTTAAAAAAAAGTTGGTAAAATTTAAGAATATTAAAAAAATTAAAAATTGTTAGAGTTTATTGGTGCTCTAAATACCACCTAAATATAGTTTATCTAAATAAATAAATAATAATAATAATAATAATAATAATAATAATAATAACAATAACAATAATAATAATAATAATAATAATAATAATAATAATAATCCATCAAGCATAGTTAAGATGGACATCAAGAGCCATTTTTTTTAATTTTTACAAACTTTTATTAATTTTTACAGACTTTTATCAACTCTTACCAAATCTTGTTTTACGTGCGTTTAGTTTGAAATTTCAAATTTTATAAATATTTGCCAACTGTTACAAATTTTTATTAAAATTTTGTAAAAGATATCTAAAGTGCCAAAAAATGAAATATTTTGCAAAGTTTGTCTTAGTATTACCATGTGTCATAGGAAAAAGTTGAAAAAAAGTTGGTAAAATTTAAGAATATTAAAAAAATTAAAGATTGTTGGAGTTTATTAGTACACTAAATACCACCTAAATATAGTTTATCTAAATAAATAATAATAATAATAACAACAACAACAACAACAATAATAATAATCCATCAAGCACAGTTGAGATGGACATCAAGAGCCATTTTTTAATTTTTACAAACTTTTAGTGATTTTTACATACTTTTATCAACTCTTACTAAATCTTGTTTTACGTGCATTTAGTTTGAAATTTCAAATTTTACAAATATTTGCCAACTTTTACAAATTTGTACTAAAAGTTTCTAACTTTTGTCAATTTCTACTAACTTTTACCAAGTTTTTGTAATTTTTTATCAGCAACATTTTAAATGGGTAAGTAAAATCACATTCAAATAGATTTGGTAAGAATTTTTAAATTTTACAATCAAACATCAAAAAGTTAAAACACAACTTAATTATTTTGATTTTTAGACTATCAAACGAGCTCTTAATGGGACCCAACCAAAAAAAAAAAAAATCAATAAAATGAAAATATCTTGTGAGTGAGACTAGGATTTATAGTATGTGGGGATACGGTAATTAGAAATAAAAATAAAAATGCAATTAGGACAAAATATGGAAAAAGTATAATTTATTAAAAAATAACAAAAATAATAAAACTTTTTAAATTAGTAAAAACAATTACTGTCCCTGTATTTTGTTTGGGTCTGCTTAGGGTTGAAGTTGCCATGGGCCAAGGGTGCTCATGACCCTCTTAAGTTCGGAAAAATATTATTTATATATGTAAATTTTTAATTACAAAAAACATTTATTGTAGTTTAGCTCCCCTAAACTTTTAAAAAATAATTTATCTTGGTTAGAAAAAACACTACAACTAGTACATATAAATTTTTAAATTAAAAGGAATTTAAAAACACTACAACTAGTACATATAAATTTTTGAATTAAAAGGAATTTAAGTTACGGTCCAACTTCTTCAAAATTTAACTATTTGTTTTTAACTTTTATATATAAGGTGCGTTTGGAGTGCAAAATCTTAAAACAATTCTAAATTTCTCCAAAAATCTATAACAATTATCAACTTTTTCCATATAAAAAATCTCTAATTTTTGCCAAGTTTCAACATCTATCAAATTTTATCAGATTTTTAACAATTTTCATAGTTTTTAAAAAACACACTAAACTATTAATAATTTAAAATTTACTTACTTTTTATCTTTTTACCAAATATTAACACTCCAAACAGCGTTATAATCCAAATTTGAAAAGTCAATGCATATATATAGGATTCGTTTGATTTAAAAAAAAAATAAAAAATTTTATAAATCTCTGTTAATTTTATATCACATCAACTTTTTTTCTTTCACTGCACGTATTACGAACTCTCAATTTATCTCAATTTTCTCATTTTTTTACTCTAAACACACTCATAATTTATTTTTATTTACTAAAAATAGTATATAATATTAATTATATCTTTTTTAAGCCTAAACCCAACCCAAAAAAAAAAAAAAAATAAAGCCTCTTCTAGTAAAAAATTCTGACTTTATCCTGGGTCCGCCCACAGTGAGGCAATGATGACCGTGCGAAAACCCTCTTCGCACGTCCCACTCACAATTTCTTTCTCGCTTGACAATTATCGATCGTGTCCTTAATTGTCTGTCTATTCTTTGTAGTTGGCCGTCCCATCCACCCCAAGAAAAAAAAACCAACACTAATATCTTACTTTTTCCTCTCTTATTTTTTTCGTTATTCATTTTTTTTTCTGGTTTCAAACAACCAGATTGGGTTAATTTGGTCTTAAAAAAAATTAAGTCAACGTTTTTCTTTCACCAATGCTAACACGTGGATCACACAACCAGGTTCATTTGTTTATCCACTAATCTAATTATCAGCCGCCGACCGCACTTCATTAATTTTTTTTAACACTATTTATTAATTTAAATTACATAATTATTCCCTTTTTATTACGTGTTTAGCACAATCATAATGTCTTAAATACTCTTGTACAAAAAATCAATCTAATACATAATTATAATATCTAATATAGGGGTCATACTGTATCGATCGGGTTTACCTGATCGGGCTTGTCCATTCTATCCCAGTCGGGCTTGACCGATCGAGACAATACTCAGATTCCTAACTAGGATTACTCGACCGACGTTGATAGGCCTTACCGACTGGGGCATTCGAATGACCGAATGAGCCCCGATCGACTGAAGGATCTTTCTTCCCTAATAGGGTCCTGTCAAATGACGTTACATATCAGGCGTGTAACAGCCTTCTGACACATTCCTTGACACCCGCCCATTGGAACGCAATCCAAGGCTAATGGAACGAACAACCAACCAAGGAATATACCCATTGAGATCTATCGGGACAGATGGCTCAACCTAATTGGAGGAAAATATAAACTGGTGTAACAACGATATATCATACTAATGCCTGATACACCCCTAAAACATATAAAAACCACACTTCTCTCCAGGTATTGACACGACAGATATTATTTTCTTACTATTATTCTGCCGGATTACTTACTGAAGCTCATTTTTTGCTAACTTAAGTATCAGATGCTCTTTGGCAGGCACCAGACTGGTGTCAAGTTCAGGTTCCCAGATTCACATTTGGATCATCCTCTAGATAACTACGTTATCAGTGGGCACTGTCTGTGGGAACGAAAGTCACGTGTTCTGCTGTCACGAGCGGTCCCGTCACGAACGGGCGTTCCTAAGTCCCTTAGTCACCGACCAAGGGGCTCTGATGATACCACTACGTCTCACATCGATTAGGAGTCGGAGACTGAGGCACCATATAAGGACCCTAGGTTCTCTTCTTGTCAAGGCACGCTTTTCCCAGGGGGGAGGGACAAAACCGTGAAGGCAGAAGTAAGACCCAAGAGGCTTTGCGTAAGACCCAAAACGGACAATGCCTTGGCAGTGGCGCCTACGGTTCGCAGATGAAAATGGATCATCATCAGTTGGCACCGTCTGTGGGAATCGAAGGGTCATGAGCCTGCCATTCTTAGTCCCTCAGTCCTCGACTTGGGGGCTCTGATAATATCACAACTATCCTACAACAAAAAGGAGTCATGGATTAAGCTAACTGCTAGCTTATAAGCGCCTCTACCTCTCTCCCTGGCATGAGGTGTTTTGAAACCGTGAGGGAGAGTCTATAACCCAAGTGGAGCCTAAAGTAGACAATATCTGCCAGGAAAGCTCACAGTGTGCGGACGAAAATTCCACACCATCAATATCATAAATGAATTGTATTTATTTTTATTAAGTAAAATTACAAAACTATCTAATGGAAGGCATTTCTCAACTAACCTATAGACAGCAGGCAGACCTCAAAGCAACCAGGCTCCTTCTAGGACAATTTCAAACAATATAGGCCAAGGTATGCCGACCAACTGGTCTAGATAGGCCAAGTATCATCCATATCGAGCACCAATCAAAGCGCAATCTCAGTAATTCTGTGATATTTCTCAACTGAAATACAATAACTATGCTAACTAGATCATCAAAATCTATAAAGAAATCAAGGAGATACATTCCGAATCCAATATCTTCTTTATCCAAATAAGGAAATCACAACAAATTAGTAAAGATTTCTAATTTAACTCCAATTAAAATACTATAAGAAATTCTTACAAATAGGGGACAAAATCACTCTAACAAGGAACACATTCTAGCCTTGTCGTTACTCTGCCAAAATATATTCTCATAATTCTTGGTAACTTAAGCATTGGAAGGTTTATGGCAAGCAACACACTAGTGTTTACAGCAAACAGATTCCCAGATCAAGTTTAGGACCAAGCAGTAGTTATACCAGACAAGGTCTAAGTTCAGCTCTTATTAAGGAAGATGTGCTAGTAGTTAAAAAAGAAAAAAAGAAAGTTACACAGGTGATTCAATCACAGCTGATACGAGAACTCATAGACCAAGAGCTCCAATGGGAGGGCACTCCATACAGCGAAAGTGATTTTTTTTTTCTTTCTTTTATTCTCTTCTTTTGGAACTGCCAAAGAAGGCCTAGTCCTGCTGCGCCCTTCATTCAAAAAATGGAAGCTTTCTCCCCACTACTAAAGAAAAGAACCCAAAAAAGAGGGCAAAGATGATGTGTTATCATAAGAAAACACTATTATCAATTGGTGCTGTTTTGTGGGAAATGACATTTCTGTTGATTTTTATAATCCAATCTAGATCTAGAATACAAACCTAACCAACCCTGAGAATAGAGAACCAGAATCAGAATACCGAAAGAATCACAACAATAGAGAGGTAGTTCACAGAGTGACTGCGACTATGCCACCCTAATGGCTCAAAATCAAGCGCTCTTATAGTGCGTAGATCATATGGCCGCCCCTCCACCCCTAGCTTCTATTTTGCCACTGCAAGATCCACTTTTGAATAGTGTAAATAATGGTGGGGGCCATATTCACAATGATGCCAATAGTGGCGAGGTTCTGGGAGACAACGAGGCCAAAGTCAAAACAAGTCACCCCTTGATAGAAAACCAACGGGGGTGTTGAAGATGGAGCTAATAGCCGTGTCATCCCTCTACACATTGAGGTGTAACCTAAGAAAACGGAAACACAACTGCTGTTGATGAGCGAATCAGAACTATGCAAGCCCAGGTGGATAAGGTCTTAGCATTAGTGTGAATTCTAAATGTCGTCGATGATTTGGTTGACATATCGGGTACTCTTTTCAACCCCACGATAATGGAATGCCCTCTACTACCAAAGCTTAAGATGCAACATTGAAGGCACCTAGATACCTACAGCTCAACGATAGACCTCCAGGCAGTCCCAAGTGAGATCAAGTGCCGTGCTTTTTCTATTACTATCAAAGGCTCGGCACGTGCTTGTTTCAACAAGATTAAGCCCAAAATAATTGACAATTTTAAGCAACTTAGCAAGCCATTTGTCTTACACTCCATTGGAAGACAGAGGCAAAGAAAACCAACTATTCACAAGCTGACAATCAAACAGGGAATAGAGGCACCCCTCAGAAAGTATATTACTAGGTTCAACCATGAGATATTTGAGTTTGATGAAGCCAACAAGAAGGTAGTACTCACAACGTTCATGAGCGGCCTGAAGTCACAGGTTTACTTTTTCACTGGCAAAAAAACCACCAGTGACAATGGCTGAGCTGATGGCTTGCGCCTAGAAGCATATGAACGCTGAGGATGCAATGAAGTCTTGGTGGGATTTCACGGTAGGAAATTCAAGCCCAAATAAGAAGAGGCAGAGCAACTCAAAAGACACTAAGGAATCAAAAGTACTAAAGACTTCCAAACTGAGAAATCGAGCAGAGGAGAGAAGAGCCAGGTTTGTAGACTTGGCCAGAGATTTCATTCATCTAAACATAAGATTGGAACAGGTCTTCTTTGTGATCAGAGGCTATTTGAACTTCAGAGAGCCTAGACAGTTGAAGGCCCCAACGGAGTTGAGAAACAAGTCCAAATACTATTTATTCCATGGGATTATGGCTATGATATAGAAGATTGTTTCAATTTGAAGATGTAGATAGAAGATCTAATTAAGAGGGGCAAATACAATAGGTTTGTCGCCAGCCAAAAATCAAACAGATAAAAAGAATGTAAGAGCCTAACTCAGGAAAGCCTAACGAGAATGAGTCCTACTCGGGGGTAGCAGAACTAATGCCCTACGGGGAAGATCAGAGTTATCTCTAGGGGATTCACATCTTTTACAAATCCTCTTTAGCACGAAAGAAGTACGCAAAGGATCTTAAAAGAGACTAGGAGGTAATGTCGGTTGAACAACCAACTAAGAAGATCAAGACAGGGTCGATCTTGATCACCTTTACAGAAGACGAGACAGTCGAGCTATGCCATTCTCATGATGACCCCCTCATCATATCGACCATCGTGGCCAACTTTCATATATAGAGAATTTTGGTAGATAGTGGGAGTTCGATCGACATTTTGTATTGACGGGTATTTAAGAATATGGACATCAAAAGGGAAAAGTTACAACTAATCTTCTCCTCCTTGGTCAACTTTGCGGGAGATCAGTTGGTATCGCTTAGCTCCATTACTCTCTTAGTTACCTTAAGGATTGAGCCTAAGCAGACAACTAGGATGATCAACTTCTTAGTGGTAGACTGTTCTTTGGCCTATAATACTATTCTTAGTAGGAAAGCTCTAAACCAATTCAGAGCAATTACTTCTACTTAACACCTTAGGGTTAAGATCCTAACCAAGTGTGGAGTTTGCTGCATAAAAGGAGAATCAGAAGGCAGCCCACGAATATTATATATCTTCCCTGAAAAGGGTAACTAATCAAGAGGCTCTAATAGTAGAGGAATTGGAGGTTCAAGACAAGAAAGAGGTAAAGAGGAAGAAGCCGACTGAAGACCTGGAATAGGTCGTGGTCGGAGAACCCAAACTGGACCGAATGGTCAAGATCAAGGTCGGGGCCCCTAAGCAACAAAAGTAAGAGCCCAGGGAGTTCTTGAAGAGTAATATCAATGTTTTCGCCTAGTCTCATGAGAATATGCCTGGCATTGACACCAAGGTGATGGCATGGAATCTAAACATCTCACTAGAAGCTCAACCGGTGAAGAAGAAAAGGAGAGTATTTGCTTCTGAACGGAATGAAGTAGTGCACAGGAAGTTAAGAAGCTACGAAAGGCCAAGTTCATTAGGGAGGTATATTATCCTTTATAGTTTTCCAACGAAGTGATGGTTAAGAAATCAAATGGCAAATAGAGGATTTACCTGAACTTTACAACCTGAATAAGGCTTGCCCCAAAGACAACTTCCCCCTACTTACCATCGACTTCTTCGTGAATTCTACCGCCGACCATCAGGTACTTTCTTTTATGGGATGCCTTTTTAGTTTACAATCAAATTAGGATAGTCAAGCAAGACCAGGAGCACACAGTCTTCATCACTGAACGAGGCCTTTGCTACTCTGAGGTTATACTTTTCTGTTTGAAGAATGCAAGAGCAATATATCAACGATCGATGAACTTAATATTCAAATCCCACATCAAACAGAACTTGGAGGTGTATGTCGATGACATGCTGGTGAAGAACAAATAGGCTACCGCCCTTGTGGTAGATCTAGAAGAGACCTTCAACACCTTCAAGAAGTTCAGGATGAAACTGAACCTCATGAAATATGCGTTTGGGTTGGCCTTGGGAAAATTCCTTATAGTATCTAACAAAGGTATCGAAGTTAACTCAAAGAAGGTTTAAGCCATCTTAGAGATGCAAGCACCCAGAACAACCAAGCAGGTACAAAGGTTAACAGGTAAAGTCACTACCCTTAACAAATTCATCCCCAAATTGACAAACGAATGCCTTCTATTCTTCAAGATTCTAAGGAAGGCATTCGAATAGATAGATAAGTGTGAAGTGGCCTTTTAGCAATTGAAGCACTACTTGGAAGCAATTTCACTACTCAGCAGAACTATTCTTAAGGAAGAGCTCTGCCTCTATTTGCTAGTCTCTACGATAGCGTTGAGCTCAGCATTGGTCATGAAAAAGAGTGAGGTGTAAAAACTAGTGTACTACATGAGCAAAGCTCGCAAGAAGGCAGAAATGTAGTATTTGAAGATGGAGTTATTGGCATTTGCTCTTATGGCAGCAGCTCGGTGACTTAGCAACTACTTTTAAGCACACACCGTAGTGGTCTTGATTGACCAGCTGCTGAAGAATGTCCTGTAAAAGCCCGAGACATTGAGAAGGTTAGTCAAGTGGTTAATTGAACTTAGCCAATTTGACATTCAATACTGACCTTGGCTAGCTATCAAGAGGCAAGCAACAATAGATTTTATTACAAAATTTATAGCCCAACCTAACACCTAGCCTGAGGAAGAAAACCCTAGGTAGACCTGGGTCTTCAATGTCGATGACTCCTCAACATAAGATGCAAGCAGAGCGAGTATCGTGCTGGTGTCACTTAAAAGTCACAAATTTGAGTATGCCCTGCATTTCAACTTTCAAGCTTCTAATAACGAGGCCAAACACGAAGCTTTCATTGCTGGTCTTCAGATAACTCAGAGAATGGGGGCAGAGCAGGTGGTCATAAGAAACGACTACCAATTGGTGGTAGAATAAGTGTAGGGTGAGTATGAGGTCAGAGGGGAGAGCATGACTTAGTATTGTCAGATGGCCAAATACTTGGCCAGAAAATTTTCTAAATTATCATTACAAAAAGTGCTCAGATTGGAGAATGAGGAGGATAACTTCCTAGCCAAAATAGCCTCCTCAAAAGAAGAAGACCCCAACGTGTCAGTGGAGATACTTAATTCTCCAAGCATCCAAACACTAGATGTATAAAAGATCAAAACTGAGGCCCCTTGCGCCAAGCCAACTAGAGACTACTTAAAGAGTAGACTCCTACCCAAAGATCAAAATGAGTGAAGGAGAATACAATACCAAGCTGGGAAGTATTTATTGATGGATGGGGTCCTCTATAGAAGGATTCATACCATACCACTACTTAGGTGTGCAAATGAAGAGGAAGCAGATTACATTCTAAGGAAAATTCATGAGAAATCTACAAAAATCACTTAGGATGGAAGGTGCTGGCCAAGAAAGTCCTAAGAGTTGTATATTATCGGCCGACCATTGAGAAGAATGCATGGGACTTTGTAAAAAGGTGCGATAGGTGTTAAAGGTTACTAACATCCTGAGACTAACAACCCAAGAATTAACCCCCGATCCAAAATCCTTGGCCTTTTGCCCAGTAGGGAATCAACATCGTCGGCCCCTTCCCTTCAGGCAAAGGCCAATAAAAGTTCGCTGTTGTGGCAATTGACTATTTTACCAAGTGGGTCAAAACTGAAGCCCTGTCTGGTATAACTAAGTAGAACATGAAGTTTCTCTAAAAGATATAATTTGTAGGTTGGGGGTCCTAAGGATGGTGATCACCAACAATAGAAAGCAATTTGAAGGGCGGCTATTCAACAGACTTTATGAAAAGCTCAATATTAGCCACCACTATTCTTCATCAAAGCATCCCAAAGCCAACAGTCTAGTAAAGGCAACCAATAGATCTCTTTGAAGATTATCAAAACCAAACTTGAGAAGGCAAAAAGATTGTGGAATGAAGAGTTTCTGAGCATACTATGGGCCTATAGAATGACTGAATGGACCTTGATGGGGGCACATCCCATTCTCTCTTACTTTTAGGACTGAAGCAGTAATCTCAGCGAAGATCGACTTTCCAAGGCTGAGAGTCGATATCTACAACCCAGAGGCAAATGACAAAGCTATAAAGGTAGAGTTAAATTTGCTGGAAGTGAAGAGGCTGCATGCCGCAATCAAAATGACAGCCTATCAACAAAAGATGAGGTAGTATCACGAGAAGAAAGTGAAGTCGAGAGAATTTAAAGCAAGAGACTTGGTCCTAAAAAAAGTAAATCAGTCTACAAGGGATGCTTAGGAAGGAAAGTTGGGGCTGAACTGGAAAAGGTCGTATGAAATGACAGTTTATAAAATAAACGGATCTACTGGTTGAAGGATTCTAATGGAAATGCACTACTTCATCCATGGCACACAGAACATTTGAGAGTATATTATGCTTAAAACAATTGTATTTTCTTTTATCAACTATTAATAAACTATTTTAAAAATTTTGACAATTGTATTAAGTGCACCAATAAGTCTACAAAATGCTCGGTTAGCCCAAGAGGTTGAACCAGCCAGATTACTTGCTCGACCCATAAAATCAAGCAGGTCAAAGAATGCTCGGTAGACCTAAAAGGCCGAACCAACTAGATAATCTCTCAGCCTACAAGGTTGAGTAGGCCAGAGAATGCTCAGTCGGCCCAAGAGGCCAAACTGGCCAGATTACTTGCTCGACCCACGAAGCCGAGCAGGGCAGAGAATGCTTGATCGACCAAACTAACCAGATTTCTTACTTAGCCCACAAAGCCGAATAGGCCAGAGAACTCTCAGTCAGCCTAATAGGCCAAACAAGCTAAATTACCTACTTAGCCTATGAGGCGAAGCAGGCCAGAGAATGCTTGGTCGACCACAGAGGCCAAACCCTGTCAGATTGCTTGCTAGAGCCAAGAAGTCGAGCAGGCCAGAGAATGCTCGGTTGACCCAAGAGGCCAAACTAGCTAGATTGCTTACTCAGTCAGGCCAAAAATTGCTCGATCATCCCAAAAGGTTAAACCAGCCAGACTTGGCCCACAAACCTAATCTGGAAAAATAATGCTCGATCGGTCAAAAAGGGAAAACCAACCAAATTTACTTGCTCGGCTCACGAAGTAGAGCAAATCAGAAAATACTCATTCAACCTAAGAAGTTGAACCAGTTAAATCGCTTACTTACCTCACATAGACTAAGCAAGTCGGGGAAAGCTTGCTCAAACCATATGCACAGAAAACTAGGTAGCCAAAACAAGTTAAGTATAGATCCTACCAATATATATAAACATTAAAAGATGAATAAAATACAAAATGAGAAGTATTATAAAATGGCCTACTAGCCAGCAATAGTACAAAAATTCATGACAAATTCTTAAGAAGAAAATTCTTAGAATAATGGAAAATACAACAGAAATAAAGAGCAATATAAAGAGGCACGATCAATCTTAGGTGTCCCATCATGGCTGGTTTGGACCCGCTCGATCCAGACTTAGGCCTTCTTGCCTCAGCCTCTTTCAGCATAATCAGAGACCAGCAAAGTGATTGTTCCACCCAAGACAGTAACTTTGAGAGGTTGAGATTGAGAATGAGCTTAAGGACCTTATTTTTTGGTATCTTTGAAGCTAATCTTGTAAACTTCAACAAGCCAATTCTTTAAACTCATTGACAGCTTTGGCCTTTATCTCTTGCATCTGTGTAGAAAGCTCGGTGACCTGCTACATAACATCCTTAGCCCTCTTTGAGACTTTTTTTTTTTAAATCTGTCTTTACAGCCAGAACTTTACTTAAGCGCTCTTCGTTGGCAATTGCCTCATCTTTGGGAAGAAGAGCCTTTTCTCGATCGACAATTACCAAATGAGCCTTAGCCCGCCCTTTCTCCAGCTTTTCCTCTAACGACGACACTATGGCAAAGAGATGTGCACTCTTTCTTACACTCTTGTTGGTTGTCTCAGTTCCTCTCAATGTACCAAATAGACAGGTCTATCGTCTAAACCATGATCGCGAACAAAAGTAAAAGATCAGCATAAAGAAGATTACCAGAATAATACAAGTCAAGTTAAACATTTCGTACCTTTGCCAAATCATGGTGACATTTTTGACAAATCTAGTTAGAGATATTTCTCTCGTCCTCACCCAATTATCCTGAGTAACGAGGGCCTCTATTTTTTTAATAGCTAGTCCAAAATTGTCCACCATATTTAACGGCTTAGTTATCTCAGAGGAAGAAAAGGGGACCACCATTGCAATAGGTTGGTCCTCTAGAAAAGCAGAAGGAGGAGGTATGTCTTGCCCAGAAGCCTCTATGACTAGAGAAAATCAGCTTGGACATTCTGTTTGGTGAATGTTGGAATTGGCTTGATGGCTCCAGGCTTAGAAGAAGAGGTCGTCCCTTTGGAAAAATTTATTTTCAACTTCTGGGTAGGCCTCAGCTCGGTACTTGATGACTTCCTACTTGATCCCTTGTACCTATTTTTATTGAATTTCATTTCTTCGGCAGATCGGTAAAAATTAGCAGTACATCAACAAGATACAACTAAGTTAGCGATATAAAAGAAAACAGGAAGTGACAACACACAAAACTCACTTCTCTCATGTTCTGACTCCAAAGCCCTTAAGCTCGGCTCAGGACTGAGCATATACTTAACCAGACTCTCTGTTGTCAAGAGGAGAGCGAAATGATTTGTCCTTCCAGTGCTTAATGGAGAATAGATAGTCGGTGAGCAAATTGAACTCCCTGACTTAGGCAAAGAAGTAATACCAGACCTTGCTCGCCTCGATCACTTTGTAGTAGTGAAGGAATTCATCTATTGTGATATGCTCGCTAGTAGTAGCCTTCCAAATCATCGTACAACCAACTAAGATCTTCCAACTGTTTGACGTAAGCTGGGTAGGATTCAAGTTCAACTTGGCCAGGACCTTCCTGATCAGTCTAGCCAAAGGAAATTGAAGACTGCTAGTCAAAGAGGTTTCATAGATTATAATTAGCCCCAACTAAGGTGAAAAAGCCTGATCCCCCAGCATGGGCCATCGGTAGGAAAGGTTTTTCAGGGGTTAAAATGCCCTTAGCAATTCTTTGAGTTTGGATTTTTCAATAATGGAGGCAATCCCAATATATTCTAACCTAGGCTCTCCTCCATCAAACACGAACACTTCCTCGTACCGAGAATCAACACCAGGTACGATATCGCTGGCTGACGACTCAAGGGCAGTAGTAGAGGCTCTACCAAGGGCATTTAGCCTCAGCTAAGTAAGGCTATTTGAAGGCGATCATTCGCTTTCATCGGGGAGGATTAGTCTTTAGTGAGGAGGTATGTTTCCTGAAGCTACTAGAGAATGTAATCTATGAAAACAATATTCAAAGATTGGAATGGTGCACACAGATCTATGGAACTTAGGATTCGCCATGAACCCTACGGAAAACGGGAGTCTGTTCTCTATCCAGAAATACCATAAACATGGAAGGATATGCCAATGCATATAAAAAAAAAAAAAAAAAAGAAGAAGAAGAAGGTAAATGTAACAACAAAGAGAGAGAGGATATCAAAGAAAAAGAAGACAATTATACAATCCTTGAGCGTGTAAATGACGAAATGATTTGGGTGAAAAGCAAAGTGGAAACACGAAGCAATGGTTACAGAAAAATAAAAGTTCATTTTTGAAATCCACGAACCAGATAGGGCCACGCAGCGAGCATCAAGGGAGCCAAATCATCACACATCTGATAAACAAACCCCAAATTGACACATGGTGGGAATGTGAGAAGGGCGTGTCCTTTCGTATGTCAGCACCATTATGGTAATCATGGTGTGTGGCTTGAGAGTCAATTAACTATTAGCTTCTTCTAGGCTTGCTTGGAGACCTGGTGAATCGAGGGGCAACTGATGGGAGGCATTTCTCGACTGACCAAGACAACAGGCAGACTTCCTGGCAACAGGCTCCTTCCAGGATAGTTCCGAACAACATAGGTCGAGGTGTGCTGACCAATTGATCTGGAAAGGCAAAACATCATCCATACCGAACACTAATTAGAGCGCAAAGTTCAATCTCAATAACTCCGTGATTCTTGCCTGAAATACAGAAATTGTGCCAACGGGATCATCATAATTTGTAAAGAAATGAAGGAGATACATTCTGAATCCAATATCTTCATTATCCAAATAAGGAAATCACACTAAATCAAGGAAAATTTCTAATTTGACTCCAATTGAAATACCGTGAGAGATTCTCATAAATAGGGGACAAAATCACCCTAACAGGGGAGACATTTTACCCTTGTCGTTACTTTGCTAAAATATTCTGATAATCTTTACTAACTTAAGTATTGGAGGGTTTTTAACAAATACCACACCAATGTTCATAGTGAACAAATTTCTAGATCGAGGCTTGGACTAAGATCACGAGAAAAGACTATCATCACTATCCATTTTAACTATATATTTTTATATATAATTTAAAATGACATAATTATCTTTCATAAATAAACATTTATAAATTTAAATAAAATTCTTAAACTTAGTTTGGTACAAGAGAATAAAAAAAATGTTTCAAAGACTAAAATAAATTATATTTATATTTATATTTTTAACAAGCATATTAAAGATAATTTTTATTTTATTTTATTTTCTAACGTAATCAAATAAAAAAATTAATTTGTTACATTTATTTTTTTTTATAAAATTTTATCATTTAAACTTTCTTATCACGCTTTAAGTCACTTAGACATGAACCTTGTAAGCAAAAAATTACCAAAATAAGAAAATTAATGTATCAAAAAATTTAACGTTTAAGGAAAAAAAAGGGTAAACAAATCATAAGTTCCATTATTATGAAAACTTAATTTGATTTTTTTATAATAAAAAATATTTTTTAAAAAATCTAGCATTAAAAATTTTTATTATAGTAAAGTTATTTATATAACATTTTTTTTCAAAAAACTAGATGATAATTACTCACCTGCTTATCAAAAAGTCCAAAAAAAACAAAATTATTTTTGATAAGTAGCCTTTTTTATATTTCATTTTAAAAAATATTTTATTAAAAAATAAAAGATTTTATAACATTATAATTATGAAAAAGAGTTGAAGAAACTCTTCAGTTCTCCCTTCAATTCCACAAGTAGCTTTATCTAGTTTGATAAAGCTTAGAAATTGGAACAATAACAAGTCTAATTGATTAGTTTCATCATTGGAGCTTTTTTTTTGGGGGGGGGGGGGGGGGTGGGGTAAACGTTAATCCAATATAGTCATTTGCCAAGGAGGGAAAAGAAATCAAAAGGAAAAGAAAAGTCAAAAACCAAAAAGTTCAAAAGAAAATTAAATTCATGACAAACAAATAAATTTGAGACTAGAGACACCCCAAAGCCTAGAAGGACATGCAAACAAAGCGCCTAAAGTCAAGAACAGCATTCACTTTTTCGACCAAAACTTATGCAAGAAATGATCTCATTCATATAAGTGGTGTTTGGATAAAAAAAAAAAAAGTAAAAAAATTGTTTTAAAAGTAACACGTGGTGAAATTTGATTAGAGAAAATGAAAAAAAAATTTATAATTTTTTATAAATTTTGATAAATTTTGACATGTCAAACAGTGACGTAATCACACCCAACTTCTGCTCATCAAGAGCAGACTAAATCAGAGCCGTCCAAGGGTAAGGGACAAACCGATACAGTCCAAATTCAGAACAAGAAAACATGCAGAATCAAGCAATATCCTCTAACACAACAACTAATCAAACATTGTGCCTTCTTTACCTTTGAAAACATTTAATTTCCTTATGCATCACAGGTTGACAAAACGAAGGCAAGTTTAAATTTTAAAATAAATGGAACAACGGCGGACAATTTCCATTGAATGGGACAGCTAGCATAGGATTCTAATTTGTCCCTACATTGTTTCCATGTCAAAACTAGACGAAATATTGATCAATTCTACCCTTTCATAGTTGAATACTTGCTAGGTACGTAAGAAGTGACGATACAGACCAAAAAAAATATAATTTTTGTTAATTATGGGGGTGTTTGGTAGTACAAATTTTATCATTTTTTAATAATTTTTAGTCAAAAATTACTAGTTATAATTTTTGATATGTTGGTATGTTTAGTAAAGTAAATTGTAATTTTTAGTAACTTTTTGCAACTTTTGAGTGTTTAGTAAAATTTTTGGCAATATTTAGAAATTTTTAGCAACTTTTGAGTGTTTGGTAAAATTTTTAGCAATTTTTTAGCAACTTTTGTATGTTTGGTGAAACTTTTAGTAACTTTTGAGTGAAACAAATTACTGTAACAGAATAAAAAAAATGACAAAAGTTAAAATTTTACCAAAAACTCACTTTACAACTTTTGGTAGATTTTTACGGATTGAGGGGACGTCCGGTGCCAAGTGCACCGGCGTATAATCCAATGAAAAACATAAGCCGTTAGATTTCTTTGGAAAAAATCTCACGGTTCCCATTTAAGTTCAGGGTTTTTTTCCTACTCCCTCTCTCATTGATCCCCACTCTCTCACTCAATTTTATTAACACTTAAAATTATAATTTTTTATTAATATAAATTTAAATATTTTTTGAAAAATAAAAATAATAAAAAAATAGATCAATAACTAAATATAAAGAAATGATATAACAAATTTGTCACTTATCAAACGAATAGTTTAAAAATAAATTTCATTTTACTTTATATAGATTCTCATATTTAGAAAAAAAAGTTATGTGTTTAAATTTTTTTATTTTGTTATTTTTAAATGCAAAAAAAAAAAATCATACTTTTGTATTTTATGTGAACTTTCATATTTAGAAATTTTTTTAAACATGCTAATTCTATTTTGGTTATTAATAGATTAAAAAGAAAAAAAAGAAGAAGAACACGTCAATTCCTTTTTAGTTATTAATAGAGTAAAAATTATTCTAAATTTAAAAAAAAATTCTAAATATGAAATTTGAGAAAACTTAAAGATTTTTTAATAAAATTTGAGACTCCCAACACGCAAAAAATTAAAAAAAAAATTAAATTTTTTCGAACAAATTTAAGACTCCAAAGCACGCTCTTAACCCTTCACGGCATAGCTAGATACACTCGAACCCAACAATTTGTTTAGTAATCAGTAAACCTCTGTCCATGCAATTAATTGCACAATAAAGAGGACTTCTTCGGAAAAAATTAATCAAGCAGCTGCCACTCAAGTTCAGGTTTTTTTTTTTTTCTTCACTCTCTTTCACTGATCCCTTCTCTCTTACACACTAGATTTTGTTAACACTTAAACTTATTTTTTTAAATTATAATTTTTTATTAATATAAATTTAAAATTTTTTTAAAAATAAAAATAATAAAAAAATAATAAATTAGTAACTAAAAATTAAAAAAAATATAATAAATTTGTCACTCATCAAACGAATTGCGTATAAATAAATTTTATTTTATTTTCTTTTATTTTATTTTATGTGGACTCTCATATTTAAAAAAAAAATTATGTTTTCAAAATTTGATGATTTTTAAACACAAAAAACAAAAATCATATCTTCATATTTTATGTAAACTCTTATATTTAGAATTTTTTTTTTTTAAATTTAGAACAATTTTTACTCTATTAATAACCAAAAAGGAATTGACGTGTTTTTCTTTTTCTTTTTTTTTTTTTTGTAATCTATTAATAATCAAAACAAAGTTGACATGTTTAAGAAAAAAAAATCTGAATACGAAAGTTCACATAAAATACGAAGGTATGATCTTTCTCTTTTTATTTTTTTGCGTTTAAAAATAACAAAATAAAAAAATTTAAACACATAACTTTTTTTTTCTAAATATGAGAGTCTACATAAAGTAAAATAAAATTTATTTTTACGCTAGTCGTTTGATAAGTGACAAATCTATTATATCATTTCTTTATATTTAGTTATTGATCTATTTTTTTATTATTTTTATTTTTCAAAAAATATTTAAATTTATATTAATAAAAAAATTATAATTTAAAAAAATAATTTTAAGTGTTAATAAAATTGAGTGAGAGAGAGAGGAGGATCAATGAGAGAGAGAGTAGGAAACAAAACCTGAACTTAAATGACAACCGTGAGATTTTTTCCAAAGAAATCTAACGGCTCATGTTTTTTATTGGATTATACTCCGGTGCACTTGGCACCGGAAGCCCCCTCAATCTAATTTTTGCATATTTTTGTGCTGTCAAACGGACCTATATATATATACATAAAAATAATATTTACAATAAAATTAATTTAATAATTCAGTATAAGAAATACAATAAAATATGAGATAAAAATTATGATTTCAGGGGATTCAATTGCTCAATATTGGTTTGCCTCAATTATTTATCTGAAAAAAGAAAATAAAAAAAAAAACTGAACACGTCACCTATCAAGTTCAAAATTTATCTTAAAATGTTCGAGAAATATATTTGCTCAATGCATGCCGAATACAGATATAACATTCATTATAAAGCATTCAGATGCCATAATTTGCTAGTGAAAAACTACTGACAAACATTACCTAAGCCTTATGGTAGCGCGCGCGCACAAAAAAAAAAAAAAACACTAAAATTTATCAATTGAATGAAGATTATGAAACTTGTACAATGCTTATGTGACTGAAATAGGGCGGCGAGTAAACCATTGTCTCAGCAAAGGTGTGAGCTTAGTTTGAAAGTACCTCGTTAGAAATGCAAACAGCTCCCCCCGCCCCTTCACTGTCACTCCAATTTTTGGGCATTTACTTCTCTCTGTAATAAATTACTAATTTGAAAGAAACTCAAAAGTTTTAGGCACCATTTGATTTACTTTTTTATTTTTTTATTTTTGTTTTATATTTTAAAAATTAAAAAACAATTAAACAGAAATTATTTTGTTTTTTTTATTTTGAAATATTCTTATTTTAAATTAAAAACGCTCAAAATGACATTTCACTATTTTTTTTTTTGTAAAATTATTTTTTATTTTCTAAAACAAAATTTAAAAAAGTAAGCAGTTAAATGCGTTTTGAACTGTTTTTCTTATTTTCGAAAATATAATGAAAAATGAACTCAAAGCAAAAATAAAAACAAAAAATTAAAAAAAAAAAAAAAAACAAATCAAATACCACGTTAGTAACTCTAACAAAAATTTTAACCAGAAAGGCCTCTGTAAGTACAAGCAAAAAGGTTTGCTGAAGAGTAAAATGTGTCAAGTTCATGCATGGCAGTATCCTTCTTCCAAGCAAAAGCCAGCCAAAGTTCAGGTACCCGGGAGTAGAATTCTCAAGAGCAAGGCTTTACATAATCCACGGACACGGGCAGAGTCATGTAAGGACAACTGTGAGCAAGTGATCTCACTTGTTCTCAAATTTTGCTAAGAATAAACATAATTTTTACTCTAATTTTACGTATTAACTTTAAAATTTATTTTTGTTCCCATCTTTACAAAAATTTTGTATTTAGGGAAAAAAGAGGTCAAAATACAAACCTAAAATTAAAAACTTTTCCTCCCCTTAATCCCTAAAAATTAAAAACCTTTCCTCCAGTCCCTCAACTTAGTTCAAAATTTTAACCCCATTTATCACAAACGATCAAGGTTCTACTCTTTTAAGTGTTACCCAAAATTCTACTTCATGGTTTAAGTATTCTTTTTTCATTTTTTTAATAATTAAAGCTTTAGACTTTTAATTAGTTTAGGTATTCTTTTTTCATTTTTTAATAATTAAAGGTCTAGACTTGTAATCAGTTATAATCTCCTCTCTTAGTGATTATTTTTTTCATTACCTTTTCATTGTTAATTATTCAATTTTCAGACGCAAAATACTTGTTGAATGGGATATTAAAACTAACCCTTAATTTTTATTAGAAGAGAAAAAATCCTAAAATGAAATTTAAGTTAAAGGTTTGGAGAATAAAATGAAATTTGCCTAAATAATGTGTAACAGTTATGGTTACAAATCAAGGAGTCTAGACTACATACAAATGAGCGGGGGAAGAAAGGAAATCAACCGTATTTAAGGTACGTTTGAAGTGACAAAAAATGAGATAAAGTGAAATAAGTTGTGGGTTCCTAATTCGTGTAATAAATAAAAAGTAAATAATTTTTTAAATTTTTTAGTATTTTTTATCATCTCAAGCGGAGATTTAATGTGATCTTTTTCTAAGGTAAAACAATTACAAATTAATCTACGTCAGTGTACATTATTAAATTTCTTCACAAGCACAAGACCAGTTTGGTGTTGACAAATTAAAGCAGGCTTATTCCAGAAGCTGACTAAAGCAATAGGAAAATTCAATTTTACCAACACCGACGAAGACCAGTCAAGGTCAACTATGGCTGTGTAGCAGGTCCTGGACCACTTGTGCACAGAGTTAATATGTATGTAGAGACTAGAACCCCAGCCGGGACCTGCCAAGCATTTGTGAGAGAGATGCAAAAGTCAATCCAACTGACTTTCTCATTTCTTAATCAGATGTGGAGTTAATGCAAGCAGAGATCAGAACTCCAGCCAGGCCTGCCAAGCATCTGTGAGAGAGATGCAAAAGTCAATCCAACTGACTTTCTCACTTCTTAATTAGATGTAGAATGATTTAAGTAAAGGGAGTTTTTAGAAGTTGTTTGATTTAAAATTTAAATTTAATGGGAGATTGGAGAGTATTTTAAGAAATTAAAAAAAAATTATCAAAATTAAAGTTCCATTAATGCTTTTAGTTTCAATAATATCCTTAGTGCTTCCTTTATATATAAGCTAATCTTCTCAGGCTGCTAGGATTCATGGGGATGGAAGCTGCTGAGTTTTGGTGTTGGACGGTGTGCTCCACAGCCTCAAAAATCAGACCTTTTACAGGAAATAAAAAGAATAGCATCTCCTACAGCCCAATCAAACATAGTTTAAAACTTTAAAATCACTCAAAACTCAGAAGAAGCACTCTCACACCACACCAAATTCCAAATTTCTATTAGTAGCACAAAGTGAGCTCCATGTTAGGTATGTACAAATTGGACACTCTTTAAGGTAATACCAGGTAATATAAAATATAAAAAAAAAAAAATCAGGCCAATCAAATTGAAAAAGGGAAAAAATTGAAGGGGTAAATCATAATAATAATCAACGACCCTTGGAGTTGGTCCAGCGGCTTGAGAGAGCATTTTCCACATAGTTTGCCTGGGTTCGATTCCAAAGGCCATCCACCACAAGCGTAAGCTTGTGACTTATCTGGTAAGCGGGTTTGTAGGGTATTCGTCTGCCCCTAGTTTACCGGTCAGCTACACGGTCCGTTGAGAACTATAATAAACCGGTCGGGTTCCGGGTCATCAAAAAAAAAAAAATAATAATAATAATAATAATAATAATAATAATCAACGGTGGATCCAAAATTTAAGATTTGTTTGGACTGAACAAAGTGTTTAAAGATAAAGTGGGCTTAAATACAAAAATTTATACTAAACAAAAAATTTAAAGGGAAAATGAGCTACACTATAAAAATTTAAGACAGACTAAATGTAAAAAATAAGTTATTTTTTAATAAAAAAAAAAAGAAAGAAAATTGGTCTAGGAGTTCGGGGTATCCAAAGATGTGTCTGCACCTCATAATAATACAATACCACAAAAATAATAATAATTGAAGGCAAAATCAAACACATTTATTTTTATCTCCTGATTACTCGATTTTTTTTTTTAAACATATATTTTTATGATAATCTTTCTTCTTTCGGAATCTCGGCTGTAGATGGGTTGCAACGCTATCTCCGTCCGAGGTGGTGGCTGATAACGTAGGGCACTTCTTTCAAGTACTACTACTCCATCATCGGACAAAATGACTGTGTTGACACCTTCCTATTATGCTGGGGTGTATTGATTAAAAGAGCCAGACAGTCCCATTCTATGTTTTGTAATGAAGTTTATATCCCCTCTGCTTTCATGTAGAGTTACTCACCAAAGGGATCTTCGCCAATTTCTTCTATACAATGCAAGAAAAGCATATCAATTTCGCAAGATTGATGAACTCTACACAAGATTGATGGTGAAAAGAAAAGGCTGCCCTTCCAAAATCAACTGATCAGGATATAACCTTTAATGTCATCTCGGAAACACAAGGTCAAGAACCATTAGATTAAATTTGAATTGTTTAAATACATTCATATTTTTTTAAGATTAAAAAAACGTGAACAAATTCGTTGGATGTTACGATTCCTAACCTCAATATCACCGAACTCACATTAAAGACATTGTCGGTTAACCTCCACCCTTCTAAATCGAAGAGCCATTTTCTGATAATCGCTGAGGGCATTTAGCCATTTACTTGTAATGCATGCATAATGTTGAAAGAATCTTCCTTGTTAAAGAAGAAAACAGATTTCATGTACATGGTAAACCATATGCGGGAAGAAGGTTTTTCTTCGTAAAAATAGCACCTGAAGAGACTTAATTCACCATCCAGTTTATCTCAAATTGACAGCAATTTTTTTTTTTTTTTTGAAAAGTCTCAGATTGACAGCACGCATCCCTCTTAAGCAGGGTTTTCTTTGCACTGCATAATCCATTTAAGATTCATAACTAGATACCTAAAAATCATGAAGTTTTTAAACACAGAAAATTAAAGTACACGTAGAAATATCCCTCCAAAAATTAAGCAAAGAAGGGATATCTTTCCCCTTAACTTCAAGCATACCATAAAAATTACGGTCTCACGTCTCCTTCCCTACCCTATATCCCTCATTGTTGCCCTCTCTTCGGTGGTCAATGAAATTCTTCGGGTTCCTACAGTTCGTCATGGGAATCATCATCGTCTTCTGATCCGGCACCTGCACCTGGGGCACCACCTGATCTTTGATAAACAGCTGTGATGATAGGGTTACAAACAGCTTCCACCTCCTTGAGCTTCTCGTCGTAGTCTTCTTTTTCAGCAGTCTGGTTATCATCCAGCCACTCGAGGGCTTCCTTCACTGCTGTCTCAATCTTCTCCTTCTCATCAGACTCAAGCTTGTCTGCAAGCTTGTCTTTATCATTGATCTGGTTCTTCATGTTATAGACATAAGTCTCCAGGCTGTTACGGGCATCAATCCTCTCCTTCACCTTCTTGTCTTCCTCTGCAAACTCTTCTGCCTCTCTAACCATCCGTTCAATCTCTTCTTGGCTCAAACGTCCCTTGTCGTTAGTGATGGTAATCTTCTCTGATTTACCTGTGCCCTTGTCTTCAGCCTTGACATTTAGGATACCATTTGCATCCACTTCAAATGTGACTTCAATTTGAGGGGTTCCCCTGTTCAAACAAAGGATCCATTACGATGACTTAGCAAGCCCAGCTGTTCCAATTTTAATAAAAATTAACAAATAAACACAATATTAACCTTGGGGCTGGAGGAATCCCAGTCAGATCAAATTTACCAAGCAGTCTGCAGTCCTTCGTGAGACTCCTTTCACCTTCAAACACCTGACATCATAACAGAGGAAACTCAAGTTAAAGAATAACCATCTAACTGAAAAATGCTCTCCACTTTTCCTCTCTCCAGTCTTAGCAATCAGAGAGGGCTGACCGGGATTCTCCATTTCAAAAGCAAGCAAATGGTACCTGAATGGAGACAATGGTCTGCTGATCCTGGTAAGTGGTGAAAACTTGAGATTTCTTGGTTGGGATGACAGTGTTCCTAGGAATCAACTTGGTCATCACCCCACCAACTGTTTCAATCCCAAGGGTCAGGGGAGCCACATCCAAGAGAAGTATATCTGTGTTTGAGTACATCAAGTTGTGCATGTTAGTCATCGAATGTACTATTGGTGATCCGACTTCCAGAAAAGTAGTAAAGCTTTAGTTAGACATTCATTATTATAAGCAAAATTATAGATAAAGACAAGTAAATACCTTTAGTCTCATCACCACCCTCACCACTCAAGATGCCTCCTTGTACAGCAGCACCATAAGCAACTGCCTCATCAGGGTTCACACCCTTGTTGGGTTCCTTCCCATCAAAGTAATCCTTGAGGAGCTGTTGAACTTTGGGAATCCTGGTGCTTCCACCAACAAGAACAATCTCATCTATCTGGCGCTTCTCCATTCCAGCGTCTTCCATAGCCTTCTTCACAGGTCCCATGGTCTTTCTGAACAAATCATTGTTCAATTCTTCGAACCGAGCTCGGGTCAATGGTTCAGAGAAATCTATACCATCAAAAAGAGATTCAATCTCCACCCGGACCTGGTGCTGACTGCTCAAGGCTCTCTTTGCACGCTCACATTCTCTCCTCAGTTTACCAAGAGCTCTATTGTCTTTGCTGATGTCCTTTCCATGCTTTTTCTTGATCAATTTGATGAAATACTCCATAACCCTCTGATCAAAGTCCTCACCTGCAGGAAAATAAAATTTAGCATGCAAAAATGACAAGTACATTTCCATCTGTAGTTTTTTCTTGTAGAACAAACAAATTAACTTGTGCAGAATCTGTAATGTATAGCATTGCCCCCCTCCACCCCTCCCTCCAAAAATAAATAAATAAATAAATAGATAACCTCAAAAAGAAATCACTCGTATCACCAAACTACAACATATGACCACTTGTAGAACACAAACACAAGATATATAAGTATAGATCAACCTCAGATCCAATCGCTCACAAATTTCAAAACGTTCTATAATGTGTTATAACAAAAGTTACAATGTTGTCTAAGAATTGAATTCTTATTTGCAGCAATTAATTTGAACAGTGAAATATGTCAAGGTAAGATCATGTAACTATTTTCAAATTTATAAATAAAACAAAAAATTTTAATTATATCCGTTTCATTCCTTCACATAGAACTCTGATATAGATTGACCCCATCCATTTAAGAAAGGATGAAAAAATATTTAATAATAGAAAATTGTCTGTACCTCCAAGATGAGTGTCACCATTTGTGGCAAGGACCTCAAAAACACCATTGTCTATGGTCAAGATACTAACATCAAATGTCCCACCACCAAGGTCAAACACAAGGATGTTCTTCTCACCACCTTTCTTGTCCAATCCATAAGCAATGGCTGCAGCAGTTGGTTCATTTATAATTCTAGCAACATTCAGCCCAGCAATAATACCAGCATCCTTGGTGGCCTGCCTTTGGGCATCATTAAAGTAGGCTACAAGTTGAAATAAAGTATGGAATGAGTACCAGAGATACAATCTTGATACAGCTTATCCTAACAATAAGTGCAGGAAATAATTGTCGTATTTAGAAGAGTTCTGCTCACCAGGAACAGTGACAACAGCATCCTTAATTTTCTTCCCAAGGAAAGCTTCAGCAGTCTCCTTCATTTTAATTAGAACCATAGCACTAATCTCCTCAGGGCTGAATACTTTAGTCTCTCCATCCCTAATCTTAACTTGGATATAAGGCTTTCCATCCTTATTTACAATCTTGTAAGGTACAAGCTTCATATCCCTTTGCACCTCCTTGTCCTCAAACCTGACAATCAATGGGATAAAAGCTGTTTAAATATTATTCTAAAACTCCTGTTCAGCTGCGAATAAATTAAGGAAGATGCATTACTTTCTTCCTATAAGTCTTTTGACATCGAAGATGGTCCTTTCGGCATTGACTGCCGCTTGATTCTTTGCAGCCTCACCAATCAATCTCTCAGAATCGGTGAAAGCAACCCATGATGGTGTAATGCGGTTTCCTTGGTCATTTGCTATGATCTCTACATGACCATTTTTGTAAACACCAACACAAGAATAGGTTGTTCCGAGGTCTATCCCAATGACTGTGCCCAACTTTGTGGCTTCCTCTTTGGCTATGGAAATTGCAAATAGACAACCTGTAACAAAAATATGGTTCAGATAGCAGATTTTATAACATAATCTTATCATCATTAAGAAATAAGTTCAATCATTAGCAAACAAGAAGATAAAACATAAAAATAGAAAATATAACAATTTTCCTGCATTCACAACCAAAATGAAGGAAAGCAACTAAATATACAATTCTAGTTCATAATAACATGAGCGGGCATGACTAAGAAACATGGTATAACTCAATTACAAGCCAGAAATAATAATAACCTTTCTATGTGCATCTTTGGTAAGCACCAAAAGCTTCCCTCAGCACTAGCACTAAACAATAAAGAAACATTCTACGCATATCAGATGCAGGCCCATTAGAATGACAATTAGAGGATCAACAACTTTCCATGCATTGTCAACACTTCGAAGCAATTTATATAACATAGGCTTGATTAGGGAATAGAATTTCAAGGACAAGTAATACTATGAATAATATATGGGATTAGACATAACATAGGATTATTATTTTGGTGCTTGGTTGGTGAAACTATGGAGTGGGATAAGGGATGCGACTTGACAGGAGATAATTTTAGTCCTTTTAATTTTAGCGGGAAGTAATCTGGAGGAGGGGCATACAACAACACAACCCCTAGCCAAGGTACGTATTGTATATCCCCAAATTTTGAAAATAAGCAACCAGTCTGGACTTTGTATCCGAAGAAAGTTTTGGCAGCCAATCGTGAGATACACTGGTCACTCCTCACTCCCCCCAACCCCCCCCCCCGGGGGGGCGGGTGATTGAAGCATCCCAATCTCATGCTTTAATACTCCATCAAACATAGCCTCAGATTCCTTTCAGGTAGTTGCAATGCAAATACATATAGCCAGTGTATGGATGCTTGCGTATAGTGGGGTAACTAAGATGGAATTTATCATATTATTTACAGACTTTACAAAGATCTAATTCGCAACCAGAATGGAAAAAATAAAAAATAAAAATCTCCTTCAATGCCCAATCTTTCTAGGTTTTCACATACTGTTAAATTTATGTGAGCTCAGTTCTTTCGACAGAAAACATCTTTGATTTGAGGCGATAACTTCAACGCAGTGTGTCAGTATGTTCACAATACATCAAAAATTTGATCGAGAAGCCCGTCGATCCTTATCAGATCTACCATTTAAAAAAGAACAATTTGAAGATGCAAACTCATATACTAAGAGATGCAAAGGCTGCGAAAGAGATTGAAATAAATATGTCCATCTACAGTGCTAGATCCACTACATTTCGCATCAAACACATAAATGAGGATCGCAATCTATCAAAATTGAGTTGACAAATTACACATGAATAAGATCTTAAGCAGAGAAAACTGAGCACTTACCTACGAAGACGATTGCTAATACTATCAGAGAGCCGCTCCTCCTCCACCAGCCGCCCATGGCTGCCGTTGTCTGCTTTCTTTCTCTCTCTACCTTCTCTCTTCGAACGATGTAGGTATATGTAAATATTGCAGAAGCGGATAGATGTATAAGAGTTCGATTGGGTCTCACTCTGAAGCCGCGCGTGATGAATTTTTTTAAGTTCTGAGCAAATGAGAAAGAACGGCCATGTCATGGAATATGACGTGTACCAATCAGATTCGAAGGTCGATTGGTTCAGCCAATGATAATAGGTCTTGTGTTGGGATGATCTCGACCGTTTATTTTAAAGTGTCAGATCGACTACTCCGTTCCTTGCTTTTCAATCGTTAGATTGAGATATTAGGGGAAAAAATCGTTATAATAATAAAAAGTCACCCAAAATTTCCCCCCTTCACTCTTAGGCTATGAGCGAGTGTTTGGTCCATTAAATTTTACTAGAAGTTAAAAAAATTATTAATTTATTTTAATTTTCTTAAATTAAATTTCATCACATTTTAATTTTATACTAATTTTTTTATTTTTTATACTTTTTTACTATCTAAATACTTCTAAATTCAAATTTTTTTTGGACTAGTAAGATTTAGATCGCATATGAAGGCATAATTTTTTAGTAATTTTTAATATTTTTTTATTAATTGTAATTTTTAGTGTGTTTAGTAAAATAAGTAGTAATTTTTAAAAATTTTTAGTAATTTTTTGTAACTTTTGAATGTTTGATAAAATTTTAATAACTTTTAGTAACTTTTAAATTGAGAAATTATTGTAACAGAGTAGAAAAGTACTAAAAATTAGTGATTTATTAAATGTTCAAAAATTAAAAGTTAATAATTTTTTACTAAAAATTTTATTGCTAAACGTCCCCATGGTATACATATTGTGTGTTAGGGGGGTGTATGAGATGCTTGGAATTATAAAATTAGTATAAATTTATAAAAATTATAATTGAGTAATTGAGTAAACAATTTATTTAAAGTTTATAAATATTTATAAGAATTTTTAAATTTTTGTAGAACTCTAAACACATTTATAATTATACCTAGTGTATTTTTCAGTTTTTGATTGAGAAATTTTTTTTGTTTTTTTTTTGGTCCTTCTTCCCGGGCAATTGGGCATTAAATAGTGTAAAAACACCTACAGTCACTCAATGAAATTAATACTTTTTAAAAAATTTAAGTTCAAAATGTCAATAGAAAAAAATACTTACCATAACTTGGCGCGTTTAACTCCTGTTTGATAATATTTATATTCATATTTATAAATTTTAAAAAATTGACAATAAAAATTTGGTTACTAAAGAAAAGAAAAAACAAAAACACTTGCAATAACTTGACGCATTTAACTTCTATTTGATTTGTTTACTATTTTTGGTTTAAACTTGACACATATAACTTTTGTTTGATTTGTTTACTATTTTTTGTTTATATTTACAAATTTTTTAAAATTATTAAAAAAAATATGACACTACTAGGAACATTAGTTTTCTCGGCCGCCTCAAGCGGTCAAGAAAAGTACACTAAGCGGCTAACAAATGTTTTCTCGATCGCCAAACGATCGCTTAATAGCGGCCATATCTGCTGGGGTCAAGAAAACGAATATTCGACCACCTCGAAGCGGTGGACAAAGGTTTCGTCCGATCAAACCAGTTGACAAAAGATCGCGACCAATGGTTTTCTCGTTCGCTACCAGGTGGTCGACTAATGTTTTTCTCAGCTGCTATCAGGCAGTCGACCAAAGGCATATTCCTTAAAAAAAAAGCTAATTTTATTGCAAACCAAAAGAATAACATGTACATTTATATAGGAAAACCTATACATTGTATATACTAAGATGAAATCAAAATTATCTAAGCAAAATTATAAATTTTCATAAAATATGTAGCAAAAAATACACATAACATTTAAGAGTTTTACTACAAATACTTTAAAAACAAAACAACATTCCCTTGCATTTGTTGCAGTCGACCTCAAAACAATTTGAGCGTCCATCGAAACTGAAAAACACAAAACAATTAAATTAAAAATGTCATATGTTTTATGAATATAAAATCAAACTCATAAAATAAATTAAAGTGTGAATATTTAAATATATTCAAACTTAAGTGTCAAGTCGATCCTACACGTGAAGTTCGATTTGCAATGGACCCCGTTTTCTTGGTTTGAGAAGTCGAAACCTAAGTACGGGATGCTATAAACCTTAAGTGTCAACTTGATTATACCAAAGGCCCTCCTGGCTTATCGTCACTCGGATTCAAGGCCGGTTAGTTTTCACAGTTTCTAAATAACCTAGACTCGCAACACACAAAATTTGGTTTGCAACGGACCACATTTCCTCGGTTTAAGGAGTCGAAACCTACGTAGTTGACACTTGGGGCCATCCTACTTGGGGCCATCCTGTGCCCGCCATGACTCGGATTCAAGCCCAGTTAGTTTCCACAGTTTCTAAATGATCAACACTCGCTACATGTGAATTTTGGTTTGCAACAAACCCCGTTTCCTCGGTTTGAGGACTCGAAACCTAAATAATTGACACTTAACGCTTAAGTGCCAACTCGATCCTACCCGGGGTCATCCTGGGCCCACCATGACTCAGATTCAAGCTTGGTTAATTCCTACAATCTCTAAATGACTTAGACTCACTACACGTGAAATTTGGTTTGCAACGGATCTCGTTTCCTTAGTTTGAGGAGTCAAAACCTAAGTACAAGACATTATAAACCTTAACTGTTAACTCAATCTTACCTGGAGCCATCCTGGGCCCACTGTGACTCCGATTTAAGCCCGGTTAGTTCCTATGGTTTCTAAATGACCTAGACTTGCTACACATGAAGTTTGGTTTTCAACGAATCCCATTTACTCGGTTTGAGGAGTCGAAACCTAAATAGTTGACACTTAATGCTTAAGTGCCAACTAAAATCCTACATGGGGCCATCCCGGGACTATCGTGCTTCAAATTCAAGTGCGGTCAATTTCTATAGTTTTTAAATGACTTAGACTCACTACACATGAAATTTGGTTTGCAACAAACCCTGTTTCCTCGGTTTGAGGAGTCGAAACCTAAATAATTGACACTTAGTTTTTAAGTACCAACTCGATCCTACCCGGGGCCATCTCAGGCCCGCCGTGATTCGGATTCAAGCTTGGTCAATTCCTACAATTTCTAAATGACTTAGACTCACTACACGTGAAATTTGGTTTCCAACGATCCTCGTTTCCTCGGTTTGAGGAGTCGAAACCTAAGGGCTCATTTGGTTTATTTTTTTATTTTCTATTTTCTGTTTTTGTTTTCTATTTTTTATTTTGAACTCATTTTTCATTTTATGATTTTGAAAATAAGAAAAAGCTCAAAACGTATTTGGTTACTTGTGTTTTCAAAATTTATTTTTGAAAATAGAAAATGGGCTTACACATAAAATGAAAAATGACAAAAAATCGTTGAGTGTTTTTAATCCAAAATAAGGAAAATTTCAAAATAACGAAAACAAAGCATTTTGTGTTTCTTTATTTTTGCCCCGTTTGGTTTGCAAACAAACTCCAAAAAAATTTATAAATCTCTGTTAACTTTATATCACATCAACATTTTTCTTTCACTGCACGCATTACGAACTCTTAATTTATCTTAATTTATCTCACTCTAAACTCACCCTTTGAGATTTTTAAAACATAAAATGAAAACAGAAAACAGAAAATAGAAAAACAAACCAAATGCCACCTAAATAATTGACACTTAGAGCTTAAGTGCCAACTCAATTCTACCCGGGGCCATCTCGGGCTTTCTGTGACTTGGATTCAAACTCGGTTAATTTCTACAATTTCTAAATGACTTAGACTCACTACACGTGAAATTTGGTTTGCAACGGACGCCATTTCCTCGATTTGAGGAGTCGAAACCTAAGTACAGGACGTTATCAAACTTAACTGTTAACTTGATCCTATCCGGGGCCATCCCGGGCCCGCTGTGACTCTGATTGAAGCCCGATTAGTTCCTACGGTTTCTAAATGACCTAGACTCACGACAAATGAATTTTGGTTTGCAACGGATCCCATTTCCTCAGTTTGAGGAGTCGAAACCTAAGCAGTTTACACTTAACGCTTAAGTGCCAACTTGATTCTACCTAGGGCTATCCCAGGACTGTCGTACCTCAGATTCAAGCTCGGTCCATTTCTATAGTTTTTAAATGACTTCAACTCACTATACGTGAAATTTGGTTGGCAACGAACCTCGTTTCCTTGATTTGAGGAGTCGAAACCTAAATAATTGACACTTAGTGTTTAAGTACCAACTCGATCCTACCCAGGGCCATCCCGGGCCCGCCATGATTCAGATTCAAGCTCGGTCAATTCCTAAAATTTCTAAATGACTTAGACTCACTACACGTGAAATTTGGTTTCCAACGGTCCCTGTTTTCTCGGTTTGAGGAGTCGAAACCTAAATAACTGACACTTAGTGCTTAAGTGCCAACCCGATCCTACCCAGGGCTATCCCGGGCCTGTTATGACTCTGATTCAAGCCTGGTCAATTCCTACAATTTTTAAATGACTTGGACTTACTACACATGAAATTTGGTTTGCAACGGACCCCGTTTCCTAGGTTTAAGGAGTTGAAACCTAAGTACAGGACGCTATAGACCTTAACTGTTAACTTAATCCTACCCGGGGCCTTCTCGGCCCTGCTGTGACTCTGATTCAAGGTTGGTTAGTTGTTGTGGTTTCTAAATGACTTAGACTCACTACACATGAAGTTTGGTTTGCAACGAATCCTGTTTCCTCGATTTGAGAAGTCGAAACCTAAGTAGTTGACATTTAACACTTAAGTGCCAACTCGATTCTACCCGGGGCCATCCCGGGACTATCGTGCCCCGGATTCAAGCATGGTCAATTTCTATAGTTTTTAAATGACTTCAACTCACTATATGTGAAATTTGGTTGGCAACAAACCCCGTTTCCTCGGTTTGAGGGGTTGAAACCTAAATAATTGACACTTAGTGTTTAAGTACCAACTCGATCCTACCCGGGGCCATCCTGGGCCCACCATGATTCAGATTCAAGTTCAGACAACTCTTATGATTTCTAAATGACTTAGAATCACTACACATGAAATTTGGTTTCCAACGGTCCCCGTTTTCTCAGTTTGAGGAGTCGAAACCTAAATAATTGACACTTATTGCTTAAGTGCCAACTCGATCCTACCTAGGGCCATCTCGAGCCCGCCGTGATTCAAATTGAAACTCGGTCAATTCATACAATTTCTAAATGACTTAGACTTGTTACACATGAAATTTGGTTTGCAACGAACCCAGTTTCCTTGGTTTGAGGAGTTGAAACCTAAGTATGGGACGTTATAAACCTTAACTGTTAACTCGATCCTACCCAGGACCATCCCGGGCCCGCTGTGACTCCGATTCCAGCCTGGTTAGTTCCTACGATTTCTAAATGACTTAGACTCACTACACATAAAGTTTGGTTTGCAATGAATCCCATTTACTCAGTTTGAGAAGTCGAAACCTAAGTAGTTGACATTTAACGTTTAAGTGCCAACTCGATCTTACTCGGGCCCATCCTGGGACTGTCATGCCTCGGATTCAAACCCGGTTAATTCCTACAGTTTCTAAATGACTTAGACTCACTACACGTGAAATTTGGTTTGCAACAAACCCTGTTTCTTCGGTTTGAGGAGTCAAAACCTAAGTAGTTGACACTTAACACTTAAGTGCCAACTCAATCCTACTCGGGGCCATCCTGGGACTGTCATACCTTGGATTCAAGCTCAGTCAGTTCCTACAATTTCTAAATGATTTAAACTCACTACACATGAAAATTAATTTACAGCGAACCCCATTTCATCAGTTTGAGGAGTCAAAACCTAAATAATTGACACTTAGTGCTTAAGTGCCAACTTGATCCTACCCGAGGCCATCCCGGGCCCACTGTGATTTGGATTGAAACTCGGTCAATTCTTACAATTTCTAAATGACTTAGACTCACTACACATGAAATTTGGTTTCCAACGGACCCCATTTCCTTGGTTTGAGGAGTCAAAACCTAAGTACGTGACGCTACAAACCTTAACTGTTAACTCGATCTTACTTGAGGTCATCCCAGGCCCGCCGTGACTTGGATTCAAGCTTGATCAATTTCTATAATTTCTAAATGACTTAGACTCACTACACATAAAATTTAGTTTCCAACGGACCCCGTTTCCTTGGTTTGAGGAGTCAAAACCTAAGTACGAGATGCTATAAACCTTAACTGTTAACTCGATCCTACCCCGGGTCATCCCAGGCCCGTCGTGACTCGAATTCAAGCCCGATCAATTTCTATAATTTTTAAATGACTTAAACTCACTACGCGTGAAATTTGTTTTGCAACGGACCTCGTTTTCTTGATTTTAGGAGTCGAAACCTAAGTATGGGACACTATAAACCTTAACTGTTAACTCGATCCTACCTGGGGCCATCTCGAGCCCGCTGTGACTCCAATTCAAGCCTAATCAGCTCCTACAATTTCTAAATGACCTAGACTTGCTACACGTGAAGTTTGGTTTGCAACGAATCCCGTTTCCAAAAGAATTAAGGAGTCTACAGTTTCTAAAGTACCTGAGTTCAGCGTAAACCTTAAGTGTCAGCTCTATATCCTACAAGTATTTACATCCTAGAGGCCGGCCCAGTGTCATCATCTCTATCCTACAAGTAGTAGCTAACAATTTTAGTTATCGTTTATTGTAAAGAGGATACAGTCATAACAAAATTGAACCATTAAAACTCATATTATGTTATCTAAGCTCGGTGTTGACTATCACGAAACTCTGCACGCAGTTGCTCCTGCAGATGATCAATGCATTCCTCCATCTCTGCACGTACCTCCTAGAGCACCTCAGCTCGAACCTCAGCCCGAACCTCGATTTGGACCTCAGCACGAACACTAGTAAGAATCTCCGCCTGGATCTCCTTCTGAAGCTCAGCTCGGATCTCCTCTCGAATCTCTGCACGCAATTATTCGCGTATGTCCGATCGAAATGTGTTCAAGCGCTCAGCTAGAAGTCGCTCGATCTCTGCTTCTGTGTGTCTCTGCAATGCTGCACCAGACGCTGCCACAACCACCTGCCGAACCACAGATCAGGGTATACTAGAGCCCACGCCGTGTGTGTAACCATGGCCATCTTGGCCGACAACCTCTCCATAAATCCTATCCTGGACCTCCGGCAAGTCATGCTCTGACTCCGGAAGCTTTGTTAGGCGTGCCTGGATCCGCTCGATGATGGCCCGAACGTCAGGGTGTGTGGGGTTGTGTATTCTCTCGAATACGTGAACTCAGTCGGTGAGAATCCCTTCTACCCGCATCTGCACAAAATGTGAATTACATTATCTAGCAAAATAAATAATTAAACTTAAAAATGTAGGATATAAAAAGATAAACTACAGTGAACTATGACATAACTATATACCTCATGAATTATATCCTGAATGTGCCTTCAACCTGTCATGTGCGGTGCGCTAAGGTTGGCCCGATTGGCTAAGTTTGTAGCTGCCTCAGCCTGCGTTCGAATTAGTAGCAATAATCAAAAAGATTTATCACCCTAACAAACACAAAGGAAATAAATTCTATAATTTTATTAAATTATACCTGGGCTGAGCCACTCGACCAGTATGCTACGAGGTCCGGCCACTGCTCTGTAACCACACAAGGAGGACAGCGTTGTAAAATGTTTGGGGATTCCGCAAAAGGCGTGAAGTATTTCCTCTTCACAATGCACTTGTGGTCCTTCCAAATCTTTCGACACTTTACCATACAAACAGGCTGAAACTCTGGAGGACAGTCAACCACATTATCCTAATCACACAGTTTATATTATATATTAGCAATGATAATACGCAAAAATAATTTCAAATGGAAACATGTTAATGTAGCTCACCATGACCTCCTGCCATATGTGGTCTAATGTCTTGACGGGCATAGTTGCCCAATCCATGATAGACAGCGGCACAAGACGTCTATCACGGACCATCACACCCAACTTCCTAAAGAGGCAGCTACCCGACTTCCCTACAGGGTGATGGTAGCTACTAAACTCAACCTGATGAGACTGGCCGCTACCCCAACCCTGTAGGGGAGTGGTGGGACCTCTCGTAGCACGAGATGCTGCTATGGTACTCCTAGACCCTGCTAAGTGTCAACACTATATGTCAGCGCACCACGAAATGTAAAACTAACCAACATCATTCGTCATTTCTATAAAAGAAACATATACCTAATGGATCCAACAAACCAATGCATGACGTGGGTAGACATCGAGGCTGTCGAAGAGAGTCGTGCTTGTCGAGATGACGATGTATCCCGACGCCCGTGGCTAGGGATGGGTATCAAAGCCTGAGAGGAACTAGATGGCTCTGTAGGGGACATGGGATAAGTAGTATCGATAGTGGGCTACCTGAGAAGTAAACAAGATGAATGCAATAGGGATATGATGGGTGGCGCCATAGGTACTAGGGGGCTGTGTCGCTGATGAGTGGGGACTGTAGGATCTGATCAGGTAGGTGCGAGTACAAGAGTAGGTGGCTGTAGAGTTTGCGGATGAGGTGTGGAGGTATATACGATGGTGGGCTGAGTGGTATCAGGTGCCTGAGTAGGATCGGAGTCAAACTGCATGTGTGTGTCGTCGAGAGGCTGAGTGGCATCAGTATCTCCTACATGATCTAAACCAACTACATTATCAGCTGCGGCATGTGCATGGGCAACACAAAGTGCCTCACCCATGGTACGTGGATGACTTATCTTCCTGCCTCGAGCCATCTACCAAATCCCTAAAGTGATGACATCTCAAAATTAGCAAAAAAAATATTAAGTAACGATGTTCAGCCTACATATTAATGACATTCATTTTTTAGATGACCTATGACTATAAAAAATGAATAATCAATACCCGATAATGTCATGGACCTAAAATTTCGACTGTATCTCATTCAACCATCTTTCTAACCCAATTTGCATCCTGTTCATGAGTTGGGATAATTCTGTCGCTTAGATCTTGTCGTGCATACCCCTCCACCTCCGGAACGTCGCAATCAACTTCGAATACCCCCTTCTTGATATTTTGACTGCAACATGCCAGTTTGGATTAGTGGGATCCCCCATGAAGTACACTTGTTCAGCTTAAGATGCTAGAATATATGGTTCATTGCTGATCCGATCATCCGTGTACACTAGGCTGTTAAAGTTGACTAATGTGAATTTATAATCATCGGTTTTCACACCATGCCTGGGATCTATCCAATCACACTTAAATAGTATAGTTTTGAATTCGGTGGTGTATCTAACTTCAATTACATCTGTAAGCAACCCATAGTAGAACACAGCTCCTACACGGGGATTATTGTCCTTCCGACTAGAAAAACTTAGGGTATCAGCGTTGAGTGCTACCCCACAGTTCTGAGTTGACCGTTTATCATCCAACTTTTTCGTACAAAACCAAAACCCATTGACATCATATGCTTTATAGCAACGTGCCGCTGTAAAGGGGCTGTTTGACAAAGCATTAATTTCCGAAGAGAAAGTTTCACCAACCCTTCACATGTTGTGCACCTGAGTAGAAGTTTAGTTATAGTTAAGAATACAAATAACAAACACAAACGTATGAACCTGAACTATTCGGAAGATGGCGTGGCCCTTACATGCTCTTTGAACCATACATGAAATGAGTTGAAATGTTCAGTACAAACTACATGATCGGAAGCGCGGGGCAACCTCTGTCTTAATTTAATCAAGTGTTTCCTATAAAAACAATAGTATGAGCAACTTTTCAACTCTAAATGATATAGACTGATAAATGTGTAGAAGTACAGTTGACATATGTTTAGTTTGTGAAATCTTACTAGATGAATGGTCAAAGCGATGTCGTGTTAAACAATACATATCGGTGAGCTTGTACCCACGAGTTGTTAGTGAGATTGACGAATGTTCCATCCCCTACTGGGCCATCGTGAACTCGTTGTGGACGAGTCAGTTTCGTTTCAACGTGGCCTATATACATGCCGCAGAAATTGGTACACTCTTCCATCAAATACCCCTTAGCCATTGAAGCCTCTGGACGAGCCTTATTGCGAACATACTGTTTCAAGGTCTTGAGATATCTTTCAATCGAGTACATCCATCGAAATTGAACTGGCTTGCACAATAGAGCTTCGTCGGCCAAATATACTATGAGGTGTACCATTACATAAAAAAAAAATGTGAAAATATTGTCTCAAGATGACAGTGTCAGCGCCATATGATCCTTGAGATTTTGTAACTCGGCCAGGTGGTAAACTTTTGAACACAATAGTCGGAAGAAGTTACTAAGCTCTATCAAAGGTTCAACAACCTTTTTTAACAAGCATCGACGAATAGCAATAGGAATCAGTTGTTGTATAAGGATATGACCATCATGACTTTTTAAACCGGATAAAGTCCTCTCCTACATGTTCACCCATCTCGAGATATTAGAACATTACCCATCGGGCACCCCGACACTTTGGGGGACGCTGAGGAATAACTCCTTCTCATCACGGCTCATTGTGAATTGTGCTAGTGGTATATATGCCCTATTTGCTCTTCTTAACTGCAAATACAATGGTTGTCGCAATCTCATATCTTCCAAATCACGCCTAGCATTGGCAATGTCTTTCGATTTTATTTTGTCACCCAATATCATCCACAATATATTGTCACACACATTCTTCTCAATATACATAACGTCCAAGTTATGCATTACCAAGTTGTCCTTCCAATAGGTTGACTCAAAAAGTATACTTTTTTTCTTCCAATTATGGCAGCGAGGCTCAGTTGATCTGAGTAATCCAAGCCTTAAGTCAGTGGGGTTGTAGATAGTCCATATACCATCCGCCTCAAGCTGGGTTAATAATTCATGCCCAGTTAATCTTTGTGGGGCCGGGCCAAACTCACGGTTCCCATCAAAAGCGGTTCTGTTCCTCTTGAACCTATGTATGCTGGGCAGGAATCGTCTGTGACCCATGTAACTAAACTTCTTACTATGATGCAACCACCGTGACTGTGTGCTTTTATTGCAAGGAGGACAAGCGAACTTCCCTTTCGTACTCTAGCCAGATCAATTGCCATATGCTGGGAAGTCGTTAAGCATCCACAACAAGCTTGCACAAAGGTTGAACATTTCATTGGACGTAGCATCAAAAGCCATCACACCTTCAGTCCATAATTCCTGTAACTCTTCGATCAACAGTTGCAAGTAGACATTGATTTTATTTTCTGGCCCTTTCGACCCATCAATTAGAGTTGATAGAATTAAAAACGGTTATTTCATGCACAGCCATGGCGAAAGGTTATAAGGAACCAGGACAACCGGCTATGTATTGTGTGAAATATTCATCGCTCCAAAAGGATTTACCCCATCCACAGCCAAACCAAGCTAGACATTCTGACAGTTGGAGGAGAAGTCCGGATGCTGCTGATCAAAATCTTTTCGGGCTAATGAGTCAGACGGATGAGTCATTTTTCCATTATCATGACCGTTCTCTGTATGCCATCTCATTAACTTAGCCGTCTTTGATGATATAAACAACTTTTTCAACCTCGACTTCAAAGGAAAGTATCGAACTTGCTTTGCAGCAACTAGTTTTGCACTCTTTCTCCGTTGAAAATTGGTACTCTGGGCTAGAATGCCTTGCTTCCATCTAGAACTATTGTATATAAGGCATTTTTTAAGGGTTGCATGCTCATTCCAAAACAACATACAACTATTCGGGCACACATCCTATGTCTTATATGTGAAACCTATATCTTTGGTCAACTTAGAAGTATGATAGTAGGACTCACAAACCCTTGCACCATTTGGCAGGACTTTTCTCAACAACTCTAATAACATGTTGAACGAGCTATTGATCCACTAGTTAAGAACTTTCAGGTGCAACAACTCAACTATGAAAGACAGTTGACTGTAATTCTGGCATCCAGGATATAACTTAGTGTTTGCATCATCTAAAATTTTAAAAAACCTTAATGCATCATCGTTAGCACTGGACCTTGGATTACACGCAGCTGCTTCATCTGCCGCAGTACTTGGTTCTGGGGCGAGCATCCCAGCCATAATATCCTAAATCATTTCCATCATCTGATCACCAGGCACCATATCATTATATAGATCTACTCTTTCCTCAGCGCACCGCAGAATGTAAGGCTCCCCATGTTTTGTCCAATTCTTATAAGTCTTTAAGAACCCGTGCCTCAACAGATGGTCCCTCACCACATCCCGGGTGAAATGATATCGATTGATACACTTTCTGCACGGGCAATTGATTGATTGCTGAGCAGTCAACTGGTGGGTGTACACAATGAAGTCGTTAATCCCTTGGACATATCGAGAGGACCACCTATCCGGCAAGCCAATCTAGCTCTTGTCCATCGCTTCAAGCACAACGTCATCAAACGTACTGAACAGGTGGACGATATATGTTTCAATAACTTAGCAGATGACACCTACATGTATGCTTATTTGTAAAAGAACCTAAATGCTTCTCACTACAAGGTAGTTGGTCCTATCCCATTTGAGAATGCATGATCCACCTCTTACTCAACACGATGATTCCTCGTTCTACTGTTAGACGAAATTTCAGCAGTATCTTCGCATAGTTCTCCAAGCACACAACATAAAAACGATGTTTCACGCATTTATGTATGTACCCAGAGAACAACGGGAGTAGCTACACGAAATCTCACCTAACATAGAACTCGCATAGTCAATGTTGAGTACAAGATGGATAAATTGCATTCCTAAACTGTCCAAATTGGATTATTCAAGAATCATATACGTCGATTTGTGCATCCATGCGATGAAAATGAAGCAGGTATTAAAAAAACCCACATCGTCGCATCGAGGGTGACCAATCGATAGTCATGATACGATCCTCGAACGGGTCTAAGTTTATTTAGAAAAATGAATGTATGCATATGCATGGACATAAATATATTATTTAGATTGTAATAGGGGATGTTTGGCATGTTAAGTTAGAAATTGTTTTGATAATTAAACCATGAAAGACAGATTTAAGAGATTTAATATCGAATCTGGATATTCAATATTTGTAAAGAGATATATATTCACATACTTAAAGATAGTACTAGCAATTTTTAAAAATGGACGCAACCACATTGCATGAAGATAGTACCTCGAAGTTTCAAATTACTAATCGCTTGTATTCACACTCATTGCTGTAGAATGTCATTAATTTTATATGAACCCACGTTTACTATCGTGAATTTCATAAGATAACTTAGTTCAAGAGAATTTTAATAAAAACTTAAGGGGCCGTTTGGTAACACGTGAAGTTTGGTTTACATTTATATGTTTTTTTTTTTAAATAAGTTTTCATATAAAAGATGTTAAATTCGTATTTTAAAAATTGTGATAATATTTGTAATAAATAATAAAATCCCATACATTAATCTGTTTTGATTAATGATTTTAATTTGTATACATTATTTTTACAATTTTTTATGTAAGTTTGCTTTATAAAGTTAAATTTACATTGTTTACACGCCAAATTATATTTACGTGAAATTTGGAGCGGCTATTGCTAGTTAATTTGTAAGATTTATTATAACTAACTACCATAACTACCCAAAAAAATAACTAACTACCATAACTAACTACTATAACTAATTTTCTCTAATTAATTCAATTTGTAAGATTATTGTTATATTTTTTTAATGTTGTCTAATCGATAGAATTAGTTTGTGTTTAATTAAATTATTAAATTATTTGTCTTAATCAGTTAAAAGTTATTTTTTATTTATTTAGTAAAGTTGTTGTCTTACTTGCCTAAATATTTGTTTAAATACATTTTGTCCTAATTAATGGGCATTCTCTTATTTGTTTAACTTAAATAATTGTCCTACTATTTATTATCTTCGATATAAATTACATTTTGTTTATGGGAATAAGCTTTTTCAGTTTGGACTTTTCCTACACTCATTTTATTTACTAACCAATTTATTTAAAACTTGTTTTTAATTATTTATAAGATTTTGAGTATTTTTTAGATTTCTTAGTATATTAAAAATAGTGAAAAATACTAATAAATGACCTTGTTAAAAATATTTAAACCAAACTACAGAAATCATGAAAAAGCAAGCAAATAAATAATGGAGTAAGCATATTTACTTCAAACAACTAACAATTTTGTTTGAAATACATTAACAATTAACAATTAATTCAGGATTAATTAACAATTCACAAGTAAATAGTTAACAATCTTTAGTTATGTGAATTATCTAACAAAATAATATAAGCAATATGCAAATTACAAAATATATTCTATGGACTGATAATTATAAATTAAATTAAACATTCAATTAAAAACGAAGATTTACAAATTTAAACAACTTTCAAAATTGATTAATTTTTCATAAAATTTTTAAAATACCTATAAAGTGCCAGCACATTCAACCTTCCAAAAGAGTTTTACAAATAACCAATTAAATTCACAAAATTTTTCTCAATATTTTTCCTTTTCCTCATTTCTTCATCCTCTTTTACCACCTTAATTAATCAGGGATAAATTTTACACAGGAGTTATTTATTACCTTTTAAACTAAAAATAAGTCGTATTCTTAGTCAAATCCTAAGAGAGTAAAATGCGATTACTCCTAAAAAAAAACTCCTAATAATATTTTCAATGTTCATATAGAATTAGCTTTATCATACCATCTCACTCTCCCAATATTAACAATAATCACAACAAAACCATTCTACGACCAAAGGTTTATCCAAAATTATTCTACATCTTGGCATATAAAAGCATAAACAAGCACAACAAAACTCCAAAACTGGGAGAAGGTGTGAGTTTTCCTAATGGAAGAGGGCCTTTTTCCTCTCACACTACAGGGGAGAAGTTGTTTCACGAAGCCGTCAATCCCTAAAAAAAAAAAAAGAGGCGTGGGAGTTTTTTTTTTTATCATTTTGCTATAAACCTATTTTTTTCTTTTTATCTTTTAAATTGGAATAGAGCCATGGCCGTTTTTTTTTCCTCTGTTTTTGTTTTTCTATTGTTTTTTATTTTGCTTTTTTGCTTTGATACAGTTTTTCTACTGTGTTTGTGTTTACTTATCATATTAATTCAATTTAATTAATTGAAGTTAAATTAATCAGTTATATTAATTAAATAAATTAAAATAATCCATTATATTAATTAATTAACATCGTTTAATTTAATTATTTATGAAAAATAATTGAATTCAATAAATATAAATATATTAAATTATATTTTAATTATATTATTTATTGAAAACAATTAAGTAAAACATATTTTATAATAATTTAAATAATTTAATTTTATTAAAAATAATTTATAAATTACACTAATATAAATTAAATTTCAACATTTATATTAAAATATTTTAATATTACTTATTTACGTAAGGAAATCCTACGCCAAATATGAGAGCTTGACCCAATCACAAGTATAATAATATTATTTTATGTAGATAAAGGATTGTTACATAATTAATGCAATAAATATTTTGATATTAATATTAACAGTTTTAACATTATCATTTTCAAATATAAATTGAATTGTGTAGGCACACACATCTATATACATACGCGACAATTAAAGACTTGTTTGAAACTCAAAAAAAGAAGAATTTTTAACAACTTTTGCTTTTTTAGCATTTGGCAACACCTTAAAAGGTGCTAAAAATTCTTGAGAATTTCTTCAACTTTTTTGCCTACCAACCAAAAGTTTTGAAAAGATTCTAAAAATTCTTCAAAATTTTTTAAACTTTTTACCAAACAAACAAAAGTTACTAAATGCTCTTAAAAATTGTTGAAATTTTCAAATTTTACAAATTGCATCAAAAGTTGCTAGGTAAAAAATTACCAAAAGTTCCTAAAAATTTCACTTTCAAACGAGTCTAATGCATATAAATTAAAAGTGATGTCGCCACCCCCCTTTTCCTTCATTGATTATGGAATCAAATAGTTGAAATTTCTAGTTTCACTACGTGGTTTGAGTTCTGTTTTGTGTGTTTCTATGCAATTAATAGAAAAATAATATATCTATTAAAAAAATTATCAATGTATAAAATTAAAATATCACAGTATTATTATTTTTAAAAAATAATTCATTAAAAAATTATCTGATCACATAAGTATTATTGTCACATCATTTTAATCTTTATTTTTAATAAAAAAATCTAAAAGAATATATATAATTTTTTAACAGAAAGAAGGGATTAAAACCCTTTCAATATTTTTACATTATGGTAAATTACATCTACTTTCCTTCAACATGTTAACTAAATTACAATTAATTATTTTTAATAAATAAAATTCACTCTCACACTACTTATTTTGAAATATGTGTACGATTTAAATTTTTTTACCCAATGAGAAATCGCATGAGATATTTTTTTTAACTTCTTTAAATTATACAAAATATCCAAAACATCATTGAAATCTTTACATTAAAAAAAAGTACAATAGAACTAAATTGTGACCAGAAAAAGTAAATGTATTTTTTTAATATTTAACAATTTCAATGTCATTTTCGACATTTTATATAATCTAAAGAGATAAAAGAAATATGTTACATGCTTTTTTAACACTAATCATATTATTTTTATTTAACTTTGATAACCAAATAGATGAAATAATTACAAACATTTCAAAATCAGAAGTGTTAGTTTAAGTTTAAAAGTTAATGGTGATTACTTATCGTTAGTTGAGTACTTAGAGAATGGAACTGTAATTTACCTTTTATATTATTCATTCTCAAAGCTGAAAAAAGATGTTTGTCCAAGGGACAGTCTTTTGCTAATATTGTAAAAATGCCTCGTTATTTACAAGTTTTCAACTAAAATTTGTAACCATTCATAAGAGTTAAGGGCAGTTTCTAGTAGAGATTTTATTTAACTTTGCAATCTAGATTCCAAACTGCAATATCTATATATATATTATCAGAAGACATAGTTAAAAATGAAAAGCCTAGCTAGCTTGTCATCTCTACAGATATGTTTTCTCAATTCTTTTACAAGAACTTGATAATGACATTATTTATAAATTTGTAACCATTCAATTCTTTCAATTTCTGTTGATCGAGAAATTACGAACTCACAACTTATCTCACTTTATCTCATTTTTGTCACTCCAAATGCACCCAATATATATATAAATATACACAACACTGTCATTATTTCATTTTTCTATTTTCTTATGGTATTTTTAATGACTAAAAAGTCTTATTTGCGGTATTTCATAAATTTGTGAAACACCATCTCTACTTAATTAAGAGTGTTTGATTTATTAAAAAAAAATCAATTTTTACTAACTTTTTTCAGTTTACTCTAGTTTAATTTTGTTACACGTCAGTTTTACACTTTTGGGGGGCATCTAAACACTACTCAATACCTTGATTTTGTTCCCAATGATAGAGGAAAAGAATCAGATAGCTTAAATTGTCTAAAAACAAATGCTTTGACTTTAGGACTTGTTTGGCAAGTTGGTTTGCGAAATCACGGGGTCAGAATTGAGGAAAAGACTTCTGTTATTCTTATTGTTTGCTCAAAAATCTGCAAATTCACCTATCAACAAAACCTTAAAACGTGTAACATCATATAATATTCTTATTTATAACACACATAATTAACTAATAAATGCAACTGTGTGGGTTTGCTTTTTAATTTTCTGGCCTCATTAGAGATTAGATAAAACCCAACCGGTGGGTACCCCACCGTTCATTCACACGGCTAAGAAAACCCAAACAAATTGGTCTTGCCAAATTTATTGCGGGTAATGCACTAGTCGTCTACCTCCATTGCCAAGTGGGGGGGAAAAAGGAGCAAGTTTGATGATTCCAACATTCAACAATTCCCCGAACCACACATGTTTTTGTTTTCATACAGCCAATGATTCAAAATATGGGCGGACAACAACATCAACCCAACCCTTTAATTACCACCCCCTTAAAAAAAAAGAACCAACCCTTCAAACTTACGTGAAAATAGCAAGATAACATGTAAAATAAGTCAATCCAATCAATTCAAAATTGGGATAGGTCACCAACCTCAATCTGTAGACTCTATATGTTTTTTTAATATTTTTAAAATATTTTTAAATAAATTAAAAAATTAGATAATATAATTAAAGTATTTTTAAAGTAGTTTTAAACAATAACCCCAGTTGATTTTTCTAAATGGGCAGCGGCCAAGGATCCTCCATAAATGAACTGATTTGCAGTGTCGGAGGAAGAAGAAGATTTCAAACAAATGGAAAAAGTAAAGCTACTAGGAGCTTGGCTTAGCCATACGTTTACAGAATAATATGAGCTCTGAATCTCAAAGGCGTGAAGTATGAGTACGTAGAAGATGATCTTTCTAATAAGAGTGATATGCTCCTAAAATATAATCCAGTTCACAAGAAGGCACTTGTGCTCATCCAGGGAAACTTACCTGATTTTGGACAAAATCGAGGCCCTCTGCTTCGGTCGCTCCAGCCGTTTGCTCCATAATGGGGGCAGTTTGCGCCGGTCACTTGGGTCGCTGAGGGGTTTTGCTTCGGTTGCTCCGCCTGTTTACTCCGATCGCCTGGGTCGCCGTGCGGCTTGGCTTCAATGTCGCCTGCCATAAGAAGACAGATAGAGATGCTGGAGCGGAAGGAGAGAGGAAGAAAGATGGGCAGAGAGAGAGAGAGAGAGGGCTCGAAGACAGCTAATGACACAATTAACTGCATGAGAGGGACTTCTGATAGGAAAAATCGAGAGGGAAATGGAGTTGGCGTGAGGGGGAAGGGTGGTTTTTTGGGGGGAAATGGGTTCTTTTTCTCGACTGCCTGAAGACGGTCATTCGGCATGAGATAGCAATCGCCAAATGGTCTCTTTCTCGACCGCCAGTAAACGGTCGCCTAGTTCCTGCGTTGCCAATAACACTCTCCCTCGTAATGTGACTAGTAGACCTATTTTTATTTCTTTGTTATCAACCAAATTAAAAATTATTTAAAAATTTAATTCCAAATTTAAATAATTAGATTCTCACGCTAATTTTTTTCCTTTATAAATATTTTGTCAATTTTAGGTCATAAATATAAAGCTTGTTAATTCTTGTTGCATCTATGATTCATTTTATTAAATATTCATTGAATTAAAATTATATGATTCATTTATTAAATATTCATTAAATTAAAATTATTTTTTATAAATAATATATTATTATAATGATTCTTTATGAAATAAAAAGTAGTTACAATTAAAATAATAATTGAGTATTAAAACGATTCCTTTTATTTAATTGAAATTATTTTTTAATAAATAATAATTTACATGTTAAAAATGATTTACTTTATTGAAATAATTTACTAAATTAATTTAATTCTTAATAAATAATATGTTATTCTCTTTATTAATTTCTTTTACTAAATTCAATTATTAAATAGATATATTTTATAAATTAATTAATTAGATATATTTAAATTAAATTAATATATTTTACTAATTTAAATTAATTTTATAAAAAATAATATTTTATTAAGTTAAAGTTAATTCTAAAAATATGAAATTATATTATCAGATGTATTTTTTATTTTTATTTCAAAAAAATTAATAATTAAAAATAAAATATAAAAACATAAATTATTAAACATAAACAAAAACAACATGCATGATACCAAATGACTCTTCAATGACACATTGTGAGAGGTGGCTGTAAAAAATACCAACAATCACTAGACACTTATTAATGAATTGTTGTTCAAATGACAGATTGATGAACACTTTGACACATATAATGACACTTAATGACACACCATGCACTTTTTTTTCTTTTTGGGCCAAGAAATGTGCCAAGGTACCCAAAAAAAAAAAAGGAAAAGAAAAGCACCATCGTAAAATACTCAATGCACATTCACAGCCATACACTTATGAACACTTGTACACACTTAATAACAGTTAAATGGGTCAAGGTGCCAGGAAAAAAAATAGAAAAGAAAAGTACCATCATGAAGTACTCAACACATATTCACGGACATACATTTATGAACACTTATACACACTTAATAACAGTTAGTCTTTATTTGAGATGAGGTAAATGAGAATAAAGGGAATGAGATGATGTGAAAAAATTAATCTTATTTAGGAGATAAGAAAAAAGAAGGATGGTGAATCACCTCCAAAAGGTAAGTTTTCCTTTACTCCACTTTTAAGTGCAATAAGCTATTTGCGCTGAAATTTATCGTAAACAGCGCTCGTTCTTTCATGATTTAGATTTACGCCAGTATGTCAAAGTTACAAAGACTCAAATGATAAAGATAATCATGATGATCAGGTGGTATAGGTTGCCATTCCATTGTAATGACTTCATATTCACCGATTTCTACATTAGGCCAATTATAGAAAATCAGGTGATAAGACTATGGATATGAATATTAATCAGATTCTGATGGCAAATATGGATATGATTGTGATAGTTGAGTATCAAAATAATATGAATTATCATAATATTAATACAACTGATACTCAAAATAATATGGACTGTAGTATAAGTGATATTGAGATGTGGATGGATCACAATTAGAATTTGAACAATAAGTAGTGCAAGGAGGCATTACGCCGCTTCTATAAATATGAGTACGGAAACAATGAAGATTAAATTACTTCAATTCGAAAGGATTGAATTGAATTTCATTAACAGAAAAGAAGTACAGTTGAATTGAAAGACATGAAATAAAAATTACAATTGAAATTGAAAGGTTGAAAAAATAAAGACGATAAAGATAAAGGTTTGATGTAAGGTCAAGAGGCTCGTTCTTTAGTAGTCCTTATCTATATTTATGCTCATAGGAAATAACTACCAACTGTAACTTTCACTACTATAACTTCTAGCTGCTCTCACTTATTCATAAGTTCTTGGTGGTTGTCTTGGTGGTTATAACTTCCACTTCTATAACTTCCAGCTACTCTCCACTTATCTATAAATTTTGGGTGGTTATCTTGGTTGTCATGGCTTCCTAAGTGGTTCATGAAAAATATGCAGAGCGTAGAACTAATAGATCACTCAACCACAAAGCGAAAAAATGAAATAACGTAAGAATTTTAACATAGAAACCCAAAATCGAAAAATTTACAAACTTCTTTCACTATATAAAATGGGTTACAAGTTTATAACCACAAAGTTACACAATTGACACCCCTCAATCTCTTTAGTTTAAATTTTGCTCGTATCACAATAACAAACTCTCACTAACAAAAAACCAATCCTCAACTCTTGAATATCAAGAACCCAGATGTGCGATGCTTTAGAAAGTGAAGATTTGAGAATTTTTTGAGGCAACGTAAGCAATTGTATCCTCGTTCTCTATATAAGAAACCTTAAAAGAAGGCTTCTTTAAATAAAGCCTTCAGAAACCTTAGTAAACGACATGTTTCAAAAACTAAAAAGACTTCTCACTAGGGTGAGTATGCCAATGAGTTCCCAGCGAGTTTAGCACAACCTGTATATGTATATTGTTTTACTCAGCAAGGGATCCAGTGAGTACCAGCAAAATAACTAGCAAGCATCTAATTGTGTTGCATATCATACTGGAATAGCCAGCGAAGCCAGCGAGGTTGCCTTTGCCTCGATATGTGTACTGTTTTTCCCAATGACTTCCTAGCGGACCAAGCGAGGTTTCCAGTGATGTGTTGATCCTAAATTCTGTAATTTTCCATTTTTTTAGCTACTTTACAAAATCAAATCAAGCCTATGCACCAAGACAACTTAGCCAATGTATATAGACTTGATAAATAATCATTGGTTTGTCCACAGTTTGCCAACATCTAAAAATTAATAATTATAACTTACAATAATTTCTCATTATTCTTCCTTGAATTTAGATGCCAAATATCAAGGTAAATCTGTCACACCCCACTTAAGGATGTAACCGACTGAGTACCTCAACCTTTAGCCCAAGAAACACAAAAGCCTAATATTTATTTAAACAAAATCAACTAAAAAAATATCAACGATAAAATAACTTTTTCATTTAATAAAAAAGACTATAAAAATGTTCTACTAACAACCATAACTCAAAACAACTAAATATCAATAATTAAAATAATCTAAATTATTAAAACTCTAATCCAGCTACTAAGTTAAATTCATAAATAAGCATAAAACTTTTTTCTATGAGGCCACAACATAAGGTCCCATCTACCAAAGTTCAAGACTAACTCCCTCTATGCTCACCTGAAAATATAAAATGAGAGGCGAGTTAAAAGTCTAGTGGTTTTTCAAGCCAAACATAATAATAATAAAATTTTCAATGCATAATTTAACCAAGAAAATTCTAGGTAAAATAATTTCTATGCATAATTTTTAATAACTTAAAACCCTGCACGTCAGAGTGCAGTAGCATCCATAAATCAATCTGTTAATCACAATAGTAACAACAAATATTAATATGTGGATTATCACATAGTAATTAAATATCATATGTGCTAATATAAATTTTCATGGGCAATACTCGTTAGACTTAACATCGTACTTAGAGTTACCCAGCCTAACTCCTGAGCTCTTTCCTAAGCCAATCCAATTGAGGTCACCACAATTTTCATGAGTCTGTTCCTACCATCGTTGAGAACTAGGGTCGCTACGATTTTCAAGAGCCTATTTTTTAGTTGTCAAAGTCATACCACTTAAGGAGCTTGCCCCTTGGACTTTTATTTCAATTTCAATAACCACAATTAAATATTCATTACAATTCTCATAAAATCAAACTAAACACAAGTGTTCAAATAACTTTTTCTTATACTTAATAGCATAAAACATAATCTCTTATCAAAATAATAGAATTTTTCACAAAGAACAATTCAGAAAATTTAATCTTGAAAACCTTTATTTATGGAACAATTTACAAAACTATTACTAGCAAACCAAACCACTCATCTGAAGTTCAAAGATATAAATGTAAAATAAGTCAAGATAATTCATCACAATCTTGAGTACATGAATATAAGTACTTATTATTTAAAGTCTATCTTAAATTTATAATCAATAGATTATTAAATATAAACTTTAACTCCCTTTCGATAAATTAAATTTAATACTTACCCAATTCTAATTATCCACCAAACTTCTGACAGCAATCCCAATCTAATAAGCACTTTTTTTTTTTATCAAGTCAACACTGTGACTTATATATATACAAATCTTGCGAAAGTGACTACAATCTATCAAAGTTCTGAAACTCAAACAATATTCTGCCAATCAATCAATTAAAATTTATATATATATACATATTTATATATATGTATATATATATACCATCAATTAAACTTAACTTATTGTGCAGCAACAAGCTTTCCCCCTCTTTTTTCTCTAGCCAGTCAATATTGACATCAAGCACCCAATTTAATAGCAGTGTATAAACCAATATATACATATATCTTATGTATGTATGTACTGTCGCAATAGTACAAATTAGGGAAATTCACAAGATATTAAACTCTCTATTAATCCTCCTTAACTTATCACCCATCTCATCAATTCACAACATTTAATGAAGGGGAAATATAATTAAAATAAAAAGATTAACCTTTTAATTGCATACTGCCATAGGTTTATGTCTCTCTCAATTTAGAACATAATAAGACCCTAGTTGACATACCTTATTTATATATATAACTTCTTTAATTAGGTGTCATCACATCCACCTAAATTACGGCGAACCTCAAATTATATCCCAATAATAAGAATCCTTTAAAATGTCCAATGGTTCATACTTACCTAAAAATTTACAAATTAATAATTTAAATAATTCTTAAATAAAAACTAATTAATTGTAATTTAAAAAAATATGACACATAATTAAATAAATAATTGATAATAAATTAAATAAAAATTTATTTCTAGGTTATAATAAAATCAGCCAAATATCTTCACAGAATCAAAGTAAATCGACCAAATATAGTCAAAATAAATCAAGCCGAATATCTTCACAAAATTAGTCGAATATTTTATATCCAAGACATCGGTTAAATTAAATATTGTGGCCAATAAAGACGACAAATCTTAGCTGATTGTATGTTTTTTTGGTCGATCAAGATTTCAAAAGCAAATCTTATAGCCATTGATTTCAAGTATATTCTTATTGGTCGATTGTGAGAATCTTAAACAAATTTAGGTTGATATTTTGGGACAAACATAAGTATAAAATGAATGACCAAAACTTTTTTAACTGTATTTTCTTTTTTCTTTTTTTGGCATGTTTTATTATTTTCATAAACATTCATCAAAATAAATATATTCTTAAGTATATAATAAAAATTTTAACCATTTTTATCTTTCCTTCCATTCTTCCAAACAAAGAAATAATCTTTCCCTCTCCTATCCATTTCAAACTAAAAGAATTAAGGGTAAAGTAAAAAACATTATTCTTATAATTTATATTTAGTGTCACTTTAGTTTCTCATATTTCAATTGCAATAGTAAAATTCCTACAGTTTCAGTTTAGGTACAATTAGATCCTTCTACCAAATGCCATTTACATCTAGTCGTTAAAATGAAGATAATATTGTCAATTTGTATTACATCTTCCCCAACACCTCAATATTGATCGATTTATGCCCTAAAACTATTTCCACCATTATTACTATAACATTGATCAAAGTTTAGTGATTTGTTTGATTAATTTCAAAAACAACCTTATAGACATACAGAAGTTTCCAATTTTCTAAACATAAAAATCCAAAAAATGTTATCAGAGTTGTGGCCTTTGAAACCTAAAATCCTCCTAATCAAAATCCAAACAAGCAATAGAATTAAGAAGAAAAAAATAGGGGCTATTGTTGTCTTTTTGTATATACAAAGTTTTTACTTTTAGTTTGTACTCATCCACTGAAATAGAGAACCGCTTGATGAACTCCAAACAATCTTTGATGGCTTTAGAGTAGAAAGAATTAGGTCGAGCAAATGATCTCAATCTATAGTTGGCTCGATTGATGTTTAGATAACTAAATTTCTTCTTCTTCTGCTACTATAACTTCTGGTAGTGACGCCTTTCTTGATTGATTAAATCACATGTCTACACAAAGATTGCCATCTTTCGAATAGGTTAGAAAAGGACAAAAGCTTCATGTAGAATTGCTGCACCAAAAATCTTTTAAGGTTGAGCTTGAAACATCTGCTTTCATGGAAAGATCTCTTGCCAACCTTGGTGTATCTTATATAACCTTATATAATTAATTGAGCTTTACTCAAACAAAAAGCAAATTGATAATTTTAGGGAATAAATGGATCTGTATTGGAGGTTTTGGAGAAAATATTATATGAATTGATAATTTTGCCCTCATTCTAACAACTAGGTATAAACGGTGTTTAACAAAAAAACCAATTGTATCTTGATCGAAACTGTAGGATTTGACTGCTACAATTAAAATGTGAGAAACTAAAGTGACATTGAGTGTAAATTGTAGGGATAATTTTTATACTTTACCTAAGAATTAATTAACCTTTCGTGCCTTTTCTTTCTTTCTCTCTTAATTATTTTAGTTCCATTATTTCCTTTGCCCTGCCACTCTTCCAAACAAAAGCTTAGATACACCTAATGATATATTCAAAACTAGGTCCGTTAATGGATGGGTGATTAGCATGCATTATTGTACAATTATATATATATTGAGCATGCTAATTATGTATTTATACTTATTATTAGCGATGTATTACCGCAATTATCTCATTTCCATGCATTCTTGGTGTTTGTGTATTTCAGGTAATATAATATGGTGCTTTAAGCCTAAATGATACCAAGGGTGCATGTGAGGATAAGCCAAGGCAAACCGGAGTAAGGAAGTGCAAGAATAAGTTTAGTAGTTCTTTGGAGCATTACATCAAAAACCTGATGTACATGGAGAAAATGGCTTCAAGACTCAAATGTCAACATGTCCAATGACTCCCAAGAACACATCAACTTCCTAAGACGCATTCTAATGCATAAGATCAGCTACCATGGCTGCCAAGGAGAAGGAAATGGCCCTAAGCTCAAATCGGTTGAAGATATGTTGCAGCATAATTTTACACAACACTTTGTTAATATTTCAGCCATAACTTTTTGCTCCAAAGTTCGATTGACTTGATGCTTTTTGGGTTAGAAACAAGACGTGAAGGGCTACAACTTTTGTGTTTTAGCCAAAGCCCAAATCGATCATCTTGAGGGTCAAAATTATGTCGGAAGTCAGGGACAAAAAGCTATCTAAGAAGTACTATTCACTATGGTTGCAGACGGGCGCCCCTCATCAACCATGGGCGCCCTACTAGCGGCATGGGCGCCCCACCATAGATCAGATGGGCGCCCACAGAGAGCTTGTTTCGGGCAAAAAAGTTGGTTCTCAGAAGAATTTTGTCAAATAGCTGGAGTCCACTCACCATGGGCGCCCCATATTGGCCATGAGTGCCCTACATCCACCATGGGTGCCCCTTACCCTTGACCTTTGGTTTTTTTTATCCAATGTGATATACCCCTTATGCCCTTCATTGTAGTCATCTATAAAAGGGATTTTCAGATTAAGTTTAGGGGAGAACTTAGGTAGCCGCTTTATATTTTATTTTGGAGAAGAATTACATTACTTTTACACCTAAGGTTTACATGTAAGTGCTTTACTTTTTGATATTCTCAATTTAAAGTACTTCATTTTTGTTTTTCATCTTTTGCTTTTACTTTGTAGTATTTCGTTTGTGGTTTTCGTCGTTCGCTTTTACTTCGTAGTATTTTGTTGCCGCTTTTCATCTTTCGTTTTTACTTTGTACTTGTTTATTTTACATTAATGGATGATATGCAATTTTATTTTCCTCTTCGTAGTTCGATTATGTTAGGCTAGGGTTTGTTATTGGCTTCAAGCCATTGAAGGTGGTGTGGTAGTTTGGTGAACTCAAATATAAAATATTCTTTTCAATGAAACATATTTTTTATTTCTAATTGAAATTTCATAGTAAGCTAGGGTTCTTTTGAAATTAACTCACTTGTGTTACAACCATCGCTTGGTTACAAGTTTTTACTTGTGCACACCAAGTGTTTGGTTCAATGTCCCAGTGAGTTAGAAATATATTTTCCAAAACCCAGATTTGGTTTATTTACGAAATCAATCACCTGTGTTATAACCAAAGCTTGGTTACGATTGGCCACTCGTGCACATCAAGTGGTTGGTTCAATGGCTCGGTGATTTGGAACCTATTTTCATAAAACCATAACTTGAGGTTTTCTTAAGAAATCGGTTCATCCGTGTTACAATCGAAGCCTGGTTACGAGTTAACGCTCGTACATACTAGGTGTTCGATTCAGTGTCTTGATGAGTCCGAAACAATTTTAAAAGCCTCCGCTTGCCTTGAGTTCCATAAAATGAGTTTTAATGAAATATCTTCCAACCTAGCAATGCATGTGCGTTTGTTAGGTTGCGTTACAAATGCTTTTGAGTAAACCATCATTATCCCACTACCGGATTTGGTTCAAAGTCAAGATTGTCTTAGTTATTTTATTTGTAGTGTTTTTTTCTTAATTTAGAATCACAATTCCTTCACTTCACCATTCTTAACCCAATCATACTCAAGCATTATATAAATCCAAAATTAGTTTAGATTAACTTAGGATCACTTACTAGTTAAGAGAACAAATCTAGAGCTTTTAACAAAACCCTCCCTGTGGAGAATACCTTAGTTTTCACCGAGTAAGACTACGACCACCTTCTTACACTTGAGAGGTAGAACCCGAACACATTTTAGGGTCGATCAATGGGGTTTGGATCAAATCCGTCATATCTAGACCCAATTTGGATTCAAGAAAAGTAGATTTAAGTTAAGTCCAAAAGTAGTCAGGTCCAACCTTGTAAGATCCAAATCCGATCCATATACCCAAATCTGACTAATTTTGATCATACCCTGGGTCTCCTAACCTAAAAAGTAAATTAAATAATTACATGCAATTAACGTGAACAACCACAAAACCTAATAAGAGCCATACGACTATCCTGGAGCAAACATCAATAGTAATAAAAATTAATAATAATACTGTCATAACTGGATAATAATACTCCAATACAAAAACCCATGTCATATGAAAATAATAATCAGTAGGGGTGTGCACAATTTGGTTAATATTTGGTTTTTGAACTATACCGATTAAATTTAAGAAGTTTGTTTTAGTTATATATTTAGCAACAGTCGGTTTGGTTAGGTTTTGTAAAAATATTGGTTATTGATTTTGGATATGATTTTGAAATTCTAAAATCAAATAAACTGAATTAAATTTACTTAAGATTTAATATATATATATATATATTATAGTTAACCTAAATATTCATTCCTATCAATATTTTATCTTTTAAAATCTCAAATGTTATATAGGAAAGCAATAAGTCATTATAACATTAAATGCGTATTGTAAGTCTCAAATGGCACTTATATAAAAATTGTTATTTTAATTTCATAATTAAATTATAAAAAATATATTTAAATTTATAAGCATATATAACCGAATCAATATAATTTGGTTTGGTTAATGTTCGAATAGTGCATATTTTTTCAGTTGGTTTGATTATCATTTTTTATTTTCAAAAATAATCAGTTCAGTTATAGAAATTATCATTTCTGAACCATATCGACTGATGCCCACGCCTAATAATCAGGCACTCTAGCTATTACAACTATATTGAATAAGTATCTAATACAAAAATAGCATAACCTCCTTGGAGTACAAAAATAATATCAAAATATTAGCCAAAGTATGCTGGGCCAACCTGAGCCTCGGACTTTGCACTTATAACACTGTCTATAAGGATGTAAGTACTAAAATTACACGTGCCCACGATGCACATATAAAACAAGTATAGGGACGAAACTATGTTATGCCCAAAGGGTCCATAGCCCTCCTAAAAATATATACACATAATATAGGTATATTTCTTATAATTGAAGTAGGTTGGCCTAATGGTGAGATTTTAATTTTAAGTTCTTGCCTTATCTTGAAGTTTATAGTTTGATTCCTCCTCCTACATTGTAAATTCTCAGCTTTTTTCCCTTTCAGAAAAAAGGGTCACCTCGGCCTTACATTTCAATTCTCAATTATTTTACCTTTCAAAAAATAAAGTATTTATAAATATTTTTTTTTTCAAAATGATTATCCCAACACAAAGTAATTAAATATATATATATTTAAAATGGGTCACCTCATCTCTTTTACTTTAAACCATTAATAGTATATAAGAATTTATTCTTGAGTTAGGTCATTAATAGTCTAACCTGGTCAATTGAATAATTTTTAAATGAGTCTGTAAATGAAATTTATATATATATTTTTATTTTTAAGTTAGACTATTTGATTCTAAGATTGCATTTTTGAGATTGGATGAGAAATATTAAAATTTATACGAATTAACCTCTCCTTACTTAAATTCTGTCCTTGAATAAGTATAAAATGCATCACATGTCTTAGCATGATACTGCCATGTAACAAATATTGAAAATATCATATTAATAACAAGGTGTCATCATATATTAATAATAGTAACAGATAAATTATCATACTATCATGAAGGTATGAACAAAAATATTGTAAAATCATCATTTCACTATTGGGCACAGAATAATTTCCAACATCTCATTATACCCACATATGCCAAACTAAACCTCAACACTGGCATCAAATAAACAAGAAAATTGGGTAGGTTGATATTGCCTTTAATGTCAATTTGGTGACATTGGGGTTAGGAACCATTAGAGTAAAATCCAACAATTCGAATGCATTCACGCTTTTTAATTTTTAGAAAACGTAAATGCATTTAGATAATTAAATTTTAATCTAACAATTTTCGATCTTATATTACTAAGTTGATATTAAAAGTTATATTAGCTCCCCAACTATAAATAACGGTAAATAAATCATATAAACCAATACTAAGGTCCTACACACCTACCGGCTACTCCAGATAATTAGAGAGGTGTTTAGTTTACTAAAAATACCAAAAAATTTTTAATTTTTACTTTTTTTTTAATTTTTTAATTATATTTCGTCACATAGTATTTTTATAACAATTTTTTATTTTTATTTTTTTTGCATCCAAACAGCACCGAAGTTCAAAGGCGTTGTAGCTTTGGATTTCATCTCGTCATAAGATTCGGATCCGACGGTTGTGCGCGTTTGCACTCCTCTCACGGTAGGTATTGCCTTTTTCTGCGTTTGGCGATCCAACAAAATGTCCGAACCCGCTTTTCGAAACCTGTCAAGAGCCTATTGGCTGACCCTTCCGTGTAGGGACAGCCACGTCATCACGTTGGGCCCACAGAAACTGGTCCCGACTCCCATCTGAGTTGCCTCTCTCTCTCTCTCTCTCTCTCTCTCTCTCTCACGCACACCTGACACACCTGCACACAAATAGTGTTGGCCTGTGAAGCTAATCACAACGGTAACAGAAACAGCAACCCTCAAACGCACCCCGTTCCACCATTATCGACAGTTGAGAATGGTGGCAAGTTCTAATCCCTAATTTAACCCTCTCTTGCCACTTGCAACTGCTCTCTCTCTCTCTCTCTCTCTCTCTCTCTCTCTTCACATTTATAATACATATCGTGTTATATACATATAGGTTGGGTTGTACCTGGGTCTGCATTTCTGTGAGCAGTCGCCATGCCGGGTCTGGTTTCAGTGAAAACGCCACCAGAAGCTCCGCCGCTCCGAATCGCTGTTCCCGATGAGAACCACAACCAGATCCGATCCAGTTCCGACAGATCCGAACCCATAAACCCCAAAACGACCTCTCCGGTCCCGAGGCGGCCTCCCTCGCCGTCGCCATCCACTTCGCGGGCCAAGCCATCGCCGGATCGGGGCTCCGCAAAGAAGAAATCGCCGGAGAAGCCCGTCATCGATGAGTCGTCGCTTGATAACCCCGATCTCGGTCCGTTCCTGTTGAAGCTTGCGCGCGACACGATTGCGTCTGGTGAAGGGCCGAACAAGGCGTTGGATTACGCCCTACGAGCGTCAAAGTCGTTTGAAAGGTGTGTGATCGATGGAGAACCGAGCTTGGACTTGGCGATGAGCTTGCACGTCGTTGCGGCGATTTACTGCAGTTTGGGGAGGTTTGAGGAGGCAATTCCGGTGCTTGATAGGGCAATTGGGGTTCCTGATGTGTCTAGGGGTTCAGATCATGCGCTTGCGGCATTTTCGGGGTATATGCAACTCGGCGATACTCATTCAATGCTTGGGCAGCTGGATCGGTCAATCGAGTGTTATAAGGAGGGGTTGAAAATACAAACGGAGGCCTTGGGAGACACAGATCCGAGAGTTGCAGAGACTTGCAGGTGATATTTTGTTTTTACTACCCCATTTTCTTGAGTATGTTTCTCGAATTTACTGTTTTCATGTACTGTTTTAGTTGATCTGGCAAACATTTCATGAAAATTTGGAGCAATTATCAAATTAAAGGTGAATAAAATTAGATTCGATTGAAAAATCTGCCTGAAATTGAATGAACTATAATTTGCAGGTACTTGGAGGTATCATTGGACATTTTATAGAAACTGAAAATCTGATCTTTTTTCTTCTAATTCTAAATTGTTGATTGTTGACAACTTTCGGTTTTTTAAAATTCATAGAAAAAAAAAGGAATGTTCATTTGTTGTAAGCAGTTTTGAATGATACAGTTGTGTTGGAACGACGTATCAAAATTTGAACTCATCAGTGTGAATGGGATCATCGCTCATCAGGGCATCTTTCTCAATTGGAAAATGGTGCACAATGATGCCATAGTATTATTTTCTTTTTCCTGCATAAATTATTTTACATTTTGAAAATGTTGGCATAAAAGATTGCAGATATATCGAATATAAAGTTTATAAATTTTAAGTATCTCATATTTTAGGCTGGTGGGAAATTTGGCATGATTTATGCAAACTGAGCTTAATACAGGGAGTTGACAACAAATAGGACTAAGTTACCTCAAAAATTCATCCATTAGGGCCATCAAATAAGGTAAAGGATTCATGTAGCTAACCCCAACTAGTTTGGGACTAAGGTTTTGTTGAGTTGAGTTCATTAGCTATCAAACGACAGATGGTTGGTATTGCTGAGTGGTAATAGAACTCTATATGAGGACATGAACTGGTTTTCCTGCACATGCTTTTAAAGATAAGTTTCCCTAAAAGTTTGGTAGCCAGCTCAATTATTAACATAGTTTGTTTTCCCTTTAAAATACATGCTCACATGGACTTGAATGAAAGTGTTTTGGGTAATTGAAGGGGTTGGTTGAAAGGTAAGGATAGCGTGATTGGCTGATTGGTTGGAATGTAAGGACAGCATGATTAACTGGTTGCAGGTCCTTTTGATCATGGGCCACAGCGGCTTGGGCAGAGACCGTTGGTTGGAAATTTTTCTCTGATAATTTTAAATATCACAAGTCTATTCATCGTAATCATTTCATGTGTTTGAAGTTTGTAAAATTTGTACTTTACTTGAAACCACTATTCATCTAATCCAATGGTTGAAAAATTGATGGTTAGTTCTTATAATTGCCTTGTGGACTATAATGTTATTTACAACTTTCTTTTCAAACTAGTACTACACGTTTTGCGATGAAATGAAGAACTAATTCGATATGACTGCATAAAAACTGACAGGTATTTAGCTGAGGCCCATGTTCAAGCAATGCAATTTGACGATGCAGAAAATTTGTGCAAGAGAACTCTTGAAATCCACCGCGTGCACAGTCCACCGGCATCCCTTGAGGAAGCGGCAGACCGCAGGTTAATGGCCCTCATATGTGAGGCTAAAGGAGATTACGAATCAGCATTAGAACACCTTGTACTTGCCAGCATGGCAATGATTGCCAATGGACAAGAAAATGAGGTTGCTTCTATTGATGTCAGCATTGGCAACATCTACATGTCCCTATCTCGCTTTGACGAGGCTGTCTTCTCTTACCAAAAGGCACTCACTGTCTTTAAATCATCAAAAGGTGACAACCACCCTTCAGTTGCCTCTGTTTTTGTGCGGCTTGCTGACCTTTACTACAAGACAGGGAAGCTGCGAGAATCGAGATCCTATTGTGAAAATGCCCAGCGAATATATTCAAAACCTGTGCCTGGAACCACAGCAGAAGAGATTGCAAGTGGGTTGACAGAAATTTCTTCAATTTATGAATCCTTTAATGAACCCGAGGAGGCATTGAAGCTCTTGCAGAAGGCAATGAAACTGCTGGAAGATAAACCAGGGCAGCAAAGTACAATTGCAGGAATAGAAGCACGAATGGGTGTTATGTTTTACATCATTGGGAGGTATGAAGAAGCACGGAGCTCTTTTGAGAGTGCTGTAGCAAAACTTAGAGCCAGCGGTGAAAGGAAATCAGCATTTTTTGGGGTTTTATTGAATCAGATGGGGTTAGCCTGCGTACAGTTGTTCAAGATAGATGAGGCTGCCGAGTTGTTTGAAGAGGCAAGAGAAATACTTGAGCAGGAGTGTGGACCATGCCATCAAGATACGCTGGGAGTGTATAGCAATCTTGCAGCAACTTATGATGCTATGGGAAGGTAATATCTCATTTCACACTAGTTTAATGTTGTGTTTGGTTTGTGGATTTATTTGTGGAAAAAGGGTAAGGAAGGGTATAAATTACTCTTTTTTGTTTGTGGAAGAAAATCGAGAGGAAAAGGTAACGAATTTGAGGAATGAAAAAGAAAAATATTAAATTAGGAAATTAACTTAATGATATCTTCCATTTCCTTCTATTTTTTTTTTTTTAACCCAACCAAGGATATGAATTTAGGATTCTTCGTTTCATTTTCCTTTTCCCTTCGGTTTTCTTTTTCCTTACCCTTCATTTTTTTTTTCTTTTTTCATGTAATAAATTCTCAATCCAAATTGCAAACACACTATAAGTGGAGTTGTTTCTTGACTGTTTGCTGATTGAATATATTTTGTATGATTTGCACTTTGGAAGTAATATTTGATTTTTAGTATTTTGTTGTTTTCTTTTCTTTTTCTCTTCTTTTAGTTTGTTTACGAGAAAAAAGAAAATACTAAAAATGAGAGGAAAGAAAAGAAGAGAAATTTAACTCAACTCAACTCAATAAAACTTTAGCCCAAACTAGTTAGGTCTATTACATGAATAATTTTCCTTCATTCATTTTTATCAAGTGTTACGTTTTTGTGACATTATTTAAAAGTATGTCTTTATTCACAATTTCAATCCATGTAATCATAGCTCTACCTTTTTTCTCTTTTTATATATTACTCTTCCTTATTGATGCATATCTTGGTTTTTGTTGGATATAACTAAACCATCTTAAGTGAACTTTTAAATTCTCTCCTACCGGCACTACCTCAACTTGCATTTAGATATATTCATTTCTTATCATATATTTTCTTGTATTACCATATATCCATTTTAAGATCTTCATTTTCATAACACTTATCTTATGAGTGTTGTTTCTTAATAGCTCAACACTTTTTATTCTGTATCATAAAGTATAGCTGCTCTTATAGTTGTTCTATAAAATTTTTCTTTGACTTTGATAGATATTTTAAAACATCCAAGGCAGTTCTTCATTTTAATTAACCTAGTTTGAATCCTATAGATAACATTATCTTCAATCTTTGTAGTTGTATGGATAATGAATAATCGATCACTTGCACTTTTTGATTCTCAAATTTCACTATGCTTCATTTCATAGTTTTAATTTTATTAATATTGCAATGTATATATTCTATTTTAGTCCAACCTACTCTTTAAACTTTTGGACTCTAAAGTGTGTCTCCAAAGTTTTAACTCCATACCTAGTTTCATTTATCAATACAGTATTATCTACGAACAACATATAATACGTGATGTCGTCTTGAATATGTTTGGTAAGCTTTCATCCACAACAAAAGAAAAGAAAATAGATGATAATAATTTTCCTTCCATTCGTTTGGAAGTTTAGAAGAGAATAGATTGTGCCTTTGGGAGTCTATGATATTCTCTCTCTTTGTTTGGGAGTTGAAAAAAAAGGTGTTTGTATTGTTGTTTTATCATTTTATCCTTGTTAAATCACTAGGACATGGCTATAATTTTATTTTCTTACTCTTTACTTGGTGGGCAAATTAGTCTTTAAAAGTTTCATTAATCAACCTTTTTTTCTTTCCATTTTTGTCCAACTTTGGTCTGATGAAGATGTTGAGTTTGGGCTCTTTTTTTCTTTCCATTTCTTTTCTTTTCTTTTATTCCTTTATTAAAACTCACAAACAAAGGAGAGAATATTATGTCCTTTGTTCCCCCCCCCCCCCCCCGGGCGGCCTCTCATTCCTCCCAAATGGGCTGTCAATCTTTTTTTTTTTTTTTCTGGTAATTAATGAGCTGTCAATCTTGCTTCATTCTTTCCCCATCTATCCTTGAAATTTTTCTGCTGACAATTGTGTACCTCATTGATGCACAATGCTTGATATTTACAAGTGGCTTCTCTCTCTCTCTCTCTCTCTCTCTCTCTCTTTACTATATTATTATTAAAATTTTTTTAATGAAGTATCTTTCTTTGAAACTTGCATGAACTACCAGGAAAAGGATGGCATTGACCAACATAGAAAACCTGTATGTAATTCATAATAATTCTTAGTGGATCTCAAGGCTTTCTCGAAATATAATCTTTTAAGGAAAAAAAAAAAAATCATTGCAAGTAATTGCCATGGCTACCCATTAAGCAAAATTTTTTCTATCCCAATACTGTATGGGCGTGGAAGAATGACAGCCTATAGTTCCAACATAGACATAACCTTTGCTTCAGTTGGATGCAAAATTTGATTTGTAAAGCCAAACCAAAGAAGCTGGATGGGACCTCATTGAGTTGTATTTTCTTCCTGATTTACTTATGTGGGCAATGTTCTTTATACTATTAATGCTGGAGCGTTCGCCTATGTATATGTAAGGGCAAATATTTGAGAAGAATCCACCCCTACCAAAGCACATTTTTCCTTTCCTCGTGATAATTTGCATTGCTCCTTAGCCTGCTTCTCACTGTCTGGGATTAGTGTTAATCAGTTGTTAAAACAGGTAATTTACATGGCAGTGGCTTGAAACAATTGATTGAAGTGCAGGAGCAGTTGTCATGGATTTCTGGAAATAATTTTATTGGAGAAAATGTCCAAATTGATTGTGGTAAACAGGGATCTGGGAAATTTGATCTTTGGATTTTCTTCATATTTTTCTAAATCAACATTGTAGTTATTTATATATTTTATGGCCATTCCAATGAACTTTAATTCTTTAGTATTTTCCATATATTTGTGGATCCAAATTAATTTTTTTTGTATTTGCTCTCAAAAGCAAAAATAGTTCTTCCCAAAAACTAATCAACTAATCTAACAGTAACCAAATAGCGCTCTGATGTTTATTAGTGTCTCTTTTTTATGTGCATGCTGGATTACTACAGAGTAGAAGATGCGATCGAGATTTTGGAATATGTCCTCAAATTGAGAGAAGAGAAGCTTGGAACAGCAAATCCTGATTTTGATGACGAGAAGAAAAGGCTGGCTGATCTTCTGAAAGAGGCAGGCAGGTCTAGAAACAAAAAGGCAAAATCATTGGAAAACCTCATCGATCCCAACTCTAAGAGGACAAAGAAAGAGCCATCCAAAAAGTGGTCTGCATTTGGATTTAGAACTTGATGGGAGCGTTTCTTTCTGTATTTTGCCCATTTTTCTTTTCGCACGCACGTCTGTAACATAGATCATGTATAGGTTGTAGTTTGGTGAAGGTTTTCTTGTTTATTGGGCTCTGAATTTCCATTGGTTTTCATTGTCTTCCTGTTATTTGTCTGATTTATTTGTGACCTTGAAGATGTTCGCTGGAAAAGAAAATTGCTTTTTCCCTTTACGTAGGTGAAAATTGTTTTGATTGAGTGAATTAAGTTAATATATGTCATTGTCACTTTTGTTGTATGTATCTTTGTAGAATGTCTTGTATATTTGCTAAATAGATTATCATTATAATGTGTAATAATTTTTTAGATTTTTTTTTTTTTAATATTTGAAACAAGCAGAGGTTAGAATTTTGTGAAAAGTGTTTAGTTAGACAATATCTTTGATTCAAACCTCAAGGTTCCATTGGATCATCCTTTAGTCATGATGGACCTGAAGGTTGATAGGGAATGGCGGCTATTCTTTCTGAATATGAGAGAAATGCATTTGAACTAAACTACTACTTTATTGCATCACACGTGTTTTGGAGTATTGAGTAAAGATGGATCCTTATGGTTTGGTTGTCTCAATGAAAGAACTTTTCTATTTATTCTTTTATAGGAATTCTATAATGATTTTGCTTGATTAAGCTGCTAAATGATGCGAGCAAATGTCAAATTACAACTTCTGAATCACAACTAAATTAAGAAAAACATATAATCACCAATGCCCATTTTATAAAACAAAGAGGCCCTCCCCATTTGTGGAAGCTACAGTTTTGTCGGATGGGTGCATGATTATGTATAACAATTTAGGCCTTGTTTGTAGGGATGATAATGGGTAGGATACGTGCCTTGAATCTGTTTAAATTATAAAAGAAGGTAGGTTGACATTCAAATCCTCATTTGGTTTACTTTTCTATTTTTTATTTTTGATTTTTATTTTCTATTTTCTATTTTGAACTCATTTTTCATTTTGTACTTTTAAAAATAAAGAAGACAGCTCAAAATTCATTTGGTCACTTGTGTTTTCAAAATTTGTTTTTGAAAACTGAAAATGAATTTACACATAAAATAAAAAATGATAAAAAGTCATTTTGAGAATTTTTAACAAAAAATAAGAAAAATATCAAAATAAGGAAAATAAAGTATTTTCTGTTTCCTCGTTTTGAGATTTTTAACACATAAAACAAAAATAGAAAATAGAAAACACAAAAATAAACCAAATGCCACCTAAATTTTTTGCATCATAAATCCGTTTTTTTTATTTTTTTTATTTTTTCAGACCTTTCCTAATTTCAAATTTGTTTATTTTTTATTTCAAAATCCCAAATCCATTTAACACCCATCTTGTCTCGTTTTATTTAATGCTTAATTTCTCACGTGAAACTCAATTGGCCTTTATAAAAATTCCATCATATTGGATGGTGGACTCTATAGACAAAAGTGAATGTAAAACTTAGCCATTTAGTGACGTGGGATATGAGCATGTGAAATCTTACTTTTATAAATAATAAAAAGTAATATACAGTAAAACCTTTCCACATTATTAATGTTGGAACCTAACCAATTTTATTATTATAAGGAGGTTGTAACTTAATATTATTATAAGGAGGTTGTAACTTAATAGAAATGTGGTTATAAAATTTAAGTTTTAATACTAAACTCCTCGAAATCCTATTATGATACTCTTTAAAGAATTTTTTGTGAGCAAATATAATAGTATACAAAATCATAATTTGTATAAACGATGATCCTAAAATTTTTTGAACTTATAATTTTTACATATAAAAATAAAAAACATCGAATACATATTTTGATTCATAACGTATTCTCTAATCTGATTCTTGTACAGAAGTCTTTTAATCAGTGGATTGTGTTTCTCTTTCTTTCTCTCTTAAACCTTATTACATTCTGATGAAAAATTCATACTGTTATATAGGGTAGAGAGAGGATTTATCAGCTTTAATTTTTATTTAAAATATATTCATGATAATGATTATCCATTAGGGTAATTTAATAAAACTGAAACTTTTTAAAAAATCGATCAATAGGATTTAGTTAATATTTAATTATTAAAATATAATTATTATAATTATAATAAAATATAGGATGAGTTGTTGTGTATGTGATCAAAATGCTGCGTTGGATAAACGTCCCTAGTGGTCCTAACTTGTATTCTTTGCCTAACTCTGGGGTTGTCATAATTTGGCTGCCCCGACTCGATCCATAGGATCCATTTAATGTAGTCCAAATACCCCAATCACTGTCTTTAATGTTTTTAATTTAAGAGAAATAGATTAAAGGAGTTTTTGGAGGCCAGTCACTATTGATAGACTTATAAGGATTTAAGTCATACCTAAAAAACTTATTTGTAAATAAGTCACACCTGCAACAAAAGACAAAAAAAGACATCACGTGTTTTTCACCACATTTCAAAACTGCTAGTTTTATCCGAAAATAGTGCACACTTCACTCATAACTTCTGCGACTTTCCATCTTCTTTACAAAGCAAGTAAAACCGATTTTTGGAAACAAAATCAAAACTGTTTGGAAAAAACCTAAATCGATCATTATTCCTAAGTATCTTTATTTTTTCTGATTTTGAAACAGTACCGGTACTGTTTTGAAAATAACTCAAAATGCTAATCAAACCTATGGATTTCTCTTGCCCAAAACTTGTCATCTGTTTATAATTCATGGTGTTGTTCGAAAACAGTACCAATACCATTTTGAATATAGTACCGGTACTGTTTTCATACTACCTAAAAAACATCAATTGATACATAACACAAACCAATCATATGGCCAACATCATCATATTTTTTAAACAGTACCGGTACTGTTTTGAAGATAGCTCAAAAACCTCATCGGCCCCATGGATTTCTCTTGCCCTTAAAACTCGTCATTTGCTTATAATTCATGGTGCTGTTTTGAAAACAGTACCGATAAAACAGTACCGATAAAACAGTACCGGTACTGTTTTGGACCGGTATTATTTTCATATTACTTAAAAAACATCAATCGATACATAACACAAACCAACCATACGAGCCAACATCATCATATTTTTTGAAACAGTACCGGTACTGTTTTGAAGATAACTCAAAACGTTGATCGGCCCAATAGATTTCTCTTGCCCTTAAAACTCGTCATCTGCTTATAATTCATGGTACTGTTTTGAAAACAGTACCGATAAAACAATACCGGTACTGTTTTGGACCGGTATTCATACTGCCTAAAAAATATCAATCGATATATAACACAAACCAACCATACGAGCCAACATCATCATATTTTTTGAAACAGTACCGATACTATTTTGAAAATAGCTCAAAACGCCAATCGGTAAAATCAATCCATGAAGAAGATAGGTCAAATAAGCTCTATCTTCTTAATATCTTCACGACTAAAACTGTAAATAATGAAACTGAAAACAAGGAAAGAAAAAAAAAAAAACGGAAAAAGCGTGATTCTCGGTAAACCATATCTTCACGTGATTCCCGGAATTCTCGGAAATAACTTGTGTAACTTTGTTATAGAAATAAAGGATATTATCGGTATATTAGAAACTATATTTAAAACAAACTCGTAGGACCCACTCAAAAGTGTGACTTAAATACAAAACTTTCCACATTAATGTGACTTAAAAGCAATACTTTTTTTTAAGTGTGACTAATAGTTTTAAAAGATTACAAAGTATGACTTGGATACAATTTTCCGTAGATTAAATACTTTTAATGGAAGAAAGGCAGAAATAGATTAAACGGAATAGCTTGATCCAGTTAGATATTTGATTTGTCGGATTCCATGTTATAAACAATAAAAAAATAATTTTATTAATAAAAAATCGTAAATTTAAAAACCATGCTCTAATACCAATTGTAAGTAATATAAAAACATATAAAACCCTAATTTGTACATACGATAATCCCAAAATTCTTTGAACTTATGATTTTCACATATAAAAATTAATAATCGAATACATACTTTGATTCTTAGCGTATTTTCTGATTTAATTCTTGTGTAGAAGTCTTTTAATCAACAGATTGGGTTTCTCTTTCTTTCTCCCTTAAACCTAATTACGGTCTAATAGAAAATACATATTATTATATAGGGTAGAGAGAGGACTAACCAACTTTATCTTTTTTTTTTTTTTAAATATATCCATGATAACTACTATCCATTAAAGTGGCTTAATAAAACTGAAACTTTTCAAAAAACTAATCAATAGGATTTAGTTAATATTTAATTATTAAAATATAATTATAATTTAAAATAGATATGTCATTATAAAATAGGCTCATGGGCCATATAAATTTAACATTTTTAACAAGTTTGGATATGTTGATTACCCTCTTGTATTTGTCCTATTATCATCCATACTATTTTGGTACAAAGGTATGGAATGAAATTATTATTTTGACACTACCATCTCATTTCTTTCTTTTAAATAAGTGGCATTTTAAATGAGTAAAAAGTGACCTTTTGAATAAGTGTGTCAAACATGGTAATGTAGTAAAAATATGCTAATAATCATTTCATTCCCTGCTTTTGTGACAAATAATGTCTTAATTCTATAATATATTTCTTATAAATAGAGGGATCATTAATGATGTTTGCATATATCACCAACTAATCTACAGGTGTTAAAAGCCAAACTTAATCGAGTAGAAGGGGATTTGAATTAAGTTTGTTAAATTTAAAAAGCTTAAAAAATTGAATCATTTGCTTATCTTTTGAATTGAACTTGAATGAGTCTATGATCAAATTATTGTCAATTTCGAATCGAATTCAAATGGTTTAATATTTTATATTATATTTATTAAGTATTATTTTATCAAATCGAATCCTAGCTAAGCTAAATAGTATAATGAATTTAAAACTATAATTAAAATTTAGTCCAATTTTAAATTAAGACTAAAAGAACTTATAACTGAATAGAACTTGAACAAGACTTGAATAATTTACTTCACTTTATAATCCAACAGTATCTCCCAAATTGGACTACAGCATACCATTACCAACTAAATTGTCCCTAGGAAAAACTAATATGTGATAGACGGTGCGAATTGTCATTGAGGTCATGACTAGAACTATCTAGTGAGAATAAAGTGTTCATTCCCCTTTCTTTTCTATTGTCAAACGCTGAAACTTTCCTTTCATGGGGGAATATATATGACGCATCAATCAAATTTCAAGTGTTGAAACTTTGAGTTGATAGGTTCTTGCATGCTTTTGAGGTCAGCATTGGTTTAAAGTCTCGTAATGATCAAATTTTTGAATTCGGTTAGAGGAGAGGGAAGTAGTGGTGGTGGGTTAGCTATAAGATCGAGCTTACTTTGTAGGGGGAGGGAAGGGCAAGTAATGAGATGATCATATGGGATTGTAATTGTTAGATTGTGACATTGATCACTAACTTGGTTTGTCTTTTGAGGGGAGGTTGGGTGAAGGGGAGGATGAGTTAAAGATGGAAAGAGAAATGAGAAGGAAGCCAGGCTAAGGAAGGGAAGGCAATCTATTTTTGTTCGGTTAAAAAATAATCAAGTAAAAAGAAAGTGACATTTCCTTCTTTTTATTTGGATAATCTACAATAATAATAATAATAGTAATGATAAAAGCGAAGAATAAAAAATGTTAACATTTTATCTTTATTTAAATATATATATATTATTTTAAATGACAATAATTTAAAATAGCATATTATTTCACTTTTTCTCGCTTTCCTCCAATTTGTGGAGGGAAAGAAAACTATTAAAAAGAAGGTTACTTAATATTGCCTCCTAATCTCTCTATTTACTCTGTTTCCCTCTCTAAAAAGTTAATCCAAGTGTAAATTAACTTGTATTTTCATTTTAAATTTTTCGCTGTTGATAACCCTTCAATTCATTAATACTTTACTTGTGGATAAATTATCATTCATACTCTTAAATTATTTTTATTAAATTTTACTTTAGGGCATGATAATTGATTGTACTATATATTAAAGAAATAAGATTTTAATTTGTTATAATATTAAAATGCGGCACTTCACGAATAAATATATCTTCTTTAATGGGTCCTGTAATTATTTAACAAAAGATTGACCAATAGAAAGTAACATATTGTGACAAATTATAATATGGTATATTCTTAACTGTTACAACTAATTAAAAACGTCAAAATTTTATTAAAAGCTGGGGGGGGGGGGTTGTTTGTTATTTACAAATTAAACAATAGTGCGAATTTGAATTTAATTATTGACTTTAAAAAGCCGTAGTTTCTGTTCGAAGCTTGCAGGCCAATGGGATCTTGATACAGTTCTCAATGGAGATGGCCACTTGCACTAAGAGGGGTAAAGTTTGTCCCCCGGCCCATATATATAGATTTCCATATTCATGTTCAAAGCAAGAACTTGGCCTTTATTGTGGATGCGTTTGATCTATGTATATATATATATATATATAATTCCATTTTCATGTTTGAAGCAAGCACTTCTCTCTGTCGAGCACTGCTGATGATCGATCATCATGTCCTAATCGAATAATAGGAGACACTGAAAATTAACACAAAGGAGGGTGACACTAGCTAATTTCATGCCACTGAGCTTACCATTTATTTAGTTTACTAAAATATTCTTTAAGCAGATAGAATAAGAGGTCATTTGACAACACCAAAAATTAATAACTTTGTACAAAATTTTAATACGCGTCATCTTAGTTAAGTATTGAATATTTAATATAAATTTGTAAAAAAATGAAAAAAATTAGAGAAAGTTGAAAAAAGTTAGAAAAATTAGAGAAAATTAATTAAAATAGGAGAAAGTTAGAGAAAGTTTGTAAAAGTTAATTTTGTATTTAATAAAAAAGTTAAAAAAATTAGTAAAAGTTGATTTACAAAAAAAATTAAAAAACCGACTTTGAAGCTCTATTTGGAGGTTTAAAATGCAATAGAATGACTCTGCCACTAGATCAAGTGACAAAGTTAAGTTTTGGTATTCCTAGGCTCACGTCTTCCTTTGGCGTGTATTACCATACATTATGTGACCTTTGATATTATAAAAAAATATAAGATGGAGAGATAATCTTTAAAGAAATTGGTAAAATATTTTTAATAATTATTGTTAGGGGGAGTGATAATGTCAGACTTTTTTTTACTGTTCAAGTAGTAAAACCATTATCATGGATAATTTTAAATAACTACATTAACTGATTTCAAAACACTATAATTTATCTTATTAAACCACTCAATCTACAATGAAATTTATATTTAAAGAAGTAATAAAGTTAATTATGGGAGTACGATTCTCCATAAATAATTAACATTTAAATTTAAATCAATAAATACAAACAATGCCTTATAATGGTCAACCAAAAAAAAAAAAAACACAAAGTTTTGATTGAGGTTTAAAGTTAAAAGAAATTTTTATTCTTTTAGAATTTATGAAAAATCCAGAAGTATATAGCGTGACATTAAGGCTCGTTTGGAGCCATAAAAAATAAAAAAACTTCAAAAGTTTTTAAATCTCTCCAATCATATTTTACCACCTATCATTTTTACATCATGTCAATCCCATCCATTGGTTTTTTTTTTTGTTTTTTTTAAGACTCCAAATACCCCCTAAAAATCACATAAAAAAGAAGCATATCAAACACTGTACATAATGCTTTTTATACATCATTATTATTCTTAAATACCGTTGGCGTAGCTTGTAGTGGATCTCTTTGACACATGTATGTAATATATAACATTTTAATAATAAATTAAAAACGTTTTATTATTTTGACAATGTTCCATGTCATATTATATGTTTACTTAACTAAATGTCTTATTTTAATAATATATGTTTCCAATGGACGGAATTAAAAATATATTAGTACGAGGAAAATCAATTCTTATAATTAAGTTTTACTATTTCTCTCCTAAGCTCAAAAAATGCAATCTCATAATCAAATAATTTATTTGAGGGTTTTTAATAAGTAATATAAATTAATGGCTATGAATTTAAAAAATCAAGCAAATATATAAAACTAATTCATAAACTCACTTAAAAATTAAGCAATTGATTAGGTTAGACTATTAATGACCAATTCAAGAATCAAGTCATATATCTTATTAATGATCCAATTCAAGAATCAAGTTTTATATATTATTAATAACCCAAAGTAAAAGGATTGGAGTGAACATATTTGAAAAAAAATATATCTATAAACACACAAATTATATATATATATATATATATTTAAAAAACTTAGGGGTCATGTTTCCCTATTGTCATAGTATAGGTCGGCCCTTGATATTCTTATACATATATCTATGTATAGGAGTGGGTCTAGAATTTTCATCAAGAGGACACTAGTCACCAATAATAAGACAACAAATGAGGACAATGGGTTATATTGGAGTTAAGCATAAAAGATAAATAACGTTATTTTTACGAAAAGATAAAATTACTCTAATATATTAAATCGGTTTATCTACTTTTCATAGTTTAATTGCTAATTGCTCCTTTTAGTAATTCTTGAGATTTATTATAGATATCTCTCGCTGCTTAAAAAAAATTATTATTAAGTTTCTACTGTTTATAGAATTTATTATACTATATGTTATATTTCTTGATATTATGCACAAAAGTATTTAATAGTGTAGTAGGAGAATGTATTTTATTTCACAAAAAATAAATTGAATTTGATACTTGTAAACTCTATTTACATTGAAAATTTTTTAATTAATCCTAATTTTTTAATAAAGTCAAAATACCATAATTTTGAATTAATTTAATTTTTTAATAATCTAAAATACAAAGTATATTTTTGTAATTTTAAGTTCAAAATTAAGGAAAGTCACTTGTCCCCCTTGCCTTAAGATAGGTCCGCCTTGTGCGTGTATGTGTGTGACAACTATAAATTGTTAATTAATCATTTGATCCACAATTAGGCTCTATTTGGAAACATACGGTAGTTTCTTAGACTTTGGCTATTCAGTTTTTTAGTTTTTCTGAAATAATTAAATTTATTTTTTTACATATAAATTTTTTTAAATGATAAAGGACAAAAACGTGTAAATTAACAAAAGTTAAAAAACTAATTGCTAAAAAATTAATTTTTTTCCTTTTCAAACACACAAAAAAAGAGTTAACTTTTTAGTAGCGTATTTATAGTTAATTATAGAAAAAAAATTAATTTTTTCCCTATCAAACTAAGCTTTAATTAATTTCAACAAACTTAGTAGGAATATGTCTGTCAAGTCAATTCCATGAACAGGTGTATCATACTTGAATTTTAATTCTTTTGACTCCAATCCAATTGGGACTTCTTTTATTAGTTAAAGATGATAAAAAGTTAAGGCTTGGAAAGGAAAGTAGCTGAATTTAGTTAATTTAATTAAAAATAAGTCAGTTATTTTTGTGTTTAAGAAAAGAAAAAATGTAATTATTTTAGGTGAATTTTTATTTTTGATTAATTTAATATTTTTACGCTTAAAAGTTTAAAAGAAAATTAAAATATGAAAAAATAAATTTAATTATTTTACAAATTGATAAATAAACTAATTAATTATAAGTCAAATAGCTAAACGATGCCTAAGAGAATTCTCCCAGAATTAGATTCAATGGAAATTAGCGTTCTTTAAAAGGGTGGAACAAATCCTTGTGTGCGCCATTTTCTAGAGCTGTCATTTGGTTCCATCGTGATATAATACATCACCCCATGCTACCGCCTTGATCAATTCCCCTTGATCATTTCTGGAAAATCCTCCGGCACCAGGGGATGCCCAGTGACGTGTCAACACCACCACCATTCGATTCACCCAACAAAAACTAGAAAATAATAAGTTTCTTTTGAGCGAGGGTTGATTTAGTAAGAAAAAATTAAAAAAAAAAATAACGAAAGAAAAAATGGAAATATTAAAGATAGTGAAGAAATATTATAAAATAAATAATAAAAAATATTTATTAATAAATTAATTTTTAATTTAATATAAAATTAAGTGAAGTGCATTTCTCAAATTACATGCATTTTTCATTTTATTTCTTATTCCAATTCAAATAAGACAAAAAAAAAATTGAATTTTTACTTCTCTCTCCTTTTGTTGCCAAAAGTAAAACAAGAAAGTAACACATATGGAGTGTTTGAAGTGATAAAAAATAAAATAAATTGAGATAATTTAAGGTAATTTGTAGATTCGTAAAAATGAATAACTTTTAAAATTTTTTTTAATTAAAAATTTTTTAAATATTTTTTAATACGCTAAACACACTTATAGTAGACAAATAAGAAGATGGCATTCACTGGTACAAAATAGGATTGAAAGTTTTGACAGTTTTGACTTCACTGAAAAATCCTTCTTTCCTAGAATCATTCACAAAATTTGGTGAGGGAAAAAAAAATGCTACGCTTACACCTAATTTCTTGTATTCATATTCACACCCAATCAATTTATATTGGTCACTAACTGTAGTGATCAGTATATTTCTTTCAAAATTATTATAACCGCAAGATGTTATCTTCTACATTTTTTCCCCTATTTTCAATGGCCAAAATGACGTCATTTCTTGCAGCTATGATCATTTTGAACAAAATGCACTGATCATCAAAGATAATGATCAGTACAAATTGAGGGAGTGTAAATATGAGTATAAGAGATTAGGTGTTAATGTATCATTACTAAAACATAAAATTAAATGAAAAATAAGAAGAAGAGAAAGTACAGAAGTAGAGAAGTAGAAAAGGTTATAAAATCAGATTCGTATACATGTTATTTGGTTGGATTAATTAGAATAAAAAATAAAATGAAAGGCGATTGTTAATAATTTAATTTTTTTATTACTTAAATTCTTTACTGCTTTTTTTCCCTCAATTTTCTATCACAAACAAACAAAATCATTTTGAATACATAGTTATTTTATTTTCCATTAATAAGTTCTTAATTGCTCTATACCAAATGTAGCTGTAAGTTCAATACTTCAAAAAAGTCTACTTACCCGAATGGAAAGGAATAAAATTATTGATCTACTTAAAAAATCATGCATGGCACGTCCCTTTAAATATATATTTTGACAATAATATAATTTGGGCTCTACTAATAGGCAATACACGTAAATCTGTTATTGGCCAAAGATTACCCTCCAAAACCACTCCTTTCCACATCTTTTGTCAACCTCATGAGGTAAGGTCTAGTTTGGAGATTTCAATTCCATTTTTAAAAAGTCACTAGACACTTCAAAAAAATAAAAATAAAAAATTACATGAACTTGCATATGCATTAAAGCAAATATAGCCAATTATACGATTAAATCATCAACATGTATTATTCAGATAAATTTTTTAACGTAATGTTTATATTCGATTAAAATTTTATATCTAATTAAAATTTTGAATATAAATAATGTATCGTAAAGAATTATAATCCAAACTAATGCGTCCGTAGAAGATTATAATCTAAACCAGTAAATTCGTAGAGAATTTGGGGCATACATATATATATATATATATATATTTACCAGAAATGATATAGTAATTACATTTTTGTAATGAATAATGTTACCCAACAAACAAGAAAGCATTATTAGAAAAATCAACCAAAAGGATCGATATAATATAAGTGTGAACCTATTATTTTAAAATAAAATTCATATTAAATTTATTTTTATTACAAATCATTATTGGTATGCAATGTCTTCAGTGTTACTTGATGATAAAGTAGCATTTTCTAGTAATAAAAGTACATCTTGAAGGACACCCTAATTTAAAGGAGTAATATTACTTGATCAAAATTTTTCTTTTTAAGATGTTTCATTACAATAAAGTCGCATTATTGTGATCTTATCATCTTAAAATAAAAAATTAACTACAGTATATTTTTATTATAACAATGTCATTAATGTCATTATTATATCATTCTTATCTCTCTTTTTTGTATAATTTTTAGTACAATAGTTTTTCCTTCTTTAAAATAGTTTATCTAACTTATAAACGTAGGGTTACCATTGTCGGAGGTATAGCCATTGTTGGTAACATCCTCATGTATGCTTCACCCCTGTCAATCATGGTTGGTCTCTCATGCATGCAACTCAGTAAACACACACACACACACACACACACACACACACACACACACACACACACACACACGTACATGCTAGGTTTAAGTGCACAAACCATACCTAAGATAATTACTTTTTAAATCTAAAAATATTTTCTGTTGTATAGAATTGGATCAATTTTAGCAATTTTAGTGAATATATTTAAATAGGAGCGGATTCGATAATTACTTTTTAAATCTAAAAATATTTTCTATTGTATAGAATTGGATCAATTTTAACAATTTTAGTGAATATATTTAAATAGGAGCGAATTCAGAATTTAAAATTCGTCTAGATTAAACAAAGTATTTAAAGATAGAGTAAACTATGCTACAAAAATTTAGGTTAAATAAAGAGTTTCCAAAAGCAAAATAAGCTAAATTACAAAAATTGTGTGACTTAAGTTTGGAAAAAAATTGAACTAAAAATTTTGATTTTTAGGCTAAAGTATCTGGGTTACAGTCCCAAGGAACCCAAGATAAGGTCCACCCATGTATTTAAGGAAAATGAATTAAAAAGTACACGGGTAAGGTATAATTAATTTATGTGGTTCGCTAAATTATTCATAAATATGATATTTTTGATTTCCTATATCAATTACCAACAATGCAGAAGTGATTACAAAAATAAAAAACAAAAAAGAATCTTGAAAAGTAATGATTAGAAGAATGAGAGAAAAAATCTTAAAAAAAAAATTTCTTTATTTTTCTACCTCACAAATCCTAAAAAACTTAATTAAAACTTGTAAAATGCGTACAACATATTCCTTATATGAGGAATGAAAAACTTACCTAAAATGAATTATAGAAAGCCTTAGTTTATTAGAATTTGTGCCACTCGCTTGCCACACCCCACCCACCCCCTAGCCCCTACCCCTTCTCCTACCCTTACGCCTAACCCTGTCTCACCCCTAGTCCATTGCCTTTATGGTCCTTTACCTTTCTCACCCCTAGTCCATTGCCTTTATGGTCTTTTACCTTTATTGGTCCAAGTCGTATTATTTATAACTTACTTACCCGTACCCAAGACATTGTTTATAAACAATACTTATTGTTTAAGATCAAATAATTTATTTTTTAAGATCAATTAGACAATTATATTATTTTAATTTAAATTTATATATATTTTATTTTTCATTATGTATAGAAAATATTTAAAAATATATACAGTTAATGGGTATGAATCGAATTTTTTTGACCTTGGCAGGACTTGACTTGGTTAATAAAGAGTTAGATGATTGGCATGACTTGACTTAGTTAATAAAGAGTTAGATCGAAGGAGGTTTAGGGAGAGACGGGTCAACCTAAATCTTAAATAGTATTAGGATTACATCAACCTAATTTATATAAGTAACTTCTAGCAATCAAAATTTGAGAGTATAAATATATAGAAATGATATAAAATATGATAGTAATAGTAGATAGTTAAAAGGGTATTAAAATTAAAAAATTATTTTATCAAATTTAATAATTTCATCAAATTTGTGACATCTCTAATTAATCATAGTATTTTCTTATCTATATCTATACTATTATATAAGACAAATATTAGAGATAATGATAAGACTTTGAAATTTATGAAGTTTTATTTTGGTGAAGTTTTTTTTTTTCCTCCTATAATATTATTTATCACGTCCCTAATTTTATAATTTAAGACTGACAGCATGTAAATAGTGAAACTAATTAAAATAAATAAGAAAACTTGATTCAAAGTCAAGTCATAACTAATAATAACAATTAGAATGTCTAATATTGTCTCTGTCATGCGTGTAGGATTAATAAATTCGACTTTGGCGATACAATCCTCAAAAGTTTTATATGACAGAGAGAGGAGCATTCCTCCCCTCTATACAACTCTTCTGATGAGAAACCATCTAAATCAAGAAAAAGGCCTTGGATTTGACCCCTCAAAAACACTCCACATGAAGTATAGTAGATACATACAGGATGATCTCTCTCTCTCTCTGATCCATTTGTTGGAGATCCTACTTTAATTAGTTATATGAAATTTCTAATCCGGTAATTATTACTTAGAGATTAGTAAATTTTTCTTGTCCTATTTTAATTGGTATGAGATCCATAGTCTACTACTGAAGATTAACACTTCTTTTTCATTCTATTCTATTGAAGATTAGTGGATTTGGGAAGTTTTACTTTAATTAGTCCGACATCTTTGGTATGGTAATAGGAGACTAACAAACCAAATTGACTAAAGCGGTACAACTCGATATCTAAGAAAGTGCTCAAATATCTCATCTGAATTAATGACACAATCGTAATTGTCGTGTGTGTATTGAGCCATACGAATGGTTACATTTTATGTTTCAAACGAGAAGGATCTCCTCTTTTACATTTTGAGAAAACAATTATATATTTTATAGAGAATCCAGTTGATCATTGACCTTCGTGGAAATATTAATATTAATTTCTTTATCCCAAAAAATAGTAAACATGTAACTAAACGATCAACAAATTGAGATTAATTTAGTTCTTTCCTTGAAACAGTACATGTTTAAATGTTTAATGCAATAGAAGAAACTTGAAGATAATGTAAAATTTAACTACAAATTGGAAAGTATAAAGAGAGTTAAAATAAATAAAAACTACAAGATTGAAGATGGTTAATAATTAGCTACTTTGGCATAAGGAATACCTTGAGTGAATTGCTACCTTGTGATCCACAAGTACGCATCCAATCTTGTACATCTTCATCACAAGTTATTAAAACCAAGTCATTTTCCTCATCTTCATATTTGATATCATATGTTCCACCCGTCAACTTCAACCTCTTATATATTTCATATTGTAGCTTCTCTAATCCCGATGACAATGATAACTTAAATTTTATTACGTCGTCTATATGCTTTGCCTTTACATTCACAAAATTCACATCCGGCATCATTGTATCATAGGAATTTGTGGGAGCAATTGTAGGCAAGACTTGGTTAGAACTAGAAGGCACACCATAACTCGGATGTAAGATTTGTTGCCCATCATCATCACCTTGAGGGAGAGAGCAATTTTCCTTTATATTGCGAGGCGGCCACCTATTAATATTATGTTCTCTGCAAATGCGCTTCAATGTAGATCGGCTAACTGCAAAAATAGAAATTCATACAAAAATATGTTGTTTATGACTCATAATCGATTTTTCAGTCCCGATTTGTTTTTTATTATCTTACTTGACAAAAAGTCAAATGGCCCAATTGAGATTTTTCACAAGCCTAAGATAATAGAATATCGACCAAGTCTCACTTGATATATATGCTAAATGTAGGTACATACACTGTGTGATTTTGTTTTAAGTAAATAAATATATATATTTAATTTTATACAAATTACCAAACAAATTTAAAATAAAAAATTATTAAAACACTTGTAAAATATTAGATGGTTAACTTTAAATGGCATTTAAATAAATAATTTGTGATTAAATAGAAGTTAAAAAAGATAAAAAAGTGTAAAGGTGGTGGGTGGTTCAAAAAATAATTTAAGGAATACTAAACTATGCAAAATTAAATATTCATATTTTAAAATCCTTATTTATTATTTTTCCTTTTGAAAAGTTAAATAAAGTGATTAAGAAAAAACACTTTAGAATTATAAATAGTGCTCCTTTAAATATAAAGGAGGACACCGTAATTTTAGGGAGACTTATTACCCAAAAAAAAAATCTAAGTTCTAACCACGCCTTGATTTACTATAGAAGTGAAAATCATCGTTAAATGTATTAAAAATAGAGCACATTCCCTACCATTGCTTCCATAAAAATAGGTATGCCCTAAACTTACCTTTGAGAGTCTTTGCAGCATCTGCGATTTTCTTGTTAGCATGCGGTAGGATATCATTTAAACTAAGTTGAATTCCAGTTTCGCTTTGTGGTCTTTTCAAATTTTTGGATGTGCCGTTTCCGCGTGAGGATGCACAATTGATGTTGCTTTGCTCTGCATTTGCAACTTTATCTATTGATTGTTGGGATGGTGGATCTTGCTGCATAATCTCTCCCTCGTCTTGTAAAGTTCCCAGAGGACTCTGCCGAGACATAGTAATTTGGAATTCCACTCCCAGAGTATAGCAATCATATTTCTCACCGTTGCGATAGTCAACAACTTGGATTGGCAGCTTTTCCCCCCAGTCTTTCCAAGAAGCAAGCTTAAAAGTCTGGAAATGTAGTTTCATTGTACCTAATACCTTGCTCAACAAATTTATTACGCTCTCATTGATTGTTAGGCGTGAACGTAGAAAGAACTCCAGTACATAAAGGAGGCTTCTGGTGCGACTGCTTTGCAAGCAAATCGCAAAACTACTACGAAGTCCATAGTACTTTGCAAAGTGTGCTAAGGGATACTCAACTATGCTGAATTGTGTTATATCGGAGCAGAAAATTAGACCGCGGGACGAAATTGCCTTCCCAACAACCCCTTGTCCCTCTAGCAAAAGCGATGAGTGGCATACATTTATGAAATCATGAGACTGACGTGGCGGGTAACATGGTAAGCCACTTGTGAACATGAGTTGTCCTGTATAGCTTGCATTCGACATGCAATTATTGCATACGGCCCACGTTAGTGCCAAATCCAAGTTATGAGCTTTACATAATTTTTCCAACACCTCCTTTATCTCCTTTGAGGCAGCAGCTTTAAAAGCCTCGTCATTGTCTCCAATCTGATTTGGGAAAATGAGAAATGCTAAATACAAGTAGGAGAAAAAATCATGGTAATAGAACACTTATGGACTTACCATTTAAAAATAATAAATCTATATAAGCCTATTTTAACAACAACTCAACCATTATCACATGATTCGACTTTCTTTTATATATATATATATATATATATTTGATTGAATAGCAATTTTCTTAAAAGAATTATCACATTAATTAAGATATTTGTGAGAATAGATTCAATGTCATATTTAATTAGGAAAAAATAAAATAAAATACGAGATAGGGGCCAATGATGTCCACATAGGAAACTTTGCACTTACTCTCCAGGACAAGTTCCATCTCCCATCCAGAATTACCAAATCTTTTCCCTGCAAAGGAACATTTGCCAAGTTAAATAAATCATGTAAGAAGATCCAAATAGAATCCATAATCACGAATTTTATCCGCTGCCTCAAAGGACAATCCAAATAGAGTGGACAAGTAAGGAATGCGTTTAACTTGTGGAATGAGAATGCATTATTGAATTATTAATCCAGTGTGAACTTATCCCTCACTTAGCTCCAATTTGCATCACAAGATGAGTAATTTTGTGAGATTGTTAATTGCTTCTACTGTTGCATCCCACTTTGCGTAGGCCTCTAGCTAAATTGGGATACAATTGGTCATGATATAATTGCGATAGTTTTCTATCTTAATCATTCTTTTGTATAGTCGCGGTGACTATAAATACTTTTCTTCTGAGCTTGTTCAAAAAGAGGAAAGGGTATAACTTGTAATTTGTACTTTTTTTACGTATTTATACAAATTTCTTCCAAGCGGGAAAAAAAAATCCAATCCAAAACACATTGGACAACCGTTATATTCATCTTGGAAGGTTTCCTAATGATTAAAGATGTTAAAAATATTTAAAGAAAATTTTGTTAGTCAATGATTGGTATTTGGAAACTAAGCATCCTACTCTAATTCACGATTTGTAACATAAATTGGAAAGAACTATGTCTTCAATGGAACTTGAGATAAAAAAGCCTCGCGGATAAGATGAGAAGTTAAATCTTCCTTTAAGAAGAATAATTTTAAAAGTAATTTTTGAAATAAAGACTTTGATTTTGAAAGAATTTTTGAAGTTCAACGAGTCATGAAAATTTTAGAAATTATTTGTGAATTAAAACAACTAGGAGGATGAAATTTTACAAAGAGGCTAAACAAGTACTTTCAAAAGAAAAAATTTTCCATTATTGATAAAAACATAAAATTTTCATATAAGTAAACTTAAGTTTGACTTGCCCAATGGGGCCTAGAAGTTTTAGAATTTGGATTGACCAAATAAATCATCTTTGATTCATTAGAAGTGATGACTTACAAACTCTTTCTAATCCAATAGTCTACAAAATTCTGAGGTTTTGTAGAAGGAAATATATGACTTTCGAGAAAGATTGTTTTGAGATAGAAATATTGAGGAAAATATTTGCAACTCTACCAAATCTAGACCATGATAGAATACAATCTATAGGACAATCATTTTGAAAATCCAAAAGTCAATTACCAAGATAAAGTTAAATCAAAACAACAAATTCTCATAGGATCTTGGGTATAATTTGTCAAAAACATCTAGTCTCTACAAATATTTTAGAAAAATATATAAGTAATGACAGAAAGAGATTATTTACACATTTTTGTACCATTAATGTTTATTCAAATTGATGATATAAAAAAATATCAAGCATATGAATTTCTAAATTATATATTTCATGCTAAAGTTGATGTCTCATCAGATGTATTAATTAACGTTGATGAATATCTCAAAAGGTTTAAGCATATGTAGTAAATGATTTTTGGAATAATATTGATTCATTAACCTAGCATAACAATGTGATGGAAGGCTCAAAAATGTTGCAACATCATAAAAATATAGTGGGCTAGCCTCAGAAGCTGTTAAAACAAAAATAATCTACTTTATTTTTTAAAAAAAAAAGGTCATCCTTGACTGTAGCTATCATACAAAACATTAAAATTCATGTAAAATAATCCATTCTAATTAGAAGAGATACCACAATATATTATACTTTTTATATATTATTAAATTGTATAAAAAGTCCAAAAATTGAAACCCAAATTTGGAGTCTAGAAATAAAAATTAATTGTTTATCTGTTATTAAATTGTGTATGAAATCCGTATATTGAAATCTAAATTGGAGTTTATAAATAGAAATCAATTGTGATGTGAAGGGACGCTAAAAAAATAAAAATAAAAAGGAAAGAAAGCTCTCTAAGTGTTATTTTTACAAATATTTTAAGAGTTTTAATAAATAGAAATCAATTGTGATGTGAAGGGACTATAAAAAAAAAAAAGGAAAGAAAGCTCTTTAAGTGTTATTTTTACAAATATTTTGAGAGTTTTATTCTAAGTGATATAAGAGACCAAGCCACTAGAAGGGCATTTTTGCATAGTATGTAATTTATGAAGGTCTGTTGTCTAAGTACTATAAAATAATAGACTTCTTATATAATTTAAATATGGATTTATTGATACTTTTATGAAGGTACGTACATAGAATGTGAGTGGAATTAGGTGAAAAGTTTAAAGTGTGCAAATGTAAAATTTCCTATATAAAATATAATATAAATATTTTATTATTTATACTGTTTTGATGAGGAGGTAATGTGGTCATTTAAAATTGTGATCCAAATTGCCGTATGTGCAAACAAATGAAAAATAAGACTTCAAGAGAACAAATCCAACTAGTTATACATTGAATGCGTAAGCAAATGTTGGACTAATGTAGTTTAATCCAATGAGGATCCTAGACTAACATAATCTCTAATTCCATCTTGCAAATCAAACATGAATCTTAATCTGATAATTAAATATTATCCACTTCCATGAAAAAAAATGCATCATCTAAACATCAATAAATAAAAATTAAAAATTATTGAGCGAGAGGACCAATTAATTTAGGAATGATAATATAAAATATCACAAGATAATATTATTTGAATATGACATAAATAAACTGTTACGAACATGAATTTATTAAGGGAAAAAAAACATAAATAATATGAATACGCTGACTTGAAATTAATACGATATTTAATCTAATTTCTAAATAAATTAATTATTTAAAACATTTATTAAATTTTAAAATATTTAAGTATGAATACTAATAATAAACCCGAGCTGCACAATACAACAAAATTGCTACCCTAAGGCAATAAATATGAAAATAAGTTTGAATAATTGCAGCAAAATTAAAAAGAGGTACATATCCGCGCGTACCATTGTAACCAAGTTATTATTTGGATGCTTGTGCTTAGATGATCCTCTCTCAGTTGACATAGCCACCTCAAGTACACCAATACAGCTCTGCCGAGAAGGGTCAAGCACCGGATAAGCATAAACACGGGTGATTTGGCAACCTAATGCATGTTGCCGTTGTGGGTACTCTTTGGGAGTGTAATACTCAATGTCGGGACTGCATTCGGGCAATTTGTGAATGAAAACACGACCTGGAAGCCCGAGCTCATCTTCAATTTGCCGCTCATCCACATAAAAATCATAACTTTCAGATTTATCTCTGTATCGACAAAGTCCTTCGTGAATTGAATCAATAGCAAAAGGTTGGTGTCGAGTCGTAAGCAAAGTCCGACCCTCAATTAATACAGGTTCCCAAAACTGAACAAGAAGGCTCGGCTCTGACGCGTTCCAGTACATAAATTCTCTCAATAGAACTATGATCTTCTCTTTTAACTCCCTACTGGCTGTTGATATCCTCCAAATTAACGTGTTTGTCAGCCAAACCACCGTGAAAATCATACATTTATTATAGTCAATGTTCGGAATAGATATGAGTATAATTTCAAGGCCATTTACTTGTCGGAAACCAAAATCCGATTATTAGACTTAAAAAATTCATATATGGATATCAATAACCCCAACCAGATAGAGACCCAGTTTGACAAATTTTATAATGTACAAGTTTATAATATTAAAAAATATATTCTTTTTCTCTCTCTCTTTCACTCTAATCTTATATGACATGTCTATTTGATTCCTATTTTATTTTTTTATATATTTTTGAATTATTTTTTAAATTCCTTCATTCCATCTTCTTTTCTTCTCTTTTCTCATTCACAAAACTTTTATTTATTTGTCTTACATCACTAAAATACTAAACTTTATTTTTTCTTTTATATATAAAACCACTAAGATTATGATATATGATTTCAATAAATAGGATTCTCAAAAGGAACCCTCTTACTTATAGTTATAAAATCATATTTCAAGCACATTAATAATTAAATTAAAAATTAAAAATAAAAAATAAATTTAAATTTAAAAATAAAAATAAATAAATAATACTTAAATAATAATTAGATTATTTTTCTCATAACAATTCTTAATTAGGTACGTTAATTTTAAATTTAAGTTAATCGCATTGACTATATTTGTTTTATTTCATAAAGCACATATGATTTAATAATAGTATTTTTTATTTAAGTTGTTTTTATAAAAATCAATTAAAGAATTATAATCGAATCCCATGTGACCATGCAATTAATATAGAGTTTGTTTTATTGTATAATACTTGAATGTATTGAACACATATAATGTTTGTGAAATTGGTATCTTAACTATTAGAATGTTAATATTTGTTAGATTGTTCTTGATTTTTGTTGAATTATTGATAATTTAAATTATTAAAATATTACAGATGTGTTAAAAAGGGTTAGAATGCTAGATTGTTACAAATGTTATAGAATTTAGGAATTTATGTTAGGAATGAATTTAATATTGAAGGAAGACTTAAAGATTTTTGAAGGCATTAAAATGTTTTAAGATTTAGTGTATAACTCAAAATTTTAAATGTACATATTTTAGATTACTTGATAAATATATTATAAAAAATAAAAAGTTAGGCAAAAGTTAAACTTAAATTTGACTTATATCAATAAACAGAAAATTAGAAATATTGTTAAAACATGGCAGAAAAAGTTAGAATTTGTACTCCACAAAACTTAAATATTAAAATTAATAACTAGAAATGTAACTTCTTAAAAACTTATATTTAGTTTAATTAAATATTCTAATTGAATTGAAGTTGATCATATGTCTTAAATTGATAATTAGCTATTTTGATTATATACATTGAAAATACTTAGATAATCGATACAACACTCATTTTGTCAATTTTGACAAGACAAATTGGGTCTTTGCCTGTGTGCATATTTTGAATTATTTTTAAAATGAAAAACAACTAAGAGATAAATCAAATAGGAGTGCTACAGTTATTAAAATTTATCGGTTGTTACATCATGATTATTAAAGATGATTTGCGACAACACCTTCATTATCCTTCGTTGTGTGGCGGGTAATAATTAGTAAGTTATAATAGAAATAACTAAAAATGAGTTTCCTACTAGCGTTTTTCCTTTTTCTTTTCATTTTCTCTTTTCTCTAAATCCTCGCTTCAAACATACTTTTGGAACAAGAATTTGTAAAAGGAAAAAAAAAAAAATGAAAAACGTTTTAACCTAATAATATAAACCCATTTTTTATGATAAATTAAATATAAATTTAATTTTTTAAGCAAATATCTTTTCATTCTCTTAATCATACACAAAATAAATAAATAAATTTAACAAATTTTTTTTTTTATTTTGCTCTCCTATTATTTTTCTCGATTTTTCTTTCCTCTCCATTAATTTTTATTCCAAACACTGGCTTAAGTTCTGAGAGAATAAATTAAAAAAAAAAATTCAATTGGAAGATGAAGGAGGACTAAAAGTGGAATTTAATAAGAAAGCCACTCACAGCAGAAGAAACCGGGAGGATGCTTGGGTTCTTTGTTGTCTTCGTTCCAGAGAATCCAGAACTTTGGGTTCCCACGCCAATCCTTGCATACCTCTTTCTTATATTTTTGGAAATACAGAGGGAAACCCATTTCGTCTACTTGCAACCACGCATCGTCTGAGGCTTCGGCCATTGCTTTCGATCGGAAAATGGCGACCCAGCTGTGATTAAGGAAAAGGGACCCTCCACTTCCCTTTCCTCGGGTTATTCTCCCCCTTTTGGTTCTTTTCAACCGATATAAAAAGTTCGAAGGGGCAAATTATTAGACAGATACAGAGCATTGCAAGGCAACGCAATAAAATATTCTCATATTCTATTAAATTTAGTAGGTGCGTTTGAAATTGTATACATATTGTATAAAATTATAAAAATTATTGTATTGTATTTCATATAATAAGTGAAAAATTTTAATTTTATAATTTATATTTATAGAATTTTATAAAATTTTATATTTTTTTATTAACTTCAAACAACGCCAATATTTAGGCACCGTTTGAAGTTTTAAAAAATTTTAAAAATTTCTATAAATTTTTTTTTACATCAATTTTTTTCTTTCATTGCACATTTTACGAACTTTTCAATTTTTCTCACTTTATCTTATTTTTTTCACTTTTTACCACTCCAAACACACACTTATTCAATCAAAGACCCGTTCCCATCGCCTTACTCACAAACAAAAGGACTACCAACAAAGATAAGTGATTGTCCATCGTCCCAAGAAGTCAAACTTACGCGATGACATTAAGGTTCTATTTGATTTATAAATAAATAATAAAAAATTTTATAAATTTTTATTAATTTTATATCACATAAATTTTTTTCTTTTACTACACGTATTACGAATTCTCAATCTTTCTCAATTTTTTTCACTTTTTATCACTCCAAACACACTATAAAAATAAAAAATTAAAAAAGTTAGGTAGCAAAAACGAATATTGAAAAGTTTTTCTATTTTCTTAATAAGAGATATAAAAAATTAACCCAATTAAGTGTCTAAGGGGACACGGTAGTTAGCTACTCAATTTTTTTATTTTCTTATTTAAATAATAAAATTTATCTCTTTATATTCTAAACTTCATTTAAGCCCTGTTTGGTCGATCAAAAAAATTAAAAGTCACTAAATTTTAATTACTTTTTGTACTTTTTTTTCAATAAAATTTTAACATATATCATCTTTATGTCATATTTTTGTACTTTTACTATACTTTTTCTTTAATTTTTTTTCAACCAAACAACCCCTTAAATCATAAAAGGCCAAAAGGTCAAAATGGTAAAAAAACAAAAAAACTAACTACCAAAAATTAATTTTTTTTTCTTCCTTAAACATAAAAAACTTTAACTTTTTTAATAGTTAACTACAAAAAACATTTCTACCCGAGTGAGTATTATTATTAATAGATAATTATCTTTTTATTTCTTATACTTAAAGTAAAAATCATTTATACCTTCTTAATTTTAGAAACTTACCTATGTACCTTTGTACTTTGAATTAAAGTGAAATTATGAATGATGTCAATTTTTTAAGTGAAAAGATAAAAATATCCATTAAAAATCAAATATAACTATGAGGTATAATTATAGGTAAAATGAACTATAGGAGTATAAAGGGCTCGTTTGGAATAAGAAAAAATAAGATAAATTGAGATAAAATGTGGTTTAGAGTTAATTTTGGTGCCATTTTTTTTTTTTTGAAAAATTACAAACCGTGAGAACGATCCCTCAAATCCGTTCCCACAGATTCAAAAAAAATTTAAAAAAATAGCGACAATAGTACTCATTTGAAAACTTTCAGCACGAAGAATGTGATTGTATAAAAATATTACACATTCGGTTAATCTATTTTTAGATTTTTTTATTTTTTTAGCGAAATATTGAAATTTTTTGAAATTAGTGATGGCGGAAAAATTAGAGGTAGAGAAGTTGTTAGAAATTTATAGAGTTTTTTAGAAATTTTTTTTTTACTCCAAACGAGCCCAAAATGTAATTTTTAAAATTCTAAAGTTATTAAGAGTGTTATCTTTGATGAAATTTTTAATGTTTTTTACTTTAATTTAAAGCATAAGGAGTGTAACGGTAAACTTTTATAATTTAAAGAGTATAAGGAATTTTTATTTTAAATATAAGATGTAAAAAAATAATTATCTATATTATTAATTAAATAATTATATAATAATCGTTGATTCTGAATTTGTGCATTTAATATAACACATTCATAATAAGATGTTATTAAATAAATATTATTATATTCAACCCCTTTTACTGCAATGGTGTTATTTATATGACAAAAAAATATAATAAAAATGTAAAAATTTAATATAAAAATAATGTATAATTAAATTTAATTAAAAAATAAAAAATTAATAAATTTAATTAATTTTAATAAACTTAACACCGCCGCTGTGTTACCAACGTCACTCAAATTCGTCCACATCAATTCATTTGCTAGCGTGCCCCAGCTTTCAAAGACCAACGCGCAGTCAATAAACTGATGGTCCAAAAGATACAAAACGCGCAAAAGACAACGCGGAGTTCATTCGCCAACAAAAAAAAAAAAAATACACGGTGGGGGTCTGAGTTCTGGCGGCCCAACCTTCAAAGACTAACGCGTAGTCCAATAAATTGATTGTCCAAAAGATTCGAAGCGTCCAAAAGATTACGCGGAGTTCATTTTAAAAACAAAAAAAATAAAAACAAAAAACAAAAAGTGATAAATTATGTTTACCTCCCCTGAAATTTTATTAATTACAAATAATTACTTTTAACATTAAAAATTTGTGTGTACAGCTCTTTTTTTGAGCTATTTGACATAACAAAATATTTTTTTTATCTGCTCATCAAAGAAAAATGAAAAGTAATGCGGCTACGTAAAAAAATATGACTCTTTAAGGTGATAAAAATTTTAAAAAATGATTAAAAATATTAAAAATTTTTAAAAGTTATTATTTTTTATTTTACTGCATGAATTACGAATTTATATTTTATCTCATTTTATCTTATTTTTTGTCACTCCAAACGCACTCTATATAAATTATTATTTTGACCCTTTAAACTATATAAAATGTCCAAAATACACCTGACATCCTTAATAAGTCAAAAAAAAAAAAAAAAGTGAAATGAAATAACAAGTGATGTTTTCTTTGTTTTTCAATTTCAAAATTTGACAATAATTTAGAAATAGAATTGAACAATAATTTGACATGACGATGCATTTTTTTTAATATTTGAATATTACAATAATGTTTCTGACATTTTATATATTATCTTAAGGTACACATCTCACGCGATTTTTTCATATAATCATACAACTTTTCATTTAATATTAATGAATTTACAAAAAAATAACTATTTTAATAAATATTTTAAAATAAAAGTTTAGTCCAAAATTTATAATTTACATCCAAGAAGGGAGACAGTGACTTCCCTTTCTCATCCACAACTAAAAAAAAAAAAAAAGAAAGAAAGAAAGATTAAAAAAAATTACATACGGATTAAAAAATTAATTTTATATGTACGTAAATTTTTATTTGAAATTAAAAAATTAAAAAATAATTCAATTGGAAGACGAAGGAGTAAAAGTGGAATTTAATAAGAAAGCCACTCACGGCACAAGAAACTGGGAGGATGCTCGGGTTCTTCGTTATCTTCGTTCCCGAGAATCGAGAAACCTTTCCTAGACCAACGCTTGTATCACTCTTTCTTATATTTTTGGAAATACAGAGGGAAACCCATTTCGTCCACTTGCAACCGAGCATCGCCTGAGACTCCGGCCATTGCTTCCGATCGGAAAATGGCGACCCAGCTGTGATAAGGAAAAAGGACTCTCCGCTTCCCTTTCCTCCCTTTGGTTCTTTTCAACCTAACATAAAAGGTTCGAAGGGGAAAATTATTGCAAGGCAACGCAATAAAATATTCCTATATTTCTATATCATAATTTTTCAATCAAAGACTCGCTCCCGTCGCCATACTAACAAATGGGCTACCTACAAGGATAAGTGACTGTCTATTGTCCCGAAAAGGCCAAACTTTCCGCGATGAAATTAAAAATAAAAAATTAAAAAACTAAAAAAATATTAGCTAGCAAAAATGAATATTAAAGCTTTTTCTATTTTTTTAATAAGAGAGATATAAAAAAAAAAAATTAACTAAATTGACTATGTGCGTGGGAAGAGTAGCTTACTACTTAATTTTTTTTTTAAATAATAAAATTTATCTTTTTTACATTTTAAACTTCATTTAAATCATAAGAGGAAAAAATGTCAAAATAACAAAAAGGTAAAAAATTAACTACTAAAAAATTTTTTTTTCTTTCCAAACATAACAAAAAAAATAAAAATTAACTTTTTTTAGTAGGTAACTACAAAAATATAAAAGTTTTTTGCTTCCTAAACTCTACCTGAATGAGTATTATTATTAATGGATAATTACTTTTTTTTATTTCTTATACTTAAGGTAAAAATCATTCATACCTCTTGAATTTTAAAAATTTACCTCTATACCCTTTGTATTCTAAATTAAAATAAAGTTGTGAATGACGTTAATTTTTTAAATGAAAATGCAGAAATACCTATTAAAAATCAAATATAATTAAGGGGTATAATTGTAGGTAATATAAATTATAAGGAGTATAAAATGTAATTTTTAAAATTTTAAAGTTATTAAGTGCATTATCTTTGATGAAATTTTTAACATTTTTAATTTAGTTGAAAGTATAAAGTGTATAAAGGTAAATTTTTCAAAATTAAAGGGTATAAGTGATTTTCATTTTAAATATAAGATATAATGATTATCCCTATGATTCATTAAATAGTTATATAATAATTGTAGATTCGATTTTGTGAATTTAGGTTACGTTTAGGGTGATAAAAAATTTTGAAAAAAGATAAAAAGTACTAAAAATTTTAAAAATTATTCACCTTTTATCTTATTGCACGAATTACAAACTCACAATTTTTCTCACTATATTTCATTTTATCTTATTTTTTGTCACTCGGAACGTAACCTTAATAAAACACTTCTCATGATAACATATTATTAAATAAATATAATTATATTCAATCCATTTTACTACAATTGTTTTGGATAGTAAAAAAGTATAATAAAAATTTAAAGATTCAAAGTAAAAAATTGATATGTAATAAAATTTAATGAAAAAATAAAAAAATAATAAATTTTAATTATTTTTGATTAAGTAAACATCCAAATATCTTGCGACGTTACTCAAATTCGTTCACATCCATTCATTTGCTAGCGTGCCCCAACTTTCAAAGGCCAACTCGCAGTCCATGAATTGATGGTCCAAAAAGATACAAAACGCGCAAAAGACTACGCGGAGTTCATTAGAGAGAGAGAGACGCGTCTAAGTTCTGGTGGCCTAACTTTCAAAGACCAACGTGTAGTCCAATAACTTGATTGTCCAAAAGATTCGAAACGTGCAAAAGATTACGCGGTGTTCATTTTAAAAACAAAAACATAAAATAAAAAAAACATAAAGTGATAAATTATGTTTACTTCCCCTACAATTTTATTAATTACAAATAATTACTTTTAACATTAAAATTTTATATGAATAGCTCTTTTTTTGAGTTATTTGACATAACAAAAAAAACATTTTTTTTTATCCGGTCATCAATGAAAAATAAAAAGTAGCGTGGTTACATTGAAAAGTTACGGCTCTATTTGGAGTAATAAAAAATTTTAAAAAATAATAAAAAATACTAAAAATTTTTAAAAATTATTTATTTTTATTTAATTGCACGAATTACGAATTCATATTTTATTTCACTTTTTATTATTTCAAACATATCTTATATAAATTATTATTTTGACCTCCTAAACTATATAAAATGTCCAAAAGACAACTGAGATTTTTAAAAATAAGAAAAAAAAAAAGTGAAATGAAATAACCAATGATGTTTTCTTTGTTTTCCAATTTCAAATTTTGACAATAATTTAGGAATAGAATTGAACTTTAATTTGACAAGACGATGCATTTTTTTTTTAACATTTAAATATTACAATAACGTTTCTGACATTTTATATATTATCTAAAGGGTGGACATCTCACACTATTTTTTTATATAATCACACAACTTTTTATTTAATATTAATGAATTTACAAAAAAAAATTAACTATTTTAATAAATATTTCAAAATAAAAGTTTAGTCCAAAATTTATAATTTACGTCTAAGAAGGGAGACAGTGACTTCCCTTTCGCATCCACTACCCAAAAAAAAAAAGAAAAATAAAATAAAAAAATCATATGCGGATTAAAAAATTAATTTTATATGTATGTAAATTTTTATTTGAAAATATATTTTTTTTATAATATTAGTAGAAAAATTAAATTTTAGTAAAAAAAAAAAAAGTGACATAGAATGAAAATAAAAAAGAAATAATTAATTTTTTTTTCCTTTAAAGCATTAGAGGTTGAAGTACGATATCCCTCGTTTAAGGCACACGACCTTTCCTGCATATGTTGTTTAATCATCAGCGTGCGGAGCTTTTATCATGGAGGGTTGAGCAAGCAGCTGGTTTGGTAAAAATTTAATTAAATCTAAATAATATTTGAAATTTTTTGGGCTGATTTTTTTCGATGAGTCATTCGAAGTTTGAAAAAAAAAATCAAAGAACTAAATTAGTTTTGTATTGGTTTTGGCTGGTTGAGTTTAACTGTAATTTAAAAAAATAAGAAAAACAGTAAATAAAAAATTAAATATATTTCTCTGATTAGGACTTAGATTTTTTTAATTAGAACTTAAGGTGAAATAATAAGATGAACTACACATTAAAAAGAGTAAAATATATAATAAAATATGCAAAATAATGTATAATTTAATACTATAAAAAAACTTTGGTTAGTTTGATGCATTCGGTCAAAAAAATTGTTGGACCGACCCAACTAACCAAACTAAATTTTTTAAAATTTTAAAACAAACCAATCAAATTAACTGACATATTTAATCCATTTTAATCAAATTTGTTTGGATCAGTTTTAATTTTTTTTATTATTTTAATTTTTCCTTGCCCCCTCAATTATAAGAATCAAATATCTACTATTGTAACTATTTTAAACCTCTAACGAAATTATGAGAAATTATTATTAAATCAAACTCATCAAATTTAGACTGATGATATTGCAATCAGAATTAGAAGTCCACGTATAGGTATATCAATTTGATTATAATTGTTAGATTGATAAAGGACATGTTCGAGAGTAAAGTAAAGAAAGAAAACAATAATTTGAAAAAAAATAAAAATAATATAATTAAATTTATGTAATTTTTATTTTGATAATGGTCATTGATATAAAATTTGAAATTGATTTAGGTCAATCATGTGACAATTAGAAGCCAATAATTACTAAATTTTACGACTATATATCACAATATTATCCATTTTTGATAATTTTCAAACTCTTTCATGTTCATATTTTTAATTATTAGAATTACGTTTTTTCAATTCAAATACTCATTTAACCAGATTATATTGATCTTAGATTTGAATAAAAATAATATGAAAATAATTTTTTATATTTTTTTGATTAATTTCAATGCTTCTATTAGGGTTTTTGCTTTTGGCTCGAAGGATATCTAATCCATTACGATCAGAATGTGTTTGACACATGTGCCAGGAGTTGTATTTGGGCTCCATTTGGGATTCTAAATTTTGGATAAAAATATTAAAAATTTTTAATTTTTCACTTTATTTGAAATAAAATAAAAGAATTAAATTTTATCCCCAAAAAAATCATATAAAACCTAGAAAAGCTAAAATGATAAAATTTTGAATAATAATTCCAAACCAAGCTTATTATCTTATGAATTTAGTGCATGTTTGGAATGTCAAATTTTATTTAAAAAATAAAAATAAATACAAATTTTGGATTATTGAGCGTTTGGTGTATTTTTCAAAAGATATTAAAAAATTAAAGAAATTTGAAAAAAATTAATAAATATTCTAAAAACACTGAAAAAAGTTACGATATGTGCAAAAATCAGGAAAAAATTGGGAGGAAGGAATAAGGGGAAGAAAGAAAAGTGAGAAAGAAGAAAAGTGTGTTTGGTTGAGTAGAAAATTAGGAGAAAAATAAGGATATAAGTGCGCACGCATGCGCGTGTATTATAATTTATTTTCTTAATTAAAAATTATTTCAAAGAAGTGGTTCTCACTTTTTTAGACATAGATGACGGTTAGAGTTCTTAAACAATTGAAAAATCAAACTTATTATAAAAAATTACACTTAACAAAATTTAATTGGGAGGAAGTTGAAAACTTTTTGAAATTAAAAAAAAAATGAAAGTATAAATATTTGTGGACTTCGTCCCTTTCTTTTTCTCCTTTTCCTTGATGTTCTTTTTCTTTTTGGCTATTTATCCCTCTAACCGAACTGTAATAGAGGGTGATTATTTTCTTTCCCCCTTCCGCCCGTCTTATTTTCCAGGAAAACAAATTTTGCATTAAAAATTTTTGATAAGAAAAAAGTTAAAAAATTAAAAAATTTATAAAATTTAATTTTTTTTTAAATTAAATTTGTCACTCTAAACGCATACACTTAATTCACACGTGACAATTATTCATTCTCTTAAGCTTTGGCTTATAATTTATATATATATAAAAAAAAAGAAAATGCACAGATTTTAATTATTGGTCGATGTTAAGAAGGTGTTTGGTTATCAAAAATTTAATCAAAAATATAGTAAAAAATATAAAAATTTAATGTAAAAGTGATTTGTAATAAAATATAATTTTAAAAATTTTAAAGTTATTAAGAGCGTTATCTTTGATGAAATTTTTAATTTTTCACTTTATTTGAAAGTATTAAAAGTTTAAAAATAAACTTTTAAAATTTAAAGAGTATAAGAGATTTTCATTCTAAATATAAGATGTAAAAAAATAATTATCCCTATTATTAATTAAATAATTATATAATAATTGTTGAATCTGAAGTTGTGAATTTAATATAATACATCCACAATAAGATGTCATTAAATAAATATAATTATATTCAACCCCTTTTACTGCAATGGTGTTATTTATATGGTAAAAAAAATATAATAAAAATATAATAATTTAATATAAAAATAATATATGATTAAATTTAATAAAAAAATAAAAAATTAATAAATTTAATTAATTTTAATAAACTAAACACCGCCGCTGTCTTACCAACGTCCCTTAAATTCGTCCGCATCAATTCATTGGCTAGCGTGCCCCAACTTTCAAAGACCAACGCGCATCAATAAACTGATGGTCCAAAAGATACAAAACGCGCAAAAGACTACGCGGAGTTCATTCGCCAAAAAAACAAAAAAAGAAAAGAAAAAATACACCGGGGGGTCTGAGTTCTGGTGGCCCAGCCTTCAAAGACCAACGCGTAGTCCAATAAATTCATTGTCCAAAAGATTCGACGTGCAAAAGATTACGCGGAGTTCATTTTAAAAACAAAAAAATAAAAATAAAAAACAAAAAGTGATATATTATGTTTACCTCCTCTGAAATTTTATTAATTACAAATAATTACTTTTAACATTAAAAATTCATGTGTACAGCTCTTTTTTTGAGCTATTTGACATAACAAAAATATTTTTTTTGATCTGGTCATCAATGGAAAATGAAAAGTAGTGTGTGGCTACATCAAAAAAAAAAAAAAATAATAATACTATGTTTGGAGTGACAAAAATTTTGAAAAACGATTAAAAATATTAAAAAATTTTAAAAGTTATTTACTTTTTATTTCACTACATGAATTATGAACACATATTTTATCTTATTTTATCTCACTTTTTATCACTCCAAACGCATCCTATATAAATTATTATTTTGACCCCTTAAACTATATAAAATGTCCAAAATACACCTGAGATCTTTAAAAGTCAAAAAAAAAAAAAAAAGTGAAATGAAATAACCAGTGATGTTTTCTTTGTTTTCCAATTTCAAATTTTGACAATAATTTGGAAATAGAATTGAACAATAATTTGACATGACGATGCATTTTTTTTTAACATTTGAATATTACAATAACGTTTCTGACATTTTATATATTATCTAAAGGGTAGACATCTCACATGATTTTTTCATATAATCATACAACTTTTCATTTAATATTATTGAACTTACCAAAAAAAATTAACTATTTTAATAAATATTTCAAAATAAAAGTTTAGTCCAAAATTTATAATTTATATCTAAGATGGGGGCAGTGACTTCCCTTTCACATCCACAACCCAAAAAAAAAAAAAAAAGAGAAAAGAAAGAAAGAATAAAAAAATCACAAGTGGATTAAAAAATTAATTTTATATGTACGAAAAATTTTATTTGAAAATATATTTTTTATAATATTAGTAAAAAATTAAATTTTAGTAAAAAAGAAAAAGTCACATAGAATGAAAATAAATTAAAAAGAAATAATTATTTTTTTTTCTTAAAGCATTAGAAGTTGAAGCATGATGTCCCTCGTTTAAGGCACACGAGCTTTCCTGCATATGTTGTTTCCTGCATATGTTGTTTAATCATCTGCGTGCGGAGCTTTTATTATGGAGGATTGATCAAGCAGCTGGTTTGGTAAAAATCGAATTAAATCTAAATAATATTTGAAATTTTTTGGGCTGATTTTTTTCGATGAATCATTCGAAGTTTGAAAAAAAAGAATAAAAAAACTAAATTAGTTTGTATTAGTTTTGGCTGGTTCAGTTTAACTGTAATTTAAAAAAATAGGAAAACACTAAATAAAAAAAATTAAATATATTTCTTTGATTAGGACTTAAGTTTTTTTAATTAGAACTTAAGGTGAAATAATAAGATGAACTACACATTAAAAAGAGTTAAATACATAATAAAATATGTAAAATAATGTATAATTTAATATTATAAAAAAAACTTTAGTTAGTTTGATGAATTCGGTCAAAAAAACATTGGACCGACCGAGTTAACCAAACTAAATTTTTTAAAATTTTAAAACGAACCAATCAAATTAACTGAGATATTTAATCTATTTTAATCAAATTTGTTCAGATCAGCTCTAATTTTTTTTATTATTTTAATTTTTCCTCGCCCCTAAATTATAAGAACCAAATATCTACTATTGTAACTATTTTGAACCTCTAAGGAAATCAATAATAAATCAAACTCATCAAAGTTAGACTGATATTGTTGCAATCAGAATTAGAAACCCACCTATAGGTATATCAATTTGATTATAATTGTTAAATTGATAAATGACATGTTAGAGAGTGGAGTGAAGAAAGAAAACAATAATTTGAAAAAAATAAAAATAATATAATCAAATTTATGTAATTTTTATTTTGACAATGGTCATTGATATAAAATTTGAAATTGATACAGGTCAATCATGTGATAATTAAAAGTCAATAATTACTAAATTTTACGACTATATATCACAATATTACCCATTTTTAGTAAATTTTAAACTCTTGCATGTTCATATTTTTAATTATTAGAATTAAGTTTTTTCAATTCAAATACTCATTTTACCAGATTATATTGATCTTAAATTTGAATAAAAATAATATAAAAATAATTTTTTATATTTTCTATTTCAATGCTTTTGTTAGGGTTTTTGCTTTTGGCTCGAAGGACATCTAATTCATTACGATTGGAATGTTTTTGACACACGTGCCAGGAGTTGTATTTGGGCTCCACTTGGAATTCTAAATTTCGGTGAAAAATATCAAAAATTTTTAAAAATTATTTAATTTTTATCTTTACAAATTATAAATTTACAGTTTTTATCAAAATTTATTAAATTTTTGCACTTCAAACTTTTCCTTAATTTGATTACAGTCAACAAATTCTTGTGTCTCCACTGATTTTTAACATCAAAAATTATTTATTTTTTATTTGATATTATTTTGTGAATATTATTTACATTCATTAAAAATTTATTAAAATGTGAATTTTTAAAAAGAAATTATTTTTTTACAATTTTTTTTATTAATGTAAATAGCAAGTTAAAAGCTATCAAATAAAATGAAAAAATTAAATTTTATCCCAAAAAAAAATCATATAAAACCTAGAAAAGCTAACATGATAAAAATTTGAATAATAATTCAAAACCAAGCTTATTAGCTTATGAATTTAGTGTATGTTTGGAATGTCAAATTTTGTTCAAAAAAATAAAAAATATGCAGATTTTGAATTATTGAGCGTTTGGTGTATCCTTTAAAAGATATTAAAAAATTAAAGAGATTTGAAAAAAGTTGATAAATATTCTAAAAAAATTGAAAAAGGTTAGAAAAAAAAAAGTTACAGTATGTGCGAAAATTAGGGAAAAAATTGGAAGGAAGGAATAAGGGAATGAAAGAAAAGTGAAAAAGAAGAAAAGTGTGTTTGGTTGAGTAGAAAATTAGGAGAAAAAAAGGATATGTGTCCACGCATGCGCGTGTATTATAATTTATTTTCTTAATTCAAAATTATTTCAAAGAAGTGGGTCTCGCTTTTTTTAGACATAGGTGGCGTTTAGAGTTCTTAAAAAATTAAAGAATAATCAAAATTATTATAAAAAATTACACTTATAAAATTTAATTGGAAGGAAATTGAAAACTTTTTGAAATTTTTTGAAAAAAATGAGAGGATAAATATATGTGGATTTCGGCCCTTTCTTTTTCTCCTTTTCCTTCATGTTCCCTTTTATTTTTGCCATTTATCCCACTGACCAAACTGTAATAGAGGGTGATTATTTTCTTTCCCCCTTCCACTCACCTTATTTTCCATCGAAATAAATTTTACATTAAAAATTTTGATGCAAAAAAAGTTAGAAAATTAAAAAATTTATAAAAATAAAAAAATTTTTAAATTAAATTTATTATTCTAAACGCATGCACTTAATTCACACGTTATAACTTAAATTATTCTTTCTCTTAAGTTTTGGCTTATAATTTATATTAAAAAAAAAAGAAAAAAGAAAATACACATATTTCAATAATTGGTCGATGTTAAGAAGGTGTTTGATTAGTAAAAATTTAACTAAAAATATAATAAAAATATAAAAATTTAATATACAAATAATTTATAATAAAATTTAATCAAAAAATATAAAAAATTAATAAATTTTAATTAATATTAACCAATCAAACAGGTCCAAGCCAAGCTAAGCTTCGCTTCACTTCACTGCACACGCAGATTGAAGACAAATTAATGGCGGTGACTGACTGATCGTACTATATTTCTAATTTAAAAGCTGAATGCCAAGATATTAGCATACGATATTAAATCAGAACCGTTTGGTATTCTAAACTCTTTTAAAAAATTTAAAATTTTAAAAATTATCAAAAATTTTTAAATTTTTTAATTAAATTCTATCACGTATCATTTTTATATTATATTAATATAAATTTTTTTATTCTTTTTATTTTTCTACACTCCAAACACATCCCTAAAAAGCGCTTGATGCCGCGTCGCTATCTTACACTAGAAAACTGATGCATGCTGACAGAAAGAAGAAAGTAAATTGAAATAATTCATGTCCTTTATTTTTTTGGCGTTACATGGGCGTGCTATGTGTGGTCCGAATCTGTTCAGACCGCATATTGATCATGCAACTTTTAATGCCCATCACATGTGTATGGGAAAAGTTTTGAGGAGTGTTTGGTCTTTTAAAATTAATAAAAATTTATTAATTTTAATTATTTTTCATTTTTTAATTAAATTTAACTACATAAGACCTTTTTCATTAACCTTTTACATTTTTATTGTGTTTTTTGTCGTTCAAACACTACTCTAATCACGTAAATTATTGGCTACATGTATATATAAGAGTATTTAGTTTATTAAAATTAATTAACGCCCATCGGCTTCTATTTATTTGTATATTTTTTAATTAAAATTTATAATATATTATTTTTATATTAAATTTTTATTTTTTTATATATTTTTTTATGGTTCAAGCACTATCATAATTTGATTGATTGATTCAAATCAAGCAGCTTGGGGCTAGCTGCGGCAGGTTCGTACGCGCTTGAATTGATTGATGGGATGTCACGTAATTTGTTTTGTTTTTTAAGGATGTATAATTGTCGAAAGTTTAATAAAAATATAATAACAACATAAAAATTTAATATAAAAATAATATATAATTAATTTTTAATGTAAAAAATATAAATAATTAATAAAAATTAATAAATTTTTATTAATTTTAATCAATTAAACACGCTTTTATTCACTGGAACAATAAAAGTAAATAATGGAATCAAATTTGAAAACAAAGGTAGGCCTACGCATGTCAAAAAAAATAATAAAATAAAATAATTTTATATATCAATGTATAATAATGTATAAAATCTAATCAATGTATAATAATATATAATTTATCACCAAAAATATTCATTTTATATATCAAACCCCTTAAAAGCAATAGTTTTATGTACATGTATATTTAAAAACTTTAGGAGTCGTTTGCATTTTTAATTTTTTTTTTAAATTTAAAAATTGTAAGAATTTTAAAATTTTTTTAATTAAATTTTATCACGTGTCATTTTTACATTATATCAACATTAAATTTTGATTTATTTTGAATTTTTTTAAAATTTCAAACCCTCTCGTATAAATTAAAACTTGGTTAACCAATCAGCATACTAAAGTGTTTTAATTTATATATTTTTAAATATGCACAGGGCAGAGCTAACAAGTATTTAGCATCTTATCTAACATATTATACTATAGTGTTTTTTGTGATGATACGGCATATCTCTTATTTTTTTCAGTCTATAATATGACTGACTAAGATTTTTCATTATTGTTACATGTGATGCAGTATTTATGTATATATAGTTTTTTTTATTATTTTAGGGGACATTTTGAGTCTCAAAAAAAATTAAAAAAAATTAAAAAGTAGGGTTGATGTGATGTAAAAATAATAGGTAGTAAAATTTAATTGGAGAGATTTGAAAAGTTTTGAAATTTTTTAGTTTTTTTGAATTTAGGGTTTGGGGTATAAGGATGGATGTATAATGTAAAAAACTATCAAATGACTCTTTTACCATTGTGCAGACCCAAACTTAATTATATGTTTATGTTAATTATATAATGTAAGAACCAACTAGTATAAATTAATTTTAGACAAATTAATTATAAATAAATTATGTTATTAATAAATTACACTTTATAAAATATATAAATTAGTTTCGTAGACAATAATGTATCAATTTACCCGAAACTTCCTTGGTCGCTTCTCTTTTTCTCCTTATTTAAAAAATATCAATATATGTGTGATTTTGTACGAATTTGCTAAAAAATTATATTATTATCTTAAAATCACATGACCCGCTATTTGGAGAAAAATATATTTTTTAATCACATAACCTCCTATTTAGAAAAAAATATATTTTTTTATTTTTATTAATATAATTTTTAATACATTTTTCCATTAGAAAAAAATAAGAATTTATTTCTAATATATAAAATACATTTTGTAGGTGAGAAGGGGGATGAAAATGGGCAAAATAGACTAATTTAGTCCATGATAAAGGGGAATAATTTTTGAAGAGTTCAAACTCTCTCTAAAAATAATACACTTTTTTTCAATATTAAAAAGACCGAATAATTTTAAAAAAAGAGAAATTTTATTTTTTAAACCAAGTAAAAATCATTGTATCAAAACTTATGCAAGAATATTATTTATAGTGGCTGCCTATGCAGCATCTAATCGGCAATTAATTAGCAGTCTTTTTTCCTGAACCACAACCCATAGTGCACACGACTGCCTTTTTCTTGTGTGCATGGTTTCCTTGAGGGGGACGTGTGCAAGTCACCCTCTTCTTTCTGCACATGCATCGCTTGGGTTTGTGTATTTTTACTGCTCAGGTTTGTTTTTTTTTTTTTTTTTGGGGTAAGTAATTTACTGCTTAAGTTCGAATTAAAGGCAAAATTTTTTTAATTATTAAGAAACATGTACATTAATACTTTTTAATCTTTTAAATTCAAATCAAACTAAAATTTTCTTGAGTATTAAGACATACTTTGATAAATATTTTTTAACTTGTTGAAAAGCTCAAAATAAAAATTTTGGCAAATAATAAATCTAGGGGTAAAATGGCTAATTTATAAGCATACTTTGGATCGGACAAAATTTGCTTAGTTATTAAGAAATGTGTTGATGAATTTTTGTTAGGTTTTTGGAAATCCCAAAATACATATTTAAGAAAAAACAAACCTAGGAATAAAATAGTTATTTTACAGTCTGAATTCGAATCTAGGTCGAAAATTAGATTTATAAGTAAAATAGTTATTTTACAATCTAAGAGAATGATCGAGAAAAGTTTGTGATTGCAAAGTAATTGCTTTTTTTTTTTTCTTATTTACATTTTGTTTTCATCTTCTGGATCGAATTTTGATTGGAATGGAATGGTTTGTTGATAACTTAAATTATAAAATGTCTTTTCTCACTTAGGGGGTGTTTGGTAGCACAGGTTTTAGTATTTTTTAGTAAATTTTAGTCAAAAGTTACGAGTTGTAATTTTTGGTGTGTTTGGTGAAGTAAGTTGTAATTTTTAGTAAACAAAATGTAACTTTTGGGTGTTTGGTAAAATTTTTGGCAATATTTAGTAATTTTTAGCAACTTTTGAGTGTTTGGCAAACTTTTTAATAAATTTTAACAACTTTTTGTGTGTTTGGTAAAACTTTGAGTGGAACAAATTATTGTAGCATAATAAAAAAGTGGCAAAAGTTGAGATTTCACCAAACGCTTAACTTGCAACTTTTGTTAGATTTTTGCACTTTTGTGTGTTGCCAAACAAGACCTTAATGTGAGAATAACTATTCCTAAAAGAATAGCATTTCAACTTGTTATTTTGATACTAAAGATAAGAATAGATTAAAATAAGAATAAATTTTATTCTATTATATTTTATTTTATTACCACGTACCAAGCAGAGTCTCTAAGACTTGATATTATTTAGAATAAGCATGTGCAGCATAGCATAACATAGCATGGCATGTATTCATTTAGCGTCTCCTCTCATCTCATGCTCTGAAACAAAATGATACAAGTCATTTGCTTTCTTATAAATAAGAGTAAGATTAAGGTACAGTTGTGCAAAAAATGTATAGTAGCGTCATTCCTAATAACAGTTGAGAATATGGAACCTTTATTTGCCTCTTACTATTATTATTATAATTATTATTATTATTATTATTATTATTTTGGTGCTATTCTCAATAAATTGTCCTTGCAAAAGGCTTGCTTCTTTGAATTTTATTCTCCATTATTGAATATTGGGGTTTGACACACCCTACAGTACAAACATTGTGGACCATATAAATAGTACAGGAAGACTTCTCTCTCTCTCTCTATCTCTCTCTCTCTTTTGTGACTCAGAATTTTATCAGTTTATTACAATTTTCAACGAGTTGCACAACTGATGGGTAAATCAGGAGCTCACACAATACTCTACAATCACACAGACTGGTTAAATTTAAAACTCACACCTTATGTGAGAACTTTCAAGGTTATTAGGCTATGGAGTCGAACTTCCAACCCCTCTTAAAGAAGTAAAGTTTTGACCAACTGCCCAAAAGTTGTTGGTTACAAAATTTGGACGAGTTTTCAATTTATACATGTCATTCTTGTGCAGGGCCATTGGAAGCTTAGTCTCCTTACCCATTAAATAGTGGGCCAAAATACAAGCATAAGAACCTACGTTAATTTTCTTTGATGAGCAAGTAGCCTTTTCACTACATTCAATAACATCTGCAAATAGATATTTCTCGTTAGTATACGTAAGGCTTTAGCTATTAGTACTCTACCTACTATTTTCTTTTCATCTGAATATGGGTTCATGTTATAAATTATTTCTATGAGCTTCAAGTGAATCATTTGATTTGGACCTCTTCAAAGTCTTAATTTGGAATAGGTCGATTTGCGATTGGGTCGGCACTTGAAGAGCTTAGTCAGTTAAGTAGCAGCTTATTGAAATAAATTTGGCTTGAAAGCTCCATCGATAGTCAAAATATATTTAAGACTGACTTGAAAAATATTCAAGCCGATTTTGAGTAAAGTTTAATCGAATCGAATTTAAGTAAATTGATTTTTTTCATACGTAATTAACTCTACTGAGTTGAGTTTAAGCCGATCCAAAAATTTTACAAGCTTCAAATTATGAATTTGACTTGGTTTCATTATGCGGCCATGCTGCATGAGTTTTTAACAAGAGATCAAAGTAATTAGGTTCATTTTATAATCCCATATGCGCAGGTTCTTGAATTTGTTTTCATTAACAAATGTTTATACTTGCATAGGGTTTAATTATATTGGTAATTATCAAATAAATATTTTATTTGTAAGTTTTAACTCGTGTTAGCATTCAAACGTAAAAGGTTATTGTTGGGTAAAATAATACTTTGATGTACGGAGTGCCGAACAAGTATAGTTAAGGTGCCACGTGGCCCAATGCTGAGCATATTTGTGTGAGTCACGAAGTCATTCGCCGAGCACGTTGACGTGTGACACGTGGCGTTCCGCCGAACAGTTGATTGATGGTACGAGAGTTTCACGTGAGTGTTATACACGGACACGTGTCTTTGGGTTAATAATCCAAGGGATACCCTGATTCTCAGTATCTATGGATAATGTGCTACTACGTGGCTGTAGCCGAAGACCTCAATAGCCAATTTGTTCGGCCCATCGATTGGCGGCTAGTAAATGTTGGGCCTAGGACCCACAACCTTAACGAGGGATCATAACCATAAATGCACCGTAGTTATGACTGAACTAGATATTTATCTCTGAGGGAGTAACTAAGTCAGTTCATTTCGTTATGAGTAGTTGACGGATGTGACAGGTAGACCACGGAATTCTAGCTATATTGCCGTGTTTAACTACCAGAAGCATTAAATGAAAGGCCTGGAGTGTTAAATGAAAGGTATGAGGCATTAAATGAGCGGTGAAAGGTATTTAAAGCAAGGAAGGGAAAAAGGGACACGGAAGCATGGATGATATCAAATCACAGGTATATTTTATTTATTGTTCACATTACTATAAATATGACATTCCACTGAACAATTATGGTAAGCTGACTATTGCCAACTTAAGCTACTGCTCATTTCTTCTCTGAAAAAGCTTTCTTCTCTGAGCTACTTGCTGACTTAAGCATCGGAGGGTTTTCCGGCCAGAGACCTCCACTCCGGCCGTAACCTTTCTTTTGTCTTTGTTCGGCAGGTCGTTGATTGCATTTCCGGTTAGCGTGGTCAGCAGTTTCGACGGTAAATTTTACTGCCGAACATTTGGCGCCCACCGTAGGGCACGTTGTTTAGCCCTGTCTTGTCGCTCATTAGCACTTTTCTCAGTTATTTATCAAGTTTCTAGCAATTATTCACACGATGACTTCAGGAGGAAACACTACTCCACCACCATCTCCACGGGTAGGGGACGGTTCCACCCCTGCCAAAACTAAAGGGAGTGCATTAGTTATCCGGACTCCGGGTCTGGAGCACGCCAGGAGGAGGAAAACGGAGGACCTAGAGGCACTAAAATGAAGAGAGGAGTTGATGGCTAAGGCCAGCGAGAAGCAAGCAGAATTGGAGGAGATTCTGCTGGAATTAAGTAAGGAAAAGGAAAAGTCTACCCTAGGCCACGTAGTTGATTCTAATCAATCTAATTCAGAGTCCGACAAAAGTTATGATACTCTCTATGAGGACCCCACTAAGGAAGATGAAGGGGATACCCATGAACAAGAAGAGGTACGCTCTCACTCGTGACGTGATGTCACTCCTTCCAGGAAGGGCGCGCGCCATGTTAAAACCGTTGAAAAACATGGCGCGAGATTTGACGTTGGCCTGCTCACTAAAGCGCACCTTAAAAAGAGTTCATCAAAAAAGACTCCAGAGGCGCACTCAAAAGATGCGGATGGCTCTGATGAGGAAGAGGTAACTTTGACACGCAAGAGGGCGGGAAAGACGAAGGTAGAGGAATGGTGGCATAAAGAGGAGTGGGGTGCTCAGGGCCAGAGCACACGCATGATAGCGCGGAAAGCTTTGGGGAGGATTTCAGCATCTCCATTCACCGAAGAAATCATTGAAGCAGAGCCTCCGGAGAAGTTCCAAACTCCGAGGCTTAACCTCTATGATGGAAGAACAGACCCCCTGGCCCATTATCGTCATTACATGCAAGCCATGACATTATGGAGCAGCAACGATCATCTCATGTGCAGAGTATTGCCTTCCAGTTTGGGGGATACAGCACTACAATGGTTCCATAAATTACCTCCTGGTAGTATCCGGAGCTGGCAGCAACTGGCAGAGAAATTCATCACCCAGTTTCTGGCTAACACGAAATAGCCAAAGACCGCTGACGTTCTCCTCACCATGAAGAGAAAAGCTGGAGAATCGTTGAGGGATTATTCCCGCCGGTACTTGGAGCTCTACAATGAGGTGGGAGAATGTTCAGAGCAACTAGCCGTTACTTCATTCAAGTTGGGGTTGCGAAATGAAGATAGGCTATGGCTCTCCTTGACCAAAAAGCCCACGGCCAATATGTCAAACCTCATGTGCCGGATTGAGAAATATGCCAGGGTGGAGGATGAGACACAGCCAGCTGAACAGAAAGAAGGAAGATCCCAAGGCCAAAGAGGAAATAAAAGCCGGGGAAAAGGCCCCCGATTCCTAGATGAAGAGAAATCCGTCTTCGAGGCGATTAATACGGTGTTCAAGGTGCCAATCTTTAGGATCCTCCTTCAGATTAAGAATAAGCTATACTTCAAATGGCCCTGGAAGTTGCCAGATTTTCTTGGAAAGGAGAATTCTAAGGATTATTGCGCGTACCACTAAGATATGGGGCACTGCACCGGGTCTTGCCGATCATTGCCGCAGCATCTGGAGGAATTGGTACAGAAGGGCCACCTGAAAGAGTTTGTAGATGAAGGCAGAACCAGGGAGGCAGTCCCCCAGGACAGAGAGCACAGGAGGCAACGAGAAGAGATAACCGGGGATGAGACTGCCGAGGAGGTGCATCCCCCACCAAGAGCCAGGCCATTTAGAGATGTTCCTAGACCTGCAGTCATTCATGTCATTCATATGGAGCAGCGGCCCCAGAGCGTCATCAACCATGCCCCTGATTCATAAAGACGAGAAATCTTGGGTGTTGCAGGTCAGCCGAGCAAGCGCCTAAGAAAAGCTGTCATAGAAGGAATCACCTTTTGTGAAGACGAGCACTCTGATGTTCAGTCTCCACACAATGATGCCCTGGTAATTACTTTGGGCATGTTCGACTCCGAAGTGAGAAGAATCTTGGTTGACGTAGGAAGTTCAACAAAGGTCATGTTCTTGAGCTTGTTTAAGAAGCTCGGATTGACTAAAGAGGATTTGGAATCGGCAGAATGCCCCCTCATAGGGTTCAATTCTGCCCCTGTCTAGCCCTCTGGGTAGGGTTGTTATTCCTATCCGTGTGGGCCCAGTGGAGCAAAAGGTTGAGTTCACTGTTGTGATTCTCCTTCTTTCTACAACGTTATAGTAGGAAGGTCGTGGATTCATGCCTTGAAGGTGGTCCCCTCAACCTACCATCAGGTGCTGAAGTTTCCATATAGTGGGGAAGTGATATCTATCTTGGGGGACCAAGACATTTCTCAAAAGTGTTTCACTGCAACCCTCAAATCCAAGACCATTCCCGAACAAGTCCAATTGACAGAGCTGCCCAAGGACACCCCAAAGATTGATGATGTCGGCGGTGATCCACAGAAGAAAGCCATTGAAGGCTTAGAGAAGTATCAGATTGGCCTTATTAAGGATGACAAATTCTTCTTGGTTGGCACAAATTTGAGCGCCGAAGAGAAGCTGGAATTAACGGAGATGCTCTTGAAGAATATCAGAACATTCGCCTGGACTCCACATGAAATGCCAGGTATTTCTCCCGAAATTATGACTCATAAGCTGAATGTAAATCTGGGGGTAAAACCCGTGGTACAAAAGGCGAGGAGGTCAACTCTCCAACATGCGGAGGTAGTCATAGAGGAAGTCGACCGATTGTTGGAGGTTGAGGCCATCCAGGAAGTTTTATATCCAGAGTGGTTGGCCAACACAGTCGTGGTTAAGAAAAAGAATGGGAAATGGAGAGTTTGCATAGATTACACGGATCTAAATAAAGCCTGCCCAAAGGATCCATTTCCTCTGCCGAAGATCGACCAACTCGTTGACTCAACGGCTGGATGTTCCAGGATGTCATTCCTAGACGCGTATAGGGGATACCACCAGATCTCCATGTTCGGCTCTGATGAGGAAAAAACTTCTTTCATAACCCCTCGAGGTATATACTGTTACAGGGTTATGCCATTTGGATTGAAGAACGCTGGAGCCACCTACCAACGGTTAGTCACGAAAATATTCAAAGAAGACCTCGGACAGATGATGGAGGTCTACATTGATGACATGGTGGTAAAAAGTAAGGAGCCGAACACTCATCTTCAACATCTCCAGCATGTCTTTTCGACCCTTAATCGGTACGGGTTGAAATTAAATGCTACCAAGTGTGCCTTCGGAGTTGGCTCGGGTAAATTTTTGGGCTACTTGGTGAGCAGAAGGGGGACTGAAGCTGATCCTGATCTAATACAAGCCATTCAATTTGTTTCTCCTCCACGCACTAAAAAGAAAGTCCAAAAGCTCACAGGAATGGTGGCGGCGCTCAATCGGTTTATTAGTAGATCATCTGACAAATGCCGACCATTCTTCAGATTATTAAGGGGTGCAAATAAAATGCAATGGGATGCTGAGGTAGACACAACACTAGAGAAACTTAAAGAATATTTGACAACTGTCTCGATATTGTCAACACTGCAGTCGGGCGATATTTTGCAACTATATCTGGTAGTTTCAGAACATGCAGTCAGTGCCGTCCTGCTAAGGGAGGAAAAAGGGAAGCAGCATCCTCTTTATTATGTGAGCAAGACAATATAAGGGGCAAAGACCAGATACCTTCCCTAGAAAAGTTGACATTGGCGTTGGTGATGGCTTCCAGGAAGTTAGCCCATTACTTCCATGCCCATACCATTTAGGTGGTCACCGATCAGCCAATTGGCCATTTATTAAAAATGGCTGATGTATCTGGTAGGATGGCCAAATGGGCAGTTTCTCTTGGCGCATTTGACATAAAATTTATTCCAAGAACCGCGATAAAGGTTCAAGTGTTGGCCGATTTTGTAGCGAAATTTACCATCCCAGCTCCAGGCCCGGTGCAAGAAGTATGGCGAGTGGAAATAAGGTTTGCCCCAGCCGAACACGGCGAGGCCGAACAACCTTGGTAAATTGAGGTTGATAGGTCTTCGTCTAGAAATGGCGGTGGTGTAGGCATTGTTTTGACTACACCGGAAGGGGTCACTATTGAATATGCAATAAAACTTGAATTTGAGGTTACTAATAATGAGGCAGAGTATGAAGCTCTCCTAGCTGGGCTCAACATTGCTCGGTGATTGATGGCAAAAGATATGGTAATAAAGATTGACTCTCAATTAGTTGCCAACCAGCTGAAGGGTGAGTATATGGCTAGAAGTGAGAAGATGGCAGAGTATCTACAGTTGGCAAAGAAGAAGATTGAAGATTTTAATAAAGCTAGCGTGGAGCTCATTGGGAGAGATCATAATACTCATGCTAACGCACTTGCTACGCTGGCTACCTCTTCTTGAATAAGGCTGACTGATTAGGTTTTCTTAGAAGTTCTCAAAAAGCTGAGCATAGTAAAAGATGAAGAAGTGATGTGTACTGAGTTGGCTCCATCTTGGAAGGATCCAATCATTGTTTACCTAAAGGATGGGACTCTCCCAGAGGACAAAACAGAAGCGAAGAAACTGAGGGTAAAGGCTACCAGGTTTTGATTTTCTCCTGATTATAAGCTATACAAGAAGTCCTTCACAGGTCCCTATCTCCTTTGTGTTCACCCTAATAAAGCGCAAGATTTCCTCTATGAGTTACATGAAGGGATCTGTGGAGCACATACTGGGGGCAGATCATTGGCACACCTAGCCATTACACAAGGGTACTGGTGGCCGATGATGGGGTATGATGCTCAAGCTTATGTTCAGAAGTGCAAGAAATGCCAGAAGTTTGCTCCTATACCTCACTAGCCAGCACAAGAACTCAGCCCGCTGACCAGTCCTTGGCCATTCGCTCAATGGGGGCTCGACATTGTGGGACCACTGCCCATTGCTTCAGGGAATAGAAAGTTTTTAGTGGTCGGCACTGACTATTTCACTAAGTGGGTGGAAGCAGAACCTTTGGCCCACATTAGAGATACTGATACCATTCGATTTGTTTGGAAGAACATCATTACCAGGTATGGCATCCCTAGGATACTTATTTCCGACAATGGGACACAATTTGACAATGCCCCATTTAGGGAGTATAGTTCTGGATATGGAATAAAAAATATTTACTCAACACCGGCTTACCCCCAGAGCAATGGTCAAGCCGAAGCTACAAACAAGGTCATTCTTAGTGGTATTAAGAAAAGACTGGAGGCAGTAAAGGGGAAATGGGTAGATGAATTGCCGTCAGTGCTTTGGACATACCGAACAACCCAAGAAGATCAACTGGAGAATCTTCCTTCTCTCTGGCTTATAGAGTTGAAGCCGTCATTCTGTTGGAAGTTAGCCTGCCGAGCATCAAGACTCTAGCCTTTGATAAATGAGAGAATGATAAAGCTATGGCGGTGAGTCTAGATCTGATTGATGAAAGGAGGAAACTGGCCACATTAAGGTTAGCCAACTACCAGCAAGAGACAAGGAGGAAATTTAACAAAGGGATCAGACATAGAGAATTCAGTGCTGGCAACTTGGTGTTAAGAAAATTGATGGGAAGCAAAAAGGATCAGACCGAGGGAAAGCTTGGAGCCAATTGGGAAGGACCATTCCTCGTCTCGGAGGTGCTCGGCAATGGAGCTTATAGGTTGACTAACATGGAAGGAAAGCCAATCAAAAGACCGTGGAATATAGCCCACTTGAAGCTGTACTATCATTAATGTTATTGTACATTCATTGTTAAAGACTTTGTACATTCATTGAAAAGCTATTCTTTTATGTAGGCAAATAAAGCAATCTCAAAAGCTTAAGACAATTAAGTGTTTAATAGAAAACTGCCACATCTCTTTGGGTGTTGGTTCAGAAAGGAGCCGTGCTCGACTGCCGAGCATTGGTACAGAAAGGTGCCACGTCCCTTTGGATGTCGGTTCAGTCTTGGTTTATTTACTGACCAGGCTTTCTCTTTAAGCTGGGATTCAGTTCCTCGGCTTACTGAAAAGGATTATCAGAAAGAAGCCACGCTCGGCTTGCCGAACATTGGTACAGAAAGGGAGCCACATCCCATTGGGGTGTCGGTTCGGCCCCGATTTATTGACTGACCGGGTTTCTCTTTAAGCTGGGATTCAGTTCTTCGGCTTATTGAAAATGATTATTAGAAAGGAGCCACGCTCGGCTTGCCGAACGTTGGTACAGAAAGAGAACCGTACCTTTTGGGTGCAGGTTCAACCCTGGTTTATTGACTGACCAGGTGCTCTCTTTAAACTGGGATTCAATTCCTCGGTTTTTTGAAAATGATTATCAAAAAGGAACCATGCTCGGCTTGTCGACCATTGGTACAAAAAAATGCCACATCCCTTTAGATGTCGGTCCAATCCTGGTTTATTTATTGACCAGGCACTCTCTTTAAGCTGAGATTCAATTCCTTGGCTTATTGAAAAGGATTGATAAAGAAGCCATGCTCAGTTTGCCTAGTATTGGTACAATGGAAGCAAAAGCTCTCACAACATAAAGAATCACTTCAAAGAAGCTTGGCATTGATATGCAAAAGCTCTCATAACACAAAGAATCACTTTATCGAAGCTCGGCATTGATATGAAAAGCGAAATTTTATCAAAAGGTAGACGCCTCCATTACTATATGTAAGCTGGAGGACAGCGGAGCTCATTGAGGTATGTGAGATTTATTAAAGTTATTCCTCTATAAAAAGTTTAAAGTTGCTTGACGAAAAGCAATTTATTACTTGAATTTGTTATCCTTGAAAGGTTTAATGCTTATAGCATTTCTGTTAAGTTTCATGATAGTTTGATTAAAGTTTGATTATTGATCCAAGTTCATTCAAAGCACTTACATGAACACAAGCACGAAACATATAAACAGTAAGGTAAATCCCAACGGGTGAAAGCAAGTATGGAAACAATTCATAACTTTTTATTATGTATTTCAGAGTACAGTTACAATGTACTTTACATTGTTGTCAACTATGGACACTATCCTAATGAAGCTTAAGAAAAGGCATCAACATTTATTGTAAAGATTTGTAGCTATTTCGTATGAGAATACATCAAGATACTCTTCGGCTGCACTTCCTATAACTTCATCAGCGACCAAATCAAGGTATTCTTCAATTAGTTCATCAACAATTCTAAAGAGGTAAAGACATGAAAAGCAAAGCAAGGGAACAGATTAGAAAAGACTAAAATACTTCCATTCATTCAAAATGAAAATTTTACATTGTTCATTGTGCCTTTACAACTGAATGGAGTTAAAAGCAAAACAAGAAGGGACTAAGGGGCTCACTTCTCTCCCTCCTTAGTAGGATCACTCTCTATAACTAGATTAATCTCTTTGAGTGCCTGGGAGGTAGTGTCCTTCTGAGAACTATCCACCTCAACCCCGCCTTCCTCAATGATTTCTTCGGCAGTTTGGATTGAAGGAGTTTGAGGTGGACGTTCAAAACTGAATTGAGGAGCTGGACGTTGTGGATCAGGATAGGGGACCTCTGTATATATGGGGTTGGTGTGATCAATGTTATTTTTCTTCATAGCAGCCTCCCAACGCTCAAGGAAGAAGTCGTTGTGAGCATCCCTCATCTGTTGCACACAGTCACTTATCTGAGCTTCAACCTCAGCCTTAGCCTTCTCTTCGGCTCCTCGGAGGGCAGCATCTTTCTCTTCCAGAGTTCGAGTTTTAAGTGCAAACTCTGCTCGGAGGCCATCAAGTTCTTGCCTCAGCTTGGTGTGCTCAGCTCTGGAAACCTCCAACTCTTTAGAAAGCATCTCTCGCTCGGCCTTAGAAGAGGACAGCTCAACCTCGGCCTTGGAAAGTTTGCCTTGACCTCCAATAGCTCTTCGTCTTTCTTGAGCAAAAGGTTGTCCATGAACTCTACTCGAGACCTGCTACCCTCTACTTGGCCAAGAGCAGTGTTGAGCTACTGCTTGAGATCTTTCTTTTCATCCTAGAGCTGGCTCCTCTCTTTCACCAAAGCATCATTGCTGGACTGGAGATTTTTCTTCTCCTTCTCCAAAGTCCTTACATTTGATTTCAGATCCTTCATATCTGATCTATCCTGCTTAGCTCTAACATCGAGGGCCCGACTCCGAGCAATCAGTTCTATTGTATAGAGAGAAGTCTATCAATAAAGGAGATAGTTAGAAAGAGCATAATGGCAAAAGGATATTCATAAAGGGAAAACATTAAAGGGAACATCGTTATACTTACAGAGATGGCGTTCTTCATCAAAGTTTTGTGGATGTCCTCCAGTCTATTTTTCCTCGTAGCCTGGACATCCCGAGGAGGGAGGACACCTTTGAGGTATTCCTTGGCATGATGGAAAGCTGTGTCTTGAATGGTAAATGGTCGGTCTTGAGGAAACTCAAGGCTGGGAATGAGGATTTGTGGGATGAAGGGAGGGGAATCTCGAATTGGGCTGGCTGGGTATTCAATGGCAAAAGGCACGGGCCCAGTCGGCCGAGAAGGCATAGGTTCAGTGGTCTTGGGTGGCGCATCTTTGGAAGGTGCTGCCCCCTTTTCAGTGGTCTCCCTTGACAGTGTTGGCTGTTCGACGATCTGAACTGCCCCAGTTGGTAGAGTCTTCGCCGTCTTCTGCTGAGGGGGTCCAGAGGGTTTTTGTCGAAGAGCCTCCTACTCCTTCCCCTTTTCCATTTTTACCTTGAGGATTTGTTCAGCGGTTGTGGGAGCAGGGACCTTCCCCTCGTCGAACTTCCTTTTCCCAGCAGCCTTCTGCTCCTCAGCCTTCTTTTTCTTTGCCTTTTCAATTTTTTGCTCCTAAGCTTTTGCAAGGGCAAGTTTTTTGTAATCAATTTTCGGGGCCATGTCTGTTTCCCCTTCTTCGTCTGAATTGGAGAAGTATTCGAAGGCAGAAGGAGGTTCAAGCTCTTCTTTTTCGTCTTCTTCCTCCTTGTCCAAAAGAACGAGTCTCCGCCTCCTCGGTTGTTCGGCAGGATCAGGAATTGCTGCTTCTGGAGCAGGAGTTTGCTCGGCAACCAAAGGGATAGCAAAGGGAGGTGGACGAACCCACCTGGGTGCTTCAATGTGTAGAAATGTTCTTTCTCCTCAGCATAAGCCCTGAACCACCACTGGAGCCGCCTAATAGCTTTTGAGGTTGCAAAACCTTGAGGGGGAGCAATAAACATTTGGTGAGTGGGGGTGAAGTTGAACAAAATTGGAACTGCTCTGGCAAAGGGATAAAGATCAAGACCCCTGAGGAACTTGAACACTTGGTTGAGATGATCCTTATCAGCACAAATACCTCCGGCCCAGAACTTCTTTGCTTGGTCGGCTGCATAGAAATCAAATCAAATAGTTAGTGTGCTTCCAAAAAGCAAGCAGTCAAAGAAGAGTAAGAGTTGGTAGCATTCGAAATCAACCAACCTGGGCCCAAAGAAACCAGAGGGACGATTGAAAAATGATCTTCATCTGAATCGTGTGTCCAGTGACCCGTGACGACGCACAGGTCACTTTCTGACTTAATCGTATCAGGCAGTATATGGATCAAGGCTTTTTCTGGTCGGGATTTCAGATACCACCTGTTCTCATCCTTCTTCACTTTCTGGATAGAGTAACAGTGTAGATCCCACTCGAATATATGGAATCCGTATCACTTATTTATCTCTATTACCCCATTGACTATCCTATAAAAATTGTGGGTGAGGTTCCTGGGGCCGAGGTCTAAGATGCTCATCATAGAGTGAAGAAAAGGGTGTACGGGGAACCTAAGGCCACCTTCAGTGATGGCGACTATGGGGAATTCCCCTGGTGCGCGCTCACCCTCTTGGGCGAGCTTGATTTCTACATTTTGAGAAATTTGATATTTCTCTTTGAAAACCCTAATTTTTTCCTCAGAGTTGAGCTCATTCGCGAGTTTACCCACAATGGAAGATTTTAGATGAGAAAGATTGACTCACCAAGAACAAAGATCTACAAGAGAGATGAAGGCTGGAGAAGATGAAAGTTCAGAGAAAAAAAAGCAAAGGAGATTGGATAGCTCGAATCGCAGAAAGGAAGCAAAGAAGATGAATCAAGAATATATGTATGTGTATGTATATCTGTGGGAGGCAATTGAAGCATTGCCAAAGAAAAGGCAGCGGGCGGTAAAAAACGCATTTATTACCGCCCCAATTTTTGAATTTTTAGCCACTCACGTTTTAACACTTCAGATTTGGGGATCTGCGTAAGCAGCGTAGCAGATGAAAAGCTGAAAGGGCACTACGCGTGTCATTACCAGGAGAGAAAAAGTGCAATCAAATTTGAAGTGTGTCAGGAGGACACTAAATGACAAATCGCATGGTGAAGAATGAACGGATTGGTAAGGTAAGGCTTTTCCGCTCTGTTACTCTGCTCGAAAAATATCTTTTTCCAACCAGAGTGGGGGCAAAATGTTGGGCAAAATAATACTTTGACGTACAGAGTGCCGAACAAGTATAGTCAAAGTGCCACGTGGCCCCATGCCAAGCATATTTGTGTGAGTCACGTAGTCATTCGCCGAGCACGTTGACATGTGACACGTGGCGTTCTGCCGAACAGTTGATTGATGGCACGAGAGTTCCACGTGAGTGTTATACACAGACACGTGTCTTTGGGTTAATATTCCAAGGGATACCCTGATTCTCAATATCTATGGATAATGTGTTGCTACGTGGCTATAGCCGAAGACCTCAATAGCCAATTTGTTCGGCCCATCGATTGGCGGCTAGTAAATGTTGGGCCTGGGACCCACAACCTTAACGAGGGATCATAACTATAAATGCACCGTAGTTATGACTGAACTAGGTATTTATCTCTGAGGGAGTAACTAAGTCAGTTCATTTCGTTATGAGTAGTTGACAGATGTGACAGGTAGACCACGGAATTCTAGCTATATTGCCGTGTTTAACTACCAGAAGCATTAAATGAAAGGCATGGAGTGTTAAATGAAAGATATGAGGCATTAAATGAGCGGTGAAAGGCATTTAAAGCAAGGAAGGAAAAAAAGGGACACGGAAGCATGGATGATATCAAATCACAGGTATATTTTATTTATTGTTCACATTACTATAAATATGACATTCCACTGAACAAGTATGGTAAGCTGACTATTGCCAATTTAAGCTACTGTTCATTTCTTCTCTGAAAAAGTTTTCTTTTCTGAGCTACTTGCTGACTTAAGCATCGGAGGGTTTTCCGGCCAGAGACTTCCACTTCGGCCGTAACCTTTCTTTTGTCTTTGTTCGGCAGGTCGTTGATTGCATTTCTGGTTGGCGTGGTCAGCAGTTCCGGCAGTAAATTTTACTGCCGAACAGTTATAATGTCGTTTAATTAGCTATGAAATTCAAGTTAACTGCTATTTGAACATCTACCAAATGTATTTGGATATTTTGTCAATTCATTGGAAGAATATTTAATTATATATTTTAATGATGAAAGATATGAGAGTTTCTAAGATTTGAAAGGGGAGAAGACAACTTCAAATATGATGTCCAAAAATTTTCGCAAACAACTTGCACCTGCGAGATGCCCGTGACTAGGCAGCAAAGTCTGTCAGTGAATAAGCATCAATTTCTAGAATACTTCGTAAGCACCTAGTGCATGAGCATCAATTTCTAGAATACTTTGTGAGAAGCTGGTGCTTATGGCCAGCCAACAAAGGCTAACAGGATTATGACATCTTTTTTTTCTATATAATGATTTAATATTGTTTTTGGGTTTTTTTTTTTTCACCTATAAATACTCTCTAAACATTTCGTAAACTGAAATTTCTTAACTAAAATATAATTTGTCATTTTTTTTGTGTTCCAAATTTAGGACTGAAATCTAGATTGAAAGATCAATTCTACTGCAATTGGAGCTGGTGAAACTTCAGTAAAGAGTTGTATTATGGGTGTTTAGCAAACAAGAGATGAGGGATCTAAATAAAGTAGATTAAGAGATGATTTTGATTGGAAAATTTTGAATTCCGTCGGTTGACATTTTTGTAACCTTTAGTTCATAGAATTTTTTTTTTTTTTTTATTTTGATCCACGTTAAGTGCCTAGGATTTTTCTCCTTTCATAAATGAAAGGTGTTTGTTGTGAATAATCTTGTATCACTCTGTGAATTGTATGTGTGGATCTCATGATAAATCCACAAACCCTTGCATCTAATCTTAGATTGAGTATTGTTTATTCAATTGTCATTTACTCTTTTGAAGCATTTGCAAATTAGGCGTTTGCATAGTTATGCAATTTCAATAGAAATATTGAAATACAGACAAAACATAGTTTTTTTGAATATTATATAATTGAATAAAACCTTTGGAACTAAAATTTTTTAATTGCCACAACAATTAAGGGTTTTCCAACTAATACATTTTTATGATCCATAAGTAATGATAGTATGAGTTGCATGTGTCCCTTATCGATAGTATGTGATACTGATGTTGTATTTATAAATAATAAGGCTATATTTGGTACGTGAGAATAGAATGAAATTAAATTGAATCCATTCCTACTTTAGCCTATTCCTATATTCGGTATAAAAAAATTAAATTGGAATGCTATTTCAGGAGTAGCTATTCCTACATTAAGTGAGAAAATACATTCCACAATTTAAGTAATAGAATTGCCATTCCCTTGCAATAAAAAATTGATTCAAATATTGAAAAACAATAAAAACAAAAGACAAGCAACTACTTTGTAATAAAAAATTTCTCTCAATTACTCATTTAGGTTATAGAATGACCATTTTACCCTTGACCTCATTTTCAAGATAAATTTGAACTCGAGTGTAAAATGACTATTTTACTCTTAGGTTTTTTTTTTTTTTTTTCAAATTTGTATTTTGAGCTTCTAAAAGTCTAATAAGAATATTGATTCATATTACTTAATAAATAAGCATATTTTGATCCAATCCAAACTCGAGTTATAAAATGAATATTTTACCCCCAGTTTATTTTTTGCCCAAATTTGTGTTTTAGGTTTCCCAAAAAGTTAAAAAATATCTATTGATATGTTTCTTAATAACTAATATAATTTCATCTTAACTCGAACTCAAATTGTAAAATGATAATTTTACCCTAAGCCATTTTTTGTCCAAATTCGCATTTTAAGTGGCCCAAAAGGTTAAAAAAAAAAATCCTTGACATATCTTTTAGTAGTTAAACAAATTTCAGCCCAATTTATGTCTAGACTATAAAATAATTATTTTACCTCTAGGCCTTTTTTGGGGGCCAAATTTATATTTTAGACATACCAAAAGATTAAAAAAATATCTATTTACATGTTTCTTAATAGTTTAAAAAATTTTGGTCCAATTCGAACTTGAATTGTAAAATGACTGTTTTATCCGTTGACCATTTTTTTACTCAAATTCGTAATCTGAAAAAAAAGTTTATTTTTATATTTTAAAAATTTAATGTTAGTAATTTTTATTATATTTCATTATATTTAAAACATGTCATCAAATTATAAAATTTTAAATGTCTATTCCATTCTCATTATTTTCATGTTAGTAACTAAACAAAGGAATGGAATGGGCACTCTTATTCTATTCTATTTTATCCATTCCCACATACAAACATAGCCTAAGTTCCTTTCCCTTAACACACTACTACAAAAATACATAAACGTCACAGTTTTTAGGCATGATATTTCACTTTTTATCTCAATTACAAAACGTGATTGATCCAGGTGAGATTGTAAGTTACCTCTTTTCGATGACGGCTTACAACTATGATTGAAAACTTATAACAATTGCACACTAAAATATGATCTTTTATAGTAAAAACTGAAATAAAAAAAAATTTTGCGTGATCTTTTTTGGGTTTTGATCTCAATTTTTTCGAAAAATTGTGATCAAATATAGACAAATAATCTGAAGAATGGGTTAACTGAGAAAAGAAAATTTGTGTGATCTTTTATGGGTTTTGATCTTAGTTTTTTCGAAAAACCAAGATTAAATATAGACAAATAATCATGCTGAAAAATGAGTTAATTTTAAAAATAATAAAAATCCACATGGCAACTTGCTACCATACCATCTTGGCACCATGTGGCAGCCTTGTTATCATGGCAGCCTTATACATTTGACATTTTTTTGTTGCTGCCATTCTTTTAGAAGTAAGTATGGTTGACTGCTAATCTAAATTATCATTTACATAAATATTTTACATATTAATATATATAAACAAATTTTTATCACTGTTGGTGACCAGTTCTTTTTAAGTTTTTTCCAATAATTTATTATCACTTTTGTTGACTAATTAATATCTAAAAATAACACTTTTTCTAATCAATTGATCGGGAAAAATGATAAGAAATTTACTTTTATTTAATTATTTTAACTTTTTGCAATAATTTGATATTATAACCAATGTATAGAACCATATGAATATTTAATAAATAATTTATGAATATCTATCATATTAAATTAAAAATAATCTTAAATCTTTTTCTTATTTTCCTTTAATTTTTGTGTATGGCACACATTTAATTAGGACTCACTATTTATAATATAATTTTCTTTATTTTGTATTATATTTTTAGAAGTAATTAGGCCGCATTTAGTTTTAGTTTTAGAAAATTATTATTCAAAACAAAAATTTTGAAAATTATTTAAGAATTGACTTGTAATATAAAAAAAAATGTTTTCAATTTTTATATTCAAAAATTAGTTCTAAAAAGTAAAAAAATGAAAATTTTTATTTCCAAATTTTTATCACAATGAAATAATGTCACTTTTAATATAATTAATAACAAAGATACACTAATTATTAGATATTAAATATTCAATATTCACTTAATTATAAGTTATATAAATTATGAAGGTTACTCCCATATATTTACTGGAAAAATGATTATACATTTAATGTTATTTAAATTTGATTTAGTAAATTTAATTTTAGCATTAATCTAAAAATATTTTGGTTTATTAATCTATTATTGTAGTTTTTATACCATATTAAATTAATTATAATTAATAAATAAATGTTATAATAAAATTTATAAATCTAATTTAAATTATATAAAGTGATAAATAAAGTTGTTTGAGTGAGAAAAATTATATCTTAAAAAGCGAGATAAAAAATGAAAAACAATATTATTATTTTTAGAAATGGATTTCACTGATCTTTTATCTTTTTTTTTTTCAATCATAGTTTTAACAAAACTAAGATAGAAAGTATCAAAAGTTACTTTTTATCTTAATTTTTTAATTAAATTGAGATAAAAAGTTTAGTTTACAAATCTTTACGTTTTTTCTAAAACCGTGATCTTTATAAATTTACTAGTGTGATCTTTATCAATTATCTTAGTAGTGACAACTAGTGTTTAAATGTGAGTTCCTCGAGGCATATAATAAATGGTACCATAGTCGACACTAAGTTGCCCATCCACTCTGACACTAGTCATATATAGTATGGATGGACTAGTGTCACGCACTGGTTATATGGAATACTAATGTGGTATTTATATATCTTGAATTTCCTCTCCACCCCTATCTTTTAAGGGTGACTTCTTCCTAGGTATATAACAAATGATATAAAAGCCTGCACAGTTCCTTTTATCTACTGTAGTGCTAAGCATAAATTGTATGAGCAAACAAGTATCCCACAATGGTAGTACGGGATGGTGGTGTAGTTTTTATATATCTTGAGTTCTCTCCCCATAACCCCTACCTTTTAAGGATGAAATCCATAGGAGTGTGTTGGAATGTTACAATTCACGAGAATATGTAATATAAGCTACATATAACCTACACCCGTGATGTAAGATCCCTATGTGTTGTTTGTATACTTTGAGTTGCCTACCCCTACCCCTTTAGCTTGTTTGTATACTTTGAACTCCCTATCTTTACCCTTTAGCTTTCACGAGTGAGTTCTCCTAAATATATAACAAATTTCATGTAGTATTATAGAAATTTATGAACTTGGATTGATTTTGTATTGTTCATCTTGGGGTGATAACACACACACACTCTCTCTCTCCCCCTTTTCATATTTGAAGTTTATTTTTATTTAACAAAATATATATATATATATTGAGATGAGCCATGGTATAGTAATGAGGTTGTTTGACTACTAACCTCAACATTACAAATTCAAATACAGAAACAATAAAGTTTACAATGGAATAAAGGTGGGAACAGGTAATGAACATTCCAATTCATTTGTTTGTTTGTCAAATTTAATTAATATTATAATAGAATGATTATTCTTATTCATTTGTTTGGTTTCCAAATAAAGAAACTCTAGAATAGAATAATATTTTATTTCCATATTAAATTAAGCTGAAGTGAGATAAAAAATAAAATAAATAAAGATGGGTAGGAGAAACGATGAAGATGGTGGAGGTGGTGGAGGGTAAGGTGGAGATAATGGTGGGTGGTGGCAAAAATGGTGGGTGAGATGCTAGTGGTGGTGATGAGTGAGTTGTGGTGGAAGTGCATAGGTAGAGGTAGTGGTGGTAGTAGTGGATGAGGAGGTGGAGATAGGTGGTCGTTGGTGGCGGCCACAATTTTAGTTTCACATTTTTTCTTCATTATTTTTTTCCTATATAGCTTTTCTTATTTCATGAGTGAATGAAAATGCGAGAATGATCAGTTATCCTCTTGTAATAGAGTTGTCATTCCTATTTTTTGTTGGAATGAGAAATTCATGAGAATTGGCATCCCTACTTCCATTACTTATAAGCATATCGAACAAGAAAATGGGAATGAAACACAACCACGAGCATTTTCTTTGTACGCCACTGGTACCAAACTTAATCTTAATATTTACCAACACAGAATTATGATTGTGTTTTGTATTAACAATATGGAGTTGATCAGACAAGCAATTCATATAATCATACGAGACTGTATGTCAGTCAAGATCGAACTAGAAAAGAAGTCTATAAGACAAAATAAAATAATTTGAGTATAATACGTAATCTATGTGACAACAAAATTATTAAAATAAAGGCATTTAAACACCTTTAATTTTGATAACCTTAATAATTGTTAGGTTTATGTTTTTAGGAGTGGAAGAAGGGATAAATTCATTAAGCATTAGATATCTTGAGTATGATCAATATACCAACCAAAGACTCACGCAGAGCATGCTAGACTTTATTTTGATAAGGAGGAATCTCGTATTTGGGAGATAACTGACATGAAATAATTGCAAATGAGTTCTTGAGCCACTATATATTATATATAAATAAATATATATATATGTATATACGATGATAATAAAGCTACCGATTATGAGAAAAGAGGATACTATGATTGATTGGCTAACTGTGATCTGGGCAAATATGATTGGCATATTATTATTTATTTATGTTGAATGAAATGATTAGATATATGATTAATGGGTTGTAGCTCGGCTAGAAAGTTAATAATATTTTAAATTACTGATTGAAATGTAACTGTTGAAAAATGATTTAAATATATGAATTAGTGGTCGGTAAAAGGAAAAGACTGGCAGTGAGTGGTGTACTTGGGATTGCAGTGAGGCTATGAATTGTTATCCAGTAGTGATGAAAATTTTAAATAGAATATAGTTAAATGTGACTATAACCGTGTTATTAGGATTGTAGGTTGAAGTTCAGTAGGTGATGTGATAGTAGTGATTGCCTTGTCTAGGTTATAATATTTATATATAATCATATCTAGGCAAAAGCATATAGTGTGCTTAAATTAGTAAATTTTCAAGATTTGAGTTAGATGGAGATATGATAGTCTTGCACGCTCGTATTGAAATGTGTAGGTGTTTTTCATTTATATTCTTACACTTAGAATGATATTATGGAAACCTGTTTAAATTTTTATAAGCTTTAATTACTTTTCTAGTAGCATGACAATATGACATGTTACATAAATGATGATATAATTATTTGATACGTTGATAATGGTTACTCTATTTAGGGTGTGTTTGAAGTAATAAAAAATGAGATAAAATGAGATTGAGTAAGATAAATTGTGGATTTATAATTCGTGCAGTAAAATAAAAAATGAATAATTTTTAGATATTTTTAGAAGTTTTAAAAGTTTGCAGGAAAGCAAACGGACCCTTAATTAACAATGGCATGATATTATGTAGACATGATTAGAACGTTGGGGTGTGTTATGCTATTTGACAGCCATGATCATGTTAGTAGTATAATAAGATATGTATGTATTTGTATGCAAGTGGACACATATGATTAGCGTTTAATCTCTTACAAATGTGTTTGCTATTTTAGAGGTGCAACAACTTGTTAGACCAGTTGCTCAAGAAATTTAAAGCTTTAGCTCTGTTTTTTTTTTTTTTTTTTTTTTTTTATAGGATTGTAATATTATTGTATAAATTTGTACCCCTCATATGTGATGTTATTATACAGTTTTAGACGCTCTAAAATAGTAGTTGTATATGGTAAACTATCATATTATATTTGCAGTATACAAGGCAGTTATGTCTTATAAAGTTTCTTGTTGGATATTATGCCTACCTTATGCTGAGGTTGAGACTTAATTTTAGTATATTATATTTATGTTTTTATATATTTATTGTTGCTTTATTATGTTTATTCTGATTGGGAATGAGTGGTACATGTCTAATGTGGAATTGCATGAATTCTTTTAGCTCGCTTTCCTGAGTCGCAAGATTGAGACATGGCAACTTAAGTGCTTTTTTAAACATTACTTTCGATCTTAGTATTCTTGAAATATCAAATGTGGATTACCTATGGCATAATACTAGATCATGCATATTATTTATTTGACCCTCGTATGCCTAAACATTAATTGATCAGACCATTTGGAAAGGACTACCGTAAAGAATAGTGTGAAAGTCATAGCTACCATTACACTTCAGTGACAAAATCATTAATGTGAAAAGAAAGCTATTTACTGTTGATGCATGTGAAGAGACCGAGCACTTGTAGAGTAAGGAATGAAATTGTTGAACGTTACCTTACTGATAAAATGTCATACTGGTCAAAATTTGAGAAATTGGTGAGCAAATTAGAATTATTCTAGCATACTGGTTTGACTATAAGCAATGACACATGTGAAACTTTGATAAGTTCTTCCTATCCGCATTTGAAACCATTGAACTCTTAGAACCGACTGTCAAAAATTGAGCACACCTTTCAAAGGTATTCCGCTTTTTATGACCATAAGTCATCTTATTTTTCTTGTTGAAAGGGTTAATCCTTTTGTGATGTGATTTATTTTTAATTCATATACCCATCATCCATATTTGTTTTATTTATTTGTTTTTTCATCTTATTGCCATTTTTACTTTGTGGTGGAGTTAGCTTGGAATCTTAGAATAGATTCAAATTTTTTTCTTTTCGTATAATATATTTTCATTTGTTGATTTTTTTATAGTGCTTTGTGGTCAACCGCATAGAGGCCACCTTAGTACGCTTGATGCTAGAATTTACACTCTGAGTGATAGCTCAATTGGTGAGATTTTGAATTTATTTCTAATAAATCACTAATTTGAATTTCTTTAGGGTTGCTGGAGGCATGCCTGGCTATTACCTTTAGGACTTTCAGGGAATTAGTCAAAGTAAACATAATCTGGTTCGAACATCTTAAATTTAAAAAAAAAAAAAAAAAAGAAAAAAAAAAGTTCAAACGAGTGTGGCCTGGAATCATCAAGATTCTAGGTAAGACTTCAAGAGAGAAATGACTTATAATCATTGTACTAACAATCAATATAAGATGAAAGATATCAAAGCGACTGGAGAGAGGAGTGACTTGAAGAGTGCAATTTGCTTTGGTGTTTAGAATTGTATCAATTTAATTTTGTACAGTAAATGAAAATTATTAATTTTTATATATATTTATAGAGATTTGTAGAGTTTTATACAACTCGAAACAAGCCCATTTTATAGTATTTTTCCCAATTATTTTATATCCCAAAGTCTCCTAATATATAAAGCGACATGTTGGAGTATGTTCGTAGGAAAAAAGAAATCATATTTTTATAACTCTAACTTCATTGAGGGGAGTAAACCACCTAAGTCAAATTCTTGTGTGTTTCTGCTCCTTTCTTGTTCCTAAATTTATTCACCGTATGTGTACATTTTAGGTTTAAATTTTTTAACAAACACTAATCAAATACTAGTAATTGTCGATCTAATATTAGTAATTGCTTGTGTCTGACAGAACAGAAATATAATTTGACGTATAAATAACTCAAATTTAAATTTATAAAGCAACCTACATATAAAAAACTGTAAAAGTAACTTATAAAAATTAAAAGTACTAATTAAAAGAGATTAAGTTATTCATATAGATTTAATAAATGTATAAAATTTTATATTATTTATTAAAAATAATATCATATTTTTAAAATATTAATTTAAAAACTTTTATATAAGAGTATTCAAAAAAATATGTGAGAGTGAGAAAGTATATTTCATCATAAAATGACCAAAAAGACAACCAAAGTAGAGAGAAAAGAAAACTAATCCTGATTATTGAGTAAATCTAATGATTGAAAATATCTCAAATTTAAAATTTATAACTTTCTTATTATACAAACAACACAAAGAGTATAAAAATGTTTGTATTTAAAAATTTAAGTTTGAGCACATTAAAATTGAAATTTTAATTGAAGTTTATATTCTTTAATATTTTTAAAGATAATTATAGTTTAAATATAATTTTTTAAAATAAAAAAATTAGTTAACTTTGTCTAATAGAGATATACATAGTTTAATAAATGTTTACAATTTTATTATTTATCACAAATATTATCACATTTTTTAAAATATTAATTTAAAAACTTGTATAAATCAAAATTATTCAAAAAATATGAAAAGAGTAATGGATTAAATTTTCAAGTGAAGTAACCAAAAATACAATCAAAATAGAAAAGAAAGAAAAAAGAAAAGTCATCTTGGCCATTGGACAAATTCAAACAGTTAAATATCTTAAATTTAAATTTTTGAATTTTCTTATTATAAATGATTTGGTCTATTAATCGATCAAATTATGTGTTTGACTACTAACATAAACATTTTAAAATAAGGATAGATTAGAATGACAATCTATATGACAGCATAACTTATTGACTTATTTGTAATATTTTCAATCGTTAAATTTATTCAATGGTCAGAATTATTTTTTCTCTCTCCCATTTTGATTGTCTTTTCGATTATTTCACATGAGAACACATTCCTCATTCTTCTATTTTTTTTTATTTTTTATGAAAATTTTTAAATTAATATTTTTAAAAATGTGATAATATTTATAATAAACATAAAATTTTACACTTAAACACTTTATGATACTTAGTCCCGTTTAATTAACAATGTTTCGTTTTTACAAGTTATTTTTATAATTTTCCATGTAGACTTATTTACAAATTTATATTTGAAATTTTTATGGGTCACAATTATATTTCTTGCGTTTAAGTAGGGGCAATTCTATTAGGATATATTTAAGCACAGTACCAATGAAACGCATTGCAAACTTCCACTTGAAGAGAGCGCACTGGTCAACACAGAAATACCTTTTTGCAAGTTCAATAGACAAACAAATCTCAATATGAACAATTTGAATGCTATACTTTTTACTGATTCCCTTTAATAGAGTCAAGTCTTTCCACTCTTTGAACCTCGTTACAATGAGCTTCAGTATTAGGCTCTTACAAGTGACCTGACAATTAGCAGTTCTCTCTCCTTTCTTCAAGCAAGACCCAATTCAGCAAACTTAACCACCACCACAACGCTCCCCCCCCCCCCCCCCCCCAAGAAAATATAAGGGAAACACAAAAGAGACCATAAAAGGGGACAAAAATGAATCCATATGTCAGTTTTCAGCAGCATCCAAACAAAGAACAGGTCCCTTCGCTATCTCTGCAGTCAGAGGAAGTTTGCTTCCTGCACTTATTTTCTTCACATTTTGGCTTGAGCAGATGAAGATCCTTCTTACCATGCAACAAAATTCCCTTCAAGAAAATGATAAACCACTGACTTAATAAGGCATCAAGGTGACTTCTGGAATGAACCTTTTCAAGTACATATATTTTAGAACGTCCTTAGCCAAAAGAGGGCGGCTACGTTCAGTCTTACAATCGTGACTTGGCGATTTTAGCCGTCCACGGGTATAGGACACACCATGGGACCACATTGACGGCTGAAATCGCATCGTCACGTCGCCCGCAATGTTGCCTAGCATTTTCCTAACAGAAATTTCTCCTTTGGGTTGGGAGGTAGGGCAGGGTAAGTCAGTTGACCATAATTTGAAAATACTCACGGCCATGGATCATCTCCCATAAGCATCAGATCTGTTGTTGTTGTGCACAAGAGCAGCAAGAAATAAAACAATAAGAACAGATATTGAACTGCAGTGCACATCTTTTATTAACTGGAAAGTGCTTTAAATACATGAAAGAAACTTAACAGAATGCATACAGATTCCTAAAATCTTTCATTAGAAATTCAAAAATCCTATTTTCTAGTTTCTTAATTGAAATTCAAAATTCCTATTTTCTAGCAACAACTAGTTTAAATATTCCAGCATTTTGACTTATTCAAAAAAATACTCCAGCTACTTTTTCAACCTTGAACATCTCAGCAGTCTACTCATCATGCCACATCAGCAGCTGAAACATCTTCTTAACACTCCTCCTTGGATCAGATGCTGCACATTCCCAGTTTTCTCTTAGGAATTCGAACCGCTTTAGAAAGTCCTTTCGTCAAAATATCCGCAACCTGATTTTTTGTTTTGCAATGAAGCACAGAACTTCTCCTTCCTTCTGTACTTCCCTGAGAAAGTAAAGCTTAATTTTAAAATGCTTTGTCTTTCCATGAGAGACTGGATTGTTGGATATGGAGATTGCAGCTTGGTTATCAACAAAATATGTGTGCTTTTTTCCTGCTCCATATGTAAATCTACCAACAGTTTCTTGAACCAAAGGGCTTGATTAAGAGCTGTTGCAGCCACATATTCAGCTTCAGCAGTGCTTTGTGCAACAACTTCTTGCTTCTTTGAACTCCAGGAGATCATACCCGATCCAAAACTGAAACAAAAACCTGTTGAACCTCCCCAATCACTGTCAGAGAAAACCATGAAACTAAAATTTGAACAATAGATGAACTTTTATGCCACTAAATTAATAGTGGCTTTGATGTATCTAAGGATCCTTTTTGGCAGCTTAAGATGACACTTCACTCTGCACAATGCATAAACCTTGAAAGCAACTCACAGCATGCATTATATCAGGTCTGGTTGCAGTAAGATACATCAAGCAACACCAATTAAACTCCTGTACAGACCTTCATCAACCTTATCAGCTCCATCATCCTTGCTGAATTTCTCTTTCTGATTCATTGGAGTTGTTGTAGCTTTGCAGTCCTCCATGTGAATTTCTTAAGAATCTCCTTTGCATATTTTGTTGTGACAAATTGAGGACTTCATTCTGCCTTTGCTTTACTCCATCCCAAGGAAAAAAGACATCAAGCCCAGTCTGTCATTTCAAACACCTGAACATCTCTGCTTTAAATTCCTTTATAAACTCCTCATTGCTTCCTGTTACAAAGCAAATCATCAACATATACAGATCACAACAATCAAGTCAATATCTTTCTTCTTCACATACAAGGTAAATTCGCTGAGACTTTTCACAAAGCCTAGGCCTAATAAATGGACATCTATCCTGCTATACCAGGCACTCGTGCTGTTTAAGTCCGTACAAAGCCTTTTTCAGCAAATACACCTTGTCTTCATGCCCTTGCACAACAAATCCTTCTGGCTGCTCTACATATATTTCCTCCTGCAAGAAGCCATTGAGAAATGCTGACTTAACATCTAACTGGTATACTTTCCAACACTTTTGTGCTGCAATTGCTAACAATAACCTGATTGTGTCCAATCTTGCCACTGGTGCAAAGGTTTCAGAGAAGTCTACACCAAAAATTGAGCATAACCTTTTACCACTAGCCCTTGCTTTATGCTTGTTAACTGACCCATCTGCCATTTACTTTGTTCTAAACACCCATTTAACTCCTATGATCTTTCTGTTTTGAGGCCTTTCCACTAGCTCCCAGGTGTGATTCTTTTTTATCATTCTCATCTCCTCTTTCATAGCTTCCATCCATTTCTGGTCCTTTTCAGCATCTTCAAATCCTGCAGGCTCAGATACGGCAACATTACATCTTTGATAAATGTCGGAGAGCAGTCTTGTTCCTCTAACTGGTGAATGATCAACATTGTCTTCATCTGGTTGCAAATCTTCTAAAAGTTGATCTTCTCCATCATTCCAATTCCACTGCTCATCCTCCATGAAGGTAACATCTCTACTTATCAGAATTTTCCCTGTATGAGGTTGGAAAATTCTGTAAGCTTTAGAGATGTTGCTGTAACCAATGAAGACACCTGCTTCTGCTTTTTTATCGAGCTTGTCTCTCTTCACCTGAGGCACATGTGAAAAACATAGGCAACCAAAACTTTTAAGTTATGTAAAGAGGGTTTATATCCATACCAACCCTCAAAGGGTGTTTTTCCACTCAAAGCCCTCGTTGGAAGTCTGTTTAGTAGAAAGATAGCTGTACTTTGCAGCCTCTGCCAAAAATTTTTAGGCAAATCCCTTCTCATGTGCAGTAGACATCTAGTCCATCTCCATGAGTGTTTCTATTCTTCCTTTCACTCACTCCTTTTTGTTGTGGAGTGTATGATGCTGTTAGCTGGTGCTCCAATTCCAGCCTCTTCACAAATAAATTAACTGTTCTGAGGTGTATTCTTTGCCATTATCAGATCTTATCACCTTGTATCTTACAGCCACTTTGGTTTTCCACCCAAGTTTTGAACTTCCAGAACACCTCAGTAGCAACCTCAGATTTAAACCTAAGGAAGTAAATCCAACACATTCTTGTTAAATCATCTATAAAGATAATATAATACTTACTTCCCATTAATGATGGTGTTCTCTGAGGCCCTCCAAGATCAGTATGTATCAGCTGCAACTTCTGAGATGCTCTTCTGGCCCTTTTGAGGAAAATGGCAGTCTGCTTTGCTTGCCAAATTGGCAAGCCTTGCAACCAGGCAGATGCTCTTCAAGTTGGGGAAACCCTTTTACCAGCTGATTTTTTTGCATATAATGAGCGCTGCATGATGAAAGTGACCCCAGTCTCCTGTGCCAAATTTCTGTGTTGTTCATAGAGACTTTATATGCTATCTGCTCCTCCTCCATTAGATCCAGAGAGAAGCATCTTCCTCTCATTTTAATTGTACACACCTCCTGATCATCTACATCTTTGATCTTACACTTTTTTTCTTCAAAAAGCAATTTATAGCCTTTTATCCATTAGCTGACCGACACTAAGCAAATTTTGGTCAATTTTAGGTACATATAAAACATCAGTGAATAGTTTTGTACCTGAAGCCCTTTCAATTGCTACTGTTCCTTTGCCTTTTACTTCAATGAACTCTCCATTTCCAACCTTGACTTTGGAAATTTAGTTCTATCCAACTCTCATGAATAGCTCTTTGTCATAGGTCATGTGGTTTGTGCAGCCACTATCAACTAACCAGTGTTCACTTGAGCTTCTACTTGCGTAACATGAGGCTACAAACAGCTGCTCCTCCTCTTGCAGGTCCACCACATTTGCTTCACCTCTTGTTGTTGTTGCTTCTGCAAACCTTCTCCATGTGGCCTAACTGATTGCATTTTCTGCATTTGATGTCAGGCCTCCACCAGCACTTAGATGAAGGATGATTTGTCTTTTTGCAATGCTGGCATTGAGAGTAAGATCCTCCTTTGTTGTTGCTGTCTCCAGCTTCAGCATTACCTTTGTTGTGTTGTTCTTAAGCCCTTTTTCTTCTTGCCTTTACTTCTTTCATGGATTTGAAGTTTGGCCTGCAAAGCCCCTTCCACAAACCCTTCTTGCCTAATCAGTCTTCTCTGCTCCTGTGCCTGTAAAGCATTTAAAAGTTCTGCCAAGGAAATGCTTGACAGGTCTTTAGACTCTTCAAGAGAGGAAATTTTGGACTCAAACCTTTCAGGCAAGGTTACTAGGAGTTTTTCAACAACTCTTTTATCAGACAAGTCTTCTCCAAGCAACCTTACCTTGTTTACAATGGTCAGCAGTCTGTCAGAGTACTCCTTTATGGTCTCTGATTCCTTCATCCTTTGTATCTCAAACTCCCTCCTTAAGTTTAGCACTTGCATGCTCTTTGATCTGTCATTACCTTGAAACTCAGTTCTGAGAGAATCCCAGATATCTTTGGCTGACTCCAAAGTCATGATTTTGATAAAGAGAGCTTCAGAAATTGCTGAATGTAGGCAGGACTTTGCCTTTGAATTTTTTTGTCATCCTCTCCTTGTGGATTTTGATTTCTTGTATAGTGGGATTTTCAGGCAATGGAACGATTTCATAATCAGTTTCTACTGCCTCCCAAAGATCAATAGCTTGCAAATAAGCAGTCATCCTCACTGCCCATGTTTGATAATTCTCACTAGTGAAAACTGGTGGTATTACAGGAGAGAAAGCATTTGAGGCCATGCTGGAAAGAGTTAGCTGTATAAGTGTTTTGGTGTTTAGGATCACTTTCTAGAATTTCTCACACAGGGCCCTCAAGAAAACTTTGCTCTGATACCAATTTGTTGTTGTTTGGCACAAGAGCAGCAAGAAAATAAAGCAATAAGAACAGATAATTGGACTGCAGTGGACATCTTTTATTAACTGGAAAGTGCTTTAAATACATGAAAAGAAACTTAACAGAAATGCATAACAGATTCCTAAAATCTTTCATTAGAAATTCAAAAATCCTATTTTCTAGTTTCTTAATTGAAATTCAAAAATTCCTATTTTCTAGCAACAACTAGTTTGAATATTTCCAGCATTCTGACTTATTCAAAAAAATACTCCAACTACTTTATTTCAACCTTGAACATCTCAGCAGTCTACTCATCATGCCACATCAGCAGCTCTTCTTAACAAGATCCCCTTCATCATCAGCAAAGACAATTTCCCATTTATTCCGAGGGTGAAGCTCTCCCTTGATTTCAAACATCTCTTCGAGTTCATCTATGAGCTCAGTATACCTGCCCAAAGATGTTAAGTCTACAGCCCGACCCACTGCAATCCCCTGCATTTGAACCTTCTCGGAAATATTTGCAGCAATCACACAAATTTTATTTCAATAACTTGTGAAAGCGAACATAAAAGTCACAAATTTGAATTTTATTATTAAGAAAGGTACTTTGTATTCAGCCTTCTAGTAATAATATACCTCGTGCTATAATAAATCAACGAGAGGTTCCAGTTATCAAATAAAAAATAAAAAATACCTTTGTACGGCTTCTGGTAGAGCAACTTTGCTTGCTTTGAACCTTCTTTAGTAATACCTGCAACTGTCCTTGTCTCTGTTCTTTGGAAACGTTTGAAAGGTCAGACTTCTGATCCGAATCAACAGCTGACACAACACTTGTTCCATGTTCTACAGTGCAGCCACATCCTGGTGCCTTTTCAGCAAGAAGGGCACGCGTTGCGGGACTCTTCAAATTAACACCAAACAATCAGCAACTTGCAACTGTATCCAATTTCCTCCCGCCAACTGGGTCAGCCAGCCAGTTATTGCTCTTCTGTTCAGAATGCAGATTTGAATAGCCTGAAAGAGTAGACCATGCAGAGACACTCTTACCATCGTTGGTTTCATCAACAAACAGGTTCTGAGGAACATTTACTTGAGAAGAAGATAGCCAGCCCACATCATCGCAAGTCCTTGAAGTACAGTTGGCACTGCCATTCATCTGAGTGCCACAAATTTCTACTTGCGTAGTATGCCAGCTAATGTTATTTTCATTCCCCTGGCGTTCAGGATTACCACTTAATTGTTGTGGACAGGGGAAAGGATTCCAGACAGTTGAAGCAGTTGAGGATGCAGTTGCTATAGCCTAAGACAACCAGAAAAAGGGGAATTAAAAGAGAGTATGATTGCACATGGATAATGCAAAGATCGAAAGGACAAAAAAAAAATGACGGCGGAGAAATCTCTCTCACCAGGAACTGGGTTTTCAATGGTTAGACGGGGCTTTTTGTTCTTTGTGATAATTGGTTGAATCAGGCTTTGAAGGAACCGGAGACAAATAAGGTTCAATCTCCCAAGGAGAAACCCTGTCAGGTCTTGCAATGGATGCAGGTTCATCCCATGAACCTGGAATAAAAATTTTAGAAAAATCCAAAATTTTTGATCCAAACAACTAAATAAAAATAGTTTGCCTTTAGTATACGCCATTTAGAATTTTCCCACCGGGGAGAAAGATCCTCAACCCCACTATGGTGCCTGTAACCTGATCAATCCAAACACAATTTCTTCAGTAACTAGTGTTTCACAAGAAGAAAACCAATATGACCTGTGTATGACATTGTGCTTACCTTCTCTCAGAAGAATCCTCTCCCTCAAATCCTGTTCGGCCAGTAGAAATTACCGCCGGAACTGCTGACCACGCCAACCGGAAATGCAATTGCCGACCTGCCGAACAAAGACAGAAAGAAAGGTGACGGCCGGAGGGGAGGTCTCAGGCCGGAAAACCCTCCGATGATTAAGTCAGCAAGTCGCTCAAAAGAAGTTTTATGGAAATAAAGGAGTCAAAGTTTAAGTTGGCATAGTCAGCTTACCTCCGTGATTCAGTTGTATATCCATATATAGTAGTCTGAGTAATGATTACAGCATACCTATGACTCGACATTACGCATATTGCCGTGTCCCTCTTTTACACTCTTGCTTTAAATGCCCTTCCCCTTCATTTAATGCCTCAGACCCCTCATAAATACACCGTGCCTTTCATTTAATGCTTCTGGTGGTTTAACACGGCATTACAACCTGAATTTCAGGGTCATACTGTCTTCCTTGTCGCATCAGCCACCGAATCGTAACGAGATAGACCGATTTAGTTACATCTCCAGAGACAAGTACCTAGTTCAATCTTAACTAAGGTGCATTATGGTCATGAGCCTTCTTTAAGGCTGTGGGCCCTAGGTTTGACATTTACTGGCCATCGATAGATAGCCGAGCAAGCTAGATTCCTCGGCTATAGCCACGCGGTTATACATTGTTTATTGATGTCGAGGTTCAGGGTACTCTTTGGAGCACTAACTCTAAATCGTGTACTCACGTATAACACTCACGTGGAACTCTCGTGCCAATAATCAGTTGTTCGGCGGGATGCCACGTGTCCAAACGGAACGTGCTCGGCAAGTGGCTAAGTGGCTTATGTGAATTTGCTTGGCACCCGCGCCACGTGGTACCAGACTAAACCTGTTCGGCAAGAGTACAACTTTAGTATTATTATGCCCAACATTTTGCCCCCACTCTGGTCGAGAAAAGATATTTTCCGAGCAGAGTAGCAGAGCAGAATAATCTTACCTCCTTGATCCTTTAACCCTCCTACGCAGTTTGTCGTTTAGTATGTCCCTGACGCGTATCAAATCTGATTGGACTTTTCTCTCTCCTCGTGACGACACGCGCAGTGCCCTTTCAGCTTTTCATCTGCTGCGCCGCTTACGCGGTTTCCCAGATACGAGGTGTTAAAACGTGAATGGTCAGAAATTTGAAAATTGGGGCGGTAATAAATGCCATTTTTACCGCCCATTGCCTTTCATTGGAAACGCTTCGGTTTCCCTCAGAGATACATACACATATACATATATACCTGATTAAACTTTTCTTACCTCGTTTCTGCGATTTGAGTCTACAGATTTCCCTTGCTTCTTGTCCTCTGAGCTTTCGTCTTCGCAAGCTTTCACCCTTCCCGTCGTCCTTCATTTCCGGTGAGTTAATCCTCTTTTTTCTTCAAATTTTCCGTTATGGGTAGACTCGCGAACGAGCTAAGTTCTGAGGAAAAAGTTAGATTTTCAAGGAGAAATACCAGATTCCTCAGAACGTAGGTATCAGGCTCGCCGAACAAGGCGAGCGTGAAACAGGAGAATTCCCCATAGTGGCAATCACCGAAGGTGGCCTTAGGTTCCCCCTGCACCCCTTTCTTCGCTCTATGATGAGCATTCTGGACCTTGGCCCTAGAACCTCACCCATAACTTTTATAGAATCGTTAATGGGGTGATAGAATAAACAGGCGATACGGATTCCACATATCCGAGTACGATCTTCTTTACTGTTACTCAATCCAGAAGGTGAGGAAGGATGAGAACAGGTGGTACCTGAAATCCCAACCAGAAAAGGCCTTGGTCCACATACTGCCTGATACGATTAAGTCAGAAAGTGACCTGTGCGTCGTCACAGGTCACTGGACACACGATCCAGACGAAGATCGTTTTCCAATCGTCCCTCGGGTTTCTTTGGGCCCAGGTTGGTTGATTTCAAATCCTACCAGTTCTTATTCTTCTTTACCCTCACTTCTAAGCATACTAACTGTTTGATTTAATATCTGTGCAGGTGTTCAGTTAAAGAAGTTCTGGGCTACTGGCATTCGTGCTGACAAGGACCACTTGAAGGAGGTGTTTCAAATTCCTCGGGGGTCCAGATCTCTATCCCTTTGCCAGAGCAGTTCCGATTTTGTTCAACTTCACCCCTTCTCATCAGACATTCATTGCCCCCCTCAAGGTTTCGCAACTTCGGAGGCTATTAGGCGTCTTCAGTGGTGGTTTCGGGCTTCTGCTGAAGAGAAAGAGAACTACTACGCCTTAAGGCATCCAGGGTGGACTCGCCCCCCTCCATTCGCCATCCCACTGTTGCCGAGCAAGTTCAAGCCACTAAAGTTGCAGTTCCTGAGCCTTCCGAACAGCCTGAGGAAGCGACAGTTTGTTCTTTTGGACGAGGAGGAAGAGGAAGAGGAAGAAGAAGTTGAGATCCCTCCTGCTTTCGATTACTCTCGGACTTTGAAGGGGAAGAAGAAGAAGTAGTTATGGCCCTGAAGATCGATTACAAGAAGCTCGCCATGGCGAAGGCAAAAGGGCAAAGGGCTGGAGAGGCCCAGAAGAAGAAGGCGGACGAGCAAAAGGCTGTTGGGAAGGAGGAAAACTGGTGAGGGGAGTGCCCCCCTGCTCCTTCAACTGCCGAGCAAATAATGAAGGTCAAAATGGAGAAGGGAAGGAGCAGGAGGCAGCTCAGAAGAGGCCATCTGGCCCTCCTGAGCAGAAGAGGGCCAGGACACAATCTGCGGACGTCGGCCCCCAACGGCCGAGCAGGCGAAGCTATCGAAGGAGGACGCCGCGAGGGGGCCAGCGCCTTCCAATGGTCGTGCCACCCACCAAAGACGCACCACCGAGAACCTCCGAGCCGTTACCTGCTCAACTCAGTTGGGCCCGTTGCCTCTAGCCATCGAGTATCCGGCCAATCCGGTTCGAGACTCCCCTCCGTTCATTCCAGAATCCTTATTCCCAGCCTCGAACACCCTCAAGGCCGTCCCTTCACTATCCAAGATACTGCCTTCAACCATGCCGAGGAGTATCTCAAGGGTATCCTCCCTCCTCGGGACGTTCTTAATACGAGGAAGAATAGGACGGAGGATATCCACAAACTCTGATGAAGAACATCATCTCTGTAAGTACTATAATATTCCTTTATGTGAATCCTTTCCTTATTATAATTTTTCCTAACTTTCTATTCTTTCTGCAGACTTCTCTTCACACAATGGAGTTGATTGCCAGGAGCCGAACATTCGAAACCAGAGCCGAGCTGGATAAAACGGAAATAAGGGAGTTGAAATCGAACGTGAGGTCCTTGGAGAAGGAGAATAAGAATCTCCAATCCAGCAATGACGCTCTGGCAAAAGAGAGAAGTCGGCTTCAGGACGAAAATAAAGAGATTGAGCATCAACTCAACACTGCCCTTGGCCAAGTTGCTGGAAGTATAGCTCGTGTGCAGTCAATGGATAAGATCCTAAATCATAAAGACGAGGAGCTTTTAGTGGTCAAGGGCAGACTTTCCACGGCCGAGATTGAGTTGTCCTCCATGAAGACTGGGCAGGAGTTACTCATTAAGGAATTGGAGGCTTCCAGGGCCGAGCAAGAGAGATCAAAGCAGGAGCTTGTCAAACTTCGGGCAGAGCTTGCACTGAAGACTCGAGCCCTGGCAGAGAAGGAAGCTGCCCTCCAAGAAGCCGAGGACAAAGCCAAAGCTGAGGTGGAAGCCCAAATTAACGATTGCGTGGATCAGATGAGGGATGCTCACAACGACTTCTTTCTTGAGGGTTGGGAGGCCGCAACGAAGAAAGAACAACGTTGATCCACCAACCCCATATACAAGGAGGTCCCTTATCCTGATCCAGAGCGCCCGATCCCTCAATTCAGCTTTGAGCGCCCCCCTCAACTCCTCAATTCATACTGCCGAAGAAACAATCGACGAGGGGGAGGTTGAGGTGGATAGTGCCCCAGAAGGACACCTCCCAAGTGCTTGAACAAGTTGATTTAATAGTGGAGAGTGATCCTACTAAGGGAGGAGAGAAGTGAGCCTTTTTGTACACACATGTATTTTTTGTTCTTGATGTAATGATATTAAACTTTTAATTCCAAATGAATGAACGGAGTTTGACTTCTGTCCTAATCTTGTTTTATTTTTCTTGTCTTTGTTTCTTTAGAACTGCCGATGAATTGATTGGGGAATGCCTTAACTGGTTTGCTGACAGAATTATAAGGAGCGCAGCCGAGGAGTACCTAGACGTTTTCTCCCACGAAATAGCTACAAAACCCTTACAACAAATGTTAATGTCTCATCTTAGGTTTAGGATAGCTTCTTTGATTAATAGTTATGTAAAATGTATTGTAACCGTACTCTAAGGCATGTATGAAAGCTTTTGAATTGTTCCCTTTTGACAGTCTATCTTTCCATTTGTATATTTTATGCTTTATATTAAAGTATGTATGGTGTCTGCATTTGCCGAGCAACCACAACTTCTAGCAAAAATACTTTAAATAGTAAACCCTTCAGAGGTAACAAGCTCATGTAGTAATTTGCTTTTCATAAAATAACTTCAAGCTTTTGTTAAAGAGGCATAACTTTAATAAATCTGACATACCTCGATAAGTATCGGCTGTCCTCTTTCTCATAATAACGGGGGGTAACTATCTTCTGATAAATCTTCGCTTTTAGTCTCATGCCGAGCATCGCAAAATGTGTACCTTTACGATGATACTGGCGTTGAGTTCTTTAGAACATGCTTCTTTTGCTTTCCAATTAACAAACCAAGGAATCGAATCTTGATTTTTAGAAAAAATCGTTTCTAGTCGATGAATAAATCAAGATTGGGCCACCATCAGAAATGATGTGGGTTCTCTCTGTACCAATGGTCCGGCAAACCCGAGCATGGATTTCTTTGATAATTCTTTTTCAGGAGACTGAGGAATTGAATCTCAGTCTAGAGAGCATTTCCTGGTCAGTAAAATAAACCAAGATTGTACCAACGCTGGGCAAGCCGAGCGTGGTTTCTTTTGATAATTCTTTCAGAAGACTGAGGAATTGAATCTCAAGCCTAAAGAGTATTTCCTGGTCAATAAACAAACCAGAATTGTACCAACGCTGGGCAGGCCGAGCGTGGTTTCTTTTGATAATTATTCTTTTCAGAAGACCGAGGAATTGAATCTCAGTCTAAAGAGCATTCTACCTGGTCAATAACAAACCAGGATTGTACCAACGCTGGGCAGGCCGAGCGTGGTTTCTTTTGATAATTCTTTTCAGAAGACCGAGGAATTGAACTCTCAGTCTAAAGAGCATTTCCTGGTCAGTAAATAAACCAGGAATGTGCCAACATCGATGGAGATGGGGCGCCAACATCGATGGAGATGGGGCATTCTTTCCGTATCAATGCTCGGGAAGCCGAGCCTGGCTTTTTCCATGCCACTACCCAAAGTGATGTGGCGTCTTTTTGTTGAGCAGAGAGTGATCTTCAAGCTTTTGAGTTTGCTTTTGCTTTTTAAAAAGGATTGCTTTTCAATATACGTACAAAGTCTTTTAGTCAACAAATGTGAAGAACAAATTAATGATAGTACAACTTTAGGTGGGCTATATTCCACGGTCTTTTGATTGGCTTTCCCTCCATGTCAATTAACTTGTAGGCACACCATTGCCGAGCACCTTAGAGACGGTGAATGGTCCCCTCCCAATTAGCTCCTAGCTTTCCTTCAGTTTGATCTTTTCCTCTTCCATCAATTTTCTCAGCACCCCGATCGCCAGTACGGAATTCTCTACGTCTGACCCCTTTATTAAATTTCTTCCTTGTCTCTGCTGGTAGTTGGCTAACCTAGTGCGGCAGTTCCCTTCTTTCATCATAGATCCAGGCTTATTCCCATAGCTTGATCATTCTCCCCTCTGTCAAATGATAGAGTTCTGATGCTCGGGAGGCCAACTTCTAAGGGTATGACGGCTTCGACACCGTAAGCCCAGAGAGAAAGGAGATTCCTCCGGTTTGATCTTCTAGGGGTTGTTCGGTATGTCCACAGTACTGATGGCACTCCATCCACCCATCTCCTTTTGCCGCTTCCAGTCTTTTCCTTAATCCCATTGAGAATGACTTTGTTTGTAGCTTCAGCTTGACCATTGCTTTGGGGGTAAGCAAGGTGATTAGAGTAATATTCTTGATTCCATACCTAGAACAATATTCCCTAAACGGGGCACTGTCAAATTGCGTCCCATTGTCGGAAATAAGTGTCCTAGGGATGCCATACCTGGTAATGATGTTCTTCCAAATAAATCGAATGGTATCAGCATCTTTGATGTGAGCTAGGGGTTCTGCTTCCACCCACTTAGTAAAGTAGTCGGTGCCGACCACTAAGAACTTTCTATTTCCCGAAGCGGAAGGCAGAGGCCCCACAATATCAAGTCCCCATTGAGCGAACGGCCAAGGGCTGGTAAGCGGACTGAGTTCCTGGGCTGGCTGATGAGGAATGGGAGTGAACTTCTGACATTTCTTGCATCTCCGAACATAGGCTTGAGCGTCATATCCCATCTTCGGCCACCAATACCCTTGAGTAATTGCTCGGTGTGCCAGTGATCTGCCCCCAGTATGTGCTCCACAGACACCTTCATGAAGCTCGTAAAGAAAGTCTTGCACTTTATCGGGATGAACACAAAGGAGATAGGGGCCTGTGAATGACTTTTTGTATAACTTCTGGTCGGGAGAGAGCCAAAACCTAGTGGCTTTTATTCTTAGCTTCTTTGCTTCTGTTTTGTCTTCGGGAAGTGTTCCGTCCTTCAAGTAAGCGATGATTGGATCCATCCAAGATGGGGCTGGGTCAGCACACATTACCTCTACGTCTTTCGTTATGCTCGGCCTTTTTATGACTTCCATAAAGACCTGGTCAGTTAGCCTTATTCGAGAAGAGGCAGCTAGCGTTGCAAGTGCATCAGCATGAGCGTTATGATCCCCGCCAATGAGCTCCACGCTAGCTTTATTGAAGCCTTCGATTCTCTTCTTTGCTGCCTCTAGATACTCTGCCATCTTTTCGCTTCTAGCCACATACTCACCCTTTAGCTGGTTAGCAACCAACTGAGAGTCAGTCCTTACTACGATATCATTTGCCATCAATCGCCGAGCAATGTCAAGTCCAGCCAGGAGAGCTTCATACTCCGCCTCATTATTAGTGACTTCGAACTCGAGTTTTATTGCATATTCTATTGAGACCCCTTCTGGTGTAGTCAGAACTATGCCTACGCCACCTCTTTTTCTAGTCGAAGACCCATCAACCTCGATTTGCCAGGTTTGTTCGGCCTCATTATGTTCGGCCGGGGCAGACTTTATTTCAACACGCCATACTTCTTTTGTCTGACCACAGGCTGGTGTGGAAAATTCCGCTACAAAATCGGCCAGGACTTGAGCCTTTATCGCGGTTCTTGGGATGAACTTTATGTCGAATGCGCCAAGGGAAACTGCCCACTTTGCTAGTTGGCCCGATACATCAGCCCTCTTTAAAACATGGCCAATTGGCTGATCGGTGACAACTTGAATGGTGTGTGCATGGAAATAATGGGCTAGCTTCCTGGAAGCCATTATTAGTGCCAGGGTCAACTTCTCTAGGGGCAGATATCTGGTCTCTGCTCCTTGCATTGTTTTGCTCACATAGTAAATAGGATGCTGCTTCCCTTGTTGCTCTCTCAGCAATACGGCACTGACTGCATGCTCTGAGACTGCCAGATATAGCTGCAAAATATCCCCCGGCTGCGGTGTTGACAATATTGGGACAGTTGTTAGGTATTCTTTAAGTTTTTCCAGTGCCGCATCCGCCTCAGCATCCTATTGCATCTTATTGGCCCCTTTGAGCAGCCTAAAGAATGGCCGGCACTTGTCGGATGATCTGCTAATAAACCGGTTGAGTGCCGCCACCATCCCTGTGAGTTTCTGTACCTCCTTTTTTGTGCGCGGGGGCGAAACAGATTGGATGGCACGTATTTGCTCGGGATCAGCCTCAATTCCCCTTCTGCTCACCAAGTGGCCCAAAAATTTACCCGAGCCAACTCCGAAGGCACACTTGGCAGCATTTAATTTTAACCCATACCGATCAAGGGTAGAGAAAACATGTTGAAGATGTTGGAGGTGTGTGTTCGGCTCCTTGCTTTTTACTACCATATCATCAATGTAGACCTCCATCGTCTGCCCGAGGTCTTTTTTGAATATTTTGTAACCAGCCGTTGATAGGTGGCTCCAGCGTTCTTCAGCCCGAATGGCATAACTCTATAACAGTATATGCCTCGCGGGGTTATGAAAGAAGTTTTTTCCTCATCAGGGCCGAACATAGGGATTTGGTGATATCCCCTATAGGCGTCCAGGAACGACATCCTGGAACATCCAGCAGTAGAATTAACGAGTTGGTCGATCTTTGGCAGAGGGAATGGATCCTTAGGGCAGGCCTTGTTCAGGTCTGTGTAGTCTACGCAGACTCTCCACTTCCCATTCTTCTTCTTGACCACGACCGTATTAGCTAACCACTCCGGGTATGAGACCTCCCGAATGGCCTCCGCCTCTAACAGTCGGCCGACCTCCTCAATGACAGCTTCTGCGTGTTGCAGAGCTGATCGCCTTGCTTTTTGTACCACAGGCTTTACCTTCGGATTCACATTCAATTTATGAGTCATGACTTCGGGGGAAATGCCTGGCATTTCGTGTGGAGTCCAGGCGAACGTTCCAATATTCTTCAAGAGCATCTCCGTTAGCTCTAGTTTTTCCTCGGCGCTCAGGTTGGCGCCGATCAGGAAGAATTTATCATTCTCAACCGGGCCAATTTGATATTTCTCCAAACCCTCTGTTGCTTTCATCTGCGGATCACCACCGACATCATCGATCTTTGGTGTGTCCTCGGGCAGTTCTGCCAGCTGGACTTGTTCGGGGATCATTTTGGACTTTAAGGCTGCAGAGAAACACTTTTGGGAGGTATTCTGATTCCCCAAAATTGAAATCACTTCCCCGCAATAGGGGAACTTCAGCACTTGGTGGTAGGTTGAGGGGATCGCCTTCAGAGCGTGAATCCACGATCTCCCTACTATAGCATTGTAGGAAGAGGGGGAATCCACAACAGTGAACTCAACCTCTTGCTCCACCGGACCCACGCGGACAGGAATGACGACTCTGCCCAGAGGCCAGACAGGAGCAGAATTGAATCCTATGAGTGGGCATTCTGCCGGTTCCAGATCTTCTTCAGTTAGTCCGAGCTTCTTAAATAAGCTCAGGAACATAACTTCTGTTGAGCTTCCTGCATCTACCAGGATTCTCCTTACTTCTGAATTAAACATGCCCAGAGTGACCACTAGGGCATCATTGTGCGGCAGCTGAACACCAGGATGCTCGTCTTCATGAAAAGTGATTTCCTTCATGGCGGCTGTCCTTGGGCGCTTGCTCGGCTGACCCGTGACGCCCAAAATTTCTTTGCTTGGTGGATTAGGGGCATGATTGATGACACTCTGGGGTCGTCGTTCCATATGAATCACGTGGATGACTGCAGGTCTCGGGACATCTCTGCGCGTCCGGGCCCTTGGTGGGGGTTGTGCCTCTTCGGCTGCCTCCTCCTCGGCAGTCTCTTCTCGTTGCCTCCTTGGCTCTCTATCCTGTGGGGCTGCTTCTCTGGTTCTGCCCTCATCGACGAACTTTTTAAGGTGGCCTCTGCGCACCAATTCCTCCAGATGATGTCGTAGCGATCGGCAGGCTCCGGTGCGATGTCCCTTGTCTTGATGATATGCGCAGTAGTTTTTGGAATTCTCCTTTCCAGGGAAATCCGGCAGCTTTCCGGGCCATCTGAAATATGGCCTATTTTTTATTTGGGGAAGGATCTTGAAGATTGGCTCTTTGAACACCGTATTGACCGCTTCGAAGACTGACTTCCCCTCATCAATGAATCGGCGGCCGTCTCCCCGTCTTTTCTCTCTTGTCTTGCCCTGGGATCTCCTTTCTTTCTGCTCGGCCGGCTGTGTCTCGTCCTTGACCTTGGCGTACTTCTCGATTCGACACATAAGATCCGACATGTTGGCTGCTGGCTTTTTGGTCAAGGAGAGCCACAGCCTATCCTCCTTCCGCAACCCCAATTTGAACGAGGTGACCGCCAATTGCTCTGAGCATTCTCCCACCTCATTGTAGAGCTCCAGGTAACGGCGGGAATAATCTCTCAATGACTCCCCGGACTTTCTTTTCATTGTGAGGAGAGCGTTAGCGGTTTTAGGCTGTTTTGTGTTAGCCAGAAACCGGGTAACGAACTCCTCCGCCAGTTGCTGCCAACACTGAATACTGCCAGGGGGCAGTTTATGGAACCACTGAAGCGCTGTATCCCCCAAACTGGAAGGGAATACTTTGCACATGAGGTAGTCGTTACTGTTCCATAATGTCATGGCCTGCATGTAATGACGGTAGTGGGCCAGGGGGTCAGTTCTCCCATCGTAGAGATTAAGCCTCGGAGTTTGGAATTTCTCCGGAGGCTCCGCATCAATTATTTCATCGACGAATGGGGAGGCAGAGATTCGCCCCAAGGCTTTCCTTGCCATCATTCGTGTGCTCTGGCCCTGAGCACTCCATTCCTCTGCTTGCCCCCAGTCTTCCATCTTTGCCTTTCCCGCTTTCTTACGCTTTAAGGTTAGCTCTTCTTGGTCCGAGCTATCCGCCTCCTCTGAGTGCGCCTCCAGCATCTTTTTTGAGGAATTCCTTTGGTGATGCGCTTTGATGGGCGCGTCAACATCGGATCTCACGTCGCGTTTTGCGACCGGTTTAGCACGACGCGAGTCCTTCCTGGAAGGAGAGACATCACGTCGCGAGCGAGAGCGCACCTCCTTCTGTTCATGGGTGTCCCCGTCATCCTCATCAGTGGGGTCCTCGTAAAGAGCATCGTAACCTTCATCAGATTCCGAGTCGGATTGACCAGAATCAGCGGTATGGCTAGCAAGGGGTTTTCCATTTTCCTTACTCAATTCCAGCAGAATCTCCTCCAGTTCTGCCTGCTTTTCACTGGCCTTAGCCATCAGCTCTTCTCTCCATTTCAGTACCTGAGGATCCTCCGTTTTTCTTTTCCGGGCGGACTCCAGACCTGGAGTCCGGATAACCAACGCACTCCCTTTAGTTTTGGCAGGAGTGGAAGTGTTTCCTGCCCGTGGAGATGGTGGTGGGGTAGTGTTTCCTCCTGAAGTCATTATGTGGACAAATACTGGAGACTTTACAAAGAAACAAGAAAAAAGCTAGTGAACACGATGATGGGCTAGACAACGAGCCCCACGGTGGGCGCCAAATGTTCGGCAGCAGAAATTACCGCCGGAACTGCTGACCACGCCAACCAGAAATGCAATTGCCGACCTGCCGAACAAAGACAGAAAGAAAGGTGACGGCCGGAGGGGAGGTCTCAGGCCGGAAAACCCTCCGATGATTAAGTCAGCAAGTCGCTCAAAAGAAGTTTTATGGAAATAAAGGAGTCAAAGTTTAAGTTGGCAATAGTCAGCTTACCTCCGTGATTCAGTTGTATATCCATATATAGTAGTCTGAGTAATGATTACAGCATACCTATGACTCGACATTACGCATATTGCCGTGTCCCTCTTTTACACTCTTGCTTTAAATGCCCTTCCCCTTCATTTAATGCCTCAGACCCCTCATAAATACACCGTGCCTTTCATTTAATGCTTCTGGTGGTTTAACACGGCATTACAACCTGAATTTCAGGGTCATACTGTCTTCTTGTCGCATCAGCCACCGAATCGTAATGAGATAGACCGATTTAGTTACATCTCCAGAGACAAGTACCTAGTTCAATCTTAACTAAGGTGCATTTATGGTCATGAGCCTTCTTTAAAGGCTGTGGGCCCTAGGTTTGACATTTATTGGCCATCGATAGATAGGCCGAGCAAGCTAGATTCCTCGGCTATAGCCACGCGGTTATACATTGTTTATTGATGTCGAGGTTCAGGGTACTCTTTGGAGCACTAACTCTAAATCGTGTACTCACGTATAACACTCACGTGGAACTCTCGTGCCAATAATCAGTTGTTCGGCGGGATGCCACGTGTCCAAACGGAACGTGCTCGGCAAGTGGCTAAGTGGCTTATGTGAATTTGCTCGGCACCGCGCCACGTGGTACCAGACTAAACCTGTTCGGCAAGAGTACAACTTTAGTATTATTATGCCCAACAAATCCCATCTTGAATTTCATGCCAACTGCAAACTCATTGTTGACAGCTTCTAGATACTTGTTTAAGCCTATGATGAATTGACTCGTCTTGAAAGTATTTTCAATAACAAACGAAATTTAGTAACAATCCAGTCATTGTAATCAGCAACACAAAGATCAACATATTAAGCGGAAGAGCGTAGCATCCAACGCCTCGGCTTGCAGTAGACAACAAATATGGTTTGATATGAACCTTATTTTTTTAGATTAATAAAATTTCAATGCAACCGTAAAAAATTTAGACTCATGTTTAATTGAGATAATATTAATTTTAAATAAAAATGATTAAAAACATATTTCTATTAGAAAACTATTAGTACTATTAACTTATTTGGGTTAAATTTTTTATAATATTTTTAAAGAATATTGTCTTTTCTTCATAGTATATATATAATTATGGGAACTTTGGGATTTAGTTTGTTAGAAAATATTAGAAATGAAAATCTATTTATTTTTTAAGGGATAAAAACTATTAAAAATTTTTATATTGATAAAAAATAAATTCTTTTGATAGGTAAGAGCATTAAAAAAACATAATTTTTTTCAAATAGGAATTTTTTTTTTGTTAGTAGTGGATTTTACATAGAGATTGATGTTTTTTAAATAAAAAGAAAAATATAGAAATGAATGGATAAAGATGAGAGAGCGTGTGACTTAAGCGGTTTGGCGGGCTTGTGGGGTGTTCGTCGGCCCCCGGTTTACCGGTCGGCTACACAGTTCGTTGAGGGCTGTAATAAACCGGCAGGGTTCCGGGTCATAAAAAAAAAAAAGATGAGAGAAATTAATTGCGAGAGGGAATTTAGGTGTTTTTAAAAAAGAAAAAAAGATATAGAGAATAAATAAAGATGAGAGAAATTAAATTTACAAAAAAATCTAGGTGTTTTTTTCAAAGAAATAGGAAAAGATAGATATAAATAAATAAAGATGGGAGAAATTAATTTGAGAGAGAGAATTTAAGTGTTAGGGTAATTTTCTCAATAATTAGAAAAGACATTAATTGAGTTTTGACATTAACAAATTCTGTGCTAACATTATCGCAACCCATTATTACTTATATACATCTCTTTCAAGCTATAGGTGATTAATGGATATTATTTGAACAAAAAATAAAAGTTCAAAAAAGTAGTTAAATCCGTTAGTTTTATAGAGCAACTACCTTAGTGATTTCTTATTATAATAGTATAGATATAGATAGTGTTTGTATATATAATATAATATTTTTTTAGCAAGTATCTTGCTAAACTTTAATAAAAATATTTTTTAATTAATTAATTTTTAATAATAAATTTGTATTAAAATGATGACAATTTTATTAAGTAATAGAAGTAATATAATAACATCTAATTTATAATTTTGAAAAAAAAGATCTAACAGTATATATGACCTGGTTTAGAGTTTTATATATCATAATAAATCTTTATAATTTAATTTTTTTATTCATTATATAAATTATGAAACTGTAACTTCTACTAATTTATACTAATTTATATTAATTTCAATACAATCAACTCCAATTGTACTCCATCAATGGGTGTTTAACATTTATTTTAATACAATTTGATCCATGCTCTTATAAAAAAGGTGGGTTATGGTAAGTTGACTACTAATATAAAACAGAATCACTTTCCGAGGAAATAAATTCATATACCAACCTAATTACTATTAAACTAAATCTTAATTGAGTAGAGTTTGGTTATTTATATAAATATATTAGTTCACACACATTGACTTAGTCTAATTACGAAGAAAATTGATAATCAAAATTATTTTTTCAAATAGTAATAACAATAATAAATGCATTATTACGAGTTTGTAGAGCATTTAGCGTTGTGGAATTAATTGCTGAAAATAATTTGTGATGCAGAGGATCGTGATTTCGACAAAAAGTGTGGAGTACATGCCATTTTCACTTTCTCTTGCTTCCTTTGCAAACGCGGCTTGTTGGACGACTTATGCACTAATCCTTTTTGACCCTTACATTGCCGTAATCTACTTAATTCTCTTTCAATCGAATGAACTTCTTTGTTTAGATTTTTCTATAATCTTTTTACGTTAGTTATATAAATTAAAAAAAATACATAAATCAAATTTAGAGTAACGTTATTAAACTGGGACTTATCATTTCAAAATAAAAATTGTAAAAGTATATTTTTCATTATCACGTAATTTTGTCATTTTCTTAAGAGTTTCAATATTTGAGATTCCGGCTACAACAATAACTATTTATTTGAAGTAATGAGAAACCGTTGTATATTGGCCATCACATGCTATCAAGTTTTAGAGAGAGAGAACTATTTATTTGAAGTAATGAGAAATCGTTATATATTGGCCATCACATGCTATCAAGTTTTGTAGATCTCTCTCTCTCTCTTTTTCTCTTTATTTGGAATCCCACTTGTTTATGACAACTCTCGATGAATCGCGTAATTGATAGATAAATTGAAAGATTTATACAACTCCTCACGTACATCTTGCTTAAATTAAGAATGAACTCATGTGATTTTTGTAGAAAATTATCCCATTAAAAAAAAGAAATTAAAAATTTTAATCTATATAGTAGTGTTTATCTTATTATACAAATATATAAATTACAATCCAAAATTATCTTATATCAGATGGAATGATCTTTAGAACAATGTGATTGTATTGTAGGATGAAATCACTTTAGAAGAAATAATCAATAAAAATTATTAGTGTTTAGGCTTTATTTATTTTAATGTAAAATATTTTCAGACAAAATACATTAACTCATATTTTAAGAAAATAAGTTTGGAAAACATGAGTAAAACATCAAAACAAACGGAGCGTCCCCCCCCCCCCCCAACAAAGAGAAGGAAGAAGAAGAAGAAACAACTAAAATCATTTTTAATTAAAAATGTCATCCTAATCATATAATTTTCGATAAAGATATCTAGGTAGGTTCACATTTTCCTTTCCAACATACATAAATCTTTGCATTCTTCTTCCATAATGGACTAATGGTTTTCAGTTTCAGGTACCCAATGGGCTTGGGGCATTGCTTGGATTAGCCCAACTTATACTTTTTGCCACATATTACAAATCTACAAAGAGACAGATTTCACAAAGGCAAGGAGAAGGTGAGATGGGCTTGGCTGAGACCAGATTACAAGTTCGGCAGCGCGGTTGGCGCTTTAGACCGCACACAACCAGGCCCCATTATGATCACCATTTCTTTCTTGGCTTTGGTGTTTTTTTTTTTATTTGGTACGCGCGTTCGTCAACTAGGGAATATATATATATATTATCCCATATAATTATTGCGAGTGTGAAATGGAATTTAAATATTTATGGTAACATTTGATTTATATTTGTATTTTTGTTTACTGCTTTAAGTTTTAAAATTTATATTTTAAAAATACTGAAAACGCATTTAGTTTGACATTTTATATTTCTTATATTTTAAAATTATTTATGTTTTAGTTATACTAGCCTCATTAAAATTGTTAAAATTTTGAAGAGCCTTGCATTAGTTATTTAGATAATTATTAATTATATCCCAGTACTAGAACTAATCACAGTAACTAGAGCAAATTTAATGGAATAAATTAACGGTGCTGAGTCCAACTAAGGCAAATGAACCTTATAATTAATTAATTTTTTTAAGTTATAATTTAGAATTGGTTTATTGTTACCAAGATAGTTGGCTGGTCTAAGGGTGAGTGTTGAGTTTTTAATTTCATTATTCAATTTTATTTGAATTACTTGAGTTTTCTAATATAAAATTAAATTAAATTTTCTGAAATAAAAATAGAAACCGATTTAAAATTAAATTTGGTTCCGCTGTGATTAAAATTGAACTAATCATATATTTATATTATATAAATAATTAATTTTAAATTTTATTTTATATAAATTTATCATTATTTTAGCCATAATCATATTTTGTGTATATAAGTATCTATTTATAATTTTATTATTATACATTTATTAATATGTATGTTTATTAAATTTGATTTTAATTCTTTTTGTTCCGCAAATTCAATTTCGAATCAAAATAAATTTAATTCTTTTTTATGTCATTACAGCGGTTGCAGTAACTCCCTTACTGTTGGTGTAATTAATCAAACTTAATCGAGTAGATGGGGATTTGAATTAGGTTTTTTAAATTTAAAAAGCTTAAGAAATTGAATCATTTGTTTATCTTTTAAATCCAACTTGTCTATTATCAAATTATTGTTAATTTTCAATTGAATTTGAATAGTTTAATATTTTATATTATAGTTATTGAGTATTATTTTATCAAACCGAATCCTAGTTAAGTTAAGTAGTATAATGAATTTAAAAGTATAATTAAAATTTAGTCCAATTTTAAATTAAGACTAAATGAACTTATAATTGAATAGAACTCAAACAAGACTCGAATAATTTACTTCACTTTATAATCCAACAATATCTCCCAAATTGGACTACAGCATACCATTACCAACCAAATTCTCCCTGGTAAAAACCAATATGTGACAGACGTTGCGAATTGTCATTGAGGTCAGGACTAGAACTATCTAGCTAAAATAAAGTGTTTATTTCTTTTTTTTTTTTTTAATTTTATTGTCAAAAGCTGAAACTTTCCTTTCATGGGGGAATATATATGATGCATCAGTCAAATTTCAATTGTTGAAATTTGAGTTGATAGGCTTTTGCATGTTTTTGAGGTTAACATTGGTTTAAAGTCCTGTAATGATACAATTTCCGAATTTGGTTAGAAGAAAGGAAGTAGTGGTGGTGGGTTAGCTGTAAGATCGTACTTACGTGGTAGAGGGAGGGAAGGGCAAGTAATGAGATGATCATATGGGATTAATTGTAATTGTTAGATTGTGACATTGATCACTAACTTGGTTTGTCTTTTGAGGCGAGGTTGGGTGAAGGGGGGGATTAGGTAAAGATGGAAAGAGAAATGAGTAGGAAGCCAGGCTAAGGAAGGGAAGGCAATCTATTTTTGTTCAGTTAAAAAATAATTAAGTAAAAAGAAAGTGACATTTCCTTCTTTTTATTTGGATAATTTACAATAAATAATAATAAAAGTGAAGAATAAAAAAAGTTAACATTTTATCTTTAATTTAATATATATATTATTTTAAATAAAAATAATTTAAAATAGTATATTATTTCACTTTCCCTCGCTTTCCTCCAATTTGTGAAGGGAAAGAAAACTATTAAAAAGTTGGTTATTTAATATTGTCTCATAATCTCTCTATTTACTTCATTTCCCTCTCTAAAGAGTTAATCCAAGTGTAAAACAACTTGTATTTTCATTTTAAATCTTTCGCTGTCGATGATAACCATTCAATTTATTAATACTTTACTTGTAAATAAATTATCATTTATACTGCTAAATTTTTATTAAATTTTACTTTAAGACATGGTAATTTGGTTGTACTATATTAAAGAAATAAGATTTTAATTTGTTATAACATTAAAATGTGACACTTCATGAATACATATATCTTCTTTAATGTGTCTCGTAATTATTTAACAAAAGATGGTCCAATAGAAAGTTACATATTGTGACAAATTATAATATCGTATACTCTTAACTGTTAAAAAAGTCAAAATTTTGTTAAAAGCTGGAGTGGGGGGTGTTTGTTATTTACAAATTAAACAATAGTCGGAGTTTGAATTTAATTATTGACTTCAAAAAGCCGTAGTTTCCGTTCGAAGCTTGCAGGCCAATTGGACTTTGATACAGTTCTCAATGGAGATGGCCACTTGCACTAGCCCGTTTGGAGGCTTAAAAATTAGTAAAAGAAAGTACCAAAAGTTATATTTTGATGTCGTTTGGAAGTTCAAAAATAAGAAAAAAAGTGAAACTTTTAATAGTTTTTTGTATGTTTTTTTAGTTACATTTTTTTTGTGTGGTTAGTGGAACAAAATGCATGTATTTTTTAGCTTTTTTTGTAACTTTTAAGTATTTGGTAAATTTGTTACTGTAGCAAATAAAAAAAATAATAATTTTTTATGTGTTTGTTTGTTTTTTTTTACTGTAGTAAATAAAAAAAAGGGATAACTTTTTGTTTTATTTTTTTACTGTAATAAATAAAAAAAGTGAAAAAATTTGTGGTACTACCAAACGCACCAAAAGTTACAAAATGTAACTTTTGGTACTTTTTTACTAGTTTTTGAGCCTCTAAACAGGCCCAACTTTTGGTGCGTTTGATAAAATTACATTTTTTTTCACTATTTTGATTTGTTACAGTAAAAAATAAAACAAAAAGTTTTACCGAACACACAAAAATTATTACTTTTTTACTTTGCTATAGTAAAAACTTACTAAACACATAAAAAGTTACCACTTTTTGTTTTGCTATAGTAAAAAGTTACCAAACACCTAAAAGTTGTAAAAAAAAATGTTAAAAATTATACTTTATTCCACCAAACATACAAAAAAATAAAACTAAAAAAATTACCAAAAAATTTCACTTTTTTTCTTATTTCTGAACCTCTAAACCGCCTCAAGGGTAAAGTTTGTCCCCCGGCCCATATATATAGATTTCCATATTCACGTTCAAAGCAAGAACTTGGCCTTGATTGTGCATGCGTTTGATCTATGTGTATATATATATATATATGTATAATTCCATTTTCATGTTTGAAGCAACCACTTCTCTCTGTCGAACACTGCTGGATCGACCATCATGTTCCAATCGAATACAGGAGATACTGCAAATTAGCACAAAGGAGGGTGACACTAGTTAATTTCATATCATTGAGTTTACCATTTATTTAGTTTACTAAAATATTTTTTAAGCAGAGAGAATAAGGGGCCATTTGACAACACCAAAAGTTAACAACTTTGTACAGAATTTTAATACGTGTCATCTTAGTTAAGTATTAAATATTTAATATAAATTTGAAAAAAAAATGAAGAAAATTGGAAAAAATTAGATAAAGTGGGAAAAAGTTAGAAAAATTATAGAAAATTAATAAAATAGAAGAAAGTTAGAGAATATTTGTAAAAGTTGATTTTGTATTTAATAAAAAAGTTGAAAAAATTGGCAAAAGATGATTTACAAAAAATTAAAAAACCGACTTTAAAGCTCTAGTTGGAGGTTTAAAATGTAATAGAATGACTTTGCCACCAGATCAAGTGACAAAGTTAAGTTTGAGTATTCCTAGGCTCGCGTCTTCCTTTGGCATGTATTACCATACATTATGTGACCTTTTGGTATTATAAAAAAATATAAGATGGAGAGATAATCTTTAAAGAAATTGATGAAATATTTTTAATAATTATTGTTAGGGATAGTGATATTGTCAGAGTTTTTTTTTTTTTTTTTTTTTTCATACAGAATAATATAGAATTATTGACGTGCAGTTTTTTTTTTTACCATTCGAGTAATAAAACCACTATCACGTACAATTTTAAATAACTACATTAATTGATTTCAAAAATACTATAATTTATCTTATTAAACCACTCAATCTACAATGAAATTCACAGTTAAAAAGGTAATAAAGTTAATTATGTGAGTACGGTTCTCCATAAATAATTAATATTAAATTAATAAATACAGACAAAGCCTCATAACGTTCAACCAAAAAAAAAGGTTTTGATTGAGCTTTAAAATTAAAGAACTTCTTATTCTTTTAGAATTTTTGAAAAATCCAAAAGTATATAGTGTGACATTAGAAACCACATAAAAAAAAAAAGCATATTAAACACTGTACGTAATGCTTTTTATACATCATTATTATTCTTAAATACCGTTGGCGTAGCTTGTAGTGGATCTCTTTGACACATATATGTAATATGTATTAATAATAAATTAAAAACGTTTTATTATTTTGACAATGTTCCATGTCATATTATATGTTTACTTAAGTAAATGTCTTATTTTAATAATATATGTTTCGAATGGACGGAATTAAAATATATTAGTACGAGGAAAATCAATTCTTATAATTAAGTTTTACTATTTCTCACTTAAGCTCAAAAAATGCAATCTCATAATCAAATAATTTATTTCGAGGGTTTTTAATAAGTAATATAAATTAATGGCTATGAATTTAAAAAATCTAGTAAATATATAAAACTAATTCATAAACCAGCTTAAAAATTAAGCAATTGATTAAGTTAGACTATTAATGACCAATTCAAGAATCAAGTCATATATCTTATTAATGATCAAACTCAAGAATCAAGTTTTATATATTATTAATAACCCAAAGTAAAAGGATTGGAGTGAACATATTTGAAAAAAAATATATCCAAAAACACACAAATTATATATACATTTTTTTTTTTAAACTTAGGGGTCATGTTTCCCTATTGTCATAGTATAGGTCAGCCCTTGATATTCTTATACATATATCTATGTATAGTAGTGGGTCTAGAATTTTCATCAAGAGGACACTAGTCACCAATAATAAGAAAAAATGAGGACAATGGGTTATATCGGAGTTAAGCGTAAAAGATAAATAACGTTATTTTTACGAAAAGATAAAATTACTCTTATATATTAAATCGGTTAATCTACTTTTCATAGTTTAATTGCTAATTGCTCCCTTTAGTAATTCCTAAGATTTATTATAGATATCTCTCGCTGTTTAAAAAAAAAAATTATTATTAAGTTTCTACTGTTTATAGAATTTATTATACTATATGTTATATTTCTTGATATTATGCACAAAAGTATTTAATAGTGTAGTAGGAGAATGTATTTTATTTCACAAAAAATAAATTGAATTTGATACTTGTAAACTCTATTTACATTGAAAAATTTTCAATTAATCCTAATTTTTTAATAAAGTCAAAATACCATAATTTTGAATTAATTTAATTTTTTAATAAACTAAAATACAAAGTATATTTTGGTAATTTTAAGTTCAAAATTAAGGAAAGTCACTTGTCCCCCTTGCCTTAAGATAGGTCCACCTTGTGTGTGTATGTGTGTGACAACTATAAAGTTGTTAATTAATCATTTGATCCACAATTAGACTCTATTTGGAAACATATGGTAGCTTCTTAGACTTTGGCTATTCAGTTTTTTAGTTTTTTTAAAATAATTAAATTTATTTTTTTACATATAAATTTTTTTAAATGATAAAGGACAAAAACGTGTAAATTAACAAAAGTTAAAAAACTAGTTGCTAAAAAATTAATTTTTTTCCTTTTCAAACACACAAAAAAAGAGTTAACTTTTTAGTAGCGTATTAATAGTTAATTACAAAAAAAAATTAATTTTTTTCCCTATCAAACTAAGCTTTAATTAATTTCAACAAACTTAGTAGGAATATGTCTGTCAAGTCAATTACATGAACAGGTGTATCATACTTGAATTTTAATTCTTTTGACTCCAATCCAATTGGGACTTCTTTTATTAGTTAAAGATGATAAAAAGTTAAGCCTCGGAAAGGAAAGTAGCTGAATTTAGTCAATTTAATTAAAAATAAGTCAGTTACTTTTGTGTTTAAGAAAAAAAAAATGTAATTTTTTTAAGTGAATTTTTATTTTTGATTAATTTAACATTTTTACGTTTAAAAGTTTAAAAGAAAATTAAAATATAAAAAAATAAATTTAATTATTTTACAAATTGATAAATAAACTAATTAATTATAAGTCAAATAGCTAAACGATGCCTAAGAGAATTCTCCCAGAATTAGATTCAATGGAAATTAGCGTTCTTTAAAAGGGTGGAACAAATCCTTGTGTGCGCCATTTTCTAGAGCTGTCCTTTGGTTCCATCGTGATATAATACATCACCCCATGCTACCGCCTTGATCAATTCCCCTTGATCATTTCTGGAAAATCCTCCGGCACCAGGGGATGCCCAGTGACGTGTCAACAACACCACCATTCGATTCACCCAACAAAAACTAGAAAATAATAAGTTTCTTTTGAGCGAGGGTTAATTTAGTAAGAAAAAATTAAAAAAAAATAACGGAAGAAAAAATGGAAATATTAAAGATAGTGAAGAAATATTATAAAATAAATAATAAAAAATATTTATTAATAAATTAATTTTTAATTTAATATAAAATTAAGTGAAGTGTATTTCTCAAATTACATGCATTTTTCATTTTATTTCTTATTCCAATTCAAATAAGACAAAAAAAAAAAATTGAATTTTTACTTCTCTCTCCTTTTGTTGCCAAAAGCAAAACAAGAAAGTAACACATATGGAGTGTTTGAAGTGATAAAAATAAAATAAATTGAGATAATTTAAGGTAATTTGTAGATTCGTAAAAGTGAATAACTTTTAAATTTTTTTTAAAATTAAAAATTTTTTAAATATTTTGTTAATGCGCTAAACACACTCATAGTAGACAAATAAGAAGACGGCATTCGCTGGTACAAAATAGGATTGAAAGATTTTGACAGTTTTGACTTCAGTGAAAAATCCTTCTTTCCTAGAATCCTTCACAAAATTTGGTAAGAGAAAAAAAAATGCTACGCTTACACCTAATCTCTTGTATTCATATTCACACCTAGTCAATTTATATTGGTCACTAACTGTAGTGATCAGTATATTTCTTTCAAAATTATTATAACCGCAAGATGTTATCTTCTACATTTTTTCTCCTATTTTCAATGGTCAAAATGACGTCGTTTCTTGTAGCCGTGATCATTTTGAACGAAATGCACTGATCATCAAGGATAATGATCAGTACAAATTGAGGGAGTGTAAACATGGGTATAAGAGATTGGGTGTTAATGTATCATTACTAAAACATAAAATTAAATGAAAAAAAAAGAAGAAGAGAAAGTACAGAAGTAGAAAATGTTATAAAATCAGATCCATATACATATTATTTGGTTGGATTAATTAGAATAAAAAATAAAATGAAAGGCGATTGTTAATAATTTAATTTTTTTATTACTTAAATTCTTTACTGCTTTTTTTCCCTCAATTTTCTATCACAAACAAACAAAATCATTTGGAATACATAGTTATTTAATTTTCCATTAATAAGTTCCTAATTGCTCTATACCAAATGTAGCTGTAAGTTCAATACTTCAAAAAAGTCTACTTACCCGAATGGAAAGGAATAAAATTATTGATCTACTTAAAAAATCATGCATGGCACGTCCCTTTTAATATATATTTTGACAATAATATAATTTGGGCTCTACTAATAGGTAATACACGTAAATCTGTTATTGGCCAAAGATTACCCTCCAAAACCACTCCTTTCCACATCTTTTGTCAACCTCATGAGGTAAGGTCTAGTTTGGAGATTTCAATTCCATTTTTAAAAAGTCACTAGACACTTAAAAAAAAATAAAAATAAAAAATTACATGAACTTGCATATGCATTAAAGCAAATATAGCCAATTATACGATTAAATCATCAACATATATTATTCAGATAAAATTTTTAACGTAATGTTTATATTCGATTAAAAATTTTATATCTAATTAAAATTTTGAATATAAATAATGTATCGTAAAGAATTATAATCCAAACTAATGCGTCCGTAGAAGATTATAATCTAAACTAGTAAATTCGTAGAGAATTTGGGACATACATATATATATATATATATATTTACCGGAAATGATATAGTAATTACATTTTTGTAATGAATAATGTTACCCAACAAACAAGAAAGCATTATTAGAAAAATCAACCAAAAGGATCGATATAATATAAGTGTGAACCTATTATTTTAAAATAAAATGCATATTAAATTTATTTTTATTACAAATCATTATTGGTATGCAGTGTCTTCAGTGTTACTTGATGATAAAGTAGCATTTTCTAGTAATAAAGTACATCTTGAAGGACACCCTAATTTAAAGGAGTAATATTACTTGATCAAAATTTTTCTTTTTAAGATGTTTCATTACAATAAAGTCGCATTATTGTGATCTTATCATCTTAAAATAAAAAATTAATTACAGTATATTTTTATTATAACAATGTCATTAATGTCATTATTATGTCATTCTTATCTTTCTTTTTTGTATAATTTTTAGTACAATCGTTTTTCCCTCTTTAAAATAGTTTATCTAACTTATAAACGTAGGGTTACCATTGTCGGAGGTATAGCCATTGTTGGTAACATCCTCATGTATGCTTCACCCCTGTCAATCATGGTTGGTCTCTCATGCATGCAACTCAATAAACACACACACACACACGCGCGCGCGCGCGTATATGCTAGGTTTAAGTGCACAAACCATACCTAAGATAATTACTTTTTAAATCTAAAAATATTTTCTGTTGTATAGAATTGGATTAATTTTAGCAATTTTAGTGAATATATTTAAATAGGAGCGAATTTGATAATTACTTTTTAAATCTAAAAATATTTTCTGTTGTATAGAATTGGATCAATTTTAGCAATTTCAGTGAATATATTTAAATAGGAGCGAATTCAGAATTTAAAATTCGTCTAGATTAAATAAAGTATTTAAAGATAGAGTAAACTATGCTACAAAAATTTAGGTTAAATAAAGAGTTTCTAAAAGCAAAATAAGTTGAATTACAAAAATTGTGTGACTTAAGTTTGGAGAAAAATTGAACTAAAAATTTTGATTTTTAGGCTAAAGTATCTGGGTTACAGTCCCAAGGAACCCAAGACAAGGTCCACCCATGTATTTAAGGAAAATGAATTAAAAAGTACACGGGTAAGGTATAATTAATTTATGTGGTTCGCTAAATTATTCATAAATGTGATATTTTTGATTTCCTATATCAATTACCAACAATGCAGAAGTGATTACAAAAATAAGAAACAAAAAAGAATCTTGAAAAGTAATGATTAGAAGAATGAGAGAAAAAATCTTAAAAAAAAAATTTCTTTATTTTTCTACCTCATAAATCCTAAAAAACTTAATTAAAACTTGTAAAATGCGTACAACATATTCCTTATATGAGGAATGAAAAACTTACCTAAAATGAATTATAGAAAACCTTGGTTTATTAGAATTTGTGCCACTCGCTTGCCACAACCCACCTACCCCCTACCCCCTTACCCTTCTCCTACCCTTACGCCTAACCCTGTCTCACCCCTAGTCCATTGCCTTTATTGGTCCTTTACCTTTATTGGTCCAAGTCGTATTATTTATAACTTACTTACCCTTACCTAAGACATTGTTTATAAACAATGCTTATTGTTTAAGATCAAATAATTTATTTTTTAAGATCAATTAGATAATTATATTATTTTAATTTAAATTTATATATATATTTATTTTTCATTATGTATACAAAATATTTAAAAATATATACAGTTAAGGGTATGAATTGAATTTTTTTGACCTTGGCAGGACTTGACTTGGTTAATAAAGAGTTAGATGATTGGCATGACTTGACTTGATTAATAAAGAGTTAGATCTAAGAAGGTTTAGGGAGAGACGGGTCAACCTGAATCTTAGATAGTGTTAGGATTACATCAACCTAATTTATATAAGTAACTTCTAGCAATCAAAATTTGAGAGTATAAATTTATAGAAATGATATAAAATATGATAGTAATAATAGATAGTTAAAAGGGTATTAAAATTAAAAAATTATTTTATCAAATTTAATAATTTCATCAAATTTGTGACATCTCAAATTAATCATAGTATTTTCTTATCTATATCTATATCTATACTATTATATAAGACATATTAGAGATAATGATGAGACTTTAAACTCTATGAAGTTTTATTTTGGTGAAGTTTTTTTTTTTTTTTCCTCCTATAATATTATTTATCACGTCCCTAATTTTATAATTTAGGACTGACAGCATGTAAATAGTGAAACTAATTAAAATAAATAAGAAAACTTGATTCAAAGTCAAGTCATAACTAATAATAACAATTAGAATGTCTAATATTGTCTCTGTCATGCGTGTAGGATTAATAAATCCGACTCCGACAATACAATCCTCAAAAGTTTTATACGACAGAGAGATGAGCATTCCTCCCCTCTATACAACTCTTCTGATGAGAAACCATCTAAATCAAGAAAAAGGCCTTGGATTTGGTACCACAAAAACACTCCACATGAAGTATAGTAGATACATACAGGATGATCTCTCTCTCTCTCTCTCGATCCATTTGTTGGAGATCCTACTTTAACTAGTTATATGAAATTTCTAATCCGGTAATTATTACTTAGAGATTAGTAAATTTTTCTTGTCTTACTTTAATTGGTATGAGATCCATTGGTCTACTACTGAAGATTAACACTTCTTTTTCATTCTATTCTATTGAAGATTAGTGGATTTGGGAAGTTTTACTTTAATTAGTCCGAGATCTTTGGTATGGTAATTAGGAGACTAACAAACCAATTGACTAAAGCGGTACAACTCGATATCTAAGAAAGTGCTTCAAATATCTCATTGAATTAATGACACAATCGTAATTGTCGTGTGTGTATTGAGCCATACGAATGGTTACATTTATGTTTCAAACGAGAAGGATCTCCTCTTTTACATTTGAGAAAACTAATTATATATTTTATAGAGAATCCAGTTGATCATTGACCTTCGTAAAAATATTAATACTAATTTTCTTTATCCCCAAAAATAGTAATCATGTAACCAAATGATCAACAAAGTGAGATTAATTCAATTCATTTTCCTAAAACAGTACATGTTTAAATGTTTAATGCAATAGAAGAAACTTGAAGATAATGTAAAATTTAACTACAAATTGGAAAGTATAAAGTGAGTTAAAATAAATAAAAACTACAAGATTGAAGATGGTTAATAAATAGCTACTTCGGCACAAGGAATATCTTGAGTGAATTGCTACCTTGTGATCCACAAGTACGCATCCAATCTTGTACATCTTCATCACAAGTTATTAAAACCAAGTCATTTTCCTCATCTTCATATTTGATATCATATGTTCCACCCGTCAACTTCAACCTCTTAGCTATTTCATGTTATAGCTCCGTTAATGCCGATGACAATAATAACTTAAATTTTATTACGTCGTCTATATACTTTGCCTTTATATCCACAGAATTCACATCCAACATCATTGTATCATGGGAATTTGTGGGAGCAATTGTAGGCAAGACTTGGTTAGAACTAGAAGGCATACCATAACTCAGATGTAAGATTTGTTGCCCATCATCATCACCTTGAGGGAGAGAGCAATTTTCCTTTATATTGCGAGGCGGCCACCTATTGATATTATGTTCTCTGCAAATGCGCTTCAATGTAGATCGGCTAACTGCAAAAATAGGAATCCATACGAAAATATGTTGTTTATGACTCGTAATTAATTTTTCAATCCCGATTTGTTTTTTTATTATCTTGCTTGACAAAAGTCAAGTGGCCCAATTGAGATTTTTCACAAGCCCAAGATAATATAATATCGACCAAGTCTCACTTGATATACATACCAGATGTAGGTACATACACTATGTGATTTTGTTTTAAGTAAATAAATATATATATTTAATTTTATACAAATTACCAAACAAATTTAAAATAAAAAATTATTAAAACATTTTTAAAATATTAGATGGTTAATTTTAAATGGCATTTAAATAAATAATTTGTAATTAAATAGAAGTTAAAAAAGATAAAAAAAAAGTGTAAACGTGGTGGGTGGTTAAAAAAATAATTTAAGGAATACTAAAATATGCAAAATTAAATATTCATATTTTAAAATTCTTATTTATTATTTTTCCTTTTGAAAAGTTAAATAAAGTGATTAAAAAAAAACACTTTAGAATTATGAATCGTGCTCCTTTAATTATAAAGGAGGACACCGTAATTTTAGGGAGACTTATTACCCCAAAAAAAAAAAAAAAAAAATCTAAGTTCTAACCATGCCTTGTTTTACTATAGAAGTGAAAATCATCGTTAAATGCATTAAAAATAGAGAACATTCCCTACCATTACTTCCATAAAAATAGGTATGCCCTAAACTTACCTTTGAGAGTCTTTGCAGCATCTGCGATTTTCTTGTTAGCATGCGGTAGGATATCATTTAAACTAAGTTGAATTCCCGTTTTGCTTTGCGGTCTTTTCAAATTTTTGGATGTGCCGTTTCCAGGTGAGGATGGACAATTGATGTTGCTTTGTTCTGCATTTGCAGCTTTATCTATTGATTGCTGAGATGATGGATCTTGCAGCATAATCTCTCCCTCATCTTGTGAAGCTCCTGGAGGACTTTGTGAAGACGTGGTAATTCGGGGTTCCACTTCCTGATCAGTATAGTCAACAAGTTGGATTGGCAACTTTTCCCCCCAGTCTTTTCCGGAAGCAAGCTTAAAAGTCTGGAAATGTAGTTTCATTGTACCTAATACATTGCTCAACAAATTTATTACGCTCTCATTGATTTTTAGGCGCAAAGGTAGAAAGAACTCTAGTACATAAAGGCGGCTTCTGGTGCGACTGCTTTGCAAGCAAATCGCAAAACTACTACGAAGTCCATAGTACTTTGCAAAGTGTGCTAAGGGATACTCAACTATGCTGAATTGTGTTATATCGGAGCAGAAAATTAGACCGCGGGACGAAATTGCCTTCCCAACAACCCCTTGTCCCTCTCGCAAATGCGATGAGTCGCATATATTTATGAAATCATGAGACTCATCTGGCGGGTAACATGGTAAGTCACTTGTGGACATGAGTTGTCCTGTATAGCTTGCATTCGGCATGCAATTATTGCATACGGCCCACGTTAGTGCCAAATCCAAGTTATGAGCTTGACATACTTTTTCCAACACCTCCTTTATCTCATCTGAGTTAGCTTGAAAAGCCTCGTTGTCGTCTCCAATCTGATTTGGGAAAATGAGAAATGCTAAATACAAGTAGGAGAAAAAATCATGGTAATAGAACACTTATGGACTTACCATTTGAAAATAATAAATCTATATAAGCTTATTTTAACAACAACTCAACCATTATCACATGATACGACTTTCTTTTATATATATATATATATATATTTGATTGAATAGCAGTTTTCTTAAAAGAATTATCACATTAATTAAGATATTTGTGAGAATAGATTCAATGTCATATTTAATTAGGAAAAATAAAATAAAATATGAGATAGGGGCCAATGATGTCCACACAGGAAACTTTGCACTTACTCTCCAGGAATAGTGCCATCTCCCATCCAGAACTTTCAAATCTTCTTCCTGCAAAGGAACATTTGCCAAGTTAAATAAATCATATAAGAAGATCCAAATAGAATCCATAATCACGAATTTTATCCTCTGCCTCAAAGGACAATCCAAATAGAGTGGACAAGTAAGGATGCGTTTAACTTGTGGAATGAGAATGCATTATTGAATTATTAATCCAGTGTGTGAACTTATCCCTCACTTAGCTCCAATTTGCATCACAAGATGAGTAATTTTGTGAGATTGTTAATTGCTTCTACTGTTGCATCCCACTTTACGTAGGCCTCTAGCTAAATTGGGATACAATTGGTCATGATATAATTGCGATAGTTTCTATCTTAATCATTCTTTTGTATAGTCGTGGTGACTATAAATACTTTTCTTCTGAGCTTGTTCAGAAAGAGGAAAGGGTATAACTTTTAATTTGTACTTTTTTTACGTATTTATACAAATTTCTTCCAAGCGGGAAAAAAAAATTCAATCCAAAACACATTGGACAACCGTTATATTCATCTTGGAAGGTTTCCTAACGATTAAAGATGTTAAAAATATTTAAAGAAAAATTTGTTAGTCATTGATTGGTATTTGGAAACTAAGCATCCTACTCTAATTCACGATTTGTAACATAAATTGGAAAGAACTGAGTCTTCAATGGAACTTGAGATAAAAAAGTCTTCAATGGAACTTGAGATAAAAAAGCCTCGCGGATAAGATGAGAAGTTAAATCTTCCTTTAAGAAGAATAGTTTTAAAAGTAATTTTTGAAATAAAGACTTTGATTTTGTAAGAATTTTTGAAGTTCAACAAGTCATGAAAATTTTAGAAATTATCTGTGAATCAAAACAATTAGGAGGATGAAATTTTACAAAGAGGCTAAACAAGTCCTTTCAAAAGAAATTTTTTTCCATTATTGATAAAAAAAATAAAACTTTCATATAAGTAAACTTAAGTTTGACTTGCCCAATGGGGCCTAGAAGTTTTAGAATTTGGATTGACCAAATAAATCATCTTCGATTCATTAGAAGTGATGACTTACAAACTCTTTCTAATCCAATACTCTACAAAATTCTGAGGTTTTGTTAAAGGAAATATATGACCTTCGAGATAGTTAGTTTTGAGATAGAAATATTGAGGAAAATATTTGCAACTCTACCAAGTCTAGACCATGATAGAATACACTCTATTGGACAATCATTTTGAAAATCCAAAAGTCAATTACCAAGATAAAGTTAAATCAAAAGAACAAATTCTGATAGGATCTTGGGTATAATTTGTCAAAAACATCTAGTATCTACAAAATATTTTAGAAAAATATATAAGTAATGACAGAAGGAGATTATTTACACATTTTTGTACCATTAATGTTTATTCGAATTGATGATATAAAAAAAAATATCAAGCAGATGAATTTCTAAATAATATAGTTTGTGCTAAAGTTGATGTCTCATCAGATGTAGTAATTAATGTTGATGAATATCTCAAAAGGTTTAAGCATATGCAATAAATGAATTTTGAAATAATATTGATTTATTAACCTGGCATAATAATGTAATGGAAGGCTAAAAAATGTTGCAACATCATAAAAAATACAGTGGGCTAGCCACAGAAACTGTTAAAACAAAAATAATCTACTTTTTTTTTTTTTGAAAAAAAAGATCATACATGACTACAGCTGTCATACAAAACATTAGAATTCATGTAAAATAATCCATTCTAATTAGAAGAGATACCACAATATATTATACTTTTTTATCTATTATTAAATTGTATTAGAAGTCCAAAAATTGAAATCCAAATTTGAAGTCTAGAAATAAAAATTAATTGTTTATCTGTTATTAAATTGTGTATGAAGTCCGTATATTGAAATCTAAACTTGGAGTTTATAAATAGAAATCAATTGTGATGTGAAGGGACATTAAAAAAAATAAAAATAAAAAGGAAAGAAAGCTCTCTAAGTGTTGTTTTTACAAATATTTTAAGAATTTTAATAAATAGAAATCAATTGTGATGTGAAGGGACTTAAAAAAAAAAAAAGGAAAGAAAGCTCTTTAAGTGTTATTTTTACAAACATTTTGAGAGTTTTATTCTAAGTGATATAAGAGCCCAAGCCACTAGAAGGGCATTTTTGCATAGTTTGTAATTTGTGAAGATGTGTTGTCTAAGTACTATAAAATAGTAGACTTCTTATATAATTTAAATATGGACTTATTGATACTTAAATATTACGAAGGTACGTACATGGAATGTGAGTGGAATTAGTTGAAAAGTCCAAAGCGTGCAAATATAAAATTTCCTATATAAAATATAATATAAATATTTTATTATTTATACTGTTTTGATGAGGGGGTAATGTGGCCATTTAAAATTGTGATCCAAATTCCCGTATGTGCAAACAAATGAAAAATAAAACTTCGAGAAAACAAATCCAACTAGTTACATTGAATGCATAAGCAAACGTTGGACTAATGTAGTTTAATTTGATGAGGATCCTAGACTAACATAATCTCTAATTCCCTCTTGCAAATCAAACATGAATCTTTATCTGATAATTAAATATTATCCACTTCCATGAAGAAAAATGCATCATCTAAACATCAATAAATAAAAATTAAAAATTATCGAGCGAGAGGACCAATTAATTTAGAAATGATAATATAAAGACACGACAAGATAATATTATTTGAGAATGACATAAACACAATGTTAGGAACATGGATTTATTGAAAAAAAAAAAACATAAATAATATGAATACGCTGACTTGAGATTAACACGATATTTAATTTAATTTCTAAATAATTAATTATTTAAAACATTTATTAAATTTTAAAATATTTAAGTATGAATACTAATAATAAACCCAAGCTGCGTAACACAACAAGATTGCTTCCCTAAGGCAATAAATATGAAAATAAGTTTGAATTATTACAGCAAAATTAAAAAGAGGTACATATCCGCGCGTACCGTTAGAACCAATCATAAACTGGATGCGTGTATTTAGATGATCCTCTCTCAGTTGACATAACCACCTCAAGTACACCAATACAGCTCTGCCGAGAAAGGTCAAGCACCGGATAAGCATTAACGCAGGTTATTTGGCAACCTAAAGCATCTTGCCGTTGTGGGTACTCTTCGATAGTGTAATACTCAATGTTGGGACTACATTCGGGCAATTTGTGAATGAAAACACGACCTAGAAGCCCCAGTTCGTCTTCAATTTGCCGCTCATCCACATAAAAATTATAACTTTCAGATTTAACTCTGTATCGACAAAGTCCTTCGTGATTTGAATTAATAGCAAAAGGCTGGTGTCGAGTGGTAAGCAAGGTCCGACCCTCAATTAATACAGGTTCCCAAAACTGAACAAGCGAGCTCCGCATTCGATAAGTGTTCCAGTCCATAAATCTTTTCAATAGAATTATGATCTTCTCTTTTAACTCCCAACTGGCTGTTGATATCCTCGAAATTAACGTGTTTGTCAGCCAAATCACTGTGAAAATCATATATTTAGTCAATGTTTGGATTAATGATTTAATAAGGGGAAAAGCTAAGCACACTAATGACCTGGGTATAAATTCAAACTCGAATTTGATTAATAGATATGGGTATAATTTCAAGCCCATTTACTCGTTTGAAACCAAAATGCCATTGTTAGACTTAAAAAATTCATATACGGATATCAATAACCCCAACCAGAGAAAGACCCAATTTGACAAATTTTATAATGTACAAATCTATAATACTAAAAAATATATTTTCTCTCTTTCTCTCTTTTACTCTAATCCTATATAACATGTCTATTTGGTTTTTATTTTATTTTATTTATATATTTTTTAATTATTTTCTAAATTCTTTCATTCCATCTTCTTTTCTTCTTTTTTCTCATTCATAAAACTTTTGTTTATCTTACGTCACTAAAACACTGAACTTTTTTTTTTTTCTTTTATATATAAAACCACTAAAATTATAAGATATAATTTCAATAAATAGTGTTATCAAAAGCAACCCACTTAGTTATAGTTACAAAATCATATTTCAAGCACATTAGTAATTAAATTAAAAGTTATAAATAAAAAATAAATTTAACTTTAAAAATAAATAAATAATGCTTAAATAATAATTAAGTTATTTTTTCCGTAACAATTCTTAATTAGGCACGCTATTTTTAAATTTAAGTTAATCACATTGACTGTATTTGTTTTATTTCATAAAACACAAATGATTTAATAATAATATTTTTTTATTTAAATTATTTTTATAAGAATCAATCAACGAATTATTATCAACTCCCATGTGACCATGCAATTAATATAGAGCATGTTTCGTTGTGTAATACTTGAATGTATTGAATACATATAATGTCTATGAAATTGGTATCCTAACTATTAAAATGTTAATATTTGTTAGATTGTTCTTGATTTTTATTGAATTAATTATGTTAATTTTGATAATTTAAATTATTAGAATATTATAGATGTATTAAAAAGGGTTAGAACGTTAGATTGTTACGAATGCTATAAAATTTAGGAATTTATGTTAGGAATAGATTTAATATTGAAGGAAGACTTAGAGATTTTTGAAGGCATTAAAATGTTTTAAGATTTAGTGTATAACTAAAATTTTAAATGTACATATTTTAGATTAATTGACAAATATATTATAAAAAATAAAAGTTAGGCAAAGGTTAAACTTAGATTTGACTTATATCAATAAACAAAAAAAATTAGAAATATTATTAAAACATGGCAGAAAAAGTTAGACTTTGTACTTCACAAACCTTAAAGTTAGTAACTAGAAATGTAACTTCTTAGAGCTTATATTTAGTTTAATTAAATATTTTAATTGAATTGAAGTTAATCATACGTCTGAAATTGATAATTAGCTATTTTGATTGTGGATATAAATTTTTGTTAATAATAACTTCAACTTCAAGAGCATTGTCTAACGATTTGTTAAAATTAACGGGAAATTTATTGACTTATCTTAAATATATAAGTCATAGCTACATATGTATGTATACATTGAAAATATTCATATCGCTGATACAACACTCATTTTGTCAATTTTGACAAGATAAATTAAGTCTTTGTTTATGTACATATTTTGAATTATTTAAAAAAAATGCATATTTGTGATTGACATAATCTTAAGTAAGATTATTTTAACAACCAATAAGAGATAAATCAAATAAGAGTGCTACAGTCATTAAAATTATCAACTGTTACATCACAATTGCTAAAGGTGATTTGCAGCAACACCTCCATCAACCCTCGTCGTGTGGTGGCTAATAATTAGTTAGTGTGGCCAATTTCGTGACTATAATAGAAATAGATAAAAATGATTTTCCTAATAGTTTTTTCCCTCTTCCTTTTCATTTTCTCCTCCCTCTAAATTCTCACTTCAAACATATTTTTTGGAGCAAGAATTTGTAAAAAGAAAAAAAAATGAAAAACGTTTTAATTTAATAATATAAATCCATTTTTTATGATAAATTAAATATAAATTTAATTTTTTAAGCAAATATCTTTTCATTCTCTTAATCATACACAAAATAAATAAATAAATAAATTTATCATTTTTTTATTTTGCTCTCCTATTATTTTTGTCGATTTTTCTTTTCCTCTCCATAAATTTTCATCCCAAACACTGGCTTAAGTTCTGAGAGAATAAATTAAAAAATAATTCAATTGGAAAATGAAGGACTAAAAGTGGAATTTAATAAGAAAGCCACTCACAGCACAAGAAACCGGGAGGATGCTCGGTTTCTTCGTTATCTTCTTTCCAGAGAATCCAGTACTTTCGTCGCAAAAGGCAACTCCAACGCCCGTGTTCCTCTATCATATATTTTTGGAGATACAGAGGGAAACCCATTTCGTCTACTTGCAACCACGCATCGTCTGAGGATTCGGTCATTGCTTCCGATCGGAAAATGGCAACCCAGCTGCGATTAAGGAAAAAGGACCCTCCACTTCACTTTCCTCCGGTTATTCTCCTCCCCTTGGTTCTTTTCAACCTACATAGAAGGTTCGAAGGGGCAAATTATTAGACAGATTCAGAGCATTGCAAGTCAACGCAATAAAATATTTCTATATTCCTATTTAATATTTTTTCAATCAAAGACTCGTTCCCATCGCCATCCTAAAGGGCGGGCGAGGGGGGCTGCAGTTGCCTGTGACTTCAGCGGTTGCAGTCGCAGCAAAACGTTGACAAGTTTTGGGGGCAAAACGATGCCGTTTCACTCGATTGCAGCTACTGCACTCGACGCGCGACTGCAACCCCGCCGGACGAGGGTGCTGCAGTCGCAGCAAAACGTCAGCGTTTTGTCTCTTTATTTTGAGTAAAAGTAGTCCAAAAATTGCTGAAGAGGGGACTCGATATCGCAGCGGGCCAAACAAAAGTGAGTCCCGTGGCCATCTTGCCCAGGACCAATGATTGCTCGTTGATTTATATATAAATTAAAAAAACTTTATAAGTTGAGTTGAATTAATTTTAGGTAACATTTTGTCTCAAATTTTACTTTTAAGTTTAAATTTCTTTTAAAACACTTTTCAAATGATTACTTGATTTTTTTTCCACATGTACAGCATTTAATATTATAAAATAACAAAATACATTTCATTATATAAAATTAATGAATAAAATTACTTTGTACTATAACTTTTTTTCAAAATTTTATTTCAGAGCTTAATTTTTTTTTCTTTTAACAATTAAGGATATTATCTCAAATTATATTTTTTATCATTACATAATTTTGTCATTTTTTTAATAGTTTTAGTATTTGTAATTCTAGCTAGAACCATAATATTTATTTGAAGTAATGAGAAATTGTTGTATATTGGCCGTCACACGCTATTAAGTTTTGAAGATTTCTCTCTCTCTGTCTTTCTTTCTTTCTTTTTCTTCTTCTTCTTTTTATACTTGGAATTCCACTTGTTTACGACAATTTTTAATGAATCGCGTAACTGATAAATAACTGGGAGATTTATATTACCCCTTACGTACGTCTTACTTAAATTAGGAATGAACTCGTGATTTTTATAGAGAACACACCCGTAAAAAAAAAAAAAAAGAAATTGAAAATTTTAATCTATATAGTAGTGTTTATCTTATTATACAAATATATAAATTACCATCAATAGTTATCTTATGTAAGATGGAATGATCTTTAGAACAATGTGATTGTATTGTAGGATGAAATCACTTTAGAAGAAAGAATCAATAAAAATTATTAGTGTTTAGGCTTCATTTATTTTAATGTAAAATATTTTTAGAGAAAACACATTGACTTGTATTTCAATAAAATAGTTTTGGAAAATATGAGTAAAACATCAAAACAAACATGGCGTTAACCCAAAAAAAAAAAAAAAAAGGAAAGAAGAAGAAGTAACAACTAAAATCATTTTTAATTAAAAATGCCATTATTATTATATAATTTTCTATAAAGATATCTAGGTAGGTTCACATTGTCCTTTCTAACATACATAAATCTTTGTATTCTTCTTGCATAATGGACTAATAGTTTTCAGTTTCAGGTACCCAATGGGTTTGGGGCGTTACTTGGATTAGCCCAACCTATACTTTTTTCCACACATTACAAATCTACAAAGAGACAGATTTCACAAAGGCAAGGAAAAGGTGAGATGGGCTTGGCTGAGACCACCATTTCTTGTGAATCCAAGTAAGAGGATTACCAGTTCGGCACTGCGGTTGGAGCTTTAGACTGCATACAACCAGGCCCCATTATGATCACCATTTTCTGTCTTAGCTTTGGTGATTTTTTTTTTTTCCTATGGGTGTTGGTCAACTAGGGAATATATATATATATATATATATATTAGCCCATATAATTATTACGAGTGTGAGATGGAATTTGAATATTTTAGGTAATATTTGATTTGATTTGTATTTTATTTTTTATTTTCTATTTAAAATTTTAACATTCATATTTTAAGAATACTAAAAATGTATATGGTTTGAAGTTTTATATTTCTCCTACTTTAAAATTATTTATCTTTTAATTGTGAAATATGCGAGCCTCATTAAAATTGTTAAAAATTTGAAGAGCCTTGCATTAGTTATTTTATATAATTTCAAGTCAAATATATGGAGAAGATAGATGTTGTTATCTTTATATATGCAGTGATACTATACATTTCTCTAAACTAATTATATATTTACTAATTTGATTAGTGAATCCAACATATTCATGCAGTCCATGAAGAGATATTATTAATAAATCGTTTTTCTTTTAATAATAGCAAACATATAGAGAAACCACCAATTGAGATTAACTTAATTATTAATTATACTGTTTACACCTAAAAATAAAGATTTATGTGAGCTGGATTTGACGAGCAAAAAATATATATATATATATTAGCAGAAATTGCAAAAAGAGATATAAATGGCACATATCATGCATGCCCCAAATTTCTATAATTCGAAGACGTAAATTAATTACATACAGTTATACATAATCATCAGTTATATCCCCATATCAGAACTAATCACATTAACTAGAGCAAATTTAATGAAATAAATTGACCGTGTTGAGTCCAACTAAGGCAAATGAACTTTATAATTAATTTTTTAAGTTATAATTTAGAATTGGTTTATTGTTACCAATTAGATAGTTGGCTGGTCTAAGAGTGAGCGTTGAGTTTTTAATTTCATTATTCAATTTTATTTGAATTATTTCAGTTTTTTAATAAAAAATTAAATTAAATTGTCTGAAATAAAAAATAGAAACCAATTTGAAATTAAATTTGGTTCGGCTGTGATTAAAATTGAATTAATCGAAATTATATTTATATATATACAAATAACTAATTTTAAATTTTATTTTATATAAATTTATCATTATTTTAGCCATAATCATATGTTGTCCATATAAGTATCTATTTATAATTTTATTATTATACAAATATATATATATATATATATGTATCAAATTTGATTTCAGTCCTTTTTGTTTAGCAAATTCAATTTTGTATCAAAATATAATTTGATTCTAAAAGAATAACTAAAACTAAATTAAAAATAGTTCATTAAGAAATGTTTATTTTCTTATATTTTAATCAAAATATAATTTATTAACACTTTATGTATGTCTTTTGTCTTTTCATTCCTTATTTAACCATAATAACTAGTGTCATCAGTGACTATGTGGTAGATTTAAGTAAAAAAATTCTATATATATCTTAATTTTTTTTACCAAACAAATAGATTAATAAGTAGAATTATTGCTTGATATTAGGCTTTACTAATTTTTCTTAATTAAATGTCTTACGTCGACAATGTTCCTGCAATATATATATATATATATAATTGAGATTTATAGTAGGTAAATAATTTGGTTCATAATTTTAACTTTATTTTGTTTATTAATTAATTTCACCAAACTAGTAGGAATATGCATGTCTCGTTCATGAATTAAACATGTCTCAAGCCAATTCCATGGACAGGTGTATTTTAATTGATACAATGACTTTAAAGTTATTGCTATTATTATTTTTTTAGATCAGACAACTTTAGGGTATTAATTTGTTTTTAAATTTTTTAACTAAAATTAAATTCATTATTTAAAAGAAAAATTTTATGATATATAATTTAGAGAATTAAATTTTTGACTGAATAAATGGAAGAATATTAGATTAATCTAGTCGCCTCGTGGACACTGAAGTGTAATTTCAGGCTTTGGAGCAAATATTTCGTTTGTTTCTAAGATAAAATATTTTTTAAAGAATAATTCTACTTATGTTTTTGAAAAATATTTTACATCAGAACCAATGAAATTCAGTTAATTAGCCAAATATTTATGTGAGATCGATGTTACCTTAAAAAATGTTTGGAATTCAATTTTGTTTTGTAAAAGTCCAAAAAACTCCAAACACTTTTTAATTTTCTTCAATTAAATTAATTTTGTCGCGTGTCATTTTACACCAACTTTTAATTTTTTTTTTTTGAAATTTTTTAAAACTCCAAATGCCAAAGATAATAGGTTTGATTCAAAACTCTTTCCATTGAAATCATCTTCTTGTCATAATTAACTTGAAGGATGATAGGGAATAGCATCCAACCATTTCTGAACGAGGGAGGTGCATTTGAACTACACTTGACTATTTATTGCTGAACCTCTGTTGAGCATTTGTAAGCCGCTAAATGATGCGAGCAAAATGTCAAATTACTGCTCCTGAAGCATGACTAAAGGAGCAAGAGAAATAAACCACTCCCAACATGTACAAAGATTTGGAAGTGTTGACTTAATAATGTTATAATTGCTCTGACTTGCTATCAAAATCATTAAATTAAAATTTAACGGTTTAAATATGTTCAATTTTTTTAACTTAAAATAATATAGATACATGTGAACTGTTAAATTAAAATTCAATAATTTTTAATTAATACCGCGAAACCAATATAGCATGTCACCGTCCTCTTTTCTATGTACAATTCTCAATTGATAAAATAAGGTGAAAAAGGGGAGATTGACATAGCATATTAGCCTCATAATATTAATTATGAACCGTTAAATTTTAATTGAATGATTTAAATATATTTATATTAATTTAATTCAAAATAAATATAGATACACCTACACTATTATATTTAGACTCCAAAGGTCCAAATAAAGTGTTCATTCCCTTTTGTGGAAGCTGTAATTTTTATTGGATAGGTTCATGATGATATACAATATTTCAATCATATTATTAATGACAACAATGCATATTATCAAGTATCTATTTGGTGTAAAATCATTCAAATCAACAAAGTGCCTATTTCCATTTGTGGAAACTGAAATTTATTGGATAGGTTCGTGATACGTATAATATTTCCATCATACTATCAATGAGAGCTACATATCGAGTGGGGGCTGCTGTTAAGAGTTTACTGCTATTGTCAGTAGGAAACCCAACGACGTCGCTTCATCGTCTTTTCATGCAAAACGATGTTATTTTACTTAAGTTTTTATATTCAAATACACCAATTTATAATTAAATATGGCATTTTTTTCATCTAAATATATATTCAAATATATTAATTCATATTCGAATATGGAGGATTTAAGTGGAACAGTATCGTTTTGAGTAGAAAAACACTGAAACAATATCGTTTTAGGGTTACTACAGCAACTACAATAACCCCCTTACGGCAGCCCCCTTCAGATACTACACATATTGTCAAATATCCATTTGGTATAAAATCAATCAACCCCTTACTGCAACTCCTTTTAGGTACTACACATATTGTCAAATATCCATTTAGTATAAAATCAATCAAATCAAACTGAGCAGCCGAGGCTTTATTTGATTAAAAATGACAAAATAAATAAATAAATAAATAAATGAAATGTTTAGTTAGCCAAAAAAATAAAATATAAATACAAAAGTTTAATGTAAAAGTAATATTTGATTAAATTTAATTAGAAGAAAGTACAAAAAAATTTGATAAAATTAATGAATTTTGATTAATTTTAACTAACCAAATACTCCCAAAATATTTTTCTTTATTCTTTTAATAATTTTCTTTCATCTTATTTTTTTTTATCACAATGTAACTTTTTTCTTCTTCTTTTTTTTTTTATCATTTATAACTTTTACGAGTCCAATTAGCATACCTAAATGTTATTGCTTAGAGAATTAAATTTTGATGAAAACAAATCATATATGGGAATGAAACTTTCAGATTGGACTACACCTTACGAACCATATTCTGCCCGGAAGTTAATCAAAGAACATGTGATGGTTCGAACTCATTATGACCACAGATCAAATAGATAGATAGAATAAAGTGTTTATTTCTTTTATCGTCAAAAGTTGAAACTTCTTTGTTTTTTGTGGGGGTTGGGGGGGTGTGTGGGAGTTGAAACTTCTCCTTTGTTTTTTGTGGGGGTTGGGGGGGGGGGTGTGGGAGTACGATGCATCGGTCAAATTTTAAGAATTTTGAATTGAGTTGATAGGAGTCCATAACCTTGGGGGCGTTTGTCAGCAAAATTTTTAATAAAAAGCTACCAATTGTTGATTTTTTATTGTTTAACAAATTATTAAGTTTTGTTATTTTTCTACTCTGTTATAATAATTTCTTAATTTAAAAATTACTAAAAGTTGATAACAATTACTAAAAATTACTAAAAATTATTAAAAGTTACTAAAAATTTTATTAAACACACAAAAGTTACGAAAAATTTCTAAACATTACTAAAAATTGTTATTTGTTTCATCACATATAAAAAAATTACAATTAATAATTTTTGACAAAAAATATTAAAAATTATTAAAAATTACGCCTCTAAACGCTCTTTGTATGGTTCACACGAGAAGCCGTTGCTTTTATTTTTGGTGTTTAACAGTGGTCTTTGTCTAGTAATGATGAAAAAAACAGGGGAGGAAGTTGAGGCTGTGGGTTAGCTAAGAACTTGGAAGGCCAGAATTGGAAGCATTGAAATCCGTGCATTTATAATGATTGAGGTGGAAAGAAAGTGAAGAAAAGATTGGTTGAGGACAAAAAGGGAAAGGAAAAGGAATAGAGCGAGGGGAAATGCGGGAAGGATTAGTTGAAGAAGGAAAGTCAGAGGAAGGTAAATCCATTTGTATTTGGTAAAATCGTAATCGGGGTTGCTTGGATTCTTTAAAAATATCAAAAAATTTTTAATTTTTATTAATTTTTTAATTAAATTTCGTTACTTGTTATTTTTATACCAACTATTGATTTTTTATTTTTTTGGACAAACCAAATACAAACAAAAAAAGGGTAATTTTGTTTAGATAATTGAAATTAAAAATATCTTAAGTGATTAGAATTCATTCACTTACAAAGTTTGTCACGCCTCTAACTTAATTGTTTGGAACGGATGATATGAAAATATAGAAAATAAAATAAATAAATAAAATTCAATCCAAATTCAATTTACATTAAGTTAAATTTATTAATATATCTAGAATCATTACTCATTCTCATCTAAATAATATCTGATTATGTCACCATCAACCACTTTAACATCATTTCCAATTACCATCTTCTTCCTTAGGCTTAGCAACCTCCTCCCAGGCCACCTTAGCACCATGTCTATCCAAGGACGTACCCTTCCAAAAGAAGGCTTGAAGAACACCTTTAATAGACTTATACACTTTAGCAGGTAAAATGAAATGAGAGCACCAATAAGACTGGATACTAAAGAGTATAGCCTGAATAAGTTGAAGCCGACCCACAAAGGACAAAAACTAATTAGTCTAGCACTTTACCTTATGAATTATACAATCCTCCAAAACACGACAAACTATAGCTTGCAACTTAGAAGAAATAAGCAGCACACCCAAATATCTCACAGGAAGAATCCCAACAGAGAAGCCAAGAGCAGAACGAATACCTCCCTTGGACACCTCATCAACCCCGGAGAGGAAAATCTCACTTTTAGCAGGATTAGGCTGCAAACCTGACAAAGAAGAGAAAACCTCCAAAGCCTCCTTAATCACCTAAGTAGATGTAATATCACCCTAACTAAGCACCAAAAGATCATTTGTAAAACATAAAATGAGTAAGCTTAGTCTTCTTGCAATGCCAATGACAATGAAATTGGGCCGATTCTAACATTTTTTTTTTTTTTTTTGCAAGAATGCAGCAAAGCACCTCCATATAGATAACAATTAAATAAGGAGAAACAGGATCACCTTATCGAAGAACTTTTGCTTCCTTCAAAGTAGCCATTCAACTCTCTATTTATGCAAACTGAATATCGAGGAGTGGATACACAAGCTTTGATCCAAGGAATAAATTGGTTAGAAAAGCCCAACAAAGTCAAGGTATCAAACTCCCAACGCACAAATTCATATGCCTTCATCAAATCCACTTTAAAGCACACCAAGGAGTAGTTGAATTAGTATGATAACCATGAACAAGCTCCTGAGCTGGAAGAATGTGACCTATACTTCTCCCTAAGATAAAGGTAGCTTGAGATTCACTTACAATAAAAGGAAGCACTTTCTTAAGACGGCCTGCAAGTAGTTTAGTGATACACTTGTAAATCGTGTTGCAACAAGAGATGGGCCGAAAATCCTTCAACCTGAAAGCATTAAGGACCTTTGGAATAAGGGCTACAATAGTAGCATTGGACTTCTTAAGCAAAATGGAAGATCGCAAAAACTCCTTTATAACAAGAGTAACGTACTCTTCCTATTATTCAATTTTTCATCTTGCTTCTTGAAAAGCTTCTTGAATTTTTTGGCAATGTGAATAAACTTATCCATATCACAATCTAAATCATAACCCTCTTTCTTCACGTTGCTCAAAGCTATCCCTTTATTTTTCTTAGTAGGTTGAGAATTTGACTCAAAAGTCTGACTAGACCCAACAAGTTCCTTTGCTTTCATGGAGTCAATGTATTTTGCATCTTCAATAGCTATTACTTTCGACGAAAATCAATCAAGGAGAGACCGTAGGATTTTACTCACAATTTATAACAAAGGAATGTAGATAGCAAAGTTGAAGTGAGAAATCATAACATCATTTAGTCTTGCATGAAATTGATCAAACACTTCATCTTTCTCCATTTTCAGTGCTTTAAAGGCACTTTTAAGTCTCTGTAATTTAGCCTTTTTAACCATGCCAGTATCTTCATGAGTAATTTGCAAAATATCTCAGACCTCTTTCAGAACTATACAGTTTGAAATTCTTTGAAATTCAGGAGAAGTTATAGCATTAAAAATGTATAGCTTTCCTATTAGAACTACAACTTTCCTATCAAACCCATTACTTTCCACATCAATTCTGTCCAATTTATAGACACACTTAAGTGTAATAGTGATTTTATCATCTGAGACCTTAATCGGATGCACCCATCCATTTTTACCAGAATGGCCCAAAATAATACATAAATAGCAAAAAATAATTATTGGGTATTACAAAGTTGGTTGTGGATTTGAGTCTTAAGGGTGGGGCTGGGTTTTGGGTTATGAATTATAATGTAATGCTTTTGTTCTAAAAAAAAAAAAAATAGGAAAGAAAAACCTTTGTTTGGATAACATACAATAATGAAGACTAGGAAAATGTAGAATAAAATAATATTAAAGTAATGCTTGTTTCAATGAATTGTTTTTTGGAAATATATTTTTTTAAAAAATGAGTAAAATATTTTTTAAATTATTTTATATTGAAACAAACAAAATTTAACATTTAAATCCTTTTAATATAAAATAAAATTAAATTTAAATAAATAAATATTAAAATATTATTTCACTTTACATCTCCTTGCTTTCCTACCAAATTTGGAGGGGGAGAAAAGTGTTAAAAAGTAGGGTTATTTCTCCATACCTGAAAGGACAAAAAAAGGGGGGCGTGGGCATTTTAGGGTCTCTGTAAATTTTAAATGAATGAAATTGAGGTTTGAAATATATGAAACATCAAAAGAATTACTTTGCCACTAAACCCAGTTGAAATTTGGTAATAATATGTTAAGGAAACTCAAAACACTTTCAAACAATTATAATCAACCACAAGTATGTAAAAGTGAGAGAGATGAAAAAAAATAAGAATTTAATGAAGAAGCTTTTAAATGGAAGGTAAAAATCTCTGACCCTAGATGGAGGATCAAATTTTTTCACTATGTAATTTTGGTTAATAAATCTTTTCTACAATATTTACACAATTGATTCTCCAATCCTATTGCACGAATCGTTTGCTTGACTTCATGACTCGCTAATTCCAAGTAGAAGAACCACCGAACACCAATCTTGAGAAGATGTTAACAGTTGCAGCATTTTGCAATTCTACTTGAAAAATCCTAAATACAACTTTAAGTTTATGTACGTAGTAGACAAAGTCAAACAAAAAGATAGTAAATAAGGTCCTGATATTGCCCCTTATTTTTTCAAATTTTGAAAAAAATAATTCAGTTCATGTTTTGAAAAAAATACTTTCTAAAAACAGAAGTATTAAATTAAGTTTTAGAAAAATATTTTATATTGAGCCAAACGAATTTATTGGGAAATCTTAGCTAGACAATAGGTTTGATTCAAAGCTCAAACTTCTATCGAATCATCGTTTTAATCACGATTGACTTGAAGGTTGACAGGGAAAACTGGCAGCTATATATTATTCCTGAATGAGAACCTTGTGGTTTGGTCTCCTCAATGAAGGAACTTATTTATTTATAGGAATTGTATGCTTGATTAAGCTGCCTGATGATGCGAGCAAAATGCCAAATTACAACTTCTGAATCATATGAGTTTCGAACACTTGCTGACGGTACTAATTGATTCTTTTGACTTTGGTGGCTCCTACTTGACGGGGGTCTCTCTTTCATTTATGATACTCACCTTGATTGTGATAATATTAGTATTATTCAAATGGTTGATTATAATATCTTTCAAAAAGATACTAAACTCATTAAGAGCGTGTTTGGAGTGACAATTTAAGTACCTAATATGTCTTGACCACTATAGGATCCTGAACCTAAACCCGAACTCGAGTGTTAATATAATGTGATTATGTATAATTATGTAGCATATATTTAATTACCATATTAACTAGATTTCTTTAATAAATGTGTCGACACTTGTGTAGATAATTTACATATTTGCACTACTAAATTAATATGTGAAAATATGTAAAAGTTTACATGAAAATAACACATGAATTCATTGGAAAGGAACGCGTGTCATTTCTTGGGTAAGTGTGTTCCTCTTAATATACTCGATTATATTAGACCTCCTATTGGAGCATCTCTAACCCACTAGTTAAAATTTAATGCTTAACTATTTTAGAGAGTTTTTCCCTCAAATTTGTCTCCAACGGACTCCGTACTCGACTCTCTATTTTAACATTCACCTTTGTTGCTCGCCAAATGTAACGAGGGAAAGAAGATTCGCTATATCAAAATCTATATATCTATCTTCTTTTTTTCTTGAAAAGATAGGTTACAATCTCAAGATATCTCACTTTCACCTCATTCTTATAAAATTTATATAAAAATAAAAAATAATCAATTTAAATATTTTATTATTAAATGCAAATTTTTATTATAAAATATAATTTTTAAAAAATTTTTAAATTCATTATTTAAAATTTAAAAATACAAATGCAACCTAAATATATTTGAAAAAATATATTTTATAGTAAAAAATTATATTTAAATTATTACACCTTCAATTTAATAAATTTAAAAATTATTGACGAATCTTATATTGAATTATTATCACAATATTAAAGTAATAGAAATAATATTTTAATTAAATATATGTATTTATTTAACATCAAATTAAAAAAATAAAGGACGTTCTTTTTATTTCATGTAAATTAATAGAATCTAAGATATATATAAATTTTATTAATATCTCTTATTTAATATCTCTTATAATTTAATATTTAAATTTATTTTTTTAAGAAAAAAGAAAAGAAAAAAAGAGTTTTGTCATTGATGAGGTAAGATATCTTGAAATTCTAATCTATTTTTTCAATAGATGGGATTTAGAATTAATTGGAATAGTTAGGTAAAGTAAAGAGTATGGTTAGAATTGATTTTAAAAAGTGGGCACTTTTAAAATAGAGAATTGTATATTTTCCTAACTCTCTATTTTAACTAATAGGGTTAGAGATGCTCCTGGTCAACAACACGCCGCCGAACTCTTCTGTATCATTGTTAGAGCTTCCGGTGCCTTCAATAACTATATTAACGGCTCTATTAATTAGTGCTTATTATTATTATTATTATTATGTTCAGCTATATAGCTAATAATATTAACTTATTAACTATATATAACATTAAGAAAATTAATTTTAAACAAATAACTTTATTTTTTTCACATATTTAAAACTCGTATGGACTTTCATTATTGACGCGTTTTGTTTTTGGATATATATATATATATATATTTTGTTAAATCTTCTTCTCTTTGATTAACGTATATTATTGGTGAATGTTTGCACTTAATTGATGCGTATTATTAATTTCTCATTGCATGCTTGAGTTTTGATAATTTGTTCAAAGATATTATAATAAGGGTGAGCCTATTTGCATTTCACAAATGATTGATTACACTTCACTTTATTTTTTTATTAATTAAAATTATAAAACTAACCCTTTTAATTAACTATTTTTATATATAATTTGAAATGTCATAATCACCCACCATAAATAAATCTTTAGAAATTTGAATAGTTTGCAATAGGAGAATTAAAAAAATATTTTAAGGATTAAAATAAATTTTATTTATATTTATTTTTTTAACAAGCATATTAAAATAATTTTTATTTTATTTTATTTTTGAACTTAATAATCAAATAACAAAATTAAAAATTTTCATTTATTTTTTATAAACTTTTGTTATCACGCCCAAGTCATTTAGTCAGAATCTACATAAACTTCAAAAAAAAAAAAAATTATCAAAATAAGTAAATTAATATATCAAAATTAAACTTTAAGAAAAAAAATAATTATCAAACAAACCCCAGGTATCATTATTCTGAAAATTTAATTTTTTAATAGAAAATATTTAAAAAAATCTATTGTTAGAAATGTTTATCATGATGAGGTTACTCATATGCTATAAATAGATTTTATTTTTTATTTTTTAAAATTAAGATGCAATTGGCTGCTTGTCAAAAAATCTAAAAAGAGAAAAATGTTTTTGAAAAATTTTTTTTCTCAATATTTTGTGTTAAAAGATATTTTCTATTATAAAATAAAGGTTCTTATAGTATTATAATTATACCTTAGTTTGAAGTTTTGTATAAGAGTATTTGTGGTATTATAATTATGTATAACATATGATGAAAAAAGAAGAGGGGTGATTGGGTAATTTTAATTAATAAAAAAAAAAGAAAATAGAGTGCAAGAAAAAATAAGTAGAGTACAAATTGGCTCACCCTTATAATAATTCAATGTTGTTCAAATTTACTTATTAGTTAAATTGATAAGTAGTTATGCATAGTGTATAAGTTCAATTTTTAATTGTAAAATTAAAACTTAATTAAATTACAAATACTTGCAGCAAAACACGAGAGTATTCCTAATGTCTTAATTCTAAAAGCTATTCACACAATTCAATATACGACCAAGTTTGTTTTCTTTCTATTTCTTCTCTTTTTATTTTAACAAAACCACTTAAGAAAACATATCAAAGTGTGTATTGTTTTTATTATTATTCTTCGATAATGTTGGCATATAGTTTGTAGGGTCTCTTGGTGCGTGTCACACCTTCTAATAACAATAATGATTCCTTAATTTGATAATATTGTTCCACGCCGTCTGCACTACGCAAGTAAATGCCTCATTTTGATAATGGTCCGGTGGCCTCATGTTGGCATTTAGTTTGTAGGGTCTCCTGGTACATGTTACACATTCTAGTAACAATAATGATTCTTTAATTTGACAATACGGTTCCATGCCATATGCACTACGCAAGTAAATGCCTCTTTTTGATAACGGTCCTGCTATATACATAAATATTTAAATAGTTAAGATATTCAAATTAATTTGCATACATTTTAATTAATTTTTAATTTTTAAAATTAACGATTGAATAAATTTTTCAGTGATCTATTTTGATAGTGGTCTTGTTATATATATATATATATATATATTCAAGATATTCAAATCAGTTTGTATGTATTTTAAATAATCCCTAAATATTAAAATTAACGACTGAATAAACTATTCAATGACCTTGAAAAAATTCGAAATAGTGATCACTGACAAACAAAAATAAAATTTTATCGGTTAAATTATTATTTAGAGTTTCTACCATATATTTACTTTATGATTATTGTACTGTCAAACAAATAATTTTGGTGCATAATTTAACTTTATTTTGTTTATTAATTAATTTCATTAAACTAGTTGGAATATGTCTTGTTACTAAAACGTGTCAATTCAATTCCATGGACACGTGTGCGGTTGATGGTCCCATACTAATTGACTCAATGACTCTTTTTTCGGAATTAGATTCATGATTGGAAATTAAAATTATTCATAATTAAAGAGAGGACCACATTCGATCTTGTGCGTGCCATTTTCCAAAGGTGGTCTCTGGCTCCATGATGGCCAACCTCCACCAAATGCCTACAATTTAATCAAATCAACCCCCACCAGAGAATGCCCAGAAACGTGTCGGCAAGACAGCCGTTCGATTCACCCAAAATATATATATATTTATATATATATACTGTTGAATTGCTCAGCAAAAAGAGAAGGGAATACATATAAGCTGGATTCAACCGAAAAAAAAAAAAAAAAAAACAAATATATATAAGTTTCGTTTGGAGTTTAGCTACAAAATTTTTTAAAATAATACAGAAGAAAAAAAATAAAAATTTAAAAAACTCTAAATGTCACAATTTTTTTAATCAAAATTTATCATGTATCACTCTTATATTAATTTTTAATTTTTTTTAACTTTTTTGAAACTCCAAACGTCACCATAATAGTGAACAACTGAGAAAATTAAATCCGAATGTCTGGCATCATTTGTTAAGTGATAATAATTCAAGATTATTGAATTAAAATTTAATAATTTAAATATATTTATATTTTTTAAATTAAAAATATATAAATATGTTTAAACAGTCAATTTAACGATATAAGATGCACAATCTTTGAACTGGTATTGTTTTTTATCTCCTTTTCTTTTTTAAGTTCAGTGGGCCTTAATTGGTATGAAATGGGGTTGAACAAGTTGACAGTTTTGGCTTACCAGTGGAGAACCTTTACTTATTGCAGTCAAATTCCTTTCTATACCACTCAAGGGAATTTTCAAAATGGATCATAAATTAACGGATAACTCAATTCTTTCTTCACGAAGTATATATTAATGGAAAAATTCCCTCCAACATCTTTAACATGAGGTAAAATAAAATAAAATTAAATGGAAAAGAAAAAGTAAGAAAATAGAGGACATAGAATCACGGGAGTAGAGAATAAAAAGAGAAAATGAAAGGTATATTTTAACAATTTTTTTTTATTTGTCGAATTCTATACCTTTTTCCTTAAATTTTCATATAAGTCTAATAAAAAAATAATTTTGAATTTCGTTTTCTATTTTCTTAATAAATCCCTCCAGACATGCATCCATATATATACACAAACTAAATTTGATACACAACCTCGTTATAGTCATTTCGGCATATTTATCTTTTCAAATATCATATGACCAATTAATTAACATAAGTGAACATGTTTGGCAGTTGAATAAACTCATTTAGAAAAATGGTATAATGTAAAAGCGAGTCCTTTAGCAAAATCTCGTTTCGAATACAGTTAATATGCGTTTTCAGTCGAAAGTATTTATTAGTCAGTTTTGAAAATTGTTTTAAAAGCGTGGAAATTGATGCAAGAACTCTGAGGTTAGCTTAACTAGTAAAACTTTGAGTTTATTTCTTAATAGTCACTAATTTGAGTCCCATCAGGACCACTGAGAGCTTACTCGGTCGCTAACTTTAAGATCTAAGCGATTAGTTAAGGTATGCACAAACACAGCTAGCCACCCTCAATTACAAAAAAAATAAAAAAAATAAAAAAAGAAAGAAAAAAATATTGATGTAAGAGTAGATTTTAATATATATAATTAATGTTTTCAACTACATGAAGCACACGTTGGCAAGACCCTTCTATAAATCACCATAAATATTATTAATTTAAATGAATAAAATATAAAATTATAAGCCTAATATATAATTGCAAACTAATAGTAACACATTCCAATTCATATTTGACTTCCTAAATATCTAATGAGGTTTCCTAGTTTAAATAGGAAACTCCCAACTAAAATAAGATTTGATTTCCTAGTTTAAATAGGAAACTCCTAACTAAAATAAGATTTTTATGTTTGAAAAAAAAATAGTCTTTAATAACCTTGGGTTAAGCCCAAACCTAAATTCCATAAAACAAAAAAAAATAAAATAAATTTGTCCACTTATTTGAATTACTTAAGAAAATAATGAATTCTCCTCAAATCCTATTATTTTGAATTGGATTTCAAATTCTACAAAAATTTAAAAATTTAAGTTATAAAATAAAATCAAATCCAACTTATAAAATTTTATTTTAGTTCCAAGCATAAGAATTGATGTGAATTCTTATCAAATGAGATTAAATCTCATCAAATCTACCATTCCATATGGAGTGCAAGAGAATAATAGTAATGTTAAACTTTTATTTTAGGATACATATTTAATTCTTTCAATAGGGTGGAGAGCCATAAATCTTCCCATACAATAATCATATTTTATGTGGATATAAATAAATATAATATCTTACAAATTGTAACTCAAAATTTACTTACCAAAAAAAAAAAAAAGAACTCAAAATTTATTTCCACAAATATCAAAAATCAACATAAGACTAGGATTGAAACAAAGAAAATAAAACTTAGGCTCTTTTCTAGTACATGCAACCATTCCTAAGTTAATTTAAAAAATTTAAAATTTAGGTGTTAGTATCACACACTTAGTGGAAGTGTTATACTTAAAATAAAAAATAATAAATTATTTACCTTTTATTTTTATTATATAATTTAAGGTTACTTTTCATTCACATCACATATTCGTTAGAACTCATCCTCACATTTCACCTCAATTGAACGTCTCATGACATTTATATCTACAATTAATTATATAACTAACAGTTTTATAAATAACCAAGAATTAAATTCAGCAATAATAATATCACATCACATCATTAACATCACATTTTATTCATCAACTCTTAACATCATATTATGCCTCATCTGGCAATAATACAATTATGTCTTCACATCATTATCATCCATTTTCAATCATCAACTTCATCACATAATTGTACCATATTTGACAATGGTAAAAAAATATCTTATCATATCATGATCGCCACATACCCCATCGATAGTGTCGTGATATGTATGTATAGTGAATAATTTAAATGTTACTATAGCACGCAGTTGGCTCCATCTGGTCTATAAGTTAAGCACTCAACTATGGACATTGGTTTTTTAGCATATCCCATTAGCCCCATCTGGCCTCATCTTTGGTTACATCTTACTTGGTCCCATTTGACCTTAATGCAAGTGTAATACACATAATTCATGCTATGTAATGATATTTAATTTTATTATTATTCTCAAATAAAGTATCACTTTAGATTTATCGTATCATCAATAACCATAATTCAGCATTGCCACAATTAATTTACAAATAATAAATAATTCTCAAATAAAAATATCAATCCACACACTAACATTTCATAACTAATCATAGTTCACCATTGACACAATTAATTCATAATTCTTTACATAACAATATCAACTTTACTAATTGTCACTCCATAAATACTTATAATTCAACATTAACAAAATCCATTTCCCAGATAAAAATATCAATGCTTACATTTATTATTTAAAAAATAATCATAACTCACCATTACATAATCAATTTATCAACTGTCAATATTTTTATTATCACCACAAATAATTTCTCTTATAAAAATATAAATTTTCAGAATAATCAGTTAATATTTCTCACAAGTAATTTTTTAAGTAAAAATCACATTTTATTATCTACAAAGACCTAGAAATTTTGACAAATAAAAATATATTATTTTATTATTTATTTATTCAGATTTTTATTTAATTTAATTTCATATTTTTATTTAATGTATTTTGGTGTGACATACTATTTAAATTTCATGTATGTATATATATTTAATGCTAGAATGTATACAAGTATGTGATGGGTTATGTTGTGATTCATATAAATATATATATATATATATATATAAGATTGTGTGTTTTTCCTATTGGGTGAAAATGAGGTGCATGTGTTTTGGTTGGTCGGTAGAAATGTATGATCCTACTGGCTGAAATTGTGGTAAAAGTTAATGAAGTGTGGGGGAGGCCAAAGGTTGGCAGACTAGAATTCAAAACAAGGCTTCCTTGAGAAGCTTGGGGTAGATTTTAAAAGGAAAAATTATGAAGGGTCCATGTATCTTTATGGGTGAGTATGAATACTTATTGTATATTTAAAACATTCTCCATTAAGTCTCTAGATTTTTCCCCAACAATCTGACTTAGAGAGAGAGAAAAAGATAGAGAGATGGAAAAGGAGCCTTCGTCAAATTCTTGCAAGACCGTGTAAGAAGGAAGAAGAGGGGGGATCTTTTGCAATCTTTTACGGAGCATATTCGTATCAAATCTATGTGTAACTCGGAGGGGGTTCGCTAGAGAGTTTATAGGAAGAACCAACTTGAGTTGGTAGTACTGCTTTCATACATCGATCGTCTATATGTGTAGTGAGGTAGGTGGGGTAGCATATAGGTTTATTTTTCTTAATTTGTTGTAAAATTTTGTTTGTTTTGAATATGTATATGAGTTGGAAATATGAGACATGTTCTTTTCGAATATGTTATATGAAATTCTGAGATTAAAATCTGAGGTATTGCAAAGAGAGAGTCAGTATGTTTAAAACCTATACTTTGGACATGTTTGAGGATATATATGTGATGCATACTTTGATTTGCTATATATTTTAGTTTTATAATTAGATAAATGAGTAAATCAAATATCCATCTTTTATTTTTGGTAAAATAATTTTTATACATGTTTTGATGTAGAAGATTCATAAATTTCGTATTTAAAAAAATTTCGTTTACGTTTTAAACTTTATAAAATTTTTGGAAAAATGAAAGCTTGAAGCCTCGCACTGCCTATCGGCAAGCTGCGAGGCATTTTGGAATTTTTTAAGTGCTGAAATTTGAGTGGCTTGAAACTTCGGACTGCCTGTGCCCAAGTTGCAAGCTATTTTGTTATAGGCTTGAAGCCTTAGGTTGCCTACACTTAGGCTGTGAGGTGTTTTGTTAATGACCTAAAGCCTCAGGCTGCTTGTGCCCAAGCTGTAAGGTCCATTATTTTTTCTTAAAAACTCTAGATTTTTGAAAACTTTTGTTCCAAAATGGTATAGACTATTCTAAAAGGTCGTTTGGACCACCAAAAGTGACCAAAAGTTGGAAAAAAAATGGGGAATGTCAATAATTTTTTAGTGTTTGGAAGACCAACCAAAATTTACCAAAATAATCTGTTGGAACGGTGAAAAGTAAGTTGTCCTAATGGTTTTGGTAAAAAAACTAGTACGAAAAGATGACAAATGTTGAAAAAATGAGTAACTTTTTGTAACTTTTTGTAACTTTTTTGTAAAAGATTGTAAAATTTAAATTTTAAAAATAAACACAAGAAAAATAAAAATGACAAAAGTTGGTAAAAATAAGTAAATATTTGTAACTTTTTGTAAATTTCGGTGATTTTTGGCCCAACCAAACGGGGCCTAAACTAATATTATGGCTTATTAAGATTATTTAAATTATCAAATTTGATTAATTGTATACTGTTTAAATATGTGTACTAAAAGTTTGTATGTAAATTGTTTATTTGTTTTAAACATGAGTATATATGGGCGACATGAAACTTAGGCCCGAGGAACATTTTATTTCATAAAACTTATAAAATAAAGGTTGAGCAAAAGAAATCGAATTTAAGGAGAATCTTGTGTATGAAGTGCTGTTGTTAAAGGAATATGAGTTGATATTACTTTTTGGATATTGGGATCTTCAATGGTACTAAAAGAGTGGGTTCTAGAGCTCAAGGGTTGAAAGCCTTAAAACCTATGCAGGATGTTATAACATAACCAGTAGGTTAAAAACCTACAAAGTGTATAGATGCTTTACACTAGCATATATTAATACTAGGACTGTGGGACCAACTTGCTCACTAAGGTAAGATGAAATGGCTAAGAACCGCGAGGACCAGGGCCATAAATACATTTAGGACTACGAGACTAATTGTACCTTACAAATTAGGTCTGGGGATTTAATGGGTACATTTGAGATTGTGAGATTAGTTGTACCCCATGACTTCGGTCTGAGGATTTGATGAGTACATCTAGGACTATAGGACTAGTTATACCCTATGGCTTAGGCCTAGGGACTATTTGGGTTTAGTTCTATGGCCACGGACCAAACCTGTGGAATACTTGACCAATAGTATATTTTATGATATATGTTTACATATATCGTGATGTGATTGAGACGATGAATGTGGTTTTAAACATGAGACTGCGAGATTATAGCTAAGTAGCTGTTTAATTTAGAACAGTATGTTAACTGGGGACATTGTGATATTAATGTGAAAATGATAAAAGAGTTTTATTTAATTTAAAGTTGATTAGATACCGTTGTTTACCTTGCATGATTAACAAACTTATTCCTATATACTTATTTCTGAGTATGCTTGGTTTAGTGCTTACCACCTATAATCGATCGTGCAAAGGCAGATTCTCGTAATGGATTTGTGAGATAGACTAGCTGAGCATTAGCTATTTGTTATTTATTTTGTGTATCATTTTAGATATTTGGTTTTAGGCCTAGTTTGAGGTGTTTTGTTTTGTAGCCCTTTGTGGCATGTGTTAGACCCTTGGAATATTCTAATGGTGAATACTATATTATTAATTCGCTTTTGCTCTGATTTATGTTGGTTGTATGGTTATTTGTATTTATTTGTGGGTTTAGTCCCCATATCCTAGGGTTATGAATTTCGGAGCATGACAGCATGGTATCAGAGTATAGGTTTAAGAATACCTAGGGATAGTGGGAATTTTCATAATTATCGGGTTATGTGTTTGAAGTATCATATGTGACTTGATGATTGAGGCATTTAGATTTTAAACCTTATAAATGTTTTTCCCTATTTCTAGCCTTATGGTGCTAAGAGTTTTTGTACCAGTAGTTAGTGGTAAAAAAACATGGCGACCCAGAGGTCACAAGGTTTAGGTCGGTCGTAGTCGTGGTCGTGGAGTTCGGGATGGTTTGGGCTCTAGTTGATCCATGAGCAGAGGTCTAATGTGGATGTTAGGTTGTGTTTCTACACTTAGTTTATCTGTGAATGTTTGTCATCGCCATTGCGTGTTGAGACCCCAATTGGGGGATACTCTATGTTGGATAGAGTTTGTCGGGGTTGTGTGATGGTGATAAAAAAGAAGGCCTCAGCAGATGATTATCATTGCTCACATGATTTCATTGTGCTAAAAATGGATAGCTTCAGTGTGGCACTTGGGATGGATTAGCTGGTTACCAACTGAGCATTCATCAATTGTTCTAAAGGCTGTTTGAATTTGCACTTTCATGAGGGAAATGTGATCAAGTTCATAGGGGATCGCTATAGTCCTCGAACTTTGCCTTCTATTGATGGACAAGAATGAGTGGAACTTTGTAGCTTGTTTGCCAGCATGACCATAGAGGATGAGGAACAGCGTGTAACTGAGATGCCACGAATAGTTTGTGAGTCTTCAAAGGAGTTCCCAAAAGACTTGTTTGGTTTGCCACCAAAAACAAAAGTGGAGTTTATAATTGACTTGATTTTGGGAACTGAGCTTCTATCCATTGCACCTTAACGGTTAGCACTTGTAGAGTTGGCTGAGTTAAAGGCTCAAATTGAAGATTTGACCTTAAAGGGGTTTATTCGACCTAGCACATCTCTATAGAGTGTGCCAACGCTATTTGCAACAGAGAAATATGGCACACTTAAAATGTGCATTCATTATAGAAGATTAAACAAAGTCATCATCAAGAATCAGTATCCTTTACTGAGGATTTGCCGAGGATTGATGACTTATTTGATTAGTTAAAAGGGTCTGTGTGTTTCTCGAAGGTTGATCTGAGGTCAGGTTATCATCAGTTGAGAGTGCGAGCAAAGGATGTCCCCAAGATGGTATTTAGGACTCGTTACAGCCATTATAAGTTCCTAGTTATACCATTCGCGTTGACAAATACGCTAGCAGTGTTCATAAATTTGATGAATCAAATATTAAGTAACTATTTGAATCAGTTTGTGGTCGTCTTCTTTGATGATGTGTTGGTCTACTCGCAGTCAAAGAAAGAGCATGAGAAGCATTTTCTGATTGTGCTTCAGGCCTTGAAGAACCATTAGTTGTATGCTAAATTCAGCAAGTGTGAACTTTGGCTCTAAAAGGTGAAATTCCTCGAGCATATGGTATCTAGTGAAAGTGTTGCAATGGATTCTTTGAAAATAAAGGCAGTCATGGATTGGCCGAGGTTAACAATTGTATTTGAAATCCGTAACTTCTTGGGATTGGCAAGATACTACCGGAGGTTTGTTTTTTCATGACTAGCTAGTTCGATGACGAGATTAACTCGAAATGTGGTCAAGTTTGTGCAGGATAAAACTTGTGAGCATTCATTTCAAGAGTTAAAGAAGAGGCTGACGACTACTCTAGTGCTTATAATTCTAAAAAGGAGATTAGGTTATGTAGTTTACTGTGATACATCCAAAGAATGATTAGGCTATGTTTTGATGCAAGAATGGAAGGTTGTAGCTTATAGGTCTAAGCAGCTGAAGATTTATGAGAGGAATTACCTTGTTTATGATCTTGAGTTGGAAACAGTTATCTTTGCACTCAAGAGCTGGAGGCATTATCTCTATGGGAAAAGGTTTGAAGTCTTCTCTGATCATAAAAGTCTGAAATACATCTTCACGCAGAGGGATCTGAATATAAGGCAGAGGAGATAGGTCAAGTATCTGGAGAACTTCAACTTTGAATTGCATTACCATTCGGGCAAAGCCAATGTGGTTACTGATGCCTTAAGCCAAAAAACCTATGCTACCTTGGCTAATGTGGCAATGTGAGAGTGGAGAATGATAGATAGTTTGTGCGAGTTTGGGGTTGACTACTAGGAGGCCGAGGATCCAGCAATGTTATGTTCTGCAGTGGTCCAGCCTACATTCATAAACAGAGTTATGGAAGCCTAGGGTAATGATGTTGAGGCTAATGAATACCGAATATGAATGGACAGTGATGGCCTGGTTGGACGATAGGTCAGATAGAGGATTGAGATTTCAGGGAAGGTTGTTTGTTCTAGTTTCAGTTCGGGATGCAGTTATGAGGTCATTACTCCAAGTTTACAATACATCCCAAGGGGACAAAGATGTACCAAGATTTTCGCCATCAATTCTTTTGGGTTGGAATGAAAAAAGATGTAGCTGAGTTTGTGAGTAGGTGTTTGACTTGCCAACAAGTGAAAACAGAAACATCAGAGGCCAGTAGGATTGCTTCAACTGTTGCCGATTTAAGAATGGAAGTGGGAGAAATTTATGATGGACTTTGTTACAAATTTGCCTAGATCTTCCAGGAAGCATGACACCATTTGGGTGGTGGAGGACAGGTTGACAAAATTGCCTCATTTCTTGCTGATTTGTTTGATTGATTCCGTGGACAGCTTAGCTCGATTCTATATTAGGAGATTGTAAGGTTATATACAGTTTGGGTTTTAATTATGTTAGATAAAGATCCCCGTTTTGCATCTCATTTCTGCGATAGTCTCCAGTAAGTCATGGGTATAAAGTTGATTTCAGTACCACCTATCATCCTCTAGCAAACAAGTAGTTTGAATGTATCATTCAGATTTTGAAGGATATGCTGTAAGCATGTGTTTTAGATTTTCAGGGTGGTTGAAAGGCACATCTTCCATTAGTAGAGTTCGCGTACAATAACAGTTATCAGTCCAGCATTGAGATGGCACCTTATGAGGCATTGTATGTCAGGTCGTGCAGATCTCTTATTTGCTGGGTAGAAGTTAGGGAGGTAGCTTTGTTGGAACCTGAGATGGTTCAGGAGACAACAGAGAAGGTCAAAGTTATCAGGCAGAGGCTTGAGACAGGGCGTAGTTGTCAAAAGAGCTATGCTAACAGGAAGCTCGACCATTAGAGCTTGAGGTAGGAGATCATATGTTCTTAAAAGTCTCACCGCATAAAGGATAGTTTTAGTTTAGATGTAAGGGCAAGTTATCGCTAAGATTCATTGGGCTATTCAAGATGTTGGTTTGGGTTGATGAGATGGCATATCATTTAGCATTGCTGTCGAGACTAACTTAGGTACATGTGGTGCTTTATGTGTCCATGTTGAGGAAGTACCTCCCTTATCCATCGCGTATTTTAGATTGGAAAGAGCTTGAGGTTGATTCGGATGTCTCCTACAAGGTAAAGCCTGTGAGGATTGTGGATTCTCATGATCAATTTTTTTTAGGAAAGACTATACAATTGGTTCATGTGCTATGGAAGGATTACGAGGCAGAGGAGTCGACTTGGGGCCATGGGCAGCATATAAGGTATCGTTATCCTAAATTGTTTTCGTGACCTTGTTGTTCCTTTTATTGTTTTAATTTTTGAGGATAAAGATTTTGTAAGGAAGGGAAGATGTAAAGACCTGGAAATTTTGATAAATAAAATTATATTATTTTATTATTTATTTATTCAAATTTTTATTTAACTTAAATTTATATTTTTATTTAATGTATTTAGTGTGACATGCTATTTAAATTTCATGCATGTATATATATTTAATGATAGAATGTATATAAGTATGTGGTGAGTTGTATTTATATGTTGTGATATGTATAAATATATACATATATAAGGCTGTGTTTTCCTATTGGGTAAAAAAAAAATACTTGTGTTTTGGTTGGTTGGTAGAGAGGTATGATCCTATTGGCCAAACTTATGGCAAGAGTTAATGAAGTGTGGGAGAGGCCAATGGTTAGCAGACTAGAATTCAAAACATGGCTTCCTTGAGAAGCTTAGGGTAGACTTTAAAGGGGAAAATTATGAAGGGTGCACTTTGGAATTTTTCTAAGTGTTAAAATCTGAGTGGTTCAAAGTTTCAGGCTACCTGTGCCTAAGCTGCGAGCTATTTTGTGAGAAGCATGAAACCTCGTGCTACTTGCGCTCAGATGACGAGACATTTTGTTAATGACCTGAAGCCTCGGGCTACCTGTGCCTAGGCTGTAAAGTCCATTGTTTTTCTTAAAAACTCTAGATTTTTGAAACACTTTTGTTGCAAAATGTTATAGATTATTATAAACTGATGTTATGACTTATTAAGGTTATTTGAGTTCTTAGATTTGATTAATGTATACTCTTTAAATATGTGTACTAAGAGTTTGTGTGTGAACTATTTACTTGTTTTAAACACAAACATGTATGGGCAACATGAAACTTAGGCCCGGGGAATATTTTATTTCATAAGACTTATCAAATAAAGGTTGAACATCAAAAACTGGATTAGGGAAAATCTTGTATATGAAGTGTTGTTATTAAAGGAATATGAGTTTATATTGATTTTTGGATATTGAGGTCATTAAGAGTACTAAAAGAGTGGGTTCTAGAGCTTAAGAGTCAAAAACCTCAAAACTTGCGCAGGATGGTATGGCATAACTAGTAGGCTAGAAACCTATAAAATGTATATATCTCTTGCACTAGCGTATATTAGAACCAAGACAATAAGACCAGTTTGCCTACTAAGGTAAGATGAGATGGACTGGGATTGCAGGACTAGGGCCATGGGCACATTTGGGATTGCAGGACCAATTATACCTCATGACTTAGGTCTGGGGATTTGATCAGTACATCTGGGATTGCAAGACCATTGTACCCCATGACTTCAGTCTTGGGATTTGATGAGTATATCTAGGACTGCGGGATTAGTTGTACCCCATGACATCAATTTTGGGACTATTTGGTTTTAGTTCTGTGGCCATAGACTAAACTTGTAGAGTAACTGACCTATAGTACGATTTTATGATATACGTTCACATATACTGTGATGTGATTGCAACGATGAATGTGGGTTTTAGCATGAGACTGTGAGATCATAGTTAAGTAATTGTTTAGTTTAGAATAGTATGTTGATTATAGACATTGTGATATTAATGTGAACATGATAAAGAAGTTTTATTTAATTTAAAATTGATTAGGTACTATTGTTTACCTTGCATGATTAAGAAACCTATTCGTATATGCTTATTTATGAGCACGTGTGATTTAGTGCTCACCTCCTGCAGTTGATCTTGTAGGAGTTGATGCTTGTGATGGATTCGTGAGATAGACTAGTTGAGGATTAGCTATTTGTTATTTATTTCATGTATTATTTAGATATTTGGTTTTGGACCTAATTTAAGGCGTTTTGTTTTGTAACCCTTTGTGGCATGTGTTAGACCGTTGGAGTATTCTAATTGTGAACATTATATTATTAGTTCACTTCTTCTTTGATTTATGTTGATTATATGACTATTTATATTTATTTGTAGGTTTAGTCCTCACATCTCGAGTTGCGAGTTTCAGGGCGTAACATTATCCCATAATCATCAATATAATTATTTCATAAATAATCACTATTATTGTTTTTTTTATCCATACAGATTATTTCATAAATAATTACTACTTTATCATCAACCCAATTACTACATAAATAATTATTATTTACATATAAATAATTTTTCAAATATAAATATTATATCCCCATAAATAATCACAATTCACTAATTAATATTAAGACAATAAAAATAATCAATTCATAATTATTACTCTATAAATACTTATAATTTACTGCCGACATAATAAATTCATGAATAGTCAATTTCTTTACACAAATGTTTCTTCAAATAAAAATATTAATTCTTATAGTTAGCTTTCCCTAAATAATCTCAATTTTCCGTTAACAAAATTAATTCACATCCTTATCACAAATAATTAATATCAAGAAATAAATTTTATTAATTCTCATTTATTACCTTTTACTCTTAAGTTTAACATACTCACCTGAGCAAAAAATATTATGAGAAAATCAAATTAATGAGGTGGTTACTGCTATCTATCTATGGGTTCTAATTTTAATCAGACATTGAATAGTTAAAATATAAACCAAATCAATTAATAATATAAATATAAGAAATAAAACACAATCACTCTATTTTTACCTTAATTTATTTAGCCTTCCATAGAATTAATTTTAAATTAACAAAATAAAATAACTTATTTCAATATTCTGGCCGAAATTCCTAACTTTCCTCTTGCTCTTCCTCACTTTTTCACTATTTTTTTCCTTACTGTTTTTTTCCTTACACGGCAAACATAATAGTATATACACACACATATATATTTACCTAACCAATTCTTCACGGCTTCATCCATTACTCATTTTTTTTTCCTTCCTTCCTAAGCTTGCCACGTTGCTCACTTGCCTTTCCCACTCACATGCACATAACACCGCAGCAAGCTAATATATGCCACACCACCAACCCACTAAAACCTTATTAACTTAATTATTAATTAGTTAACAACTTAATTAATCCACTAATTAATTTGATTTAAAACTAAATAATTTTAAAATATTATCAAATTAACATAATTAAATTTCTAAGCATAAAATTAAATTAATAATGCATTTTAAAAATTAATAAAAATTCAGGATGTCATAAGTAAATTGAGCTCAATTCAGCTAATACTACCTAATCAAACATATGTAAAGAGTGTAGAATATTAGACCTCACTTATGGGAGGTACAAAAATGAATACAAAAATTCCTTCAAAATGATATATCTATAACAAAGAAAAAGTACATGAGCTAATGCCCACGACTGAATGTCCCGACTTACACTTACTACCATGGCCTGTAGCAAAGTTTATAACAGAGTGAGCACATACCACCAGTGCCCATTACCAACAAAATAAGCATATATAATACTCTAACATGCTACTAATTAAATGAGCATAATTCATATCATACATGACATCTTAACAAAAAATCATAATTAATAATGACCATGTCAATTTCCTTATCCCATCTCATTAATCAAGTTAATAATACTTATTATCTCCATATTATATAATTAATGTTGAAATCAATATACATAGATTAGGTATTGTACTAAGGGGGATTGTGGCCACAAGGCCCACACCAAAACGCACATACTTTGTTTACGTTATATGACCCTAGCCATAAAGTGAACCCTATGTATCTACATTAGCATCTTGGAAAAAACCTCAGGAGTGAAAAATACTGTAATTAGTGTTCACCTTACTTGGTAGGCAACTAACCTACTGGAATGTTACTATAACCAAATTTTAGATAAGTTTCGAGATTTTAGCTGTTGGGTATAAACATGCCCCTTATTTATAGTACCTCTACACCCAAAACAAAAATCAATACTAAATAATTATATATTATTACAGTGATATATTCAACATAATTCCATTTTAGCTTACACTTATCAACCAGTAATGGACTTTACCTTCATTTAATTCCATATTCATCATATTAATCATCAGTATATCCAAAACAAGTCTTATGTGATTTGAACTCAGTTAAAGACAAAATTGTCAAAGCATAATGGTAGCATACATTTGGTATGCGAACGAAACAATAGAACTGCTAATCGTGGGCACGAGTAGAACCCTAGGCGCATGAGACAGCAACGCTCAACATAAGCATGAGAATGTATTTCATGTCTGAATGGGGTAACAAACTCCCTATCGTGTGCACGAGATCCAAGCAGGAGTGCACACGAGAAGCTCTTCGTTGCTGGCTTGCGCACAAGGTAAGATCTCGCATGCGCATGACAAAGGTCTAGCTACACAGGTTTGACATATTCTTTTTCTACCTTTTTTTTTTTCAAACCATTTTCTTGTGCAATCTAACTAAAATCAACACATCTAAAGCCAATTCATGTATTTACATGCTAGAATTGATAATAACTTTACTCATGCTTTAATTTACAACAAAAGAATAAAAATTATCTAAATGGATTTTTAAATTAACTTTCTGTCATTATATATATACATATAATAGTTCATCATTTATTTTATTCAACCCAACACAAATAAAGCATAACATTCTAACTAAGGTTTAATCATTCTATTAACCAACCGAAACTCGTCTATATAAGATGAAATCCTACCTCTATTCCAAGCTATAGAAAGGAAAAGAAAGCTAAAATGTTGATAATTGAAGAAAATGAAGAAAACACTGATGTTTCGTTGAAGAACATTAATTAATCATTGAAAATGAAAATTAAGCATACTAAAAGGTTATTAATCATGCATAATGAAAGGTTAAAATGAGTTAGATAAGCTTAAACATTGTCTTTGTTCCATTTCAAGCATTTGCAAGAAAGTTTGGATCATAAATAGTAAATTGAAGTCAAAAAGGGAGAAAAATGGGCCAAAGTGGTCATAAACCATTCAGACTATTGTCTAGATGGTTCTTTGTTCGCACTCCCATTCACATGACTGAGAGCAGATAAATGAAAAAAGGTGAAAAAGGTGCTAAGTATGGCCAAACCATCTGGACGGTTGTTATAAAATTACCCTCCCTTTTCATTTATTATTATAAACTAACATCTTTCACTTTTCACTTTTTCGTAATTCCATTTTTCACTTTTATATAATTACATCTATATGAGTCTCATTTATACTTTCACTTGTATATATTTCTATTTGATTCATTAAACCTTAAATGAAATACCATGAAAGGTATACTCTCACTCATACATATTTCTTTTTGGTTCATTAAACCTTAAATGAAACACCTTGAAAGAGAATTTTGTTGAAACAGAACTTTTGACGTGATTATTATTTTTTTTTTTTTTGTACAAGCAATATAAAGTAAATTTCACATTATTATGAATCGTCGAATCCCTCATTAATAGAGCAACTGTTAACTTTTCATAATTTTGCCTTTTCACATGATTATTTTCTTGACAGAGCAATATGGAACAAATTGCATATAATATTTTTTTATTTTTGCTAGTGTTTATGCTATCACATTATTAGGATTTTTTTTCCTTATTAAGCTTTTTTCTTTTTTTACTGTTCATATTTGTATATATATATTTTTTGCTTGGTAATTTATAAAGAGTTTTTGTTAAGACCATTGAATTGTTTTGAACAATGCATTTTTTTTTTATTTAATGATGGCTAATTTTGGGGATGAATAGTAGGATTTGAATTTTAATTTGATTTACTTTTATTTCAGTTTTTTTATTTAGTGTATGAATTAATCAACGATTATGATGCCTTGTTTTGTATCAACTAAAAAACAATAATTGTTTACTTTTTTCTTTTATTTCTGTTAAAATAAACTTAAGAAATATATTTATAAAACTAATTTAAAAATTTTAATTTAACATACAAATTAATAAAAAAATGGAGGATGTTGTAGAAAAGTAAAAAATAAAAGATACTCTTCAACATTCCCAATCCCCAATTCCAATCACAAATCCCCAATCCCAAACCCTAATTTCCATGTCCCCAATCTTGAAAATCCTAATTCCCAATCCTATAAACCTAATTCCCAATCCCATAACCCTAATTCCCAATCCCAAGCCCCAATTTCCCAAATTCCTAATTTACCTATTGCAAACCTTAATTCCCAATTGCAAAACCCTAAGTGCTAAATCCCAATTTCGCAAATTGACACCAATTTGTCAATTTCAAACCCTAATTCCCAATTAGGCACCTAAATCCCCAAATTGAAATTCCATCCCCAATTGAAAACCTTAATCCTCAATCTAAAACATTATCTTCCCAATTAGACATTCCTTACCCTAAGCCACCAAATTGACCATTCCAATCACTAATTGGACTCTTCTAATAACCAAATTGAAAACCATACCTCTCCAAATGATTTTCCTTTTTTTGGAAACTTCCAAAAAGGAATCCTTTCCAATTTTGGAAACCTTGCCAAAAAAGTAAATCTTTCCCAAAACTTTCCTATTCCTAAAAACCATAACCCCAATCTTCCTGATCCTTCCCAAAACCTCCCAAAGCCTAAAAATGATATTCCCAAACCTCCCAAATCCTTTATCGATGCCTTATCCAAAGATAACATCCCTAAACCTACCATTCCTTTTCGAACTGGCGGTACTTATCATGGTAAGCTGGCTATTAAATGTGCTATTGAGGAAGTTAAAATTATGGTTGCGCCTTTTAAGCTCTCTTTGATTGGCAAATTCTCATATAGAAAGACTAACTTGGAAAACATTAGAAAATTTTTCATGGCACTTGGTTTAAAAGGAGAGGCTCAGATTTTCCTTCTTAACCCATGTCATATTCTTATCAGACTGAGGCTTGAAGAAGATTACACACGCCTTTGGGTGAGGCAGACTTGGCATGTTCAAGGATTTACTACGCGGTTCTTCAAGTGGGCTACCATAATCAGGTGCTCAGAAGAATTGCCAGTGGTCCCAATTTGGATTTTATTTCCATTCCTTCCAGTTCACTTGCTCCATTGTAAGAAGGCTCTGTTCTCTATTGCTGCTTAGGTAAGTAAGCCTCTTCGTACTGATCATGCCATTGCTTTGCTTAATTGACCTAATGTTGCTAGGGCATTAGTGGAGTTTGATGTTACTCAAGAGTTTGTTGATAAGATATGGATTGAGGAAGGTGATGAGGGCTTTTGGCAGGATGTTATCTTTGAGTCTAAGCCAAAGTATTATCTCTTTTGTAAGTATTTGGGGCATAGACAATCTAAGTGTTTCATTCATAATCTGGTTTTACATGAGTCTCATCAAAAGGCTAGAGAAAATGGAAAGTCTAGAGGTGTTAATGTTAAGCCAGTAGCAGAGAGGGCACCTTAGTGGGTTACCAAATATGTGCCTATTTCTAAACCTCATCTTCTTACACCCCCTGCTCCTATACAGGTACTTGTGTCTTTAGTTTCTTTTGATATAGTCCTTGCTCCTATTCATACTCTTGTGCCTGCTGCTACTCTCTCAGTTTCTACTCTAGTTACTTTGGGTAACAATACATTAGCACTTTGTTCTTCTCCAGTTTCTACTCAGCTACTAGCCCTTATTACTATTTCCATAGCTGCAGCTTCTACTGCCTCTGCCTTTACTGTTGTGACTTCTAATAGGTTTGCTATGCTTGCTCTTTCTCATACTGGGATTGCTTTGGACTCCATTGCTCCCAGTTGTGTCACTATTGATGTTGCTGCTTCCCTTTCTCCTGCTCCTGTTGTTTCTATTACTGCTACTTCTAGTACCTCCTTACTAACTACTGGAGCCCCTAACTTTGTGCCTAGATCTTCCCCAGCTACACTACCAGGCACTGAAGGGATGATCCTACTTCTCGCCCCTTCTAGTGGCACTTTTCCTATTGCTTATAACTATCCATCTGAGAGTGTTCCTCGTAATAGATCATTTGCTATGGGTCATTTTGGTTCCTCCCATTCATCTAGGTTTGCTTCTTCTAATGATGAGTCTAGAGGAAGGAGTTATGATCCATATTTTGGAAATGAGAAGAATGATGGTTTTCCTTCAGAACCTGAACCTATGCATGACAATGACTGTACAAGAGATATTTTGGATAGCTTCGGCTCAGACTCTGTTGCTTGACACATGGATGCTTATTTGGATGATGGTTTTCAGCAGGTCAGCCAGCGTTCTGATCGTCTGAGAGAAAAAATAGCTAAGGGCATCAGTGTTGGTTCTACTGTGACTGGACGTAAAAAAACATGGATAATTTTGATAGAGGTTGACTTCATTTATTTTCTACATTTCTTTGCTTTTGTTCATGGAGGTCAGGTTTACGCCTCCTTCTTTTTCTTGTATGGTGGTAAGTCACTACCCATTATATGCTTTGCTTTATAGTTTTTCTTTACTTATTTTGGAGGTCAAGTTCAGGTCCCACTCCTTTTATGTATTTCTATTACTCTTTATAATATATTGGTAGGGGTTTACGCCAAACCCCCCTCCCACTAAGGAGGTTTTTTTTTTTTTTAAATAAAAGATAATAGTTTTATAATAATAAATGAAAAGGGAGGGTAATTATGATATTTGAGGTATTTGGTATTAATTGTCAACCATTAATTACAAGGCTAGAGAAAAAAATTTACAAGGAGCAAGGAAACTTTTGAAGAGCAAAAAATTTACAAAGAGCGAGAAAATTTTTGAAGAAGTGTCAATATCCCCACCCTTAATAATACAATTTGTAAAATTTAAATATACATACTCTTAATGATACTTAATGACTAAAACTTATGTTAATTGATAATAACTAATAAAAAAAGGACGGTTCCAAAGGGTTGCAATGTTCAAATAAAATGTCAGGATATAATCCATGTAAGTTTGATTGAATTAATAAATGTTATAATAAATGCTATTTAGTGAAATCAATCTTATTACATTCTGACCTTTTGTTTGAATACCGTAGTTCCTAGAGTGAAAAATCTATTACAGTTCCTTGGAACCTAAAAAGGGCAGAGCTCATTTAATTTTTCTTTTTTTTTTTTAACTATTGACAAAATTACTCTTTATCCCCTATTCTTGATTCTCTCACTCTTATTAATTCCTTTTATCCATATATATTTATCTCTATCTCTTTTATCTCTTTAATAAAGACTCATCTCTTTCTCTAAAGAGGCTCATCTAGGTCCTATCTAATTTTTAAATCTAAAGTCCGTTTAATTACGCCCACTTAATTTATAAACATTTTTTTACTATTTATCTCATATTTTTTTTCACAATTTACAAAATTAAAAACTTTACAAAATTAAAATATCTAATTAATAACCTAACAAATAAAAAAATATTTATTATTTAACATTTTTTTTTGTATTCATAATTTTAATTTTATATTCCTAAGAAATTAAATTTTAATGTTTTCATGCATCAAGTCCAAAAAGTAACTAGGACTATTCTAAAGCCTAAAAAATTAAGCTTAAACTATAAAATATATTAGCGAACTTGAATAGATCGTCAAAAATAATTTTTAATATATTAGCAGTGTAATAATTAAAAATTAAGTTTAATGTTCAATATTTAAATACTTCTTGTTGCGAAGAACTTTTTTTAAATAATTTTTAGTGCAATGATTGTAACAAGAAGTATTTAAATATTAAAAATTAAACTTGTTTTTAATTATTACATTGCTAATATATTAAAAATTATTTTTGGTGATCTGTTCAAGTTCACCTCTATATTTTATAATTTAAGCTTAATTTTATAGTATTTAGAATGGGTCTAGGAAATTTTTTGGATTCGATGTCATGAAAACATTAAAATGTAATTTTATTATTCTTATATTTTGAAATCATAAGAATATAAAATTAAAATTAAGTATATAACACAAAAACGTTAAATAATAAATATTTTCTTATTTGTTAGGTTATTGATTGGTTATTTTAATTTTATTTTTTTTTTTTAGAAAAAGAGAGAGAAGTCTTTATTAAAGAGAGAGAAAGAGATGAAAATGAATATATAAAGATGGAAGAAATTAATAACGGAGAGAGAATTTAGAATAGGAAATGAGAGTAATTTTGTCAATAGTTACAAAAATATTAAATGAGTTCTAACATTAATAGTTACAGCATCGCTGCCCTAAAAAAATTAAATTAGTAAAAATAATTTCAATTGGGCCTATTTAGAGATTCAAATTTTGCAAAATAATTTCAAATGTGTAATTTTTAAATGTTCAGAGTGTTAGCGAATTTTTGAAATTTTTTGGTCATTGTACTTGGTTTACCAAAAAAATTATTAAATGTTGGTACAAAAGTGATTAGAGAAAGTTGAAATTTTATAGAGACGTTTGAAGTTCCAAACAATTATCTCAGACCATAGCATTAAAAAAATTCAAAATTCATTCGTACGAATTTTGGCAGATCACATTGCATGTTTTGAGCTTTGGGGAAGTGTATTATTATTGGAATTTTTTTTTTTTTTTTTGGGATAACATGATTACTAGCTTTGTTATATTTTTTTAATGATGCATATACATTTTTTTTAATTGATAAAGGTTAAATTAAAAGTTAAAGTTTTGTGAAATTTTATGAAAATTTATGGAAAAATTTAAAGATCCAAACGGACGCATATAACATATTCAATGATTAAAATACCTTAAAATTCTTTCATTTATATAGTATAAATATAATTGATAAAATTCGAATTAAAAAACAATTTCCTGCAAGTTATTTCTGGAAAACAATCTCTTCATTAAGTGGTTTGGAGCGATAAAAATTTGGTAAATTCCATATATATTGATGAAAATCTGGCTACTGCATTCGGAGTGATAAAAAATTAGATAAGATAAGATAAAATGAGATAATTTGTAAGCTTGTAATTCATATAAAGAAATAAAAAATAAATAATTTTTAGAGATTTTCAGAAATTTTTAAGATTTTTGGGTGATTTTTAACAAATTGAACGCACCCTATACATTCTTCCATTTTAGGTGGCATTTGGTTTAATTTTCTATTTTCTATTTTTTAATTTCTATTTTATGCTTAAAATAAGAAAATAAAAAAAAGGAAATAAAAAAAGCTCTATTTTCTTTATTTCAAGATTTTTTTTGTTTTAAGTTGAAAACGTTCAAAATGACTCTTTGCCATTTTTCATTTTATGTATAAATTAATTTTCTGTTTTCTAAAACAAATTTTAAAAATACAAGTGACCAAATATATTATAACTATTTTTCATATTTTCAAAAGAATAAAAAGGTAAATGCGCTTAAAACAAAAATTTTAAAGCAAAAAATAGAAAACAAACCAAATAGGCCCTTAGTGATTTGGAGTTGCGCTTATAAAAAAAATAAAAAAAAAAAGAAAAAAAATTACATTATTGCCCAAGTGTTAATTAGTCCAAAATTAGCCTCGAAGCCCACTGCTTTTCGCTTCTTCCTCAACCCCATAAGCAAAGTATTTCTGGGGGCTTTCAATTCCATTTTTTCAAACAAAAGCCAATAGATACTGACAAAGCGACTGCCCCAGAAAAGGGGTTAAAAAAATTAGTGCAAGAATTTATTATTGATGCATTAGTGTAAATATAATTAATTATAAAAATTGTCAGCAGCACATTATTCAGGTGAAATTTTAATGTAACTTCTATAAAAAAAAATTAACAATAATGGGGATGCTGTATAGAGTCGCATCCCGCGAACCAATTCCCTGTCAACTTGCAATGGTGCGTGGTCTTACTGTTACCCCTGCAGACATCTTGCATTGGTGCTCACTCAGGAGCTTGTGCCCCGTTTGGACGAGAAAAAAATAAAATAATATTAATTTTTGTGCTTTTAAGTGTTTAATAAAATATAAAAAGTAGTCAAATTTTTTACCTGATAGGTTATTAAAACAACTTTTGTTAAACTGCCTATAAATATGATAGTTATTTCACTTTAACGCAATTCAAAAATTATTAAATTTTTTACCAACGACTTAAAAGTTTTGAAAAATTACTAAAAAATTTTACATCTTTTACAAACTACCTAAAAGTTGTTAAAAAAATACTATAAATATCAATATTAAATTACTAATTGTCTCAAAAATTTAAGCTGTTAGAAAATAGAATAAAACTAACAATATATATATCAAGTTATTTTAACAATTAATTTGTTTAAAATAAAAATTCTCCTAGGAAATTTTAAATATTATTAAAATTTTTTATTTCCAAACCGTCAAAATGTAACCTCCTCCACCCATCGATCTTTCACAATGTGTGCTTCTTAATAAACTGTTATTCAGCTCTCTCTCTCTCTCTCTCATCTCACGGCTATGGTTTCTTCCGGTGCGGCTCGTACGGCCGTCAGTATTCAGGTTCAAGGGGGTTGCAGTGAATAAATTCATTGCAGGGACTGCAATGAAAAATGAAGGATTAAGATTTTTTTGCACTTAATCTAATGGTTATAATATATTTTAATTAAATTTATTTTCAAAATAAAAAATAAAAGTTTAAAAATTTTGATTAGAATACAATTAATATAGAATATTAAAGATCACGTATCATTAATGTATAAAGAAATCTTAACCATTCGTTTCTCCACTGTAACTCCTGCAATAAATTTATTCACTGCAATCCCCTCAAACCCTCGATATTCTAGGTGGGCGAGTCCGTCTTTATTGCACGATAAACAAGTCTTTATAACTTCTCTAGTTGTCGTCAAAACATCTTGAATTTTCTGTCACAAAACCAAATTAAATCATATTAGAGATTTTTAGTTTGAATAATTCTCCGATCCTCTGATGCGCCAATATCAGAGCTGACGTGGGTTTTTTTTTTGTCCCCCTTCTTTTTTTTTTTTTTTTTCAGGAAACGTCTTTGCGGTCATCTTGTTCACGTCACCATTGTAAGCTTGTTGGCAACTATCTTTTTAGCTATGGGTGATGGAATAAAACAGAAAGTATAATTTAAAAAATTTATTACACGCATCCATTATTTCAAAACAATTTACTAATCAAGTTGCTCTTAATTTGTAAAATTACCGCTTTTATATTATCCTGGTAAGATTTCTAATAATTTATGATAAAGTGGAATTTTGTACTAATAAAAATATATTTTAATAGACATTCTCATGTAAAATATTTTATCAACAAGAAACTTACGTCATTCTAACAAAATATTTTAACTATTTTTTTATTGAAGAGATTGAATAATATGGTATCACTAATGCAATCAGATAATAGATACAAAATGGTATTAATTTTTTATTTCAAATTATATTTTTAGTTACATATAAAGTAGATAAAAAATGTGATTTTGACATGAAATATAACAGTAAATAATTTAAAACTTTTAATTTTGTGCGGGAAGCAAGTCTCTTAACCCCATGATATTATTTAATAGCTTTAATAGCTTATTCAATCTTTATCGTTTGGGTCAAAAGGAAAATGAAAGGCCGCTTTTAAAAGAATGGTTCACGCGTATTTCTTTTATATATAAATATATATATATCAATGTATTTATATCAATTCACAGATTGGCGGGGTAAGGTGAAAGCCCAAGTGCACCCCACCTACCCGTGCGGACACGGCCCGGCACCCCGGGGCGTCCCTGAGGGGAGACGCAACCGCCCAGTAGCCGGCCTCCCGTTTATATCAATTTACACATTCACTTAATTAGTTCATGAAGAAAATTGATAACCAAATGTGTTTTTGCTTAAAAAAGTATTATTGAGTTTTTAAAGACCATTTTAGTCCAGTTAACAAACGGAGGAGAAAAAGAAGGAAAAAAAAAAAAAAAAAGAAAGAAAGAAGAGCAAACTGAAATTATTCTTAATTTAAAAATGACACTACTAAATTATTTCGATATAATTTTCTATAGAGATAGAAACCTTAGAGTTGGTTTGGGAGTCATTAGGTAGTTTTATTTATTTAATTTTATTTTTTCCTTCTTATATGATTTTTATTTATTTTTACTCAACTCTAATTTTCTTTTTTTGTTTAATAACTTTTAGGCATGCTATTCAGTTTCATTAAAAAATGTAGAATCAAAATTATTCTAAATAAGAAAATTCACGTACGAGTGAGAAAAGTTGACAATCCATATGTAAATTTTATAAATTTTTAAATATGTTTTTACAATTTTTTTTTATGAATGTAAATAACATGTCTAAAAGACAATCAAATAAAAAAATCAAATTATAAAAAAAATTATATAATACAAAAAAGTTAAAAAAGAAAAAAAAAAACAAATTGAGTAACAATTCTCAAATCAAGCATTAGTCCGTATATGCTTCTTGCCTAATAAACCCATCGATGGTATTAATTTAAGGTTCCCAATGGAGGACATTGCTTGGATTAGGCCAACTTATACCCAATGCCGCATATTATAAATCTACAAAGAGATAGATTTTACAGAGGCAAGGAAAAGCCGAGAAGAGCTTGGTTGAAAGCACCATTTCTTATGAATCCAAGAAGCTTAGCAACTGCCTCGAAAAGGGTAGTCGGGTTGGTCAAGGGTCGGGGCCGTAGGGCTCGAATCACGTGAGGTCTCGAGTTCGACTCTTTCGGGGGACGGTCTTTCCTCTTAATATGGAGGCGATCTTCAACGGCTTTCTCGGCTGAACCGGTCAACCAGGACTTGCCTAGCTTGGTTTACCTCTTCGTGATTCTTTGCCGGCTAAGACTACGAGGCAGGTTTCACCAATGCACACCCATAAGTAGCAACTGCAGGTTTCTCCCCGATCCCAAAAGAAACTTAGCAACTCAACACAAAAAGGTCATACTTTGGGTGGAGCTTAACTTATGCAATCTCCCAAGGGTGTGGTCCCCATTATTATCACCATATTTCTCTTTTGTGTGTGGGTTTTCGCTTGTTGAATTCAGCTAGGGGAATATTTTATCTCATATAATTAATCATCACTTAGTCTGAAATGGAATTTGATTTTGATATTTGTTTACATTTAAAAATAAAAAGTTATGTGAGTAACACTACAAGTTCGAAAAGGAAAGAGACAAATAGCCACCTTCTCATAAATTGTAGACAAGAACAATGAAGTTAAGATAACTGTCTTAGATTACCTATAAAAGAGATTCGATAGTTAAAAAAAAAAAAAAAAGATAACCCAACAACACCCAATATTTTATGAGTAGTTTTAACTTATCTTTTTCCTTTATTGTTTTTGTCATATGTAAAACAGTACCGCTAATTAAGTCGGTCCCTCATTTAGATTAATAAATTTGCTTTGTTTTAATTCAATTTATTATTATTTTTTTCATTTCAATCAACTTATTTGATACTAATAAACTTAATTCCTTCTACTTGCTTTAAGATTAGTAAATCCAATTTGTTGTATTTTGAATGATGTTAATCATAGTCCACTTATTAAAGATTAATATACTTGTTTACTCTGCTTCATTTATTCCAATCAATATTCAAAAAATTCCGAAAATATGGCAACCAAATCACATAAAAATAGTGACTTGAATAATATTAAATATCGAGCAGTACTAAATTATCACAATCGTTATATCGAGCAAAAGAAAAATCATTCTTGTGATATCAAGGTAACACTATTTTGGCACATCTAGTAGGATATATTGATTAATTTGGATACGGTTAATAGAACATACCAAAAGAAAGATAAAAAAATAAGACATAGGAGATTCTACTAATGAACTAAGGAGCAGGGGTGAAGCCAAAAATTCTTACATGGGTGGCATTGATTATAATATATAAATAAGAGAGAGGCAGAGAGAAAAGATCAAATTGAGACCATATATTTTTTAGTTATATTGGGTGAGCTCAATACAATTGCATGTGTATTGGGCTAATTTTTTTTTCCTTTAAGTGAGCATAATTGGTATTGAACTAATTTTTTTTCTTTCTGTGGGTGAACACAATTTGTATTGAGCTATTTTTTTTTTTCTTTTGTGAACACAATTAAACACTAAGACAATATCAACACAAATAATAATAATAATAATAGAGATAATTTTTTTTGGGTTTTTTTTGGGGGGCATGTGCCCCTCCTAGGCAAGTTGCAGCTCCGCCCTTGCTAGAGAGTAAATTAGCCATTGTATTGACCTTTCCTGGGCATGCTTACTAGTAGACCCGGGAAGAGGGCTAAACTAGCCAAGCTCAAGACAATGTTAATGTCATTGTAGAAAGAATGCCTCTAGGAAGGATGGAGTTAATTATAGGATAACGTGATGATAACCATGCTAGAACAAGTGGCTTAATTGAGTTAGAGTTGGTTTTTGACCGACTTCACAACTCACTGATGTTGCGAATGAATGGTATGTCTACCCACGAAACGTCTAAAGAAAGGACTAAAAGAAATCCACCATGATTTGGATATCTATTCACCCAAAGAAAATAATAGAATTAAGTTACATGTTTTTGCCATTGGTGAATGTACTAGCTACATATGAGATGGTACAAGATGTCACGGCCCAAATGCGCAAAAGAATGTCATTGGCAACACCAGCAGAATAGCAATAGCAGATTACCTTTATGTAATAAACCAATGAATAATGGCAAAACAAATGAACAGAAAAAAATAATCACAATAAAAGAACACAAGATATATGTAGATTAGCAATTTACCTATGCTCATAGGTATGGTAAAATCTGATTTTTCACTACAAATTCTAACAATGGAGTGAGAAGAATTAACATTGCTTGGATTAGCCCAACTTATACTCTATGCTGCATATTATAAATCTACAAAGAGAGATTTTAGAAAGGCAAGGAAAAGCCGAGAAGGGCTTGGTTGCGAGCACCATTTCTTATGAATCTAAGAAAATCAGAACTTATTTAGACTGGTTTACTCTTCAGGACCCTTTATCGGCTAGGGTCTTGGAGTGTACTTTACTCTGTGCGCACCCCAGTATGAGGTAGCGGCTGCGGATTTTCACGTACTGGGGTAACGGCTGCAGACTTTCACGTGCCAGAAGAAGGTTAGCAATTCAGCACAAAATAGTCATATTTCGGGTGGAGCGTAACTTATGAAATCTCCCAAGGGTGTGGCCCCCATTATTGTCACCATATTTCTCTTGTGTGTGGGTTTTCGCTTGTTGAATTCAGCTAAGGGAATATTTTATCTCATATAATTAATCATCACCTAGTCTGAGATGGAATTTGATTTTGATATTTGTTTACATTTAAAAATAAAAAGTTACGTGAGCAACGCAACAAGCTCGAAAAGGCACTTTAGCAGTAAATTAATTAAGAAGACGCATGATAAACTAGTAAAGACTAAACGGTTATGGAATTTTGAAAGGCCTTGAAGGCAGTTATTAGAAATGTTTAGGAGGGAGTTTTAAGTGAGAGATGGGAAGGAAAAAGACAAATAAACACCTCTTCGTAAATTGTAGAAAAGAACAATAAAGTCAAGATAACTACCTTAAATTACCTATAAAAGAGAGTCGATAGTAAAAAGGAAGACAACCCGAGAGCACCCAATATTTTTTGAGTAGTTTTAACTTAGCTTTTTCCTTTATTGTTTTTATTATATGTAAAGCAGTACCGCTAATTAAGTCGGTCCCCCATTTAGATTAATAAATTTGCTTTGTCTTAGTTCAATGTATTAATTTTTTTATTCAATCAACTTATCTTTATTGTTTTTGATATATATAAAGCAGTACCGCTAATTAAGTTGGTACGTCATTTAGATTAATAAATTTGCGTTGTTTTAGTTCAATTTATTATTATTTTTTATTTCAACCAACTTAGTAGATACTAATAAACTTAATTCCTTCTACTTGTTTTAAGATCAGTAAATCCAACTTGTTCTATTTTGAATGACGTTAATCATAATCCATTTATTAAAGATTAATATACTTGTTTACTCTGTTTCATTTATTCCAATCAATATTCAAAAAAATCCTTAAATACGACAACGAAATCACATATAGATAGTGACATGAATAATATTAAATATCGAGCAGCACTAAATTACCATAATCATTATATAGAATAAGAGGAAAATCGCTCTTGTGATATCAAAGTAACACTGGCACATCTAGCAGGATATATTGATTAACTTAGATACGGTTAATAAAACATATCAAAAGCAAGATAAAAAAAACAAGACATAGGAGATTCCACTAATGAACTAGGGAGCAGGTGTGGAGCCAAAAATTCTTACATGGGTGGCACTGATTATAAATATATAAATAAGAGAAAGGGAGAGAGTTTAAGATCAAATTGGGACCATATATTTTTTAGTTGTATTGGGTGAGTTTGGTACAATTGTATATGTGTATTGGGCTAAAATTTTTCTTTTTTCTTTAGGTGAACACAATTGGTATTGAGCTAATTTTTTTTTTTTTTTTTTCCTTGGGTGAGCACAATTTGTATTGAGCTATTTTTTTCTTTTCTTGAGTAGACACAATTAAACAATAAGATAATATTAACACAAAAAATAATAATAATAAAATAACAGAGGTTTTTTTTGGGGGATGGTATGTGCCCCCTCCTAGGCAAGTTGAGGCTCCACTCTTGCTAGAGAGTAAATTAGCCGTTGTATTGATCTTTCCTTGGCATGCTTACTAGTAGACTCCGGAAGAGGGCTAAACTAGCCAAGCTCAAGACAATGTTGACGTCATTGCAGAAAGAATGCCTCTAGGAAGGATGGAGTTTATTATGGGATAACAGGATGGTAACCATGCTAGAACAAGTGGCTTAAATGAGTTAGAGTTGGTTTTTTGACCAACTTCACAAATCAATCATGTTGCGAATGAATAGTATCTCACCATGAAACGTCTAAAGAAAGGACTAAAAGAAATCCACCATGATTTGGATATCTATTCACCAAGAGAAAATAATAGAATCAAGTTACATGTTTTTGCCAATGGGGAATGTACTAGCTACATATGAAATGGTACAAGATGTCATGGCCCAAATGTGCGCAAGAATATCATTGGCAACGCCAGCAGAATAGCAGATTATCTTCACGTAATAAACAAACGAATAATGGCAAAAAAATGAATAGAAAAAAATAATCACAATAAAAGAACATAAGATTTATGTGGATTAGCGATTTACCAACATTCATAGGCATGGTAAAATCCTATTTTTCACTACAAATTCCAACAATGCAGTAAGAAGAATTACAAAAAATAGATAAAAGAAACCTTAAAGAATCCTTAGAAAAAATTCTCACTTTATTTTTAGTTTTTATCTCACTTTATCCTTATAAAATCCTAATTTGAACTTTTTACAATGTACAATACGTCCCAGAATATATATATATCTCGAACTCTATGTAAAATTAGCTTTCGAAACACAGTTCAAAAAACTATCAGACCAACGCTCATGGGAGCGGTATTCCTACGAGATTCGTGCACCCTTCCCATACAACCAGAATCCAAAACATGACTCATGGTATTTTCTCATGAATCAAAATAAAAGGAGCTAGAAATGTAGGGAAATTCAAATAAAAAGAGTTAGAAATGCAAGGAAATATATTACCTTATGATCAAAATAAAAGTAGTTACACAACCCAAAACAACTACCAATTCAAATTTAGTAGCGAAATTCAAATATAAAGAGAGGGAATTGAATGCCAGTATCAAGTGTTGAAAAGCGGAGTAAATGGTAGAAGTAATGGCCTTCAATGACTTATAAAGGAGCTCAATACAGAAGAAACACAATCAAACATCCCAATACATGGGTTATTATCTTTTCTTTCTAGTAATTTTAACTTAGTTTGTTATTTTTTCTACTTCAAGTGTGAGATCTTTGGTTCATCTGTTGGAGATCCTATCTTAATTAGTATGAAATCTTTAATCCGCCAATTATTGTTCTTTCTCAGAGATTAATGAAATTTTCTTGTCTTTTAATTGGTATGAGATCCTTGGTCCAGTACTAAGGATTAATACTTATTTTTCATTCTACTCTATTGAAGATTAGTGAATTTGGAAAGTTTTACTTTAATTAGTATGAGATCTTTGGTACGATAATTGGAGACTAACAAACCAAATTGACTAAAGCAGTACAATTCGATATTTAAGAAAGTCTTGAAATACGGCATTTGAATTAACTAGACAATCGCAGTCATCGTGATTGTATTGAGCCATACGAATGTTCACATTTTATGTTTCAATAGAGAAGGATCTCCTCTTTTACATTTGGAGAAAACAATTATATATTTTATAGAGAATCGAGTTGATCATTGACCTTCGTAGAAATATTAATATTAATTTTCTTTATCCCAAAAGACGGTAAACATGTAACTAAACGATCAATAAATTGAGATTAATTCAGTTCCTTTTCCCAAATAGTACATGTTTAAATGTTTAATGCAATAAAAGAAACTTGAAAATAATGTAAAATTTAACCACAAACTGGAAAGTGTAAAGGGAGTTGAAATAAATAAAAGCTACGAGATTCAAGATAGTCAATAATTAGCTACTTCGACATAAGGAATACCTTGAGTGAATTGCTACCCTGTGATCCACAAGTACGTATCCAATCTTGTACATCTTCATCACAAGTTATTAAAACTAAGTCCTTTTCCTCATCTTCATATTTAATATCATATGTTCCATCTGTCAATTTCAACCTCTTAGCTATTTCATGTTGCAGCTCCACCAATCCCGATGACAATAATAGCTTAAATTTTATTACATCATTTATATGCTTTGCCTTTACATTCACAAAATTCACATCCGGCATCATTGTATCACGGGAATTTGTGGGAGCAATTGTAGGCAAGACTTAGTTAGAACTAGAAGGCACACCATAGCTCTGATGTAAGATTTGTTGCCCATCATCATCACCTTGAGGGAGAGAGCAATTTTCCTTTATATTGCGAGGTGGCCACCTATTGATATTGTGTTCTCTATAAATGCACTTCAATGTAGATCGACTAACTGCAAAGCAGGAATCCATGTGAAAATATGTTGTTTATAACTCATAATAGATTTTTTTTCCCACAATTTGTTTTTTATTATCTTACCTGACAAAAGTCAAGTGGCCCAATTGAGATTTTTCACAAGCCTTAGATAATAAAATATCAACCAAGACGAACTTAATAGATATACTAGATGTAGGTATACACATTGTGTGACTTTGTTTTAGGTAAATATATATATATTTAATTTTATATAAATTACCAAATAAATTTAAAATAAAAAATTATTAAAAAACATGTAAAATATTTGATGATTAATTTTAAATGGCATTTAACTAAATAATTTGTAAGTAAATAGAAGTTAAAAAAGATAAAAGAAGTGTAAAGGTAGTTGGTGGTTAAAAAAAATAATTTAAGGAATACTAAAATATGCAAAATTAAATATTCATACTTTAAAATCTTTATGTTTATTATTTTTCCTTTTGAAAAGTTAAATAAAACGATAAAAAAAAAAAAGCACTTTAGAATTATGAATAGTGCTCCATAAAAATAGAGCACATTCCCTATCATTGCTTCCATAAAAATAGGTATGCCCTAAACTTACCATTGAGAGCCTCTGCAGCATCTGCGATTTTCTTTTTAGCATGCGGTAGGATATCATTTAAACCAAGTTGAATTCCAGTGTTGCTTTGCGGTCTTTCCAAATTTTTTAATGTGTCGTTTTCGCGTGAGGATGTACAATTAATGTTGCTTTGCTCTGCATTTGTAACTTTATCTATTGATTGCTGGGATGATGGATCTTGCTGCATCATCTCTCCCTCATCTTGTAAAGTACAATTGATGTTGCTTTGCTCTGCATTTACAGCTTTATCTATTGATTGCTAGCATGATGGATCTTGCTGCATAATCTCTCCCTCATCTTGTAAAGTTCCCGGAGGACTCTGTGGAGAAGTAGTAATTTGGGATTCCACTTCCAGAGTATAGCAATTATATTTCTCACCATTGCGATGGTCAACAACTTGGATTGGCAACTTTTCCCCCCAGTCTTTCTCAGAAGCAAGCTTAAAAGTCTGGAAATGTAGCTTCATTATACCTAATATATTGTGCAACAAATTTATTACGCTCTCATTGATTTTTAGGCTTGAAGGTAGAAAGAACTCTAGTACATAAAGGTGGCTTCCGGTGCGACTGCTTCTCAAGCAAATCGCAAAACAACTACGAAGTTCATAGTACTTTGCAAAATGTGCTATCGGATAATCAACTACACTAAATTGGGTTATATCAGAGCAGAAAATCAGACCGTGGGATGAAAATGCCCGGCCAACAACCCCTTGCCCCTCTCGCAAGTGCAATGATTTGCATATTTCTCGAAAACTACTAAGCTCCCATGTGAAACGTTTCATATATGATAGTGAGCCAAGTGTGGTTATGGGTTGTGGGTTGTCCTGTATAGCTTGCATTCGGCATGCGATGGCTGCATACGGCCCACGTTTGTGCCAAATCCAAGTTATGAGCTTCATATACTTTTTCCAACACGTCCTCTATCTCCTCTGAGGCAGCTTCAAAAGCCTCGTCATCATCTCCAATCTGATTTGGGAAAATAAGAAATGCTAAATACAAGTAGGAGGAAAAGGCAACTGTAATAGAACACTTCTGGACTTACCATTTGAAAATAATATTTCTATATAAGCCTATTTTAATTACAACTCAACCATTATCACATGATTCGACTTTCTTTTATATATATATATATATATACTTGGTTGAATAGTAGTTTTCTTGAAAGAATTATCACATTAATTAAGATATTTGTGAGAATAGATTCAATGTCATATTTAATTAGAAAAAAAATAAAATAAAAAATAGGGGCAATGATGTCCACACAAGACATTTTGCACTTACACGCTAGTAAGAGTGCCCATGCAAATCCAGAATTTTCAAAGCTTTTTCCTGCAAAGGAACATTTGCCAAGTTAAATAGATCATGTAAGAACATCCAAATAGAATCCCTAATCACGAATTTTATCCACTGCCTCAAAGGACAATCCAAATAGAGTGGACAAGTAAGGATGCGTTTGACTTGTGGAATAGGAATGCAATATTGAATTATTAATCCAGTGTGTGAGCTTATCCCTCAACTAGCTCCAATTTGTATACAACATGAGTAATTTGTAGGAATAAATAATTCCTTATATACTTTATTAAATCTCATGGGAAGGTGGGATAAAAATCATAAAGCAAGAGTGTCTCTGTGATAAATCATATCATGAGCAAAATAGAAACTACACTTACCTAATTAAATAAACATACTACATATTTTTGTAATATAATGTATGTCATCTGTACTATAGTATCATCTATAATATAAATTGATATATTATATAAAATAAGAAAAATGCTAAATTCACTTTAATTTTCGTTTCCTACACTTCAAAAATACTATTCATCATAAGAGAAAGTAAAGGTAGAATGCATTTTAACATTATCTATAACATAATGTTAATATTATATCATATGGTAAATTATAAAGATACCCTCCAATGCTTGAAAAATATAATATTTATCACTTTCATAATTTTTAAAAGCTTAAAAAAAATAAAATTATTTCAGATCACTATCTTTTTTACTGTAATTGGGAACTTGATTCCTTAATTTTGTTTCTTTTATATATATACCCTCCAAGCTAATAAGAGTTATTTTCTAGCTAATAGATCATTAATACATAAGATTAGGTCACTGAGAGTTCATTTTTCAATCATAGTTAGGTGTTTTAGGGGATTGTTTAAACTAGATCTAAACTATTGAGTGATCAAGTCCCAAAATAAACAAATTGAAAATCACCATGTGATGACCCATGTTTCATAAATGTTATTTAATCCATAATACATTTGAAATGCGATTTAGTATATTATTTTGATGTGTATGTTGGCTTAGTTGCTTGGTTCCTGAGCTTAGTTTGGCATTTGACCATACACAGAAAATTTTTGGGTTGAGGGTTGGCTCGGGCAATGCACATTCTTGTTCGTGTCCATGCGCACGGCCAAGACCCAAATGCCATACCTTCTTGCCCGTGCGCTTGGGGTGTGTCTACAATATCAGATTGAGTTGACTCTAACTTTTCTGACCTTTCGGCCGATGCCTGTTTTATTAGATGTTGAGCCACCTGTGTTCGTCTAGGACCATAGCCTCACCGACCATGGTCACATCCTCCAACTTGCCTTTTTCTTTCCTTCGTGTTGAAGTATTATGGCTATATATATATATATATATATATATGCATATCTAAGTGTGTTCGGTTGAAGAAAAGAGAGCTAGAGGAGAGAAAGAGGAGTTTGTGAGGGAGAGTTCTAATTAAATTGATCATCCTTCTCATTTCAAAAGTTCAATTAGAATTAGATTGAAGATATTAAGAATGTTGGTTTGGTGTTGGGTTGCTTGATGGGATCATGGTAGTTTTTCCAGCATTTCTAAAACTTTCTAGCATACTATTTTCTTCTCCTTCGAGCTTATTGAGGAAGGGGTTGCATGATCTTTTGTTATTTTTGGTTTGTTTTTAAGCTTGTGGCATGCTTTTTTGTGTTCGTATAAATGTTGTTAAAATTTCAATTTAAATATTAAAAACTTACGATTTTACGGTATTTGAGCGAAAAAACTTATTCGATCTTATCTAAATTCTTAATAAGACTTCATGAGGCTAATAGGTGATTCTTACTCAATGTTTGATAAGATTCTTAGTTCAAGTTAAGTTTATAGCTACCCGATTCTCAAGAAGGAATGTGTAAGCAGTTTGAGCCTAAGTGGCTCAAGCCCAGTATTAAATTATCATTAATTGTTATTGTGTTTATCTAGATGACCCTTGAGAGTTGGGTGCAATCACTAGGAGTTATGCTGATACTATTGGATTGACCATGAGCCTATGTTCTCTTTTTCTTTGATTCGCATTATTATTTGTGTGGCCTAGTTTGTGGGCCTGAACTTGAATTTGTAGTGCTATCAGTTTATTCAGAGGTTTGCATTATTGGCTCACTACTAGTGGTTGTAATATCATATTAGGCATTATGGTGTTGTGGCCAGATAGGCCATAATTGTTGGTTGTTGGGGAAGCAACCCACTGTGGTTGGTTTACATCATTCCATATAGAAATTAAGGATGAGGTTATAGATACTATGTGTTAGTTGACTTGAATAATGACCATGATTACTATTCATTGATGCGGCTTAACCTTAGTATGCTTTATTTTAGTTTTAGTTAATTTTCATATTCTCATGTCGTCCATCCCAAACACTGAGGTTAAGGCTATGACATCACTAGATAGATTACTAGATGTCATAAGATCTCACTAGAAATTACAGAGAGCATGAAATCATACGTTATAACTCAAAAACTCATTAGGAAGTTAGCTAGCAACCTTGTCCATGTGAGCGTCAGGATTTCAGGTGTTTTGTAAGCAGTTTCAAGTTCTATTTTGAGCATAATTCAATCCATAACTATTCTTCCAATGCCCTCTATCATTGAGAGTGTGGAAGTCGGCATTGGATAGGAGCAGTCTTTGTTGTCCTGCAAACAACTGGTGAGTAATCGACTAGGCCTTACAAACTTCAATGACAAGTCCTTGAAGAGTAATTGGTAAGCTCACCTTATCAAATGCTGTATACCTATTATAGAGCCATAAGAATGGAAGATTTTCATAAAACAGCTACATAAATGTCAAGTCTATAACTCGGGAAGTTCCAGCTACGATAAAATTCAAGCTCCAAAGTTTAGTTTGTAATTTTGATACCCACAATTCTCAGTATCTAAGGCAATAATGGGACTTAACAAAAAGCAGGAATTGACCTGCTCAAGCTGAGAATGATGCTGGCTATCTAGATGGAAGGGTACACTCCTCTCTTGATCTTGGAGTAGATGTGGCAAATGTTTCACTAGATTTCACTCTGATTGAGATTGTTGATTGCTTCTGCTGTTACATCCCTCTTTACGTAGGCCTCTAGCTAAATTGGGATACAGTTGGTCATGATATAATTGCGATAGTTTTCTTTCTTGACCATTCTTTTGTATAGTTGCAGTACTATAGATACTTTTCTTTTGAGCTTGTTTAGAAAGAGGTCAGGGGTATAACCTGTAATTTGTACGTTTTACTTATTTGTACAAATTTCTTACCAAGCAAAAAAAAAAAAATTAATTCAATCCAAAACATATTGGACAACCATTATATTCATCTTGGAAAGTTTCATAATGTTTAAAGATCTTAAAAATACTTAAGAAAGATTTGCTAGTCATTGATTGGTATTTGGAAACTAAGCATCCTATTCTAATTCACGATTTGTAGCATAAATTTGAAAGAACTACGTCTTCAATAGAACTTGAGATAAATAAGCCTCACAGATAAGATGGAAAATTAAATCTTCTTTTAAGAAGAACAATTTTAAAAGTAATTTTTGAAATAAAGACTTTGATTTTGGAAGAATTTTTTATGTTCAATGAGCCATGAAAATTTTAGAAATTATCTGTGAATCAAAACAATTACGAGGACGAAATTTTACAAAGAGGCTAAACAAGTCCTTGCAAAAGGAATTTTTTTCTATTATTGAATAAAAATAAAAAAATAAAATTTTCATATAAGTAAACTTAAGTTTGACTTGTCCAATGGGGCCTAGAAGTTTTAGAATATGGAATGACCAAATAAATCATCTTCAATTCATTAGAAGTAATGACTTACAAAGTCTTTCTAATCCAATCCCCTACAAAATTCAGAGGTTTTGTAAAAGGAAATTTATGACCTTCGAGATAGTTCCGAGATGGAAATATTGAAGAGGATATTTGCAACTCTACCAAATCTAGACCATTATAGAATACACTCTATATAGGACAATCATTATGAAAATCCAAAAGTCAATTATCAAGATAAAGTTAAATCAAAAGAACAAATTCTCATAGGATATTGGGTATAATTTGTCAAAAAATCCAATCTCTACAAAATATTCTAGAAAAATATATAGGTAATGACAGAGGAAAATTATTTACACATTTTTGTACCATTAATGTTTCTTAGAACTGATAATATAAAAAAAATATCAAGCAGATGAATTTCTAAATAATAGAGTTCGTGCTGAAGTTGATGCCTCATCAGATGCAGTAATTAACGTTGATAAATATCTTAAGAGGTTTAAGCACAGGCAAAGCTACGTTGGGGCAAAGAGGGGCAAGTGACTCCCCTCAATTTTTTAGATAAAATTACTAAAATGCCCTCCTTATTATTTTAATTTTATTTAAAAATTAAGATATTTTGATTTTATTAAAAATTGAAAGTTAACTCAAATTTTTTTAACATATAAGAAGTTTAAAAGAATCAAACTTTGTATTTTTTTGTGAAATAAAGTGTATCTTTTAATACATTATTGCATATTTTTGTTTATACTATCAGCAAATTTAGCATATATAACACAATAAATTCTATAGATAATAAAATTTAATAATAATTATATTTTTTGTAGCAAGGAATATCTCTAATAAACTTCAGGTGCTTGAACCATTAACTGTGGAAATATATTCACTAGTTAATACTTAAGAAGAATTTATTTTCTCTCTAAAAATAACATCGTTTTTCTCCTACTCTTAATTGAAAAATAAGTCGATTGTTATTTTTTCTTAAGTGTCCGGTGCCCCCCTTGGCGCCCGGTGCCCTCTGGGCAAAAATTCTAGATCTGCCCCTGGGTTTAAGCATATGCAGTAAATGATTTTTCGAATAATATAGATTCATCAACCTAGCATAATATTGTGATGGAAGGCTCAAAAATGTTGCATTGTCATAAAAATATAGTGGACTAGCCACAGAAACTGTTAAAAAAAAAATAACTTTCTTACAAAAATGGTCATCCATGACTGCACCTATCATACAAAACATTAGAACTCATGTAAAATAATATATCCATTCTAATTAGAAGAGATAACACAATATATTATACTTTTTTTTTAATTTATTATTAAATGGTATAAAAAGTCCAAATATTGAAATCCAAATTTGGAGTCTAGAAATAAAAATTAATTGTTTATCTGTTATTAAATTGTCTATGAAGTCCGTATATTGAAATTTGAACTTGGAGTCTATAAATAGACATCAATTGTGATGTGAAGGGATGTAAAAAAAAAAAAAAAAAGTAAAGAAGAGAAAAGAAAAGGAAAGAAAACTCTTTAAGTGTTATTTTTACAAATATTTTGAGAGTTTTATTCTTAGTGATATAAGAGCCAAACCACTAGAAGGGCATTTTTGCATAGTTTGTAATTTATGAAGATGTGTTGTCTAAGTACTATAAATTAGTAGACTTCTTATATAATTTAAATATGGATTTACCGATACTTTAAATATTATGAAGGTGCGCAAATGGAATGCGAGTGGAATTAGTTGAAAAGTCCATGGCGTGCAAATGTAAAATTTCATATATAAAATATAATATAAATATTTTATTAATTATACTATTTTGATGAGGAGGTAATGTGGCCATTTAAAATTGTTATCCAAATTCCCATATGTGCAAACAAATGAAAAATAAGACTTCAAGAAAATAAATCTAACTAGTTATATATTGAATCCATAAGCAAACGTTGGACTAATGTAGTTTAATCCGATAAGGATCCTAGACTAGTATAATCTCTAGCTAATCTCCCCTTGCAAATCAAATATGAATCTTAATCTGATAATTAAATATTATCCACTTTCATGAAGAAAATTGCATCATTTAAACACTAATAAATAAAAATTAAAAACTATCAAGAAATAGGATTAATTAATTTAGGAATAGTAATATAAGACACAACAAGATATATAATATTATTTGAATATGACATAAATATATTTGTTACGAACATGAATTTATTGATAAAAAAAATATAAAGAATATGAATGCGCTAACTTAAAATTAATAAGATTTAATCTAATTTCTAAATAAATTAACTATTTAAAATATTTATTAAATTTTAAAATATTTAAGTATGAATACTAATAATAAACCCGAGCTGCACAACACAACAAGTTTACTATCCTATGGCAATAAATATGAAAATAAATTTCAATAACTGCAGCAAAATTAAAAGGGGGTATATATCCGCGCGTACCATTGGAAACTTCAAATAATAATATGGATAATAATATGGATGCTTGTATCCAGATGGTTCTCTCTCAGTTGACATAGCCATCTCAAGTACACCAATACAGCTCTGCCGAGAAGGGTCAACCACCGGATAAGCACTAACACAGGTTATTTGGCAACATAAAGCATGCTGCCGTTGTGGGTACTCTTTGATAGTGTCGGGGTGGCTCAAGCATAAAGTAATTAAAGTCACTGTTTTAAACCCCTAAAATTTGAGAGCCCCCAATTTTTAAAAATCTTTTATACTATAGTTAAATTTTAACATATTTTGAATATATTTTTAATATATGTTTTGTATAATAAAAACTTAATCTGAATTAAAAAAAAAATTTACAAGAAAAAATGTAAAAAGTTTCAAACTAAATGAAAAAAAAAATGATTACAAGAAGTTCCAATATAAATGAGAAGAAAATCTCAAGAAAAAAAAAAGAATGCCTCAATCTAAATGAGGAAAGGGCTCGTAAGAAAAAGAAAAAGAAAAAAAAAAAAGAAAGCCTCTACATAAATGAAAAGAATAATATATTCAAAGAAGAAATATCAAAAGTCTTATAAGGAAGGAAGATCAAAAGTTTTATAGATCAAAAATTTTATAAAACCACCTCTAACGTGTAGAAATCCAACCCTAATTTACTCTCTCTCCCTCTCTACCTCTCAGCCTCTCTCTCTCAATCTCTCTCAAAGTTTAAACTTTGAAGCTAAAAACTACATTGGTAAAGTTTTTAATTGCAACATCAATCAAAGGGATTTTTGAGGTAATGTTTTAAAAAAATTTATAGATTAATTTTTGTTTTATTTTTTTTTATCATAGAGTAGTAGTTTGATTTTTTTTTTTTTCTTTTTTAACATACGACTTTCAGATGACTTTTCATCAATCAACGAAAACTCGTCGTTGATAACAAATCATTAGTTTTGTCAAGGCTCAGATTTGCTCGAGGAAGGTACAGCTCTTCTTTTCTTTTTTTTTTCTTTCTTCTTTTTTTCTTTTTTTTTTTTTTTTCCTTTAAGACTTGTTTGTTTAGTTTTGTTTCTATAACTCTATTTAAGAGATATTTGACGATTAATTTTGGTGTGACTTTATTTGGTGGAAATCTAATTTGGGGAATATTGTGAAGAAAATTTTTTTTATTTCTTTATTTTTATTTCAATGTATTATTTGATAGATAACTAATTCAATTATTTTTTTATTCATATTCTAGATCATGTACTTGATAAACTTGAATATAAAGATTTAATTAATAATTTTGTATCTCAAAAAGCAAGAAAAATAAATTTTAAATAATATCTTTACCATAACTAAAAATGTAGAAAGTTATAATTTTTTTTTTAAATGTAAAGACCTCATTTGTGGTTGTCGCTTTAGGCTTCAAAGCACCTTAAACCGGCCCTGGATAGTGTAATACTCAATGCTGGGACTGATTTCGGGCAATTTGTGAATGAAAACACGACCAAGAAGCCCAAGCTCGTCCTCAATTTGCCGCTCATCCACATAAAAATTATAACTTTCAGATATAACTCTGAATTGACAAAGTCCTTCGTCAGTTGAATTAAAAGCAAAAGGTTGGTGTCGAGTGGTAAGCAAGGTCCGACCCTCAATTAATACGGGTTCCCAAAACTGAATAAGCAAGCACCTCGGACTTGAAACGTTCCAATACATAAATGTTTCCAATAGAACTATGATCTTCTCTTTTAACTCCCAACTGGCTGTTGATATCCTCCAAGTTAACGTGTTTGTCAGCCAAACCACCATGAAAATCATACATTTAGTCAATGTTTGGATTAATAAGGGGAGAAGTTAAGCATACTAATGAACTGGATATAAATTCAAATTCGAATTTGATTAATAGATATGGGTATAAATTCAAGCCCATTTACTCGTTGGAAACCAAAATCCGATTATTAGACTTAAAAAATTCATATATGGATATCAATAACCCCAACTAGAAAGAAACCCAATTTGACAAATTTGACAATGTTCAAATCTATAATACTAAAAAATATATTCTCTCCTTCTCCCTTCCACTCCAATCTTACGTGACATGTCTATTTTATAAAATTAATTGGTACATGACTACAACTACATTTTTCTTTTATTTGTATACCTACTAAGGTTGTATTATATGATTGTTAGTAATGTGAAATGAGTTAACGAGTTTCTAAAATAGTCCCACTTGTCTATTGATCCACTATTGTTGTAAAATCTACATATTTTAAATACATTTGAAATTAAATTTGAAAACATAAAGATAAATATTTAAATAATAATTAGGATTGAAAATAATTTAAAAATGACCGAATATTAATTAAATTTAAAAAAATTTAACTCCTCTCACAATAACAACTCTTAGTATATTTTGGCCCCGTTTGGCATCCCTAACAAACACTATAAATCACTATAAATTTCCAACAACCCTTATACCTCTAATTTTTCCACCATTACTAATTTCAAAAAGTTTCAATATTTCGTTAAAAAAATAAAAAATCTAGAAGTAGATTAACCAAATGCGTAAATTTTTTTACAATCATATTCTTTGTATCGAAATCTTTCAAACGAGTACCATTATCGCTATTTTATATGAATCTTTTTGAATCCGTAAGAACGAATTTGAAAAACTGTTCCCACAGTTTACTACTATTCAGAAAAAAAAAGCGCCAAAATTAATCTCAAACCATATTTTATCTCAATTTATATTATTTTTTCTTATTTCAAACTGGACCTTTAAATTTAAAATATAAAGAAAAATGCTTACGATTAATTAGGCATGGAAGTGCCTCAATTTAATTAGACTATAAAGTAATTTTCCCTTTTTTAAGTTTAATTTTAAAGTTAAATTAGCCACGTTGACCATTATTAATCAGTATGAGTTATTTTTATAAAGTACAACATACAATTAATAAAAATAATATTTTTAACTTGGGTTATTTTTATAAAACTTGTCAAAAAATTGTTTTAATACAATTAAAATTATAAATTTTTAACTCAACATAATTTTTCACAATGAGTCAAAAATTAAAAAAATATATATATTAAAATTAACAAACAGTTTAAAATAAAAAATAGACCAAGTCGATTAAGTAATCTAATGAATTAATATGTCGTAAAATAAATTTTAGGTGTCATTTAATTTGTTTTTCTATTTTTTGTTTTCTGTTTTTTATTTTTTATTTTCTGTTTTGAACTCATTTTTCATTTTATACTTTTGAAAGAAAATATAACAGCTCAAGCACATTTGGTCACTTGTATTTTTAAAATTTATTTTATAAAATAGAAAATAAATTAACACATAAAATGAAAAATGAAAAAAACTCATTTTAAGCATTTTTAATTCAAAAAAAAAGAAAAATTTCAAAATAAGAAAAACAAAACATTTTTTATTTTCTTCTTTTGGGATTTTTAACATACAAAACGCAAAACAAAAACCATAAAACAGAAAATAAAAAATAAACCAAATGTTACCTTAATTTTTAAGATTGAGTCAAATCGAGATTTGGTAAACAGAAACTTGACTTTGATTAATTTTAATAAAAAAATAAATTTATAAAAATAACTCAATAAGTGTTTTATAAAATTATGTAACTTTATTGAAATATTGTGCAATATACTTAAAAAAAAATATTTCGTTCATAAAAAATATTATACAATTATGCGCACGTCACGGGTCAAAACTAATTTACACCTATACACCCATCAATACTAATAATTTATTTCACATGGAAAAATTTTTGTTTTTATTCATTAGGAACTCATTTTTACTAATTTGATAAATAAGAATGAAACTTTTTAGCAATAGATATGACAACAGTTAAAACTCATTATGGCAAAAGTTATATCACTGAAAATTAGGTCCAGCAAGTATCCAGAGCCGAACCCAAATACGCGATTACCCAATAGATCCAAAAATGTTTATATAAATTTTACACCCGATGGATCTTGACCCAAACCCAAATTCATTGTAAAGGATCCAACTATGAATATACTCTTGGTTGACTTAATAATACCCCTTTTACAAACATAGGTAAACAAAAATGATGGGGAGTCAAAATTCATTATTTTGTTTGATTTCAAGTGAAAATAATTAAATTAAAAAATTAATTTATTGATGAATTACCTCTATTTTCTAAAAAAAAATTTCTAATTCATTATTTTTTTCTTCTTATTTTCATTTCCATTTCTTTTTATTATTAGAGGAAGGACTTTTCGCAATAAAAAACATGGGTGACTACCATTAAGCATTCAATAATAATCTATTAAAAAATGGAAAGTTGACATTAATTTTGATGTCAACTCCATGAACGGTTCAAATATATTCATAAAATTTTAATTTAAGAATACATGAATGTGTTTGGACAATTAGATTTTAATCCAACAGTCTAAACTATATTGTCATGGGCCCTAGATTCTAATTTATTAGAGACCCCCTTTAACTATCATCATTGGCGATAGCTAATGTAAGTAATTTATCTGAGCACAAAACCTTTTTCCCTTCCTGCCCTTCGTGTGATCAACCTTATTGCTCTCACTCACTCCCTCCCTTTTCTCTCTACTCACTGCCTCTGTTTTCATCCTTATAATTATGTGAATTATTTTATTTTCAATTATGATGTCATATTCACACATTTTGAAAACTTAATTGTTATTTTATTTGTAGGGGTTGAGTCTAGGAGTTTATTTAACCTTGATTTAAAACTTAGTAAATTTCATAAAACCTTGCTCTGTTGTGCACACGGGTGTGTGCATTCTGTGCTCACAACCATGGTGCTTGGCATGCGCATGCTATTCTCCTTCTTGTGCATAAGAGATTAGTCTGATTTGCATTGTTGGATAGCTCACCTACTCTTCATGTTACTTCGACGCTTGGATGTAGTTGGCCACGTTACCTAAACCTACCCTACTCCACCATCACCAAACATTAACACCACCTATTTTATTCCTCTTCTTATTCTTCTTCTTCACTTCTAAAATCTAGTTTTTGTGCATATGTATATCCAAGTAATGTAGAGAGAGAGTAAGTGAGGGAGTTTAGTGGTGCTTGAGAGTAATGATTTGAGTTGGGCCCGTGTTCGTGGGCATTTTCTATTGTGGTTTGAGGCCTTGGTGTGTTCCTACAGTGGAACTTGAGCTGTATATTAATCTGGTCTTCATCTTTTTCACCATCATCAGCTTTTCTTATCTTTATTTCTTCTATCCGGCTTAGGAAGCAAGGGTTTTCTTAATCCTTGATTTAGTTTGTTAAGCCATAGTCGAGTATGGTCGAATTGTATTTGCTATAACTATATAATGTGATAGGTTGATTTGTTGGTTGAAAAATTTTGAATATATATATACACATTTATGCATATATAGTGATAGAAAGTGTTAATGCAAATCCATGTGCATCAAATTCTTATTCCATAATTTAAATCAATGCATGAAACTTGTTTGGAAACATTAATAGCATCTTGTTACATGGATTTGCATAAGAATAATTGATCTTCTTGAGCTTGAACATGAAAATGAAGATGGAAAACCCTCAACAGATTCATGAAATTTTAGGCTGTAAGAACTCTCTGTCATGAGTATGCGAAGGTTACTCTCGTGTGCACACCTGCTAAACTCAATTTGTCGTGCGCACACCGAATTCGATATCGTGCACACGACATGGGGGAAATATGTCCTGTGCATATGCGTGATCTTATCTTGTGCGCACACATCCTGGCCATGTTGCCTTGTGCACCCAAGTTTCACCTTGTTACCACAACTGGCTATGCCATTGCCCCATGCGCATATCAACTAAGGTCTCGTGTGCACATCACCTTAATGCTTTGACAATTTTGTCGTCAATTAAAATTTTGCTTATGTTTGCTTTAAGTTTACTATAAATTGGTTGTTTATATGAGATATAATAAATGTAATAGTTAGTTATAATATGAGGTTCAATCATAATATTAATATATATTTATGAGTATTGAATTTAGGGTTTAGGGTGTAGATGTATTAAAAATAGGAGATATATTTATACCAAAGAGTTAAAATCCGAAACCTACAGAGGGGTTAGTGACTCACATCCAACAAGTTCATAGCTTATAAAGTACGGTAGGCGCTAATTATTGTGATTTTTCAATCCTGATGTTTTGTCCAAGAGGCTGACGTGGATTCATAGACTTCACTCTGTGACCAGGGACAAATGAGGTGAGGACGATATATGTGTTTTGGGTTGGGCCTTGTGGCCATGGTCCTACCTATAAAAGTACCTAATCCACCTATATTGACTTAGTATTTATGATATAATATGGAGATTAGGAGTACTAATAAATTGGTTAATAAGATGAGATGAAGAAATTGACTGTAGTTGTGAGTAATTATGATTTGTGCTGATTTAGTAGCATATTGAAATATTATATTCTTGTTTTGTTGTAAGTGGGCACTAATGGATTATGTTAACTCCCCTACAAATTTTATTATAGGTTTTAATATTGATTCCCAGGTCGAAACTTCTAGCTAAAGACACTAGTCCTTTTATATTTCTTGTGTTTCATTATTTTGAGGGCGTACATGTATTCATGTTTTATACCTCTATTAATTGAGGTCTATTGTAAGGGTTGTATAGGCCAGATTAAGCCCTATAGTTATTATTCTTTTGAAGTACAGTTTCCTAACTAGCGACCAGAGCTTTGTATATACTTTATTTTCTTTTTGATTATCTTATTTTGCTCTAGTAGGCGTGCTTAGCTCTAATTGGGTATAACTTCATATTGTTATTGTGACATGATTGGATGATTAGGAGCTTGCACTTCGGATCACGAAATCTGAGGCTTAACAAATTAGTATCAAAACCTAAGGTAGAATACGTAAAGACATTGGATGAAGCCTTTTGTTTTCCGTGTTATATGCCTGCAGGTTCTGTGTTTATTGTTATTTTGATTTTATTTGGCTTTGAATTTTCTACAAATGTTGACTCTGGTTTTATTGTTTATATTTATTTTACTTTCTTTAGAGGGGATGATGTGATGTGCTATCATGGATGGCAAAGAAAGGGTAGGAATCAAGACAGAGGCCAAAGTCATGGTAGAGGGGTAGTTGCAGGAGTTGAAGTTCCCAGCTCACCAATAGGAAGCATGAGCAAGGGCCCGAGTAGGCAGTAGAGAAAGGTTCTGCCCATATGGCCATAGGTCAATGAGGTGCATTTTCTGTAGCAGTTGGTAGTGGCTTTAGCCACACTAGCTAAGGGGGTTCTGGATAGACAACAGGGTAATTCGCCATCTTTATTGAAGAGGTTTAGGAGGATGAAACTTTTGACATATGATGGGTTACCAGTTATGGAGTTGGCTGAAGATTTTCTTAATCAATGTGATAGGATACTAAAGGTCCCCCAGATCACTAATGATATGACTATTGTTTTAAAAATCGGACCGAACCGGAAACCGGTCCAAGAAACAGTCCGGTTAACCAGTGAAACCTGGTGGGACTTCGAACCGACCGAAAACTGATGACTCACCGGTTCAACCGGTAAACCGATGAATCGGTGCCAGTTTTGCCGGTTCAACTGGACTGTTTTTTTAATTTTTTTAAATAGTAAAACTAATACGCACCAGCCTAGAATCGAACCTAGGTCTATTTTGTGATAAAGTACTATTATTCTACTGAACCATTAATGCTTGTTATTTCTTATTTTTACTTAGTTTTACTTATATAATATATTAGTTTTAAGTGATTTTATTTTACAACACATTTTGTTGACTTTTTTTATCAGTAAAACGAAACAAAATAGAAGAATATGTGAAAAATATAAGTTTTTAAAATTATTATATTATTTTAACATATTTTTATATTTTATTTATATATTTAAATATATTTATGACGTCACGGTTCAACTCCGGTTCAATTCCGGTTGAACCACTAACCCGTGACTCGGTTGCTTTTCCGGTTCGATGAACGGTTCGGTTTTTAAAACATTGGATATGACAAGGGTTTCCTTAAGAGCTTTTCAGTTGGTGGGGATGGTTGTCGGGCAGCGGAGTTCTATAAAAAGCTCAAGCAAAATAGATAGGCTTACTAGGGACGGTTTCATAGGGTTGTTCAAGGATTATTTCTTCCAAGGCATCCTTAAATGATGTAAAGTAGGTAGAGTTCTCCAAGTTAGTGTAGGGGACCATATTTGTGCTAGAGTATGGGTGTCGCTTATCATCTCTAGCTATGCATAATCCAAGGTTACTTTCTTCTGATCAATTGAGGCTTGGTTTGAGAAGTAAAAAAACTAATTTTTTTTTTAACTAACTACTAAAAAGTTAGTTTTGTGTGTTTGGAAAGAAGAAAAGCTAGCTTTTAACTTTTTGTTAATTTGACATTTTTGCCTTTGAAAATTTAAAAGGAGATTAAAATGTAAGAGGGTAAATTTGGTCATTTTAAAAAAAGTCAAAAAGCTGAGCTACTAGCTACTTCTTGCCAAACGAAGCCTAAGATGTCAAAGATTTGATAGAGGCTTTTGAGGCTTGTATTAAAGATGAGGGTAGTTGCCTTAGGGCTAATCAAGTATAGTGCTCCAATAGATTGTGTTGTGTTGATTAGGCAAGACTTAGATGATAATAGCACTCAAGGAAAGAGCAACAGGCAGAGTAGGGGTGTGTTGCAGCTGCAAGGTAGTTAAAGCAGAAAGAGCCAATGTGACAAATCTTTCGTACCTCAATCAAAGCAAGACAATTTAAGTCTAGCTTAATCTATAGTAACTGCATCTCTTCTTAAGTGTGTATGTTTTGAATTGGGCCTTTTGGCCACAGTCTCACCTGGTAGAGTACCAAACCCCCCCTACACACACATATTTGGTATTTATGATATAATGTAAAGATAATGAGTATCACTAAATTGGTTAATGTGATGAAGAAATTGCCTCTGTTGTAAGTAATTATGGTTTGTACTCATTTAGTAGCATGTTAAAACATTATGTTCTTATTTTAATGTTAGTGGCCACTAGTGTATATTTCTTTTGCCTAATTATTTTGAGAACATACATGTATTTATTTTTTATACTCCATTGATTAAGATCTATTTCATGTACTTTCGTTTAAGTTGTATGGGTTTGGTTGAGCCCCATAAAAATTACTCATTTGGAGTATCATTATCTGCCCAACAACCAAGGCTTCATATATACTTCAATTTCTTTGATTATCTTATTTTGTTCTAGTAGGTGTTTTGGCTCTAATTGGTTATAAGTTTATATTGTTATTGTGGTATGATTGCATGATTAGTGACTCACGCTTCAAGCTATAGAATCTAGGGCGTGACAATCTCCCTTTCTCTCTAAATCCATCTCTCACTCAGTCCCTTGCTCTCTCTCTCTCTCTCTCTCTCTCTACGACTAATGATGAAGCTTCATTTGGCTATCAACCTACGCGAAGAACTCCCACTATTAATAGAGTTCCATTAGCCTCATCGACAAGCATACACAGACAAGTTTAATTCTTAATTGTATATATATAATTTTTTTTTACTTTTGTTCGATTTTTTTTTTATTCTCTTGTGATGGCTGCAATTTGTTTTCCACACAATTGATGGTGGTGGCGGTATGAATTGTAATGGTTGGTTGGGGAAGTGTTCTTGTTAAGGCTATTAGCTGAGGATGGGTCAGAGTGTGACAATTAAATTTGGTGGTAGTTATAACTGAATGGATGGTGGTGCTAGTAGAGGCGTAAATGGGTAATGAATAACAATAAGTGTCAAGTAAAAATGCATGCATGGTAGGAAAGTGAGATAACTCAAGAGGGATATTATTAAGAGTCATAGCTCATATGTCACTCGAGCATCAACAAAGTGATAGATGCTATTTGGTTCATTAGCAAAGTAAAAGATGCTACATTGGTCTGTGAGAACATAGAAAAGGTTGAGAGTTTTAGGGTGTGTACAATATAGCACTGTAAGAACTCACTAACAAACTTGCTGGCACTCGTTAGGAAAAGCTAAAAGAAGTATAGATGATCTGAAATCTTAGTGGATAGCTCAATGATTGGTGCGCTGAGAGATCGTAAGAGCACAATATCGTAACAAGGTACTTATGGGGAAGGTTATTGGCTAAAAATAACAACTTAGCTAGAAAAAAATAAGATGCATGCAGAGCTACATGGAAGCTCGTCCGAATGAGCAATGCAATTCTAGAATTTTTGGACCTTTGTTCGAGTCAGTTGCAGATTGTATTTCTTACACCTATATATGTGTGACCTATTATACTCATATCTAAGTTCAAATTATGAGTTTTTTAAGCCAAGAGTTAAGAGATAAATGGATAATAAGGGGTGAAGGATTTCTCTAAGGACTTTTCAAGGTTATATCTTTTGTGCTTGTTATCCTTAGTTTATTGTTAATGTTTATAATGAAAACCTGGTATATCATACTAAAGGATGTCGACACATTGCCAAACCATGTAAATGTCATGTTACTTTTGTGATTGTTTTCTTGTTTGTTTCTTTGTCTATATTAACTTATGTTACTAAGGCAATCAAGATTCACACAAGAGATATAATTGTTAAATTTTAACTTGGAAATGTGAGCATGTCCAATTCTTGAGAATTTTATGGTTTTCTTTGGGTGTTGCTAACCATGCAATTAATATAGAGCTTGTTTCATTGTATAATATTTGAATGTATTGAATACATATAATGTTTGTGAAATTGGTATCCTAACTACTGAAATGTTAATATTTGCTAGATTGTTCTTGATTTTCATTGAATTATTGATAATTTAAATTATTAGAATATTACAATTGTGTTAAAGAGGGTTAGAACTTTAGATTGTTACGAATGTTATAGAATTTAGGAATTTATGTTAAGAATAGATTTTATATTGAAGGAAGACTTAAGATTTTTGAAGGCATTAAAAGTGTTTTAAGATTTAGTGTATAACTAAGAATTTTAAATGTACATATTTTAGATTAATTGATAAATATATTATAAAAAATAAAAGTTAGGCAAAAGTTAAACTTAGATTTGACTTAAATCAATAAACAAAAAATTAGAAATATTGTCAAAACATGATAGAAAAAGTTAGAATTTATACTTCACAAACCTTAAAGTTAGTAACTAGAAATGTAACTTCTTAAAACTTATATTTAGTTTAATTAAATATTCTAATTGAATTGAAGTTGATCATGTGTCTTAAATTGATAATTAGCTATTTTTGTGGATATATATTTTTGTTAATAATAACTTCAACTTTAAGAGCACTGTTTAACAATTTATATGTTTAAAGTTAAAATTAACAGGAAATTTATTAGTTTTAGATATTTAAATATATAAGTCATAACTACATATGTATGTATACATTGAAAATACTTAGAGATCACCGATACAACACTTATTTTGTCAATTTTGACAAGACAAATTGGATCTTTGTTTGTGTGCATATTTCGAATTATTTTTAAAAAGAAAATATGTATTGGTGGCCGACTTAATCTTACATAAGATTATTTTAATGGCCGCTAAGAAATAAATTAAATAAGAGTGTTGCAATCATTAAAATTTACTTACTATTGCTAAAGATAATTTGTGACAACACTTTCATCATCCCTCGTTGCGTGGTGGATAATAATTAGTTAGCGTGGCCACTTTCGTGACTATTATAGAAATAGCTAAAAATGAGTTTCTTAGTACTGGTTTTCTCCTTTCTTGTCATTTTCTCTTCTCTCTAAATCCTCACTTCAAACATACCTATAGGAACAAGAATTTGTAAAAAATAAAATAAAATAAAAAACGTTTTATTCTAATATATATGCCCATCTGTATGATAAATTAAATATAAATTTAATTTTTTAAGCAAATATCTTTTCATTTTCTTAATCATATACAAAATAAATAAATAAATAAATATAACATTTTTTTTTATTTTGCTCTCCTATTATTTTTCTCCATTTTTCTTTCCTCCACATAAAGTTTTATTCCAAACACTGGCTTAAGTTCTGAGAGAATACATTAAAAAATAATTCAATTGAAAATGAAGGACCAAAAGTAGAATTTCATAAGAAAGTCACTCACAGAATGAGAAACCAAGAGGATGCTCGGCTTCTTCGTTATCTTCGTTCCAGAGAACCCAGTACTCTTTTTTCCTTCCATTCATTGGAAGACATTCGCGGTGCTTTTTCACGTATTTTTGGAGATACGGAGGGAAACCCATTTCGTCTACTTGCAACCACGCATCGTCTGAGGCTTCGGCTATTGCTTCCGACGGGAAAATGGCGACCAAGCTGTGATAAGGACAAGGGACTCTCCACTTCCCTACGGTTATTCTCCGCCCTTTGGTTCATTTCAACCTATATAAAAGCTTCGAAGGGGCAAATTATTGCAAGGCAGCGCAATAAAATATTCCTATATTCCTATTTAATAATTTTTCAATCAAAGACTCGCTCCCATCGCCATACTAACAGAAGGGCAGGCAACAAGGATAAGTGATTGTCTATTGTCCACCAAAAGTCAAACTTTATACGATGAAATTAAAAATAAAAAATTAAAAAGTTAAAGAAAAAAAGTTAACTAACAAAAATGAATATTGAAACTTTTTCTATTTTTTTAATAAGAGAGATATAAAAAAAATTAACTAAATAGAGGCTTCGTTTGGAGTAAGAAAAAATAAGGTAAATTGAGATAAATTGAGAGTTTGTAATGCGTGCAGTGAAAGAAAAAAGTTAATGTGATATAAAATTAATAGACATTTATAAAATTTTTCAGAGTATAATTACAAACCAAACGAAGCCTGAGTGGGCACGGGAGAAGAGTAGTTAGCTATTCAATTTTTTTGTCTTTTTTTTCAAATAAAAAAATTTATCTTTTTTAAATTTTAAATTTTATTTAAATCATAAAAGGTAAAATAGTCGAAATAACAAAAAGGTGAAAAATTAACTATTAAAAATTAATTTTTTTCTTTCGAAACATTTAAAAAAAAAAACTAACTTTTGGTGGCAAAAAAATAAAATAAAATAAAAATAAATAAAAAAATTACGTCTAAGTTCTGGTGGCCCAACTATCAAAGACCAGGGCGTAGTCAAATAAATTGATGGCCCAAAAGACTCAAAACGCGCAAAAGATTACGAGGAGTCTATTTTAAAAACAAAATAATAAAATAATAATAATAATAACACAAAGTGATAAAGTATACTTACCCCGTTCTGATGGCCCAACTTTCAAAGACCGACGCGAAGTCCAATAAATTGATGGCCCAAAAGACTCGAAACGCGCAAAAGATTACGCGGAGTCTATTTTAAAAACAAATAATAATAATAATAATAATAACATACTTACCCCGCTCTGGTGGCCCAACTTTCAAAGACCGACGCGAAGTGCGGAGTCTATTTTAAAAACAAATAATAATAATAATAATAATAAAAATAACATAGGGTGATGAAGTATACTTACCCCCTTCCGGTGGCCCAACTGTCAAAGACCGACGCGAAGTCGAATAAATTGATGGTTAAAAGGATTGGTAACGCGCAAAAGATTACGTGGAGTTCATCCTTTAATGTGATAAAAAGTATAATAAATTTATATAAAATAAAATAAAAATAAAAAATATAAGAAAATAAATTATACTCATCCGTTTTAATATTTTATTAATTACGAGTAATTATTTTTAACACTAAAAATTTATATTTACAACTCTCTTTAAAACCATTTGACATGACAAATATATATATATATATATATATATTTTGATCTGGCAATCAATGAAAAAGGAAAAGTTGCGTGGTTACATTGAGAAATTATCATTTTAACCCTCTTAAACTGCATAAAATGTCCAAAATACACTTTGAGATATTTAAAAATCAAAAAAACAAAAGTAAAATGAAATAACTAGCGATGTTTTCTTTGTTTTTTAATTTCAAACTTTGAAATTAATTTAAAAATAGAATTAAACTATAGAGATAACAATGCATTTTTTTCTACTTACATTTGAATATTAAAATAACATTTTCGACGTTTTATATATTATCTAAAAGTAAGCATCTCACATGATTTCTTGTTGTAATCACACAACCTTTCATTTAATATTAATGAACAAATTTACAAAAAAAGTATTTTAATAAATATTGCAAATTAAAAGTTTAGTCTAAATTTATAATTTACATCTAAGAAGGGGGCAGTGACTTCCCTTTCGCACCCACGACAATCCCCCCCAAAAAAAAATAAATAAATCACTTACGGATTAAAAAAATTAATTTTTTATATGTATGTAAATTTTTATTTGAAAACATATTTTTTTATAATATTAGTAAAAAATTAAATTTTAGTAAAAAAAAAGTCACATAGAGTGAAAATAAATTAAAAAGAAATAATTAATTTTTTTTTTCTAAAGCATTAGTAAGTTGAAATATGATACCCTTCATTTAAGGCACACGACCATTCTTGCATATGTTTTTCAATCATCTGTGCGCGGAGCTTTTGTTACGAAGGGTTGATGAAACAGCTGGTTTGGTACAAAATCGAATTAAATCTAAATAATATTTGAAATTTTTTGGGCTGATTTTTTTCGATGAATCATTGGAAGTTTGAAAAAAAAATCAAAAAATTAAATTAGTTTGTATTGATTTTGGGCGGTTCAGTTTAACTGTAATTTAAAAAAAAAAACAAAAAATGCTAAATAAAAAATTTAAATATATTTCTTTGATCAGGACTTATATTTTCTTAATTAGGACTTAAGGTGAATTAATGAGATGAGCTACACATTGAAAAGAGAAAAATACAAAATAAAATATGTAAAATAATGTATAATTTAAAATTATAAAAAACTTTGGTTAGTTTGATGAATTCAGCGAAAAATGTTGGACCAACCGAACTAACCGAACTAAATTATTTTTAAAATTTTAAATCGAACCAATCAAATTTACTGAAAAATTTAATCCATTTTATTCAAATTTGCTCATATTAGTTTAAATTTTTTTATTATTTCAATTATTCCTCACCCTTAAATTATAAGAATCAAATATCTATTATTGTAATTTTTTTGAACCTCTAACTGAATCAACATCGAATCAAACTCATCAAATTAATATTGATATTTTTGTAATTAGAATTAGAAGCCCACCTATTGATGTATCAATTTGATTGTAATTATTAGATTGATATAGGACATGTTAGGGAGTGAAGTGTTGAAAGAAAATAATAATTTGAAAAAAATAAAAATAATATAATTAAATTTATGTAATTTTTATTTTGACAATAGTCATTGAAATAAAAATTTAAAATTGATTCAGGTCACAAACAGAAGCCAATAATTATTGGATTTTGTGACTATATATCATAATATTATCTATTTTTGGTAATTTTTCAAACTCTTGCATGTTTATATTTTTAATTATTAGAATTAGGCTTTTTCAATTAAAATACTCATTTTAATAGATTATATTGATATAGAGTTGAATAAAAATAATATGGAAATAATTTTCTATATTTTTTGATTGATTTCAATGTTTCTACTTGGGTTTTTGTATTTGGCTCAAAGGATATCTAATCCATTACAATTATGTTCTTTGTCAAATGATATCAAAGTTTTACTTACCCCCAAAAAAAAGATACCAAAGCTTTTTAGTAATATGAATTATCAACGATAATCAAAATAGCAAGTTTTATAGGATTCATTATCAAACCTTAAGGAGAGTGATTAGATTAAGTCTTCAAAGATGAACTAAGTGTAGAGAGATTCTTGAAGAGGGTCATAATTGACGCACTAAGATTAATCAATTATGCCTTATATCTAATTCCAAAAACTTTTGTCATGCCCGGGTTTATATTTCACAATTCGAGCACGCAAACAAAAGAACACATATTACATTATTTAACAACTTTCCTTGTCCTACATCAAAGCCATACACACACATTATGGAGCAATGTAAAGAAAAATAAGAAAAATTTATACTTTAAATTTGAATAAATGCCTTAGTCAAAACCAATTAGGCAACAAAACTCCAAAAACTAAGCTCAAATATTCTCCCAAAGCTAGATAAAATAATTAATAATCATCTCACAAACAGAGGCTTATTACAATTCACTAAAAACAATTCCCTAAAGAAAGTTCTAATGTAATTAAATAAAAACAAATAAATAAATTCATAATTTTCATGTTGAGTAGGTCCTTCACTTGACTCAAATTCATTATCTGCATCACAAGCTGTAAGGGGATGAGCACTAATACCACGTGTGCTCGGAACCCTAATAATAATATAAATGCAAAAATATACTAGCATGCTACTAAGTGAAACATTTTAGCACAAATAACCATCTCAAATAAGAAATTTAATTTAATTATTAATTCATATTCCTTACATTTCACGCGTGTATTATAACTACAAACATATCAAAAGAAAACAATTTGATTTAAAGGTACTGCTACTTGGTTGTCTTGTATAACAGGACCCAACCAATATACACCATTCATCGGTGTCTGCTTGGTTGTCCCGTAGAAACAGGACCCAACCAATATACACTATCCTTCGGTGTTTGCTTCCTAGGCTGAAGCTTTAGGAATATAATATGCAACCCTTAGGTATTTGCTTGTTCATAGGTTACTAGCCTACTAGACTCGATAACCACCCCCGCACGAGTTTCGGGACTTTCAATCCTTGGGTACATATACTCAATATTTTTAGTGCCCTTCAATCCAAACAAAATAAAATATAAAAATTTTCTCATACTAAGTCACTTCACAAGTTACTCAACCTACCAACTTAAGCATTAAAAGTATCATTTATATATATTAAATTCTTAATTATGCATTAAAATTATCATTTATATATATTAAATTCTTAATTATGCATTAAAAGTATCATTAGTGTTTATTAAATTCTTAATTATAAAACTTTCCAGAAAAAGACCGCCTCCAATTATCATGAATGTGGGTGACCCGTGTATATGCACACATGCAAAATTTACTTAGCAACCTCATGGAAGGTCTTTTGTAATCAATGAATTTAATAAAAGCATTTATGTGATCAACATATTAAATATGAGCATACATGACATGTAACTAATAGACAAACAATATAATCACTTTCAATCATTCAATGGCAGCAAACTGGGTAAACTAATAACTTTGTAAAATTAAAAAATTTTACCAAACAAATAAAAGTGGAATATTTATTTCTATTCAATCGTCATTCTTAAAATCTCTCTCTCACACACACACACACACACAAATATATATATTTTAAAAGCTAGATATTGGTTCTCTACCCCTTACCTGGCGTATGGAAGCAATGAAAAATCACTGGATAATTGAGTGAGCCCACTGGTTACAAACTCCAAGAAGAAAAGAGGTCAATCTCAACCCACAATCATTGGCTACTAAACTAGATAATGACAAAGCCTTTGGGCTGCCAGATTGATGCAGCGTCTTACCAAAGGAGGAGAGAAATTTCGAAGAGAGAGAGAAAGGAAAAAAAATAATGGAAGGTAGAGATAAAGAATTTCTTGCCAAAATAGAGAGAGGTTGCGAGCTGTGGCTATAATGGGGCAAAAGTGTATGCTAGTGTTTTTTTTTTTTTTTAATAAAATAGACACAACATGTATATATGTATATATATATAAGCAAATTTGTAACTTTAACAAATTTAATTAATTTCCTACTCCCCATAAGTTTAGAAAAATTACATCATTTCCCTAAAATTTTAAAATCTTTTCAAAGGTTACCAAAATTTAACCTTTTTAAATACAACTTCAAATTAAATACCAAAATTATAAATTATTAAATTTAAATAACGAAATAAATTCTCTGAATAAATATATATATATATATATATATATAAACTAAATTAAATGAAAATTTGGGTCATTACATCTTATCCCCTTTATAAAAATTTCGGCCTCGAAATTTATGAGGTAAATGAAAGAAAATTAAAGAAACAATTCAAGGTACCTACTCCGCATATCTGCCTCTCACTCCCAAGTCGACTTTTCAACACCATGGTGCTTCCGAGAATCTAAAATGTTCACTGGTTTCACCTCGTAAGTTACATTTGAATCAACCTCAACTCAGTCCAGTCTAACACATGTGAAGGGTCTGGGTTATATTTCTTGAGAATGGACACATGAAACACCTAATGCACTCTTGAAAGCTACGGTGGCAAAGTAAGACGGTATGCCACCTCTCCAACCCTAGCCAAAACCTCAAATGGCCCGATATATCTTGGGGACAACTTTGCCCTACGCCCAAAATGAAACTAACCCTTCCGTGGTGAAACCTTTAGGAACACATGGTCTCCTACGTCAAACTCCAAAGGTCTTCGCCTCTTATTAGCATAGCTTTTTTGGCGACTCTGTTCTGTCTCGAGTCTCTGTCGAATCACCTTAACCTTCTCAGTCATCTTCTGCACAAACTTAGGTCCAATAATTGCAATTTCTCCAACCTCAGCCCAACAAATAGGAGATCTACATGGCCTACCATACAATGCTTCAAAAGAAGCCATCTTGATACTTGACTGGTAACTATTGTTATACGCAAATTCAATCAAAGGAAGATGGTTCTCCCAACTACCACAAAAATCAAGCACACATGCACTGAGCATATCTTCCAAATCTGAATTGTGCGTTCTGACTATCCATCGGTCTAAGGATGAAAAGCAGTACTAAACAATAACTCTGCTCCCATGGCCACTTGGAGACTCTGCCAAAGTCAAGAATGTTGTCTTAAATAGCAACACTAGAGGGGGGTGAATAGGGTTGCTTAAAAATTTTGCAAATAAAAATTTCAACCCTAAAACAAATATGTCAAGATGAATATGAAATGCACCAAAAAATTATTCAATATTTGTGAATGAAGAGTGAGTGCTAGTGTTTGCAATAAATATAAAGAGAAGGGAAGAGAAGCGAACACAATCGATTTATAGTGGTTCGACTTCAATGTTGCCTACATCTACTCCCCCAAGGCCTTCCTTGAGATTTCTCCACTATTCTTTGAAGAGCTTATTACACACTAGCTTCCCAAGGTGCTAGAAACCTTTCCCAAGTGATTTTATCCCCAAATCACTCACACAAGTCTCTCTCAAAGAAAGTCTCTCATTTTGGTTCTAACACTTGAACCAAAACCAACAAGAGCTCACCCAACTCTCACAAATTAAAAGGGCTTTAAATTTCCCTTTCTTACAACAACAATGATGAGTTTAAAACTCAATCAAATCAAAAAGAAACTCTCACAAGTTGAATATGAAAGATGAAGCACAAATGTGAGAAGAAATCACTCTATGTTTGCAAAGTTATGGAATTTCTTGTATCTCTTTGTAAGCACTTCTTTCTTGCCTTGTTCATCCTCTTGAATCTGAGTTTGAGACTCTATTTATAGATGAAAATCTCCAAATGGCCGTTACAAAGTGAAAAGACACTTTTGCCCTTGAAAGAAATTGAATTCCTTGCTTCCAATGCTGTCTTTCAGATTCAGATTTTCTGAGATATATTTGTGACCATTTTTCACCCTCAGAACGTTCAAATCTGACATTGCCTCAGAGTAAAGACTTTGTAGATATATAAGTCAGCTATCACATGTCAAATTTTGAGCTTCATCCAACGGTTCGATAGTCAGATATGGCTTCTGAACCGAGACCAACTTCTGATAGCTTTTTCTGACATTCTGAATCTGTGTTTCCAGTTTAAGCTTCTGTTTGACCATGATACTTTTAGAATTAGAAGAAACTTAAACTACAAAAGTTGTAGCTTTTTGAGTCTTCTTTTCACACACCGAAAATCAGAATTTTTAAAGCTGTATAGAATGAGTTATGTCTCAAAAACTAAGACTAGCTCCAGAATCCAGAATTAAAATCTTTTCTGTAATGAGTAATATTCCAACTCATGTTTTGACACCTTAACTTCAGATCCACAAAAATCTCCCTTCAGTAAAGTTGTAGATATGGAAGTATAGTTTACTATATTAAAATTTCACAAACATTGAACCGTTGGATCTTAAGATATCATCTATATACAAACACGTGTCTAATTTCTCTGTTTATCCGAGTTAACCTCTAGTTCAAATATTCATCTTACTTTGATTTCTATTACTCCAAACTTTGAAATACCTTTATTCCTTCATCCAAATTATGTGAAAATATCTAAAAATAATATCAATCTCTTCCAACTCTATTATCTTGAATCTATCAAATGAATTGTAACATTTTATACAATGTCTTTGAAAATTAATTGTGAAAATTTAATTCAATGTTTGTTATCATCAAAATCAATTATAAAACTAACTTTATAAACCTTGGGCCAACAAAAAAGCAAAACGCGAATCTCTGTCTGAGACAATGGATACAAGAGCTCCGTGAAGTCTCACAATTTCCTTTACATATAGTCTAGCTAAGGCATCCATAGAGTCATTCAATCGAATTGGCAAAAAGTGAGCTGACTTTGTTAGCTTATCCACTATCACCCAAATAGTATCATGACCCTTAAAAAATCTCGGCAAGCCAAAAGCAAAATCCATCGTAACGTTCTCCCACTTCCATTCTGACACTGGCAAAGGCTGCAAGACCTGCTGGTTTTTGATGCTTAGCCTTAACTTGCTAACAAGTAAGGCATCTACTCACAAATACTGCCACATCCTTCTTCATGCCTACCCAAAAGAACTGACGGCATAGGTTGTGATACATTTTGGTACCTCCGGGATGTACTGCAAATTTAGAATAGTGGAACTCCTTTAAAACCATATCTTTAGCAAAATTTGGCACGTAGAGTCTCCTTTGATACCTCAAACTATTGTCAAAACCTATCACCCATCTTGGCATCTCATCAGAATTCAGCAACTTAGCTCGAATTGATTCACATTCAACATCAATCCCCTGAGTCTCTATCACATGACTCAATAGAATTGGTTAAGTAGCTATGGCACATAAAATAGCATGACCTTTATCTTCCTAAATCTCCAAATTAAACTCACCAAGACTTCTCATCATCTCCCACTCTCACCCGACAAAACCCGCTAAGGTACCACGAATCTTCCGACTAAGTGTGTCAGCAACCACATTTGCCTTACTAGGGTGATACTACTTGTGAAGGACTCTGCCTGCGGGAGAGTGAAGTAGAAGGTGAAGTAGAGAAGTAATACCTTCCATCCCACATCACTTGGGTCGTGGAAGGAAGTGGCATATATATAATATTTGATATCCATATAGAACAACGTGTTTTAAAGCCATGAGGGCACTGGATTTAGTGGAAACTCCGGGTTAAGCGTGCTCCAGTGGAGGCAGTACTAAGATGGGTGACCTCCTAGGAAGCAGCTTACCAAGCCCAAAGCAGACAATATTGTACTATGTGGATGTGGGTCGTTACAAATGATATTAGAGCCAATGCCTAGTCAAAAGTGTGGGACCACGTGTGGGCCTCGCATGTGGGAGACCTGCTTGTGAGGGACTCTGCCTGCGGGAGAGTGAAGCAGGAGGCCACGCGGGGACGCGTGCCCTATACGGGGGGAGGATTGTGAGGGACTGCGAGGGACTTACCTGTGAAGGACTCTACCTGTGGGAGAGTGAAGCAAGAGGTGAAGCATAAAAGCAATACCTTCCATCCCACATTGCCTGGGTCGTGGAAAGAAGTGGCATACATGTAATATTCGATATCCATATAGAATAACGCGTTTTAAAGTCGTGAGGGCACTGGATTCCACTGAATTCTAGGGTTAAGTGTGGGGCAGTACTAGGATGGTGACTTCCTGGGAAGCAGCTTACCAAGCCCAAAATGGACAATATTGTACTATATAGATGCGGGTCATTACACTTTTGATATTAATGCTTGGGGTTTGGTTAAAAGTTTTGATTTTTAATTCTTTTATAGTTTTTTTTCTATCTTATATGGATTTTTTTTACTAAAATTTAATTTTCTTTTTAGAACCTGTAGCTTTTTGATTTTTTTTTTTTTTTTGGTTTTATGAATGTGATTAACATGCCTGAAAAATAAAACTTTTAAAAAGAAAATTAAATTTTGGTAACAAAATTCATGTAAGACGAAAAAAGATACAAAAAAAAAATGTTTTATTATAACTAATGTGAGAATATTGTCAAATCGTAGTTAAAAAATTATAATGCCAAATAAAGATTACAAAAATTTACGTGTAATTCTCTTGTCTTCGAGCAACACCACTGGCACTGGTTACCTTTTGTTGTATGTACTTGCTTCCACCATCCAAGGAAGTCAATCAGCTCATTATTGTCAGAATCCATCTACGAAAAAATAATACATAAGTACAAAACTAATGGTGTAAATAAAACATGTAAACTAATAATTATATGCCATGACGAGAAAGCAAAAATGAACATGATCCCATCAAGTATATAATAGTTTTATGAGATCGATTCCGCACATTTTTTACACTTCTCCCAAAAAAATACAGCTATGTGTTAAATGTTAAAGGCATAATTAAATCATATTGTTTATTACATGTTTATGTAAACTATATTAACCTAGTAACTAGTGTTTGTCCATTTGTTGTCGATATGCCACTCTCAATCCACTTATAATGCACAAGATGGGCAACGCTCTCTCACCTCATTCACATTAAGTCCCTTCTCTGACATGTCTTTAAACTGCTCATGCCACTTGTGACAAAAGTTACTCAAATGTGTTTTGAAAGTTTCCTGCACCAACTTTTGTCCCATACTTCCCAGACTCACATCTAAATTAATGTGCGACTGCAAATATAAGATATTATCAATAACTCGTGCCTACGATACTCTAAACAAAATTAGTATTAAGTTTTTTATATAGTTGAAAATTGGATAAAAATTTCTAATCGAAAAACTATGATAATCCACAGGTTTTAATTTTTCCCCAAAATTTAGGTGTCAGTAGTTACTATATGTGTTTTAGTCTCTCTCTCTCACATTAATTTTTGATAACACTATAAAAGAAAACACAAATTATGGTGCTTTAATTTGAAAGGTTCAATTTCCTAGAAACTATAATTAGGCAGAATTTATGTTGACAGTTTTAATTTACATATGATCTCCACGCTTAAAATATGTTAAAATTTAAAATACTCAAATCGTTTTGTGAGATAAATGGTAGTTGGGTCCACTAAAATAATAATTAAGAGGGAACCTAAACATATAAAAATGATCTCAATCATTGAGTAAAAGAAAAAATAATTCTTAACCATTGGATTTTATTTTGTGAGAGTGACATTTTAAGAAACTATCCTGTTTTATTATATAGATATAGGAGAAGGTTAAATTTTTATTTAATATCTTACCACCAATGATATTTAATAGTGTAAGGCACAGAAGTGCCTTTTCCATATCACTCTCACTGACAATAAAGTAGTCTTGATTGTGTGGCAAGAAGTATCTGCAATAATACCACACTCACTTGATAACTTTGTTAACTCATCACAATTGTGAGGCCATCCCTGCTCAGGGTCCATAGTTACCCTCATAGATTGTTTTATCTTCTTAATAAGATGATCTAGGCTAAGGCTTTAGGTGGGTTTGTATACTGACCTGGTAGTCGAGGTGGACCATTCATAAAAATAAGAGAATAATTAAGAATATGTATATTAAACTACAAAAGAAAAATAAATGAATATGCTTTTGATTCATATTGGTACTACTCTTCAATGCCAGCTTAACTGGTTGTCTAACCTCCTATTTCACTAAGCTCCATCACTCCATACTTATCTAGGATTCCTTCTTGGTACCATCCTCAAATACATTATTAATCAATGATAAATAATGAATAGATACATAAAAATGTGAAAAAGGAAAAAAAAAAAAAATCTTATACAAGTTCAAATAACTTTACAAAAATTTTAAAATCAGGATATCACAATAAACCAAGTTTAAGCAACATTATAAGAATATATCAATGCTATTACCTTAGAATAAACTAATTAATTAGAGTTACTTCAAATAGAAACAAATTAATCCGATTAATCTTCTTCTTCTTATCCTCCTTTCTCATCATTTGTGTCATCGACATATTCAATGAGACTTTCATTTTTATCATCAATATCATTAGATTCATAATCTTCTAATGTGATTCCATGATTTATTATTCTTTGTGAATTAAGTTCATTTCTATACAAAGCCCTAATCTCTTGTGCATCCACTTGATTACATCGACCGACTCAAGCTTTAAGGATGCATCATCAACTTCCATATCAATTATATGCTACTTGTAGAACATCATACAAGCGCTTTCTCCATAACTCGCCATTGGTTCTCCAGTTTTGTGTCACTCATGTAGAAGTTTTGTTTAGCTTGAAATGATAATATAAATACATCATTTGCATATACTTCTTTGTCATATTAAGGCTTGTAAAATATTTGTCAGTTTGTGTTCCTTTTCTTCTCCTATCTATGTCTAATCAATCACTGAAACACAACAACTCGAAAATCTTTTATATATTATAACTCAATTACATCCACTAACACACCATAACAGTCAATGTCATCACTATCATGCACCCTTTCAACGACGATACCACAATTTTGATTTTTACGTCAATTGTCACGTTTATTTGTATGCGATCGTACTCCATTGACAATGCAACCACCATAATTTTCATGCCCTAAAGTTTGGACTAATAGTTAAAGCATCCATCTATAACTTAAAGGCCTCCACAATGATACAAGCATTTAACCTGTACGTACAATATATACATCCCTATGTTATAGTTAAAGTCTATTAACATTTAATGATTTTTTTTAAATTAAGTTATACTTACATTTAATGATTTTTTTTAATTAAGTTATACTTACATGATCCTTGAGATAATGAAGACAATACATAATAACTATAAAAATTAGCTAATGTACATATGAAGAATCCAACCAAACCAAAACCCAAACCTAAATTAATATCCTCTATAATATAAATTTATAAACATAAACCCAGATCGGGCTCAAGTTTAGACTGTTTTGCTAATTGAAACTCATGTCTAAATCCAAAGATCATAACTAGACTACAGAATAAGTTCTACCATTCCAAACATACTCATTTATAGGTAGCACCATATATATATATAGTTTTTGCACTTGGTAAACAATAATCATGCAACATAACAAAATGGCTCATTCGAATTTTCCTTCTATTTTTTGAGTAGGGAGACAAAATTTAAAGTAAAAGTTTATATCAACATCTTTATTACTTTACATAAGTTATAACCAGCTTTTGTTAAATTAATATATAACAGAATACAGTCAAGTAATCACAACAACATAGCATATCATTGTTTTAATATTTCAAAATAAACAAATATCATATTATTCCAAATCTTTCTCCTTTGTTAGTTTACCACAACCTATAAAGCAAGCATAAAAGACTTGCTTTTGTACAATAATTACGAATGGATAACCCTTTGTCTCTTTCCTCATGTCAACTCAAAAAATAAACCTAAGCATCCAATCAAGCAAAATAATTTGAACAAAATAATGAACAAATAACAGGGTTAGTTAACTAAAGTTTTTGACCTCAAATTGTACATATACAATTAACCATATTTCAAGCCTCAAACAAACGTCTACTTTTGATTCTCACACTAACAATTCAATGTTCAAACAACCACCAAGCTATACATAAAAAAAGTTAAAAAAAATAAATAAATAAATGTTAGGCAATATGTGATTACTATGATCTTAGCATTACCATATATAAGATTGTATGAATAAGTAAAGAATATATTGTCTTTATTTTGTTTCCTTATATTTAGAATCAAATTAAGTTGTTTCCATTTAGTAGCTTGATTCTAGAATATATACACCATCCTTCGGTGTCTGCTTCCTAAGCTAAAGCCTTAGGAATGTAACATGCCGCCCTTAGGCATCTACTCATTTGTAGGTTACTAGTCTGCTGGAATCGATAACCAACCCCGCGCGGGTTTTGGGACTTTCAACCTTTGGGTATGTATACTCGATATTTTTAGTACCCCTCAATCTAAACAAAACACATCAAATTTCACCTTAAATTCAAATTATATAATTTTCCCCTAATTAAACTTTAAAACCTTATTAACCATCAATACACTAACTTATTAAACAATTCAAACTTTAATTCTACCTTGCAATCAAACTCATGTTGCAGGTATTTAATAAAATAATATCCCACGAGTTAATGCAAAAGACTAACTTTAAACATAATAATTTATAACTAAAATAGAGGCACTAGCACATAGTAGCACGTATGTACATTTCTCTAGCATGTACAATTTATTAGCTTATAAAGACAAAGATAAAACAAACAAAAATATGTATATATATATATATATATATATATTTTATATTCCAATCATGATGCTGCAGGTCACCCTACCCATTAACTTTTACTTAAAAATATATATTTATATATATATATATATATATTTTACAATTCGAGAATCAATTTGACCATTTGTTATCAATTAATTCATCCAGAACTAGTTTTGTAAACATTTATTGCCATGAAAGAATAGTGTAATCATTACACTCTATCAAGATCAATCATAAAGGTTACTTTATTTTAATTTAATATATATAGTGTATATATATATATATATATATATATAATTAAATTAATGTGAAACAGTCAAATTTAGTGTTCCTGTAACATCAATGTCCAAGCATTTATTTAAAAAAAAGAATCAAATCAACTAATAATTTGTATCCTAGAGAATTGATTGCCTTAAGAGTATATATATAACATATATATATTTTAAATCATAAAGATTTCAAACTAAGTCTTTTCCTGAGTCATTCACGGCAACAACAACTCAATCAATCAATTAATTAACGTTTGCAGACAAATATATAGATAAATAGCATTAGATTCCGCCCCTTACCTGGGTTGGATTCGAAAAATCGGAAGGAAATCAATCCGGTTCCGGCAAGAAGCAACACTGCCGCTGTTTCTTCTTTCCTTCCTCCCTCGATCTCTCTCTCTCTCTCTCTCTCTTTATCATTTCTAGGTGATTACACTTGGAAAGTGTAATTACAAACTAGTCATTTGCATCATTATTCACACTTTTAAGCATGTTATTTCTTCAAGTTATCATTATTTTATTGCTTATATCCTATTCTTTCTAATTGCAGGGAAAAGGGTATAATTCTTGAAGATGATAGTGATTTTAATGATCTAGATGAAAAAGGGAACGAAGCGGAATCAAGTGTATCAAGGTTGCCTCAAGCCTCCCAAAGCTCGGCTGAAGTTGAAAGATCAAAGGATGGAGAAACTGCACTTGGTGGTCCGGACCCCCTTGCTTGATGGTCCAGACCACAGAAGCTTGCCTTCCAGCCGATTGAATAAAACATACACTGTGGTCCGGACCCCCTGAGGGACGGTCCGGACCCCCTTATACGGAATTGTTGCTCCGCGTTTTGAATGATTAGGGTTTTGTGTTTGCTTATATATATGACATTGTGTAGCCGAAGGAGGGGGCGGCTGCATTTTTGTTTTTCTTCCTCTTCTCCTACTTCTCTTAGGCTTAAGTTTATTTTTAGTTATCTATTTATTTGAAGAGTTTGAAGATTTTTAATTATTCGTGAATGTTTCTCTACGTACTCCAAGTTTTTAAGACGATTGTCATTGCGATTGCTACTCAAGTTCTTATTTCAAAGTTCGTTTTCAAGTAAGTTAATATTTCATTCTTGCTCTTTATTAGTTTTTGAATGTTCGTGGATGATTTTTATGATTAATGCCATTAGTTTGTTTAATCTTTGGATGCTTTAAAATATTAGGGTTTCGTTTAGAGTTTGATACGAATGCTGTACGTTTTGATCTTAAGGTTTAACTTTAATTAATCTAGTATTTCGTTTTGGTTCATTATTATTAATTGAATGTTCGTCGGTAGGTTTTACATTCATTAGGACTGTTTTAATTACGTTTTTGAAGCTTTAACAGTTATGTCTTCATCTAAGCTTGTTAAGTTGTTTCAAAGCATGCTAGGGTAAAAACCTTTGTTCTTGATTCACTGAATCAATGAAGGGTAATTTGTTATGAACTGAGGGATGTACGTAGATCCTTCACATGGGTTTCAAAAGCCTATGTGAAGTGATCTACTATTTTCAAATTTGATTTGTTGTTTGGAAAACCTTTGAAAACAAGAGTGTTTGTTCATATTCTCTGTAATCACTGATAAACACTCTTGATTATAATTTTCTTGATAATTTTTAAACAATTTTAATCTAGATTTGAACTCGAGTATTTTTATCATAAAATCTTTCCAGTTTTATTTTCCATAATGAAACGTGAATTTAAAACTGTGTATCGAGGAATTTTGGAATGTATTGAAAATCTTTCCCAATCCATAGATCCTTTGACGTGAACTATGGATTGTATTTAAAATCATCCCTTGGTGAAATAACAGATTACTTGGAATTGTGAAGGTTGAATCAAGAACCTTTTTCTATTAGAATTTCAATTTGATAAAATCACTGTTTTAAATTTCTTATAAATCCTGTTTGCAATTTGATTAGGTTAAGTTTAATTTTAAAAGTGGATAATTATTTCAAAATTTCGGATTAGAATCTCTCCAATTGAATTTATCTTCTTGTCTTATTTAAGAATTTTAATTTAGTAAGTATTTCAGTTCAATTAGATGATTATTGAATTACTCTTGCTTCTTAGATTAGGTTATTCTTTAAATTCAAGTTTAGTAATTTTAATTTGCTGAGTTATTTAAATTAGTTCGAATTTTATTTAAGTTGAAACATTCCTTTAATTAGTAATTACTTTGTTTTTAGTTTAATTTCTCAAATTTCAACTCTATCAAATCCAATTTAAGTTAATTGCAACTTTAATTCTAATTCAATCCTACAATTCATATTTGAACTTAGAAACTGAAACACATAGGCTTCCCTGTGGATTCGACCTCGGACTTACTGAGTTTTAAAACTACACCGCACACCCTTGCACTTGGGGGTTAATTAGCACTGCACTATTTACGAGCGGTCAAGTTTTTGGCGCCGTTGCCGGGGACGCCAATTTTAGTTTTTAGGTTCTTAGAATCTTTAGGATAGAATTTGAATTTTTTTCTTCTTCTTTAAAAAACAAAAAAAAACAAAAAAAATTTTAAAACTTAAAAATTTGAAAGTTAATCTCTCTTAGTTAAATTTTCCTTAGAAAGATTCGCTTGGCTTATGCACAGTTGGATTAGAGGGGAAGACGGTAGATTGTTACGCCCTGAATCATTAGCTGTTCCTTTAGAATTAGAGTCCTCTTTAGGAGAAACTCAAACTCCTAGAATTCCTACTCCACCATTAGAAATGGCTGCTGAAGATCAAGCTGTCGCAGCAAGACAATCCTTGAGAGATATCTTGCAGCAGAATAGGCATACTCCTGAATCCTGCATAGTTTGGCCTGTAAACCAAACTTTTCACTTTAAACCAGGGATGATCCAATTGTTACCTACTTTCCATGGGATGGATTCTGAGAATCCATATGACCACTTAAATCGCTTTAGGAACATTTGTGTCACTATAAAGGATCAAGGATGCCAAATAGAGCTCGTATTTCTTAAGCTATTCCCATTTTCATTGCAAGATAAGGCTGCTAGATGGTTTGAATTCCTACCATCTAATTCCATTCGCACCTGGGATGAAATGCAAGCCAAATTCTTAAAGAAATTTTTCCCACCTAATAGAACTGATGCAATTCAGCATCAGATTCTGAACTTCGCTTCACAACATGGTGAGACATTCTACCAAAGTTGGGAGAGGTTTAAAACTCTCTTACATTCCTGTCCTCACCATGGATTTGAAGTCTGGCGTCTTGCTAGCATCTTCTACGGAGCCCTGACACCACAATTGAAACAATTTGTGGAAACAATGTGCAATGGGCAGTTTTACGATAAAACCCCTGAAGAAGCTTATGAATATTTTGAATTCTTAGCTGAAAATGCACAAACTTGGGATACCACAGGACCTCAGAATACTCAGAATACTAGTGGTACTCCTATTCGAGGTTTGCATCACTTAAGTGAAACCGATGATCTTAAGGCAAAACTAGCAACTCTGACCCGAGAAATAGAGACCCTTAAGATTAAAAAGGACACACCTATAGTTAAAGAATCCGTAGCAAATGTCTATTGCGTAGCTTGTGATAGCCAATCTCATAGAACGGATGATTGTCCTAGTATGCCCATGTGTAGAGAAGTCGTGCAAAATCAGCTATCTAGTGAACTTCCTATCCATGCAATAAACCAATACCGACCTCCATATCGTGGACAGAATTTGGGAGGAAAGCCCTATTCTGAAACATATAATCCGGGTGTGAGGAACCATCCAAATTTTAGTTGGAGAAATGATGGAGCAGCTCAAATGCCACAATCTTATCATCCTCCACCTCCTCCAAATCCTCAGGTTTCAGTCACTAATCCAGGATTGCCTCAGAATGTGGGACCTTCTCATACTCCATATATTCCCCCAAATAAGAAGTCCACAGAAGAAACACTTCAACAATTCATGAACACACAATCCACACTTTGGGCTCAAAATAATAGAACTTTGGACGACATTAGGGGACAGTTGACTCTTTTAACCCAAACGTTGACTACACAACCTAAAGGTCAATTCCCTGCTCAACCACGTCCAAATCCAATTGCCCAAGTGAAAAATGTTGAAGGGTCTTCCAATATGCCTGGCAATATTGAGCAGGTACAAAACATCACGACGCTTAGGAGTGGTAAAATTATAGATAAAACCATTCACCCTAAGATGGTTGAGGTGAGGGAAGAGTTAGAACCTAAGCGGATGTTGGAAGATAATAGGAGAGAAGGAAAACAACCCATAGGCATGGAAGAAGAAAAATCTAAGAGGGAAGAGGAATCTAAGAAAGAGAAGAGTGAGGAAGAAAAAAGGGAGAATCAAAAGGAAAAAGAATCTATCTTAGTGCCTAGGGAGTATATCCCTAAAGCACCATTTCCCCAAAGGTTCTTGAAAGCTAAGAGAGAAGCTCAAGCAGCTGAATTGCTAGAGGTTTTTAAACAAGTAAAAATCAATATACCTCTTTTAGATGCAATTAAACAAATCCCAGTGTATGCAAAATTCTTGAAAGAGCTATGCACTGTGAAGAGGGGACTGAATGTTAAGGAAAAAGCTTTCCTAACAGAACAAGCAAGTGCTATTCTTCAATGTCGCACACCCCCGAAATATAAGGACCCTGGGTGTCCTACTATCTCTTGTTATATAGGGGAATTCTTTGTTAGTCGAGCACTTCTTGATTTAGGAGCTAGTGTGAACTTACTTCCCTATTCAGTGTACGAGCAACTAGGATTAGGAGAGATTAAACCTACCCGTGTGACTCTGCAACTTGCAGATAGATCTATAAAAGTCCCACGAGGTATAGTTGAAGATGTACTGGTGCAAGTGGAAAATTTTTATTTTCCGGTGGATTTTATAATCCTTGATACACAACCACTAACCAGTTTGTCAGCACCTGATCAGACACCTGTGATTCTTGGACGTCCATTTTTAGCAACGTCAAATGCTTTGATTAATTGTAGGAATGGATCCATGAAGATGTCCTTTGGTAACATAGAGTTTAAACAAATATCTTTCATGTTACCAAACAACCAAAAGAAGTGGCTGAAATACAAGAGGTAGACGCAGTCGAAACCATCGTTCAGAATTACGTTGATAGGGAATTCATGGAAGACCCTTTAGAAAGAATACTATGCAGTGATATAAAAAAAGGGGATTTTATGATACCTAGTGAACTCAACAAAATGCTATATGAATGGTTAGACGTTTGCCCATTAATGTCAATAGGTAATTGGAAACCGATGTTTGAAAATCTAGGGCCACTATTGAACAAAGCTCAATCTTCGAATGTGAAAGCCCCAAGTCCCGATAGGAAACCATTACCTTCTAATTTGAAGTATGCTTTTCTAGGTGAAGGAGAAACATACCCTGTAGTAATATCTTCTGAATTGACTACTGACCAAGAACATACCTTGATAGAGCTGTTAAAGACCCATAAGAAAGCATTAGGGTGGTCAGTGGCAGATTTAACAGGTATAAGTCCACTCCTTTGTACACATTACATTTATTTAGAAGAGGGTGCCAAGCCGGTACGACAAATGCAAAGAAGGCTCAATCCAAATATGAAAGAGGTAGTACGGGCTGAGGTACTAAAGTTGCTTGATGTAGGGATAATTTACCCAATTTCTGATTCCCAATGGGTAAGTCCTACGCAAGTGGTACCTAAGAAGTCAGGTATTACCGTAGTTCGGAATGAAAATAATGAGCTAGTCCCAACGAGAGTGCAAACTGGCTGGCGAGTATGCATTGATTATAGGAAACTCAATGCAAGTACTAGAAAAGACCACTTTCCTCTTCCATTCTTAGATCAAGTTTTAGAAAGAGTGGCTGGGCGTGCTTATTACTGCTTTTTAGATGGCTATTCGGGCTATAACCAAATAGAGGTGGCTTTAGAAGATCAATCCAAAACTACATTCACCTGTCCCTTTGGCACCTTTGCATACAAACGAATGCCGTTTAGCCTATGTAACGCCCCTGCCACTTTTCAGCGTTGCATGATTAGCATATTTAGTGAGATGGTAGAAGAGATCGTCGAAGTATTTATGGACGATTTCTCTGTCTATGGTGACTCATTCGAGCAATGCTTGCAACACCTTGATCTAGTATTAACTCGATGTGAGGAAAAGAACCTTGTCCTTAACTGGGAAAAGTGTCATTTTATGGTGACACAAGGCATCGTTCTAGGGCACATAGTTTCAAAAGAAGGTATTCAGGTAGATCAGGCGAAAGTAGAGCTGATTCAAAAGCTTCCCAAACCCCAATCAGTAAAGGATATTAGATCTTTCTTGGGACATGCTGGATTCTATCGAAGGTTCATTCAATCATTTAGTGAAATTTCCAAACCTTTGTGTAAATTACTAACACAAGATACACCCTTTGAATGGACTGATCAATGCCAGCAAGCTTTTGAAAAACTCAAGGGATGTCTAACTACAGCTCCTATTTTACAAACTCCTGATTGGTCATTGCCATTCGAATTGATGTGCGATGCTAGTGACCATACTATTGGAGCTGTACTAGGACAGAGAAGAGATAAAAAACACATGTTATTTATTATGCTAGTAAGACCCTTAATGACACTCAAAAGAACTACACAACAACTGAAAAAGAATTACTAGCAGTTGTCTTTGCCCTTGAGAAATTCTGATCTTATCTCATTGGTTCAACAGTTATCATCTTTACTGACCATTCTGCACTTAAGTACCTGTTGACCAAGAAAGAGGCCAAACCACGATTACTCCGATGGATATTGCTACTGTAAGAGTTTGACCTCGAAATAAGAGATAAGAAGGGTGTAGAGAACGTGGTGGCGGATCATTTGTCACGTTTACCGGTTGAAGTCTATCCTAAAGATGATACTCAAATCAATGATAGCTTCCCTGATGAACAGCTATTTCATGTGCAAGCAATAACGGCCTCTACCCCTCCTTGGTATGCTGATATTGCTAACTACTTAGTGACAAGACAAATCCCGGATGAATGGACTTCTAAAGATAGGAAGAAATTCCTTAGGAATGTGAGAGTTTTCTTTTGGGATGATCCGTATTTATTTAAATACTGCCCTGACCAAGTTATCCGTAGGTGTATTCCTGACTGGGAAGTCCAAGGAATAATTGAGTTCTGCCATTCTCAAGCGTGTGGTGGCCATTTTTCCACGAACAAAACAGCTGCAAAGATATTACAATGTGGATTCTATTGGCCTACGTTATTTAAGGATGTTCATCAATTCTGTACTACCTGTGATAGATGTCAACGGTTAGGTAGCTTGACTCGTAAGAACATGATGCCTCTATCCCCTATTATTGTTTTGGAAATATTTGATTGTTGGGGAATAGACTTCATGGGTCCTTTTCCAAGCTCCTTTGGGTATGAATTCATATTAGTAGGAGTTGATTACGTTTCTAAATGGGTAGAAGCAATAGCTGCTAAGACAAACGACCATAAAGTAGTTCTTAAATTCCTCCATGAAAACATATTTTCACGCTTCGGGGTACCTCGAGCGATAATTAGTGATGGGGGGAAACATTTCTGTAACCGACCTGTAGGCACTCTATTTCTTAAATATGGGGTGGCACATAAAGTAGGAACTCCATATCACCCCCAGACAAGTGGCCAGGTAGAGCTTGCAAACAGGGAAATTAAGACAATCCTAGAAAAGACGGTTAATCCTAACCGCAAGGATTGGTCACTACGATTGACAGATTCCCTATGGGCATATCGCACTGCATATAAAACTACCTTAGGAATGTCTCCCTACAGGTTAGTTTACGGTAAACCATGCCATTTGCCCGTTGAATTAGAACATAAAGCTTATTGGGCAATTAAGAACTTCAACTTTAATCTTGATGAGGCGGGGTTACACCGTAAACTACAAATTACAGAAATGGAAGAATTACGGAATGACGCTTATGAGAATGCCTTACTATCTAAAGAGAGGATAAAGAAAATACATGATCGGCATATTGCTCGACGATCATTTCATGAAGGCCAAAAAGTATTACTTTATCGCTCACAACTTCATCTATTCCCAGGGAAACTACAATCTAGGTGGTCAGGACCTTTCATAGTAACGCATGTGTCAGATCATGGAGCCATTGAGATTGAAAATCCAAAGAATAAACATCGATTTAAGGTGAATGGGCATAGGTTGAAACCATACTTACAAAACTTTGCGGCTTGCATTGAAACATGGGATCTTTTAGATCCCCCTCCTTATGAATAGTCCGCATTTAAGTATTTGTAGTGTATATTAGTAGATCTAGGTTAGCTTGCCGTTTATTTATTTTAGTTTTTTTTTTTCTTTTTAGTTAGTATTATTAGGAAAATTGAGAGAATTAGAGCAACAAGCAAGAATTAGAGCCGTTTCTATGGTCCGGACCCTGCAAGGAGGGATGTAGGCCGGGTATACTGAGGGGGGACGGTCCAGACCCTGCGGGCTGGTATAAAATGGTTTCTGCAGCTGTTAACTTCAATTCGGCAGCCCCTAAACCGATTCCCCTTTTCAATATTCCCTCTCTCTAGCAAAATACAACCTAGAAATCATCTAACCGTGCAAGATTCTTCAAAAAAGAAGTTGATTCAACTCCTATTTCAGCTGAAATCAACAATTTCCTGCATTTTCCACTCTTCTAGAAGGTATGTTCTTCTCTTTGCTTCAAGCCCTAGTTCGATTCTCCCTTATTTGTTCACCTCAAGCTTCAAAGCTTCAAGAGTTATGTTCTATCTCACCAAAACACTTTCTTTGGACATTAATATTCAAGGGTAGTATTAGTTTGAATTAGTTTCCAAAGTTTGCATTTTTTCTACCGTGGGTTTGATTTGGATCCATAAGAACATTGTTTGGTGATTTGGTGCTATTTATTAAGTATTTTGTTTAGTTGTCATTAGAATGGGGCCACCAACTTTGGGTGGACATAAGGATTGCTTAGAATGACTTATTTCTTATCATTATTAATTTGTAGTCCCCATGCCTCCAAGAACTAAGCATGCTGCCAATCGACAATATGAACCTACTTTTGATAGAAATCGATTTTGGAGGGCAGCAGCTGAACTGAATTATGATGACAAGTGGGTGAATAAGCCAGTGGTGGTTGAACGATATTGGCAAATTGATCATTTTAAAAGTGAAGAATTCCTTTTAGAGCAAAACTTTGAGGGGCGACAATGGCTCGGTATAGCTAAGTTTAATGCCTACTGTGTGGTTGACTTGGTCAGAGAGTTCTTTGCGAACTTCAAAGAGGGCTCAATTAGTAAGAGACGAGGAAGAGAACGCCTTGTCAGTTGGGTTAGGGGGGTTGAAATCATTCTTACCCCGGATGATTTAGCCCAAGTTTTTCAATTACCCCGGGTCCAAAAGCCCGAGTTCACTTATCCAGCTGAAGGGACACCACCTTTCTTGAATCTAGTATCAGAAATTGTCTCAGAAGGCCAGGAATGGGATGTGGAATGTAGAAAGCCATGTTCTATACTTACTGATAAATATTGGGCTTTGCACATGTTCTCTTGCACCAATTTACTTCCTCAAAATCGGAATTCAGACTGCACACCTCTTAGGGCCAGACTGATATATGCAATTGGGACCGGCATGACCATTGATCTCCCATCTTATCTTTGGAACCACATTGCCTATGTTTGTGAGCAGCCTGGCTTATTGACTGCTTTGCCCTTTGGAGGTGCTCTTACCGAGATTTTTAGGAAGAGAGGGGCCCAAGTTACAGATGACATGCCCATGGCCTTGGTATTGCAACCATTCACTATCACTTCTTATATCAAGTCCCGTGGCGACATGGCTATTAAGAAGAGAAAAGCCCAAAAGGTCCATGAACATACTTCAGCTCCTATACTGGAGGACTTTGAGGAAGAACAAGAAGTCACTAATTCTGAATTGGCTAGTCGGCTTGATGTCTTAGAGGGGCGCATGGATCACATAGAGAAGAATCAAGAAGAAGATCATCAGTTGCTCCTACGCATCCAGCAGTCTCAGCAGACCCAGGAACATTTGCTGCAAAGTGTCCTGGATCACCTTCGTGACTCTTTTCCACCTCCACAGTGAGAGGACCTTGTTATCTTTGGGTTCTGAGAGTTTAGGATTTTGATCACTCATTGTATAATTTGTTACTCCTAAAACTCTTTTAGGGTGCATTTATTTTCTGGGATGTAATTATTGGATACTTATGCTACTTTTGATTCTATGGTGATGTATTATGCCTTATTTGCTTTATGTTAATTTCCTTGTGCTTGGATGAGCTTTCATTGCTGTTTTTAAATTTATTTCCATGTCTTTTCTTTTAAGCACAGGTTCATCTTGAGTGATTTTACTAAAGAATTTAAAAACTCAGAGTCTCGTATTAAATTGATTATCGGCAAGAAACGTAAGAGGGGCGATTTTCATTTTATAATCAGTGAGGGGAGTGATATGGATTTTTCTGACGATGACTTGGAATTATGGCCTAAAGAAAATTTTATTGAGGGAAATTCCTTACCATTGCCACTTGTATTTCCTCCTATTGTTCATTTCAACCCTGATCAACCTCTTGAGGGGGAGTGGTGGGATGAGATTGACCTTCAGCTTCTCCTAGATATGGAGTGGACTGAGATCACTGATATTTCTACTGACTAGCCTGATGCTCCTACTTATGTTATTGACACCGATATTTATTCTGACTCTGAGACTGGCTTAGCCACTACATCACCATTGGGGTTTTCTGAGAAGGGGAGTGCTAACAGTGAGGTTGAAAATGGAATTGACGATAATTTAAATGAATCGGATGTGGATGATTATGGAATTCCTTTACAGTTTTTATTTGAACTTCGTCAACATTTAGACCTGAAGGATGCTATCAGAAGGTATGTTCCTTTCCATTTTTATTTTATTGCTTTTCTTTTCTTTTTGTCTCATTTTTTTTATTCCTCTGTTACTATTATTAACCACTTGCATTGCCATGAATATTTCTATTCTTAGTGGTTAATCTGATAGATGCATGTTCAGTCTTAGTTATGCTTTACTGTTATTGTACCTCATCATGCTCACTTTGCACACTACATCCTCACATATACTTCATAGTTTTCACATTGAGGACAATGTGACATTTAAGTTGGGGGGTAGGGTCGCATGATGAAAAGATTTTACATGAATGAGAAAATTTTTTGAAATTTTGAAAATCATTGTTATTTATGACTTTCTTGAATTTGCATGACTAGACTGTATATGTGTTCTCTTAACTAGTTTAATGTTAGTATCAGTCATGAAAATAATGAATGGTTTGGTTTCAATCTTGAAGAAGGCACTTTAATTCAAATTGAGTATAAAATTGCCTATTGCATTGATAACTTGTCATTTTGAAACCATTATATGAAAATGTATTAAGGATTTGAATTCATGAGAATTAGTCATTCAAGTATGCCAAGATAAAGGTGGAGACTTAAAACCCCATATTTTGTGAGCTTTAGAGCCTAATCTTTATTCTTGAGGGTTTATACTTAACTTCTATATGATTTCTTTCATCTCACTGTTCTTGAATAGCTTCGTCATATTATTTTGCTTTGGTATTGAATGCACAAGATACTATTTTTGATTTACATGTATGGATTAATGTCTCTGAAAAAAAAAAGTGTTAGAAACCTAGAGAGTGATGTTAGGCCATCTTTCATACATTTGGAAGCTTATAACCTTTCTTTGATTACATTACCATTGGAACCACTTTGAAGCATTTGAAAAAAAAAATATATACATGAAATTTTTTGTCTTAGCCATATCTTTGACCCTTAGCCTTAGAAATATAGGTGAGCCAACCCTTGCATGTCTTAGGATGTTTGTGCAAGAATTGAAACAAGGTGTATAAGGGAGGAGCTTATATTAGAAAATGTGTGAAAAAAAAAATAAAATAAAATAAAAAAGAGAAAAAAATAGGGACATAGCAATTCATAAGTTCATTATTATTAGTCCCATGAAAAAAAGAAAAAAAAATAATAATAATAAGAAAGCTTCAATGTTTAGTATTCAAGGAGTTGAAAAGAGAGAAGTTGGGGGGTTTGTCATTGCACTATCATTGTAATCCTTAGACATGCACTTTGATTTTCCTATCCTTTGTTTGTCTAACCAATACCCCATGGCCAAGCTACAACCTAGTAAAGACCTAATGGACTTTAGGTGAACAACACTTATAAGAGCATTGATCTATTTCATGTGGTTGATAATAGTTCTCTTGTAATGCATTAATACATTCCATTCATGAAGCTATGCAACACTCCATATCTTAATTCTTTCAGTCACTTCATGAATTGGGTTCATTGCACTTATTTGACATTGCATTCTTGCATGAACCATGAGAGTAACCTTGTTCGAGTGATTTTATTTGTGAGTGGGCATCTTGGTGAGAATTGAAGTCAAGGCCACAATCTTAGAGTATATTTGATGACTATTTTGAATGAATGATATGAATTGATACATTTGAATTAATGGGTTGAGAATTAGGTAAGTTTGACATGCATTGGGAGGTTTTATGCAATTTTTGGGTGTAGTGACTAATTTTTATTGAGATTGAACCAGAAATTGTTTGAAAGATTTTTACTACACATTGAACTAGTTTATTGAATTTTGTGGGTAGATTCACTGCAAACCTTCACGAGACCTTACTCGTCCACTAGGGGGAACCTAGGGGTTTAAAGGGCTTGCTGCACGTAGCTAAGTGTAGCCGTGTCTCCAACGAAAAGAGAGATAGGACTATAGTTGCTTTACTTTTCAATAAACTGCATTGCTAGGGACTAGCATGACTTAAGTTGGGGGGTGTGATTACACTTGGAAAGTGTAATTACAAACTAGTCATTTGCATCATTATTCACACTTTTAAGCATGTTATTTCTTCAAGTTATCATTATTTTATTGCTTATATCCTATTCTTTCTAATTGCAGGGAAAAGGGTATAATTCTTGAAGATGATAGTGATTTTAATGATCTAGATGAAAAAGGGAACGAAGCGGAATCAAGTGTATCAAGGTTGCCTCAAGCCTCCCAAAGCTCGGCTGAAGTTGAAAGATCAAAAGATGGAGAAACTGCACTTGGTGGTCCGGACCCCCTTGCTTGATGGTCCAGACCACAGAAGCTTGCCTTCCAGCCGATTGAATAAAACATACACTGTGGTCCGGACCCCCTGAGGGACGGTCCGGACCCCCTTATACGGAATTGTTGCTCCGCGTTTTGAATGATTAGGGTTTTGTGTTTGCTTATATATATGACATTGCGTAGCCGAAGGAGGGGGCGGCTGCATTTTTGTTTTTCTTCCTCTTCTCCTACTTCTCTTAGGCTTAAGTTTATTTTTAGTTATCTATTTATTTGAAGAGTTTGAAGATTTTTAATTATTCGTGAATGTTTCTCTACGTACTCCAAGTTTTTAAGACGATTGTCATTGCGATTGCTACTCAAGTTCTTATTTCAAAGTTCGTTTTCAAGTAAGTTAATATTTCATTCTTGCTCTTTATTAGTTTTTGAATGTTCGTGGATGATTTTTATGATTAATGCCATTAGTTTGTTTAATCTTTGGATGCTTTAAAATATTAGGGTTTCGTTTAGAGTTTGATACGAATGCTGTACGTTTTGATCTTAAGGTTTAACTTTAATTAATCTAGTATTTCGTTTTGGTTCATTATTATTAATTGAATGTTCGTCGGTAGGTTTTACATTCATTAGGACTGTTTTAATTACGTTTTTGAAGCTTTAACAGTTATGTCTTCATCTAAGCTTGTTAAGTTGTTTCAAAGCATGCTAGGGTAAAAACCTTTGTTCTTGATTCACTGAATCAATGAAGGGTAATTTGTTATGAACTGAGGGATGTACGTAGATCCTTCACATGGGTTTCAAAAGCCTATGTGAAGTGATCTATTATTTTCAAATTTGATTTGTTGTTTGGAAAACCTTTGAAAACAAGAGTGTTTGTTCATATTCTCTGTAATCACTGATAAACACTCTTGATTATAATTTTCTTGATAATTTTTAAACAATTTTAATCTAGATTTGAACTCGAGTATTTTTATCATAAAATCTTTCCAGTTTTATTTTCCATAATGAAACGTGAATTTAAAACTGTGTATCGAGGAATTTTGGAATGTATTGAAAATCTTTCCCAATCCATAGATCCTTTGACGTGAACTATGGATTGTATTTAAAATCATCCCTTGGTGAAATAACAGATTACTTGGAATTGTGAAGGTTGAATCAAGAACCTTTTTCTATTAGAATTTCAATTTGATAAAATCACTGTTTTAAATTTCTTATAAATCCTGTTTGCAATTTGATTAGGTTAAGTTTAATTTTAAAAGTGGATAATTATTTCAAATTTTCTGATTAGAATCTCTCCAATTGAATTTATCTTCTTGTCTTATTTAAGAATTTTAATTTAGTAAGTATTTCAGTTCAATTAGATGATTATTGAATTACTCTTGCTTCTTAGATTAGGTTATTCTTTAAATTCAAGTTTAGTAATTTTAATTTGTTGAGTTATTTAAATTAGTTCGAATTTTATTTAAGTTGAAACATTCCTTTAATTAGTAATTACTTTGTTTTTAGTTTAATTTCTCAAATTTCAACTCTATCAAATCCAAGTTAAGTTAATTGTAACTTTAATTCTAATTCAATCCTACAATTCATATTTGAACTTAGAAACTGAAACACATAGGCTTCCCTGTGAATTCGACCTCGGACTTACTGAGTTTTAAAACTACACCGCACACCCTTGCACTTGGGGGTTAATTAGCACTGCACTATTTACGAGCGGTCACTAGGGTTTTTTTTCAAACAAATACTGTAGTAAATATATATAAATAGCAGAATTTAACTTTAACAAACTAAATTATTTACCTACTCCACATAGGATTAGGAAAATTACACCATTCTCTCTAAAAAAAAAAAATCTTTTCAAATATAACCAAAAATTAATCTTTTTAAATAAAAGTCCAAACATTTCAAATTATTAAATTTAAATAGCAAACTAAATTTATCAATTAAAAATTTTCAAATTAAATTAAAAAAATCTGGGTTATTACAGTAACTACCTCATAAAATTGGATTTCTACTTTATAAAATCAGATTTTTATTTGATTTTGAAAGGGTTTTAGATTTGTTCTAAATAAATTTGTTTAAAACTCGTAACTTGATTTGTCCTTTAAACCAGTAAAAATAAAAATTAATAGGCCCATACTCTTAACTCCTTACACAAATTAGTCAACTGAAAATATTTAAATAAAATTAGATTATACAAATAAAATTGAAACATAATTCTAAATTTTTTTCCTAAGATTTAACTAAGGTCTCAAATTAAGGCTTATTAATAAAATCGAATTTCAAAAATTAATTAAATAACAAAAATTAGAACTACGATTCACTTTGTTCTACTTCAGATTTATTCCTGACTTAAATATGCAGACAGCCTATTTAAGTAGGTATAGTGACAAAGTTAGGTGGACTCAAAGTTCATTCAAAAATCATTTTTCTTTAATCAAAAGTCAAATTCTAAAAATTAGAGAATAAATCAAGAACTATGTTTAACTTTACGTTTAACTTGATGCTAGTTCGAATTATTTCTCGGTCTAGACTTGTAGGCAACCCACTTAAATTGGTACAGTTGTAATAACTTGAATTTTTTTTTCTTTTCTTCTCAATTAATTTGCTTAAGTGCGGTGGAGATATTTGTTATAATAAAAATCTGAAAATTGAGGATTTGAATTTTTTTTTTTTTTGGAATGATAAAATTAGTTGGAAAGATTTTCGGATTTAATTCCACCTTATGTGGGAGTTTAATGTGAAATTTCTAAACTTTTATCCAAACAATTCCTAGCCCAATTACCTATTTGGTTCAACCCAAGCCCATTAACCCATGGATCAACCATTGTCTTTGACTCACCTCAACTCACTTTATCACTCACTGAGTTGACTCATGAATAGTAGCTCTAAATCATTTCCCGGCAAACTTAATTTTTCATCCATCCTTTCTTCCATACATATCTCAGAATCTCTCAAATTATTAGGCTAATTAGTAAAAAAGAATACCCTACATTGATGACTTTAAAGCATTCTTCCAAATTACTTAGCTAACATGATTTAAAGACTTAAAGCATTTTGTTTAATTTGTCAAAAAGCTAGCATGATTCCCGGATCATGCCACCCATCTTCATTCATCCTCCAACACCTCTCTTAAATTATGTGGTTAGATAGTCAAAAAGGCAAAGCTAGATTATTTGGATTATACTACCTAATGCATAATCCTACTTTAATGGCTTTCAAGTCTAGGGAATGGAGATTGTTTTTCTCTACCGACACTTTCTCTACACTCTCATGACTTCCTATAAATTGTGTTCCTTCAATGAGAAGAAAATAAGAGAGAAAAAAATAAATAAAACATTATTTAGTGTGGTTGGAGATTTGGTGTTGCTTGGAGGAAGAAGAAAGGCTTGGAACTTTCCAATTGGGTGGTGTTCAAAGCTCAACTCATTTTTCTTTCTCATACTTGGTCGCCAATATCTTCATTGAGGTAGGATGACGAACCTCCTAAAATGTATTTGATGCCTTTTTTGGGTTTGAAGTATGAAACTTGATTGTGATAAAAATAAATACCCGTATATTGGGGCTAGGGAAGCTAAAACTTTGACTGATGTAGCTCAGCATGCTGACAGCTCACTGTTTATAACTTCTGATGTGTTCTTGACTCCTAAGGGCTTCGGCTAAAACATAAAAGTTGTAGCCCTTTAAGTTTTCTTTCCAACTCAAAAAGATTTGCATCAATCCGATTTGTGAGTCAAAAGTTATGCCCAAAATACTAAGCACGTATAAAACTATATCGTCTGAGCAAACTTAATTCAAGGCTGTTTTTGCACCTTTAGACCTTAGAATTTTAAAAAGTGTAAAACATGAAAGTTGTAGGTTTTAAAGTCTAGTTTCTACAGATATAAAGGTTATAGATATTGGAGTTCTACTCTATTTTATATGAATTTTCTTTTAAACTGCTATCTCTGCTTATCCTTTAATTGATGCTTGTTTGGATTTTTTTTAGAATATTATGTTTAAAGATTTATTTAAATTTCCAATTACCTTCTGTTAATTATTATAATGTTAATAATTTCCATTGATGCGTAATTTTGTTCGCAAGGCCTGATATAGTAAAACACTTATACTATTTAATATAATACTGAAGTGGACTATTAAGTTGATTCTACTTAATTATTTTTCAATTAATATGAAATTATTTTAAACTGGATATTATGTATCATTTGACACTCTAATATTTATGATAGCTGACTTAGACAATCAGTTTCATCATAGATAGTTGGATGGCTTATTCAAACTAAAGTGGCTAATTAGAACCAAGTATTTGATAAAAATGCCCAAATGAAACAACGGACTTATTCTTTCCTCATTTGGTCTTCTTTAAATAAATTTGATTTATTTTAATTGATTCTTTTAGGCATTATTTTGTCAACCTAGCAAGTTATATAATTATATTTTTATTTAATGAAACTTATTTAATATCTTCCTAAATATTGGAATAATTCTATGAATATTTGTGGATATCTTGAAACCGAAAACCTATGATAAAGGTTTGGTTATAAATAAGACAATGATTGGGAATTTATTCAAATTATTTTGAATAAAATAAAACTTATTAATTTTTCTAAAATTAAATATAAGTCCAAAAGAGCTATTTATTATCTTTATATTTCATAAAATCATAAAATAAAAAGGTAAAAGAGGCAAAAACCGAGATCGCAGCCAATGAGGTTCGAACTCGCGACTTCAAATCGCAATTAAGGTTGCCCACCCACTAAGCTGTCAATCTCGGCTTAATTAATATACCATTAAAAATAATTTTATTCTTATCAAAGATAGTACGGAAAACTTGACAAAATAATTAACTAAAAAAATACTAATTTGAATTCTAAATTATTTTTAGCTACTTGCTACTCGTTAATTTACATGTAGTACCTACCTTTGTGATGATAGTATTGGTGACTATGTTAAATCTTTGATTTATTGGGAATTATTATTGAATTATGAATTTAGATAAAGTACTTAAAAATATACTGCATGTGACTGAATAATCCCACTTTTGATTCATCGCCCGGGAACATTGCCAGTTGTTATTAAAAAAAAATGTCTTATTACCCTTGGAAATATAAAAGGGTGAGAAAAAAAATTAAGGCACTCGATGCCAAAGTTATTTTTGGAAATGGGGTGATGGGTGGGTAGAAATGGCCTTTAGATGGAGATGGGAACATATGCATTTTATTTGGGAAATGCTCCCTTCTGACCTGGCCAGTCAGGTAGCCGGTCGCGACGGCTAGATTTTTGGTGGGTGACACCGTCAGAATGCATTGGATGCTAAGCCCGTAAAGTCACTGATTTCCAAGGCTGGGGGTAGAGGAGGATAGGAGTATGATTTTCCTAGGAGGATTTAGATTAAACTCCTTTACCAAATTTTACTATGACTGGCAACCTCTCTTGCTTATGTTTGAATGATGTGCTAGAATTATTTAATTATATTTAATTCCTCTTGATGAATATTTTATATATATATATATATATATATGAAACTTGTATCGCTACGGGGTTTGATCCCGAGACCTTGAAAATTTGAATCTGAGATCCTTATCACTGCGACACAGACTTCACTATGGTACAAATATCAACATTTAACTATTTTTACATGTAGGTAAAATAGTAGTTACAGTGACGGTTTCATTGAACCGTTTTAAGTATAATTTACATTATTCAGTTGGATTCTATTAAATTAATTGTTGCATAAACAGTATGTCACCTAATCACATTCACTGTAGTGGGTCACCTAAGACAGTGTAGCATTACAACCACTGCATATAGGCACCTAGGAGATTTTGATTATTGGGCTTTAGTATCTCACCCCTTGTGGGAATATTTTTTTCAAGATATTAAGTATAGGAATACTGAAGATGAGTTGGAAAGAGATTAATTTCTCTTAAATATTCCATCAGAAAAGTTATCTATTTTTTTCTTTCCTACACAGTGCTGGAAGACTTTATTTTTGTGGTCTGTAATAATAATTGTTGGATGATTGTAATTATTAAGTTTAGACCTAATTTACTTTTATTTGGTATGTAATGTTAATCACGTGGTTGGGACGCTTAGATGGCTCTATAATATTTTTCTCTATCTTTATTTTATGCCCTGTAGTTGAAATCCCATCAAATGATTCAGTCTAATGACTTATAAATATTGTTTGGGATAAATAAGGGATTTTGAATATCTTAAATTTTTCTTACGGGTTAACCCCAGTTTGGAGGAAAATTTTGGGGTGTGACAACGTGTTATTATTATCTTATTTTTTATACCCAACAAATAAATCCCAAGTCACCTCCAGGCATTCGGGTTATGAAAATCCAGGGCGTGACAACTGTCATAACCCTTGTGAACCTAAAAGTTAGCCCAAAAAATAATAATAAATATATAATAAAAATAAATAAATAAATGATTTTTACTAGATGGAAAATTAATCATCTATCACTTAAAAAAATACACTAATGAACTTATTCATTGTGAACAACGTTATGGCTTGATCCCATAGTAGCCTTGATCCCATAGTAGCCAAGATTATTTATCTTGATTTAGCCACTTTAAATAAATAAAATAAATGCCCACTCTTGATTGATCCAACTTGTGATAAATGGATAATTGGAATTAAATGATATTCCCTTGAATTAAGGGATATAATTAAGAGATGCATTTCATTTAATCCAACCTATATATTATAATAGGAGTGAAATTGTTAGATAATTGGAATTAAATGGTATTCCCTCCAATTAAGGGATATAACTAAGGAATGCATTATATCTTGAATAATTCCACCCTATATATTATAATAGGAGTGAAATTGTATCTTGCAATTAATATATTTTTAATATTTTTGCTCAACAAGAAGGGTTTATTTTACTTATACTTATGGTTTCGATTTTATATGCTTAGACCTTACAAATTTTATAAATGTGCATTTGGACTCCCTGAAATTTGATTACATTCACTTAAAGCTCCTCTATTAAATTTTCATTCAAAAATTAACTTTTAACTAATTTAATGTTATGAAATTATCTTTATACACTTAGTATTAATAAAAAAATTAGGGGTGGCAAAATGGGCGGGTTGGGTGGGTTAGTGATGGGTTTAAACGGGTTAGAGGTTAAATGGGTGCAACCCAAACCCACCCATTTAAAAGGCGGGTTAGATATGGGCGGGTTGAATGCGGGTTATATCAAACCCATAAACCCATATCTAACCCATTTACTTATGACCCAACTTACTTTTTAAAAAAAAATTAAAAATTTATTTCAATTGATGTGTATATATATATAAATACATCAATATTTATTTTAATTAATATAATATTATACATATTATATAATATTATATATTATATTTACATTTTTCAGTTAATTTCGAATTTGTACGAATCGATTTATTTTTTATTCAATTTTAAATCAATAACTCTCTTTCTCTGCGGGCGCACGCGCACGTATGCGTGTGGGGGGTGTGTGTGCGTGTGCCCCTGTGCATATGTGCGTGTGTGTGCGTGCGCGTGTGCATGTGTGCGTGTGTGTACGTGTGCACGCGCGCGCGCGCGCGTAGGCGTGTATGCATGTATTTGCGCGCGCGCGCGCATGTGTATAGTTATGTATATGCGCGCGCGCGCGCACACGTAAGCATATATGCGCGCGCGCGCGCACACGTAGGCATATATGCGTGTATGCGCGCGCGCGCATGTGTAGGCATGTATGTGTGTGTGCGAGCGCGCGCACGTGTAGGTGTGTGTGTGTGCTCGCGCACGCGTGTGTATGTGTGCGCGCGCATGTGTGTAGGCATGTATGCGTGTGTGCGCGCGCGCGTGCGTGTAGGCGTGTTTGTGCGCGCATGCGTGTGTATGTGTGCACGCGCGTGTGTATGCGTGTGCGCGCACGCGTGTAGACGTGTGTGTGTGCGCACATGTGTGTGTAGGCATGTGTGTACGCGCGCGCGCGCGCACGTGTTATTTGTATTGATTATGGAGAAGAATATGAACAGAGAATAGAAGAGGAAGTAAATTATATATAATGTATATATTATATATTTATTATATACGCTAAATATATATATATATATATATGTATCATATATATGTAATGTATATATTATACATTTATTGTAGATATTACTAGAGAGAGAAAGAACAGTGTAAATAGGTTAAACTAAATTTTTTAATTTAAATGGGTGTTTTAACGGGTCCCGTTTCACAACCCATTTGCATCCGTTTATAAATGGGTATTTTATAAGTTACCCAATTACAACCCAATTAGTAAAATAATAGGACCCGAACCCATTTATTATGGGTTTAATTGGGTGGGTTGATGGGTTTGGGTCAATTTTGCCACCCCTAAAAAAAATATTTATACTATGACATAGTGTATCTTTTTTATATAAAAATTACATTATAATTAATCTATTAAATTCTTTTGAACATTCTCTAGATTAGTACTTTAAATTATTATATTTCACATTAATATTTTAATTTATATAATATATAAATTATCATTACTTTTTTTTTTGTTAATATTCTAATAAACTAAACATGGAAATAAAAATGATATTACAATTAATTTGTTAATTTATTTTGTGAACCTTCTCTATATTAGTAATTTAAATTATAATCACATTAATATTTTAAATTTCTATTATACCAATATTAGTAATTATACATATATATAAATTACCATTATTTTTTTTACATTAATAATCTAATAAACTAAATATGGAAGTGAGAAAAATTTGGTTTCTCGTGATTAATTTGTTCCATTTCCATTATAGTAGTACCAAAACGTAAGAATTTTAATCTCAATTTTTTCATTCATTCTTTTATATTAATAGTAAGAGTATAAAAGTAGTTTTACAATATTGAATTGGTCAAAACTTAATTTTTAAATGAAAAAATTTAATAGAGAAAGTTTAAGTAAATAAAATATAAACTTCAAAAAATTTAGGAGCACATTTATAAAATTTGTTGGATTTAGATATACAAAATCAAAATTACAAAGGTGGAGGTGAAACAAGCTCAGAAAAAGAATTATTAAGTTGAATGATTAAGAGAGATTTGAACTATAGAGACCAAAGAATAACTATACACTGTACATACATAGGTCATTTTCCTTGTGTTAATATACTTGGGAAAAACTAATAAAAGATAATGCATGTGGGCGTTTGAAGCTTGGTTAACCAATCAGCGGGAATTAAAAAAAATAATAATAAACAAATAAATAGCGAACATAAATTAACTTAAACAAGAAACGAATGAATCCGATTCTGAGTGGTTGATGTGGGTTATCTTACTATCTATTAAACAAAGCCTAACAACAATTCATGATAAAACCAAGAGCGCAGGACAGAGCTAGGAACTGTTTAACATCTTATCTTACATCTTGATCATATTACAGCATGGGTTCTGCGATGATGTGGCATATCTCTCATATTTTCATTCTATGACGCTCGGATCTTTGATTATTACTATACTGATGATTAAACTCGTGCAATTATCAAATTATATATATATTTTAGTCTTTAATTAAATTTTATATTAATAATTATTTAAAAAATCTTTTTTATTAAATTATATGCAAAAAAATTAATTAACCTGGCAAATAAATATTTTAATTTATTAACCAATAACATGTATAATTAATTTTTTCTATTAATTAAAATATACATGATAAATAAATTATCATTATCACTTAATTAAATTCAACGAGAATCAAATTTATATGAAAATTCATGAATGACTTGAAATAATATATTAAATAATAATTAAATATGTAAAATAATAAAAATTTATAAATGAATCTATTACATTATTTTTTATTTTTTTATTTGTAAATTTTATTTGATCTCAATTGTCAAAGTAAAATAAAATATGATGATGATAATATTTGAATTCAACTATAATTCTAAATTTTATATAATGGAATAAAATTTTAATTATTATTAAAATAAAAATATATGAATTATAAAATTATTTATGATTCTAAAAGTGTTTGTTGTCGAATAAAATAACTATTGATATATGAGAAATATTAAAAAAATAAATTACGATAAATATTATGATAAATTATAATTAAAATAAATAATAAAATGAAATAAAAATTTATAACAGAATTTAAATATATTTGAATTATAAAGATATATATATATCTAATGTTATAAAACTACAACTATAAATTATATTTTTAAACTCATAAAATCATATCTAACAAAACAAATTTTAAAATAATACGATCTATCTAAAACGTATAGCTAAAATTTAAAATAAATTTATAAATTATATTTAAACAAATTATATTTTTAATAAGATTATAAAACTGCCACTTAGTATTATAATTTTTATCTAAATTAAATTCTATTATTAAATATAGACATAATAACTTAAAAAAAAAACAAAATAATCAATGTAGAATTTAATTTAATTGATAATGAAAAGGGCTAAGTATAAAAATTTCAAGTGGATAAAAATTTCAATTTACACAAAATACACTATACTTTTGTTAAATATAATTAGATTAATCATAGTCCCCAATAAATAGAATTCTATTAAATAATTATAAATTAAGATAGAATTTAAATGGCATTCCAATATTTAGTATACAAAGAATTTAAAATTTTCAGAACAATGAAAAATTTAATAAAATTTAAAAAGCCACATTAAAAATCACATTACATAAAAATAAAATGAATTTTAAAAAGCATATTATGTATATTTGAATGAACAAATTGAAAAATAAGTCAAATATGAGACCTTCGTTATAATAAGATGCATAAAAAATCTAAAATTTTATCAATAATAAAAAAATATAATAAAAATTAAACTAAAATTACATTAAAAATAAATAAATTAAAAAAAATCAGATCTTACATATTTGATTGAATGGATTAAAAATAAGATGAAAAATTAAATACATAAACAAAAAATAATTGTCAATGTAAAAGAATATTATCTAATAAAAATAAATATAATATTTTGTTGATATAAGAAAAGATAATGGATATTTTAGCACAAGGAAATATGAAATTTTTTATGAAAAAGTTAATAAAATTGAAATATGAAATTTTTTAATACTTTGATAACTTTTTTAAAAAATTATACCTTATATATTTAGATAAACAAATTGACAAATAACCTAAAAAGAGGCTTTCATTTAATACACAAAACGGTTTAAATTTTAACAATAATGAAAAACATAATAAAATCTAAAAAATTTTATAAACAATCACATTAAAAATTTGCAACAAAAATTTTAAAAAAATCATACCTTGTATTTTTGAATAAACAAATTGAAAAATATGGCAATGAATAGGTTTTCCTTGGATTCTGATACACAAAAAATTAAAATTTTATCAGTAATGAGAAATATAATAAAATTAAAAACTTAATATTAAAAATCACATTAAAAATAGAATAAAATTTAAAAAAGTAAAATATGACATATTTTAATGAAAAATTTGAAAAATAAGTCAAAATAAATAAATAAATAATTTCAATATAAAAGAATAGCATCCAACAAAAATAAATAAATCAAACTCATACAGTCAATCCCAACCATGCTAATTATAAATAAAAGATAAATTCTAATAATTTTTTTTGTAGGTGCGAATACTATTTTTGTATTTTTTTAAGTTGATAGGTGTATTAAGATTTAATGTGAATTCATATTCTATTTTACATAGGAATATATTATCTAATCAAATATATATTAAATATTTGATACTTGTTAATTGAAATTATCACAATTAATACATATATTTTATACAATATTAAGATAATAATAATAAAAATTATATGATCATGTGATTCAAAAAAAATTATATCATCTATTTAATTACCTACTAATTTATGGTCTTTATCTAAATATATTAGTTAAAGATGGAATTTAAATAGATTTTGATTAAGAAGATATATAAAAAATTATAAAATTATAAATATAAACTATAATTTTAAATTAATTAAATTCTATTTAACAAAATACATTTTAAAAGAAAACATTCTATCCAAAATGTATATTTAAAACATAAAATATGCTCACAAAATTATATTCAATGAAAATACATTTTTAATAATATTATAAAATTATCATGAAATACTATAATTTTTATCTCAATTGAATTATAATGATTAATGTAGACATAATAGTTTACAAATAAACATAATAATAAAGAATATAACTCAATTTAGAGTAAAAACGATATGGATAAAAATTTTATTTTATTGAATAGATTTAGATTAATCACAGTTTCTAATTAAATAGAATTCTATTAGATAATTATAAATTAAGATAAAATTTAAATAGAATTCCAATATTTAGTTTTTAAAGCACTAGATTTAATTCTATTGACAATGAAAGAGATAAGGACAAAAATTTTAATTTAGTAAATAGAATTAGATTAATCATAATTCATAATTAAATAGACTTTTATTAGATAATTATAAATTAATACATAATTTAACAGAATTTTAATATTTTATTTTGAAAGTCATGTGTCACAATTATAGCATGCGACACAGTGCAATAGTATTCTCAAACTCTACTTTATAGGCATTTAATATGATATGACCTCATATTTATGTATTTATAGGTCTATTTATCATTTTAATTGTTAGGGTTATGTTTGGAAGTGTTTGGGATTGTTTTCGAATTTGGTTTAGACTTAACGTACAATTTTTTTCCTAAACCACACTCTGTAATATATGCACGTGATTGTCTTTTTCCCGTGAGCATGGTGTATTTGAGCGTGAGGCGTGTGTAAGTCACCCTTTTCCTCGTGCACATGGCATCGGCTACGTTTTGTATCTTTTAACGGCTCAAGTTTGAATTTGGCCAAATTTTTCTTAATCATAAAAAACATGTTAGTAAATACTTTTTAATCTTGGGGAAGCATAGAATACAATTTTAAATAAAAAAAAAAGAGCTAAGGATAAAATAATCATTTTATAGTCTTAATTCTGATCTTACTAAAATTTATTTAATTTTTGAAATATATCAATGGATATTGTTTTAGCCTTTTGAGTAGTCTAGAATGCGAATTTGATCAAAAAATGAGCTTTATTTTATAGTTTGAATTTAAATTCAATTAAAATTTTCTTAATTATTAAGAAACATGTTAATAAATACTTTTTAATCTTTTGAAATACCCTCCCAAAAAGATTTGGGTAAATAACAAATTTAAGGGTAAAATGGTTATTTTATAATCGGAGTTTGGACCAAATCAAAATTTGCCTAATTATTAAGAAATATGTTGACAAAATTTTATTAGTTTTTAGGAAAACCCAAAATATGAATTTAGACAAAAAATAGATCCAAGAGTAAAATAGTTATTTTATAGTTTAAATTTGAATCTAACTTGAAAACAAGGTTAAGAGGTAAAATAGTTATTTTACAACTCAAGAGAGTGATTGAGAGAAATATGTTATTGCAAAGTAATTACTTTTTTTTATTTATATTTTGTTTTTTAGTTTTTTGGTTCAAATCTTAGTTAGTATGGAATCATTATTCCATCATTTAAATTATATAATACATTTTCTTAATTAATGTGAGAATAACTATTCTTAAGGATTAATATTTCAACTTAATTTTTTGTACCACAAACGAGAATAAGTTAAAATGAAAGAGGATTTTATTACATTACATTTCATTTCATTAGCACGTACCAAGTAGAGTCTTAGAGACACGAGATTCTTCGGGGTAGACCTGTATAGCATAGCATAGCATAGCATGTATTCTTTAGCGTCCTCTCTCATCTCTTGCTCTAAAATGATACAAATAATTTTGTTATGAACGAAGTTAATTTGATTTATATTTTATTATTCAATAAATTTTGTTTAATACTTAAATTAAATAATTTGATTTTATTTATTTAATTTTGTATTGTATCTAAAAGAATTAATTTTTGGTAACATTTGAAAGAATTTAAAAAATTTTAGGAAAAAGGGTATAATCTACTTAAACTCAGAGGGAAGAGTATGTAAGTATTTAATTTATTAGGGTTATATATTTAGTTGATATATATATATATTATGCTAAAAAAATATAAAAAAACCCTCATATTTGTTATGGCGGCTTAATCTCTGTAAGTGTGTTGTGTTTCTTCTTGAGTTGCTTTTTCTTCAATTGATGAATCAGTCAAGCAAGGGGGTGAACCTTCTAATATTATGTGTATGTATGGTCAACTGATTTGTGTGATTTCAGTTTAGTGAGCATGACGTCTAGTAATATATACATTATCTTGTATAAATCAATTGTCTCATGACATTTTTTTTTTTCTTTCAACTGATTGTTTGGAATTTTTTTTAAGCTTTGAGCACACACAAAGTAAATAAAAACAGCAAATAAACAAGGGAAAATTTTCATTAAATTAAAATATAGAAGAACCATACTTCAATGAAAATCATAACCGAATCGACGAACAATGAAAATTAAAAATGCTCCGAACATTAAACAAAAATCTCTTAATTGCATTTTAATAACTCTGGGAAAGTGGAAAAGTGTATATTGAAAGACATGCTTGGCCATTGAAAAATATGGTGTATATATATAAACAACTCAAAATCTAAACTTAAAAATTCTCATGCATAATAGTCGCTGGTATCCGGACTAGTCGACTGGGGTGTTTGGACACTAGCAAATTTCCAATTTTGCTTTTATTCTTTATCTTTCTCTATCTTTAGCCTCTTTGCTGCTGTCCGGACCAAACGTTAGAGTGTCCAGATAGCAATAACTTCTTCATCATCATCACGACTTCTGATTTTGATGATTTCTATTTCTTTTCTGCATTTTGAAAACAAAACACCATAATAATAAAAAAATAACTAAAAACTTTAAAATTAATTAAATAAATGCATGATTTATGCTCTAATTTATGGTTTGTAATTACACTTTTCAGGTGTAATCACACCCCTCAACTTAAACATTGTTAGTCCTTAGTAGTGACATTATTAAAATGAACTAAGTTACCATCTTATTTCTCTTTTCGTTAGAAATACGGTTGTGCTTAGCAGTTTGCAACAAGTCTTTTAAATCCCTAGGTTTCCTTTAGTAGGCGAGTGAAGTCCCTTGAGGGTTTGTAGTGAATAACCAAACCAAACCAAGCCTTTTCCCACTAGGTGGAGTCGGCTATATGGATTTGTCGATGCCAATTTGATCTATTTAGGGGCATGTCCTCCGATAAATCTAGGTAGGTTAGGTCACGTTTAATGGTTTCTTTCCAGCTCCTCTTGGGTCTTCCTCTATCTCTCCTACTCTTGACAATTTCTATACTTTCACACCTTCTAACAGGTGCCTCTGCTGGACGCCTTCTAACATGGCCAAACCATCTTAATCGGTTTTCTCTCATTTTATGTTCAATCGGTGCTATTCCTACTTTACCCCTAATCTCCTCGTTCCTAATCCTATCTTTCCTTGTAATCCCGCACATCCACCTTAGCATCCTCATCTCCGTAACTGCCATCTTTTGACCATGATTATGCTTTACTGCCCAACACTCTGATCCATATAGCAGTGCTGGTCTAACCGCTACCTTATAATACTTCCCTTTCACCTTGAGGGGGATTTTTCAGTCGCACAAAACCCCCGAAGCACTCCTCCATTTGGTCCATCCAGCTTGAATCCTATGACTTACATCAGTATCAATCCCCCCATCTTGTTGCACCATAGATCCAAGGTACCTAAATTTATCTTTCTCTACAATCTTTTGTGTGCATAAACTTACTTCTATACTACTCGTTATCCTACTTTGACTAAACTTACATTCCATATATTCCGTCTTGCATCGGCTTAGCCTAAACCCTTTTGTCTCTAACGTATCCCGCCATAATTCTAGCTTAGCATTCACTCCTTCTCTCGTCTCATCTACTAAAACAATATCATCTGCAAATAGCATACACCACGGTACCTCATCTTGAATATGTCTTGTAATCTCATCCATAACTAAAACAAACAAGTACGGGCTTAACGCTGAGCCTTGATGTAAACCAATCGTGATAGGGAACTCATTAGTCTTTCCACCAGTCGTCCATATAGATGTCATGGCTCTATCATACATGTCCTTTATCGCCTCAATATATGCGACACACGCTCCTTTCTTTTCCAATACTCTCCATAGAATCTCCTTAGGAACCCGATCATATGCCTTCTCTAAATCGATGAACACCATATGTAAATCTTTTTAACCTTCTCTATACTGTTCCATTAACCTCCTCAAGAGAAAGATAGCCTCCATGGTTGATCTTCCAGGCATGAAACCAAATTGGTTCTCTGAAACGTTTGTTGTCCTTCTTAGTCTTCTCTCAATAACTTTCTCCCATAATTTCATCGTATGGCTCATCAATTTAATCCCGCGATAGTTCGCACAGTTCTGAATATCTCCTTTGTTCTTGTATATGGGTATAAGGATACTTTTCCTCCATGCATCAGGCATCTTCTTGCTCTTTAGCACTACATTAAAAAGTTTTGTCAACCAACTTATGCCATCCTCTCCTAAGCACCTCCAAACCTCAATAGGGATACCATCTGGCCCAACCGCTTTCCCATTCTTCATCCTTTTTAATACTTCTTTTACTTCTTCCCTACTGATTCTCCTATAGAACATAAAATTTAATTCTTCCCTAAAAGTGGTAAACTGCCCCAAATGTATGTCACTACTATTGCTTTCGTTAAATAACTTGTAGAAGTAGCTCTTCCAACGCTCCTTTATCTCCTCTTCCTTTACTAATACCTTTTCATCCTCATCCTTAATGCATTTAACTTGGTTTAAATCCTTGGTCCGTCTATCTCTAGATTTAGCAAGCTTGAATATTTCTCTTTCGCCCTCCTTAGTGTCAAGTCGCCTCTATAAATCCTCAAATGTCTTTGCCTTAGCCTCACTAACTGCCTTTTTGGTTTCTCTTCTAGCTTCTCTATACCTCTCCAAGTTCGCTTCATTTCGGTCATTTTGCCAAGATTTAAAACACTCTCTTTTAACTCTTATCTTGTCTTGGACAGTCTCGTTCCACCACCATGCCTCTTTCTGTGCCGGAGCACTCCCTTTGGATTCTCCTAAGACTTCTTTCCCTACTCTCCTAATACACTTTGCTACCTTATCCCACATAATATTTGCACTCTCATTTACCATCCAAATGTTTTCCTCTAGTACTCTTTTCCTGAATGCTGCTTGCTTATCACCTTTTAAATTCCACCATTTAGTCTTTGAGCATCTATACGACTTTTTTTTTTCTAGCGCACCTTTGAAGTTGCACATCTATGACCAACAACCTATGTTGGGCAGTCAAGCTCTCCCCCGGTATAACTCTACAATCTTGAGGGTTTGTAGTGAATCTACTCACAAAATTCCAAAACTGGTTTGATGTATAATATAAGACAATCAAACAATTCCTGATTCAATCTTAATAAAGAAGAAGTTACAAAATTCCTAAAATTGCATAAAACCTCCCAATGTATATTAAATTACCTAACTCTCAACCATTTAGTTTCAAGTGTGTCAATTCATGTCATTCATTCAAAATAGCTTTCAAGTACACTTAAAGATTGCGGCCTTAACTTCAAATCTCACCAAGTTGTTCACTTACAAATGAAATCACTCAAAAAGGGTTACTATTATGATTCATGTAGGATTACAATATCAAATAAGTGCAATGAACCCAAATTAAGAAGTGACTAAAAGAATTAAGATACAAAGTGTTGCATAACTTCATAAATGGAATGTATTAATGTATAAATAAGAAAACTACTATCAACCACATGAAATAGATCAATACTCTTATAAGTGTCTTTCACCTAAGGTCCATTAAGTCTTTACTAGGTTGTAACTTGGCGATCGGATATTGGTTACAAACAAAGGATAGGAAAAATCAAATTGCATCTAAGGATTATAATGATAGTGCAATGAAATACTCCCTAACTTTTCTCCTTTCAACTTCTTGAATGCCAAACATTGAAGCTTTATTGTTTTTTTTTTTTCCTTTTTCATGGAACTAATAATAATGAACTCATGAGATGCTATATCCCATATTTTTTTCTTTCTTTCTTCTTTTTTTTTTTTTCCAAATTTTTCTTTTTGTTCCACCACATTTTCCAATTACAAGCTCCTCCCTTATACACCTTGTTACAATTTTTGCACAATTATCCTATGACATGTAAGGGTTGGCTCACCTATATATCTAAGGCTAAAAGTTATAAATCTGGCGAAAACAAGAAATTTCAAATATTATTTTTATTATTTTTTTCAAGGCTTGAAAGTGGCTCCAAGGGTAATGTGATCAAAGAAAAAGTCACAAATTTCCAAATATAAGAAAGGTATTGATTCATACATGTATATCAAAAATAATATCTTGTCCATTTAATACACAAGTAAAGTAGTGTGATGAAGCTATTCAAGAAAAGTGAGATGAAAGAAATCATATAGAACACTACGTACAGAACCCTCAAGAACAAAAGATCATACTCAAAAGCTCACAAAATATAGAATTTTAAGTCTCCACCTATGTCTTGGCATACTTAAATAACTAAATCTCATGAACCCAAATCCTTAACATACTTTTGTTCAATGGTCTCAAGTGACAAGTTTTCAATACATTAGAAAATTTTATACTCAATTGGAATCAAGTGCCTTATTCAAGATTGAAAAACCAAATCATTTATTATTTTCATGACTAATACCAATATTAAACCAATTCAGAGACACATGCAAAATCCAGTCATGCTAAGTCAAGATAACCTTAATTTGCCCAAAATTTGAAAAAAAAAAAATTGTCCATTTAACGCGTGTCAAATCAATTCATCATGCAAACTCTACCCCCAACTTGAGAACCATGAAGCATATATGGGTCCGTAGTGTGTGCTAGTGAGCATGATGATGAGCATGAAACAATAGCCACAAAGGACACTAATAAGAACAAAGCACAAAATAAACTAAGTATGCATCCGTTATTCAAGCCGCTTAAGTCATCACCCAATACACCTCCCAACTTAGATTCTATAGCACTTCAAAAACAACAATTATATATATGAAGTACCAATTGGAAGTGCAAGACTAAATAAAAGGAAGAGGAAGCACTACTGGAAACTGAGTAACTAGCGACCGCCTTAAAAGTATTAGCGACGGCTTAGCGACCGCGTCAAACGAGTCGTATTTGCGTCGTTGCTAAAAAGTATTTGCGACGGCTATGACAGTCGCTAAATTATTTGCGACCGTTCCTGCGACCGCTCGAGATAGAAGGCAAGGTTAATAGCGACCGCTCAAAGCGGTCGCTAATACTTAAAAGGCGGTCGCTGTTTGTTTGGCGCGAATTAGCGCCAAAAGGTGCGAATCATTAGCGACCATCATTGGCAGTCGCTAAGGCTGAATAGCGGTCGCAATTAGTTTCGCGCGAGAGCCATGGCCACTTGCACCAACGAGTATTAGCGACCCGAATGGACTATTAGCGACCGCCATATACGGTCGCTAATTATAAGTAATTTTTTTTTAAAAAAGAATTTAAATTAAGTAATTTTTAAAAAAAAAAGAATTTAAATTTATTATAATAAAATCTCAATAATTTGTTTTACAAATCAAATTATTTAAAAAAATTATTTAATAATAATTTATTTTTATTTATTTAATAGTTATTAATTATTTATAATAACTATTATATTTAATTACTTATGTATAAATATTTATATTAAATTTAATTTATTAAATTTCACATGGAATTAATGAAATTTTTCATAAAATCAATAAAAAAAAAAAATATCTCCTAATTATGATTATATATACAAACACAATATCAAATTAAATTACAATTAAAACAAAAATTTATTATATGCAAATGTTCAAAATATAAAAACAAAAATATATATAAATGTACTTATCAAAATATATACAAATAGATCCTAATCAGTCCAAGAGGGCCATCTGCCATCGTCCGGGTCCTACAATAAAATAATAATGAAATTAGAACGTGATAATTAATAAGACATGAATAAATAAATTTATATAATTTTAATGAGTAATAGTAATGAGAAATAAAATTTTTAACCTGAGGAGGAGGAGGTGGATGGCTCTGACTCTGAGAGAGGCGCCTCTCCATCTCAGCCATCATCTCGGCCCGAAGTGCTGCCTCTCGCGCGTCCATCTCAGCTCGAAAGGTCTGCAGCAGATCCTGGTCGTGACGTCTGGCCTGAGAAGATGACTCTGCTCGTGCGACGGATCGGCGTGGAATACCTGCGCCCCGCGTAAGCGTGTATCCATGACCATCGCGTCCGACAATGGAAAAAAATATCTCGTCCCTCCTCTCTTCGGACTCCCTCTCATCTGGCAGCAGCTCGTCTAGACGTGCATTAAATTGCGCCTAATGCAAACAAGCCGAAATAGAAAAAACAAGATAACTAACTATATTATCTAAAGAAAAAATTATAAAATATGTTGATTGGACAAAATATTAAAATTTGTTACCTGTATAGCCTGAACCTCCGGCAAATCAGTACGTCGAGTCGCCAACCACATGGACATCTGATCTGTCCTCAGGCCCTCCTCTGTCCTCTGTTGAAACGTAAATTATATGTTAATAATTTACTATCATTAAAAAAGATAAATAAAAAAGTCGCTATTGGCGTGATAAGCTCATGTTTTTACCTCGTGGCGAACTTGAGAAAAGTGTTGAGTCCCCTCCTTGTGCCCCGGCCCCTGCAATCCTCGATTTCGCGAGTTCCTTTGGGTCTCCGCCTATTTTAAGTTTTTTTCGATTACTTTTTATAATTTATGCTTGATAACGTCAAAACTTAAGGAAAAAAAATTAACTCACAATCTACTCACCTGTGCCTCGGGACTCGACCAATACCTGACGAGCTCAGCCCACTGGTGGGGAAAAACGCCTGGTGGGACCCGCTGGAAGATGTCAGGGTCATTCTCATGACCCTTCCAGTATTTTATCTTTAATCTTATTTTTATGATCCTTCCACATCTTCCGACATTTTGCGAACATAACGTCCCGGAAGTCTGGAGGAACATCAACTACATTGGCCTAAAAATGACAAATTGTAGAATATTATTTGTTACAAGTTTCAGCACATAAACCACGTACAATTATAATATAAAATTTTAATACTTGCACCTCAGTCCATAGACCCTCGAACATAGAATCTGGGAAACGATCCCACTCGAGGGTGGTCAACGGAAATCTGATCAGATTCCGAACCAAATGTCCGAGCTGTGAAATCAGAGACCGTCCATCCTTCCCAACCGGATGGGGCGTGTCATCCCACTGAACGGTCATCCACTAAGATCCGCAGTTCCACTACGGCAATCCCTTCAAGGGTCCTCTGTCGGACCTCGAAAGCCTGCTCGGAGTGGGAGAATCTGTTTCAAACAAATTGTTACACGATAAAACAACAGAATATACCTACTGTTGTTGGATAAGATACATTTTGAAATTGAAGAACTTTACCTACATCTGTGTCAGTCATTGAAGGACGCGTGGATATAGGGGGTGAAGGTAGGACAGCATCTGCTGAGCTACTCCCGGCATAGGATAGCCCAAGACGCTCAGCCATCGTCCTAGGACCAGTCCTCCTCCTAGAACGTCCGAACATGGCTTCCTAACTGTTCACAATTTTAACTTATTATAATTTCAAATACAAAGAAAAATAAATTTAAAATCTACCTTGTTCGGATAAAAAAGTACACAACCGTGTATTAGGTATGTAAATCAACCGTATCTCCTTCGACCGTGTCCCTAACCCAATTAACATCTTCATCACGTTGGACAATTGCATCTTGGTCAAGAGCTTGTTAGGCGAATGGATCAATATCTGGCTCACCGCAGTCGATCTGGTACACCCCCTCTTTGACATTTTAACTGCAATTTGCCAGTTGGGATCAACTCGATCGCCAACATAGTAAACTTGCTCTGCCATGGATGCCAGTATGTATGGTTCAGCTTCTATTTGTACATCTCGATGTAACAAATTGTTTAAATTGACTAATTTAAATTGGTACTTATCAACTTTAACCCCGCGAATTGGATCAGCCTAAACACACTTGAATAATAAATATCTTAAACCGCGATTGTAAACAATTTCAATAATGTCATTCAGTTGGCCGTAATAGTAACCACCGTCAACAAATGGACAATCGATGCCACTATTTTGTGTAGCTCGCCTATCATCTACTTCCTTGATGCGAAATCGAAACCCATTGATGTCACAAGCTGTGAAACATCGAGCTGTTGTGTAAGGACCATCAGCCAACTGTTTTATTTCATCGGTCAAAATAGAATCCGTACAACGAAAAAATTATATACCTATGGAATGTAAATTATCATGAATTAATTAAACACAAATTGATTGTGATGTGAATAACATATAAAAATATATGAAAATATTTAACACGTACGTAGTTCTTAAACCAGTCATGAAAACATTGATAATGGGACATTCGAATTTGATTGTCTGTTGCACGAGGCATGTTCTGTTTCAGCTCGTTTATGTGTCTCCTGCAATGCAAATTAAATTGGATTGAGAATAATTATGATTTCTATTACAAATATGGTGTAATTAACTTTCTTTATTACGACAACGTGACTTACTGGGTCAATGGCACAACTGATTAGGTGTTGAAGAGCACGAACTGATGAGCTTGGATCCACTCGATGTGGTTGAGATCAAATGATGTGCCTTCCCCAATAGGGCCTTCATTTATTCGCTCCGACCTGCTAAACTTCGTTTGGACATCATCGTTTAGATATGCCGCACAAAAATTTATGCACTCATCCATCAAATATCCTTTCGCTATGGATGCCTCCGGTCGAGCTTTGTTCCGTACATACCTCTTCAATGTGTTCATATACTGCTCGATCGGATACATCCATCTAAATTGGACAGGGCCACCAAGCCGGGCTTCTTCAGTTAGGTGTACAGTCAAGTGAACCATGATATCAAAAAATGCCGGCGAAAAAAGTTTCTCTAGATGACACAGTGTCAAAGCAATCCTATCCTGCAGACCCTTTAACTCTTCTGTATGGATTTCTCTGTAACACAACTGCCTGAAGAAATTACTGAGCTCGATCAATGGTTGCACAACATTATTAGGCAAACAATTCCTTACTGCTATAGGCAACAACTGTTGAAGCAGGACGTGGTTGTCATGACTTTTCAAACCTTGTAACGTCCGTTCGCTCATGTTGACTCGCTTTGAAATATTCGAGCAATATCCATCAGGTACCTTAACGCCTTTCAGAATTAACAAGAACGCATCATTCTCCTTCTTGCTCATGGTGTACTGTGCAGGTGGCATGTATGCCCTGTTGGACTCTCCCGCCTGCAAGTGCAATGGAGTTCTCAATCCCATCTCCTGCAAATCACGTCGAGCATTAGCACTATCGTTTGATTTCCCCTTAACACCAAGGATCGTCAACAATATATTATCGCAAACATTCTTCTCAATGTGCATGACATCCAAGTTGTGCCTGAGTAAGTTATTTTTCCAGTAGGGCAACTCATAGAAAATACTTTTCTTCTTCCAATTATGGGTTCGGTTCCTATTTGCACCAGAAATAGATGGTAGCGGGGGGCCTAACAGATCCTGAAAGTCATATACTATTCGAATTTGCTCCCGCTCCATCTGGGCCAGTAATTCGACCCCGGTCATTGCTCGTGGTGCCGGACCAAACTCCCGAGTGCCGTCAAACGAGACTCTGTCCTTCCTAAACCTATGCAACGGAGGTAGGAAACGTCTATGACCCATGTACGCCCACTTTCTACCATACTTTAGCCAAGTTGACTTCTTGCTCTGATTGCAACAAGGACATGCGAACTCTCCTTTCGTGCTCCAACCAGATAAGTTGGCGTACGCCGGGAAGTCGTTAATTGTCCATAGTAATGCTACCCGTAGTTTAAACATTTCATTTCTTGTTGAGTCAAATGTTATCACACCATCAGTCCATAATTTATTAAGCTCTTCAATCAATGGTTGCATATAAACGTCGATTTTATCCCCGGGACCCTTAGGTCCGTCAATCAATGTCGATAGGATGACAAAAGGTTGCCTCATGTATAGCCAAGGTGGAAGATTATATGGAACTAACAGTATAGGCCACGTACTGTGAGTTGCCCCAGTCATGCCTGAAAATGGGTTAAATCCATCAGCCGCCAAACCAAGCCGTACACTGTGAGAATCGGCAGCAAAATCAGGGTGTCTTTGATCAAAATCCTTCCACGCCGGAGAGTTTGTTGGATGGGATAAGTTCCCATGATCCCCTCTGTTCTTGACATGCCAAGTCATTAGTTTAGAGATCTTGGATGACATGAAAAATCTCTTCAATCATGGCTTAAGTGGAAAGTAGCGCACTTGCTTTGCAGCCACAAGCTTACCACGGTTTGAACTACCCAAACGATTCTACCGAGTTTGGATAGTACCGACATTCTTCCATCTCGAAACCCCACACACGGTACACGTATCGAGGTTACCATTCTCATTCCGAAATAACATGCAACTATTGGGACATGCATCCAGAGTTTTGTATGTGAATCCCAAATTCTCAGTTAACTTGCGTGCCTGGTAGTACGATTCTGCAAGCTTAGCTCCCACTGGTAAAACCCTACGGAGCAACTGCAGTAGCATATCAAATGACGTATCCGACCAGTGATTCAACGCCTTCAAATGTAACAACTCAATGATAAATGACAATTTACTGAACTCCTGACATCCAGGATATAATTCTGTCTGCGCATCGTCGAGTATTTTAAAATATCTCAATAACTCATCATCTGCACCCGAGCGGGGACTAGTTCCACCCGTCAGATCAATACCGGCACCGTTGTCTTCATGTGTCAATCCACATGCGATATCAGCTAGCATCGTGAGCATTGGATCAGCTTCCTCTGCAACCTCGGCCTCCACCTCATCGGTTTCTTTCGTATGAGAGGCGGTATACTCTTCCCCATGGAGAGTCCAAAATTTATACTGCTTCAGGAACCTATTACGTATCAGATGCTCTCTGACAACCTCCCGTGTATAGTAATACCGGTTAGCACACTTTCTGCAGGGACAACTAATGTACTCACTGGGAAAACCACTGGTGAATGCAATAAACTGATTAATCCCCTCCACATACTCCGAGGACATCCTATTCGGCAAATCAATCCAACTCTTATCCATCTCGCTTAGAGTGTCTGTGGAGTCCCAAGAGGAAAAAAATATCATTACTATAAAATGTAGTGCCATATGCAAAATACCTAGTCTTAGACTTTGCCTCCTCATTACAGGGTGGTTGGTCCTATCCCATTCGAGAATGCACGATCCAACTTGCACTCAACAACTCAATGCCTTTGTCCCCTAATTAGATAAAATTTTGGCAGCATGTCCGCGTGGTTCTCCAAGTACACGATACACAGACGACATCAGTCGTACCCTGTGTACGCACCCGGAGAACAACAGGACGTCAACCGAAGCTTCATCTAACATAGGACAGTACATGAGTTGTTGAAGACATGATGGATAATTGCATTCCCAAACTGTCCAAACTGGACAATTCAAGAATCGCGTACGTCAATCCCTACACGTTCATCGAAAGGACAACGAACCTGGTCAAAGACCTAATCCGTTACCTAAGGCTGACCAAACAGGTGGCGTACGAGATTCCCAAACGGGTCTAAGTTTCACTAATGTATGCAAATGAATAAAATAAAGTAGTTCTCAATTTCTGTTTGTTTTCTAACTTAGAATTAAGGGTTTTCTTGTAGTTACTAATTGAACTAATTAAATATTATTAATTAACTACTGCTGCTTGTGTAATTAATTACTATATTATTCAGTAAATTACCTATAAACAATATTATAATATTATTGTTTGACCTAATTTTCTTATCGTATTCGTATTGGACTGGACTGGGCCCAAGAAAGCCCAAGAAAAATGTTGAATTGGGCCCAGGCAAGATTAGGGGTTTTCTTGTAGTTACTAATTGAACTAATTAAATATTATTAATTAACTACTGCTACTTGTTTAATTAATTACTGTATTATTCGGTAAATTACCTAGAAACAATATTATAATATTATTGTTTGTACCTAATTTTCTTATCGTATTCGTATTGGACTAGACTGGGCCCAAGAAGGCCTAAGAAAAATATTAGATTGGGCCTAGGCAAGATTAGGGATTTTCTTGTAGTTACTAATTGAACTAATTAAATATTATTAATTAACTACTGCTGCTTGTGTAATTAATTACTATATTATTCGGTAAATTACCTAGAAACAATATTATAATATTATTGTTTGACCTAATTTTCTCATCGTATTCGTATTGGACTGGACTAGGCCCAAGAAGGCCCAAGAAAAATGTTAGATTAGGCCCAAGCAAGATTAGGGGTTTTCTTGTAATTAGAGTTAATTATTGTTATTCAAAAAAATAACACTTAAATAAATTATTCGAAGATCAAATATACAACAAATAAAATAATACGATACAAATTAAATAAATTAACAATAGATATTACGAACAATTCAATATTTACTCATTATAACATAAATCAAACTATGATTTCAAATAATAAAAGTATTTTCAATAATTTAAGTAACCAGCCATTACAATATTAATTGAAACAATGTAATTTGACCTAAATTAATTATATTATTAATATTCTAATTTGTTATTTAATATTTTAACTAATATAAAAAAATCTGTTGAAGTGTGTTTTATTTTTAAATGTATTATTCTTGCATAATTCTAATTATTTTTTTATAGAATAATAATTTTCTAATTGTTTAAATAATATTACTCTACTAAAAATATTATGATAATGGTACGTGTGAAGCATAGTGTTATCATTTGCTGAGAGCAATTTATTTTTTTAGTACTTTCATTTTTTTTTTATATAAAAGTAAAAATGCTTTAGAAATATCAATTATCATTAGAATAATATAAAGAATAACCATCTTTTGCAAATATTAGACTCATATTATAGTTATTCCAATATATAGTTAAATGAGTCTATTTACATTTTACTTTTACCTTTTTATTAGATATTTTAGTGTATAACTTGAAATGATATAATTATCCTTCATACATAAATATTTACAAATTTAGACAAACACTATTAAGCTTAGTTCGGTACGAGAAAATAAAAAATATATATATAACAAGAGAAGTAAATCAATGTATTAAAAAAATTAATTTTCAAGCAAAAAAATTATTAAACAAACTGTATGTATCATTATTCTGAAAATTTATTTTCATTTTTATAATAGAAAATATTTTAACAAAAAAATGAAGAATTAGAAATATTTATCATAGTAAGGTATCTTACGTGCCATAATTGAAATTTTTTAAAGATTAAGATGAAAATTGTCTGCTTGTTAAAAAATTTAGAAAGACAAATTTATTTTTGGAAAGTTGTTTTCTCAATGTTTTCTTTCAAAAATTATATTTTTATTATAAATAAAAGTATTTATGATATTATAATTATACCTTGGATTGAATTTTAATATAGAGGTATTTGTGATATTATAATTATGTATGGCGTATGATGAAAAGAAAGAAGGGAAATTATGTGATTTAAATTAATGAAAAAGCAAAATAGAGTATAAGAAAAAATTAGTAGAGTGTAAATAACCCTCCCTCTATATAATTCTACATGCAAATTTTATTTATATAGACTCACCCTAGTGTCCGATTATATTTTGGAGGGTTAGATATAAGTTTTATTATTATTATTATTATTATTATTATTATTAAAAAATTAAATTAGTTCAAAATTGAGGTATTTTGGACTTGTTAAGAAATTAAGATTAACTAAAAATTTTCAACATAAAAGCAATTATAATAATCAAACTCAAGTATTTTTTTGTAAAATAAAGTGTGTTCTCTTACTACATTATTAAATATTTTGTACATACTATAAGTAAATATAATATATAACATAACAAATTACATAAATAATAGAATTTAATAATAATTATATTTTTATTGACATCGAAAACATCCTTAATAAACTTCAACTGTTGTTAAAAGTGATAGCTGAACCATTAAATCATAAAAATTATATTCACGTTTTTAAGATAATTTTCTCTTTCCTTCGAGGTAAATTCCCGTCTCTTTTATTCTTAACTTAAATGCAACTTGTCCTTCTTTTTTTTTTTTTTTTTTGGGTGTTTTGTACCCTAGTAGAAATCCTATATCTGTAGTTTCTTATAAAAAAGAAAAAAAAATCCTATATCTGTAAAATTCGCTCAATCTAAAATTTATATAATACGTACATAGTACCACGTTTGCTGTTGATTAATCTAAGATAATTTATGCTAGCTTGCATGATTTGGTGATGAAAAAAATAAATAAATTTTAGAAATTAAAATAAAATGTATTTTTTAGATAAAAACTTATTTTAATGAATAAAAGAATTTAAATTTCAAACGTATAATTATATAAATTATTATTCTTGGTGTCTAATTGGATGATGCACCACGTGTAATGGATTTTTTCACATGTGCAAGTTCATAAAATAATTTTTTCACATGGATTTTTTATAAAATAATTTTGATATAACAATTTACTAAAATATTCTAATTTATCATAAGTAGTTAATCCTTAAGGCATAAGTGAAAATTTTTAAAAATTTAAATGGTAATCACTAAGGACAAAACATAAATTTATAATTAATTGGGATAAAATTATATTTTTAAGGTAAATAGGGATAAAAATAAAAAAATAATTGGTTAAAACTTAATAATAATGAGATAAAAGTAAAGATTTATAAATAAACGAGAGCAAAATTAATAACTAGTGAAAATTGTCCCCACTAACTTTTTTATGGATTTGTCAATGACAATTACCCGTTAACTAACTAAAAAATTTTAGAAAGACAACTTATTAATATAATTTAAATTTTTATAATAATTTGCTTATAAAAATATATGACACAACTTACCAAAATATTTTTAATTTATTATAAAAGGTAACCATACCATAATAGAAATTTAGAAACTTCAATGGCAGTTATCCGCTCACTTATAAGAGCAATTAAAAAATATAATTTGTTAATATAATTTAAATTTTTATGGTAAAAAATATCTTTAATAAACAAATTTTGACATGCCAAATTTTTCTTAATTTAATTAACATGAGGATGTCACTCATATGTCATAAATGAAAATTTTAAAAATTCAAGTGGGCCTTCTTATGTTTATAATAAATTAACATAAAAATTATTGGATATGAATTATCTTTATAAATTAAACTAAAAATACTTTGATGAGTTGTCATGTCCAAATTTATTTATAAAAATATTATTTTTTTTATTAAATTATAAATTATATTAATAAGTTGCCTTTTCTAAATTTTTCTATAAATGGGTGGACAATATTCACTTGAAGCTTTAAACATTAGATTTATGGCACTTGTTACCTTTTATAATAAATTAAAAATATTTTTACAAGTTGTCACATCTAAATTTGTGTATATAAAATATTTTATTTTAAAAATTTAAATTATATTGGTGAATTGTCATATCGAATATTTTCTATAAATTTTTAATTATAAATACCTAAAATATATTATTAAGTTGGTTTTTAATTTTTAATAAATAAAATAAAATTTGTAATGACAAAAATAAAATAAATAAAGGTGAAATTGAAGGTCACATGCTCTTTAAAATAGCTGCTAACATCAGGAGTAATTTTACTCCCCAAATTTCGATTTTGAGTAACTCATTTCTTCCGCTCTAATTTCACATCTCTTGTATATTAAAACAAAAACAATGAAATAAAGTCATTTATAGAAATAATGTGTTAAAATAACTTACATTTTACACTTTTATATTTTATGGACAACATCATTTTTAAATCTTACATTTTAATTAAAATGTAACTTCATTTTTGACAACGTCAGGCCCCGCTTCTCTCCGATGCTTATGGTATAGAGGAACTTCTCGTTGGAATACCTCATATTTGGGATGTGTTTGATTTACTAAAAATTATTAAAAATTATTTTTTTTTCATACGAATTAAAATTCATAAATTATCTCATTTTTTCACTTGTTGTCGCCCAAACGTACCCTTAAGAGTACAAACCCAATCCCTTTCTCACTGAAATCTTTCATCCATGAAAACAAACCTATAAGAAACCCTCCATAAGCACAACCCGACCCACGAGAAAAACTCAGGCAAAAACAGAATATTAAAAAAAAAACAGCAAATAAAAAAAATAGAAAAAAAACAGCAAATAAAAAAACAGAAAAAAACAGCAAATTAAAAAAAATTAAAAAAAAAAAACAGCAACATACATAAAAAAAACATATTACACAGTATACACATGAAATAAACAAGTTAATGAGTAACTAAAATAAAAAAAATTAAATAAACAATAATACATACATGCATGTGTAGATAATCATCAAACTCCCAACCACAAAAACAAAAAAAATTTATTTACATTTATCCAATAATAAACATGAAAAATACAGAAAATAGAAAAAAAATTTTAAACTAATAAAAAAATTCCAAACCTGGTGTAGTGTTGATCAACCTCCAAAAAAACACTAATAAACAAAAAAAAAATATTAGTGCATGTTTATTAGAGAGAGAGAGAGAGAGAGAGAGAGAGCAAGAGAGAGAAAGAAAGATAGAGCAAGAGAGAGAAAGAGAGAGACTTCCGGTGACGGCAGCGGCAGTAGCAGCGTGCCACCTCCGGCGCGGCAGCGGGGGGCGGGAGGAGAGAAGAGAGAGCGCGGGGGAGGGAGAGGAAAAAAAGGGAGGGAGGGAGGGAGGGAGGGAGAGGAAAAAAAGGGAGGGAAGGAGGGAGGGAGGAAGAGGAAAAAGAGAGGAGCGTTCTGCCAATAAAATTAGAGAATCAGCGACCGCTTCAGGCAGTCGCTAATATCGTCGCTAGAACAGTATTAGCGACCGCTTAAAGCGGTCGCGCGAAATTTCTAATCGTTGATACCTTGCCGCACAGGATTAGCGACAGCAGTTTAAGCGACCGCCTGTAGCGGTCGCTAATACTCTTCTAGCGACCGCTTAAAGCGGTCGCCCGAGGTTTCGACTCGCCATTCACCCAATCTCTAGTAGTGAAGGATATATTCTCCAACAATAACAATTATATATATGAAGTACCAATTGGAAATGCAAGACTAAATAAAAAGAAGAGGAAGGATATTACCTCAAAAGCTTCCTTATGTGAAGAAAATAAAAGAAATATACAAGAAACAATTTAGAATTAAAAGAAAAGAAAAAAAAAAGAAAAATAAAATAAGAAAGAGAGTTAGTACAAAGACAAAATAAAAATAAAAGAAAAGAAAATAAGAAAAAATTAAACTAACAAGAAAATAAGAAAATAAAGAAAGAAATATCTAATCTACTATGTACAAATGAAACAAAGGAAAGGGTTATCCAACACCGTCTTTATTTATTTATTTATTATTATTTTTTACTTGAGGTATACCAATATCACCCCCAACTTAGGTAGTGAGGAAAATATGGACAAAAACTAAGAAAAGTAAAATTCATTCCTAAGAAAATTTTGAACTAAACTTCAAATCTGAATTTAAAAACTCAAAATTGGAACTAATAAATCTATTATGATACAAACAATTCATAGAAACCAATCACGGTTCATTCATTTGGTTAAAGATCTAGAAGATCCCACGATTCAGCGACTCCAATGAAATTCTCAGGATATGGTTTGAGTTGGTGCTTGTTCACTTTGAATCGATTCTTATTCTTTAGATTTTCTATTTCAATTGCACCATGTTTGGAAACACTTTTCACGATGAATGGATTAGTCCATTTAGATTACAATTTGCCAAGAAATAAATGAAATTGTGAATAATGAGGAAGTACTTTCTGACCTTCGTGAAATGAACATTGTGTTTTATGTTGATCATGTACTTTCTTCATTTTTTTCCTTTGAAATTTGTGTATTTTCATATGCATCATTTCTCAATTCATCCATTTTTGCAATATGAAGTTTATGGTGGAATCCAACCTCGTCAATATTAGCATTAAATTGCTTAATAACCCAATAGGATATTTATGTTCTAACTCAACAAGGAGGTGGCACAGCTTTCCATAAACCAATGTATATGGAGACATCCCTAGTGTTGTTTTGTAGGTTGTACGATACACCTATAAGGAGTCAATTAATCATAGTGACCAATTCTTACAATTTGGATTAATCATTTTCTCAAAGATTTGCTTGATTTTTCTATTAGCAAGCTCTACTTGGCCACTTGTTTGTGGGTGATATGATATGCCTACCTTACGAATCACACTATATTTAAGCAATAATGTACACACCAGAAAATTGCAAAAATGTTTCCCTCTATCACGTATAATTGCTTGGAGCATCCCGAAATGCGAGAATATATTCTCATAGAGGAATTTGAGCACGACTTTGTGATCATTAATTCTCATGGCTATTACTTCAACCCATTTTGAGAAGTAATCAATCCTTATTAAGATGTATTCATATCCAAAGGAAACTAGGAAAGGGCCTATGAAATTAATTCCTCAATAGTCTAATACTTCCAATACGAGAATAGGGGAATGAGGCATCATGTTTCTATGTGTTAGGCTACCTAAACATTGGCATTTGTAGCATGTGGTACAAAAATAATGAACATCTTTGAAGAGTGTGGGTCAATAAAATCCACATTGAAGAATTTTAGCTACTATTTTGTTTGTGGAAAAATGGCCACCACAAGCTTGAGAATGATAGAATTCAAGTACGCCTGGTACTTCCCACCAAAGAATACAACATCGTATTACTTGATCAGGGCAGCATTTAAATAGGTAAGGATCCTCCTAAAAGAAAACTCGAACATTGTGCAAGAATTTCTTCTTATCTTTAGAGCTCCATTCATTTGGGATTTTCCTTATCACTAAGTAATTGGCAATATCAACATACCACGAAGGAGTGGAAGTTGTTATTACTGCAACATTTAATAATTGTTCATCTAGAATGCTATCATTTATTTGAATTTTATCTTTTGAATTAGCTTTTGTGTAAAGACCTGAAATTTTTGGCTTTTTTAAAATTTATAATATTTAAAATTTTGATATTTTGGACCGCCATTTATATTTTATGCATGTGATCTTGTGTTAATTTATTTTTATGTTGTATGCATTAATGTGTGCTTAAGTATGTATATAATTGTATGTTAATAACTCATCAGTAGAAAGGGGAGGCATTGATATTTATTTATTAATTTGTGGGGAGGCTAAGAGTTAGCAGGTTGTGTGGGAGTTAGAGGAAGAATTAAGGAGGGTTTTATGAGTGCATGCATCTGAATAAGAGAGAAGGAGACTCTTGGGTTGTTTAAAACCTTTGCCATCTATGATATTCCACCAAGAAAATTCTACATTTTTCATTTTAGCCTTTCAAATTTAAGAGAGAAAGGAAGAGAGAGATCATGCTATTGGTTTTACGTTGGCAAAGATCGTAGAAAGATTTTTGGAAAATGCATAATTGCCGTTTCAAAGACGATTATCGGATCGTGTTTAAGGCCAACTTGGGTTGGTGTTGATTACTTTACACACTGATCATCTACATGTGTAGTGAGGTAGGTGGGATTGTGTTTATTTGATATATTTTTTTTATCATGTATATATATATATATATGTGTGTGTGTGTGTGTGCAAGACATGAAAAACTTGATCTATGAATTGATTCTTGATTATGTGAAATTTTAGAACTTTTACGCTGAAATAGATACACTGTTTTCCCATAAAAATCATACTTAGAGATCGATTTAATTATTGAAACTTTTATATGTTAAATTAGACATGTAGACGAATTTCCTGTAAAAATCTCATTTTTTTGGAATTTAAATGAATTTATTAAAAATAGTCAAACTTGACTGATTGGTTGGGATTTCTATACTAGGATCAACACACTGTTTTTATATGAAATTCATACTTAGATGTTGAATTAATTTTTGATATTTTATATATAAGAGTACATATCCAAACTAGCATCCAGTAAAAATTTCATATTTTTTTGAGTTAAAATGGATTTTATAAAAATCATGAAAATTGACTGTTTGTTTTAAATTGTTGTGCTGACAGGAGTTTAATTTTTGGTATGAAAATAATACCTAGAGATTAAATTAATTTCTAAAAATTTTATATATGAAACTAGACATGTTAGAGATTCTACGGTAAATGTTTTATAAATTTTTGAATAACTGTTTGGTTTATGTTGCTGTACTGACGATAGTCAGATATTTGGTATAAAAGGTATAAATAAAAGTTATATAATTTTTAAAATTTTTATATGTTAAACTAGATATATGAATGAGCTTTCTGTAAAAATTTCAAAATTTTTGGATTTAAAATGGATTTTATAAAAATCGTGAAAGTAAACTGTTCTGTATGGTTCTAACAGATATACCCATTTAGTATTTTTAAAATCTGTATTTATGGCTTTATGAATAAATTTTAAATCTTATTTTCATGAAACTGGACTTAATTATAAGTATTTTAGGCTTTTGAATTAGTATAAAATATTTTATTTTCTATTTTTCATAAATTATCAAAATTTATGTCTTGAATACTTCTTTGTCATGGCATGCTTGATATAAGATTTTATTTACCAAGCTAGCTGAATATATATATTCCTGAATATGGTTGCATGATATTTATTTGATAAATCTTGTATGAGAATATTTTATGGAAGGGCAACATGAAACTTAAGCCCGAAACACATTTACACTTCATAAAACTTATAAAGTAAAGGGAAGAACACAAAAAAATCAAATTAGGGAGAACATTTGTGTATGTTGTGCTGTTAATAAAAGGAATTACTTGAGATTTGGTTTTTGGGTTATTGAGGTCATTAAGGGTAACAGAAAGAGTGGGTTCTAGAGCCCAAGGGTTAAAAGCCCTAATACTTGCGCAAGGTGGTTAGTATAATCAGTAGGCTAGAAACCTACGAAATGTATATACGGCTTATTCTAGCGTATATTTAGTACCGGGACTGCGGGACCAGTTTGCCTACTAAGGCAAATGAGTACATTTGGAATTACGGGACCAATTGTATCCCATGATTGAGGCCTGAGGATGTGATGAGTACATTTGGGACTGCAGGACCAATTGTACCCCATGACTGAGATCTAGGATGTGATGAGTTTATCTAGGACTGCGGGACTAGTTATACCCCACGACTTAGGCCTGGGAATTTATTTGGGTTAAGTTCTGGGGCCACAGACTAAAACTTGCAGAGTACCTGACCCGTAGTATAATATTGATGTGTGATGATGTGAATGATGTGATATGATTTATTTTTAGCATGAGACTACGAGATCATGGCTAATAACTTTATAATTTGAATGTAATGATTAAATATGGATATTTTGAAAATTATGAGATTTAAATTTTATTCTTATTAATTAGTGTTAATAGCCTTACATGATAAAAAAAATTATATTTTATAAACATTTTCTGAGCACACGTAGAATTTAGTGCTAACCACCTACTACAGTTGGTAATGCAAGGATTGATGCTCGTGATAGACCAGTGGGTTAGCTTCTTGGGTTGTTATAGCTGGATGATTTGTTTTATTTTACATTCCAACATTTAAATTATAATGTAATGGAGTTTTGATTTAGGCCCATATTTGTGGCATGGTTTTGTACCCTATTTTTAGGGCATTTTAAAGTTATTTTTAATATTCAAGAAATTGAATAATATTTACTTTAATTAGCTTTCACTCTGATATGGTACATTTTTCATGGTTTGATATTTATTTTTGGGTTTCGTTCCCACATCCCTGGTTGTGGATTTCGGGGCGTGACATTTTGCCCATAAATGTGACAGATGATCAGTTACGACGTTTTCAACACCCCTTTTTTATCTTTTATTTCGAGGTCAAATTCTTATAAAAGTAATATCTAATGAATTAACCATGATTTGGCCTCTTGTTTGGGTAACAGATATTTAAGAGCAGAATGATTAGTAAACACTATTACTGTTGAACCAATGAGATAATGGTGAAACTTTTTAAGGGCAAATACAACTGCTAGCATTTCCTTTTCAATTGTTGTGTAATTTCTTTGCATGACATTAAGAGTTTTACTCGCATATTAAATGACATGTACCTTTTCATCTTTCTGTTGCCCTAGTACAGCACCAATGGCATAGTCAATTATATCACATATAAGTTCAAACGAAAATGACCAATTAGGAGTTTGTAGAATAGGGGCTGCAGTTAAGCAACCCTTGAGTTTTTTAAATGCTTCTGGGCATTAGGGTATCCATGCAAAGGTACATCTTGTGTCAATAAATGATATAAAGGTTTTGAAATTTCACTAAATGATTGAATGAACCGCTGGTAGAACCCAACATGCCCTAAAAATGATCTAATGTCTTTAACAGATTGTGGAGTAGGGAGTTTCAGAATTAATTCCACTTTAGCTTCATTTACTTGCATGCCTTCTTTGGAAACAATATGTACTAACATAATGCCTTTAGTCACCATGAAGTGATATTTTTTCCAATTAGGAACTAGATTCTTCTCTTCACATCGTGTTAAAACTAGATCAAGGTTCTTTAGGCATTGCTTAAAAGAATCATTGTAAATAGAGAAATCGTCCACAAAACCTTCCATGGTAACTTCTACTATTTCACTGAATATGCTAATCATGCAACGCTAAAAGGTAGTAGGAGCATTACAGAGGCCAAAAGGCATCATTTTCTATGAAAAAGCATCGAAAGGACAAGTAAAAGTGGTTTTAGCCTTATCCTCCAAGGCAACTTCTATTTGATTATAGCTCAAGTAGCCATCTAAAAAACAATAAAAAGCATGTCGTGCCACTCTTTCTAGAACTTAATCTAAAAATGGAAGAGAGAAGTGATCTTTTCTTATAACTATATTGAGTTTTCTATATTCAATGCATACTCTCCAACCAGTTTGAATTTGAGTTGGAACCAAATCATTATTCTCATTCCGAACCACTGTAACACTAGATTTCTTTGGAACCACTTGTGTAGGACTCATCCATTTAGAATCAGAGATTGGGTAGATAATTCCTACATAAAGCAATTTTAACACTCCAGCTCTTACTACTTCTTTCACATTTGGATTGAGTCGCCTTTGCATCTGACGAACTGATTTGGCATCTTTGTCCAATTATACTCGATTTATGCAAAGGAGTGGACTAGCCCAGAGCTTTCTTATGGCCTTTCAAAAGATTTACCAGTTGATGTTCTTGATCAGTTGTCAATTCAGAAGAAATGACTACTGGATAAGTCTCTTGTTCTCCTAGAAAAGTGTATTTCAAATTGCTAGGTTCTATTAGGACTTGGAGTTTTCACATCTGATGATTATGCTTTATTTAAAAGCGATCCCAAGTTTTCAAAGGTTGGCACCCATTTTCGAATAGACATTATTGAGCTAATCTCCAACCAATTGAAAATTGCTCTTATTTTATCACCTTCGATTGTGGAATTCAATCTCTTCTCACTGAAGCAAATGACTTTCTCTAAAGGATCTTCAATGAATTAACGATCTACATAATCTTGGACTATAGTTTCAACTAAATCCACTTCTAGTATATCAAGTACCTTTTTTGATTGTTTGCTTACGTGAAAGATGTTTGTTTCAAATTTAATATTACCAGAAGATATTTTCATAAATCCATTCTTGCAATTTATAAGACCATTTGATGTTGCTAAGAATGGCATTCTAAGAATTATAGGTGTCTGATTAGGTGCTAATAAACTGGTTAGTGGTTGAGTGTCAAGGATAATAAAATCCACTAGAAAGTAAAAGTTCTCCACTTGAACTAATACATCTTCAACTATATCTCGTGGGACTTTGATTGATCTATCAATAAGTTGTAAAATCTCACGAGTAAGTTTTATTTCTCCTAAGCCTAGCTATTTATACACTGAGTAAAAAGTAAGTTTACCCTTGCCACTAAATCAAGCAATGCTTAACTAATATAATACTCTCTTATATGACAAGATATGGTATAGGACAACTAGGGTCCTTATACTTTAGGGGTGTATGACATTGTAATATAGCACTGGCTTACTCAGTGAGAAATGTTTTTTTCCTTTACATTTAATCCACTCTTTACAATACATAATTTCTTTTAAGAATTTAGCATATGAAGGGATTTGCTCAATTGCATCAAGTAGAGGTATATTAATCTTTACTTGCTTGATTATCTCTAGTAATTCAGCAGCTCGAGCTTTCTTTCTCGTTTTTAAGAACCGTTGAGGGAATGGTGCCTTAAGAACGTATTCCTTAGACACAATCAATGGTTCATCGCTTTTCTCTTTCTCCTTCTATTCTATTTTATCTTTATTCTCTTCTTTTCAAACTCACCTTCATCTGTTATAATTGGTAGTTTATCTGTTTTCTTTTTATCTTTCAACATTCGTTTAGGTTCTAACTCTTCCTCAGACTCAACTACCTTAGGGCGAATGGCTTTATCTATAATTTTACCATTCCTATATATTGTGATGTTTTGAACCTGTTCAACATTCCCAGGTAAGTTAGGAGATCCTTCGATTTGTTTAACTTAAGCTCTTAGATTTAGATGTGGTTGTGCAGGAAATTGACATTTTGGTTGAGAACTCAATGTTTGAGTTAGAAATGTCAATTGATTCCTAATATTATCTAAGTCTCTGTTATTTTGGGCCTACAGTGAAGACTTTGTGTTCATAAATTGTTGAGCGTCTCTTCGATGGATCTTTTGTTTGGGGGGAGATATATACTATGAGACAATCTCACATTCTGAGACAATCCTGAATTATGGATTAGAACTTGAGACATAAGTGGAGGTGGAACATGAAATGGTTGCGATATCTATGCTCCCTTATTTTTCTAACTTAAATTACGGTGGTTCCTCCAAGTTGGATTACATGTTTAAGAACAAGGGAAATTGATTTTGTCCTCGATATGGTGGCCGAAACTGATTCATAGTATGGATAGGTAGTTTACTAGATTGCTGGCCTTGCACAACTTTTGTACAAACTGGGATAGTAGGATAATCATCTACGTTGTGTGTTGACCATCACACACAATGCAGTAAATACTCACAACGAGTTCTTTGATAACAAGTGTGTCCTTTTTGATTTTTAATATCTTAATTTCCCTTGTTAATGTTGCTTGTTTTGCCTTGAGGTCATCAGATTCACTCAACGATGTATGCCTCTGCTTGGTGTAATACTAGTAGTTTGGGTATTTTGAGATCCTATAGTATCCTAAATTTGTGCATTTTTAGCTAGGAATTCAAAGTATTCGTAAGCTTCTTCAGGAGTTTTAGCATAAAACTGTCCATTACACATGGTTTCCACAAATTATTTTAGTTGTGGCATTAACGATCCATAAAAGATACTAGCAAGACACTAAACTTCAAATCCATGGTATGGACAAGAATGTGGTGTCAATGATCCATAAAAGATACTAGCAAGACTCCAAACTTCAAATCAATGGTATAGACAAGAATGCAATAGAGTCTTGAACCTTTCCAAACATTGATAAAAAGTTTCACCAGTTTAAGGGGAAAAGTTCAAAATTTGATGTTGTATAGCATCAGTTCTATTAGAAAGAAAGAATTTCTTTAAGAACTTAGCAAGCATTTCATCCTATATATTAATGGAATTAGGTGGTAAGAATTCAAACTATTTAACAGCTTTGTCATTCAAAGAAAATGGGATAAGTTTAAGAAATACTAAGTCTATTGGACATCTTTGATCCTTAATAGTGACACAAATGTTCCTAAAATGAGTAAGATGATCATATAGGTTTTCAGAATCCATGCTATGGAATGTAGGTAACAATTAGATCATGCCAAGTTTAAAGTTGAATGCTCTTTGGTTTTCTGGCCACACAATGTAAGATTCAAGAGTGTGCCTATCTTGCTGCAATATGTCTCTCATGAAACGTCTAGCAGTAACAGCTTGGTTTTCTGCCATTTCTAAAGTAGAAGTAGGAGAAGAGGATATTTGAATATCTACAAAGAGGTTCTTAGGTTCAAAAAGAGGATCTATGGGTTCAGGACGTCTTAATCTATTGTTTTCCCTATAATTCCAAATGCTCATATGCTAGGTTGTAAACACTGTAAAGGTACTGGTGTCCAGACTACTCGTTGGGGTGCCTAGACAGTACTAAGCAGTTTTGGGCAGTTTAGAAGAAAAATTAAAAGAATTTTTTTAAATCAAGAGAGCAGTGAATCTACTTAAACCTAAAATAACCTAAAATCTAAAGTTGGTTCCCTAGCATTGGTGCCAAAAACTTGACCGCCTCTAAATAGTACATCTAGAATTCTCCCAAGTGCAAGGACGTGCGATGTAACTTTACTCAGTAAGAATGAGGTTGAATCCTCAAGGAACCTAACGTGATAGCTTCTAGGTTTTAACGAATGTAAGCTAACTACTACTCAATTCAAAATGAAAGGGTTTCCAAGCGTTTAAGTGGATAAATTTTCTAGAAACTCTAATCAATTTACTGCTCAAATAAATTAAACCAATTATATGAAATTAAACTAAGGTTAATTTGGCACTTAAAAATAGTAAATAATCTACTTAAGTACTAAAGCTATTAATAAACAAAACTAGAATAGCAAATTAATTTATAGTGGAATGGAAATCAAATGAATGAATTCTTGATTCAACTTTCAATTCTAGGTGGAGTTGTTTTTCACAATGCAATGTGTAACTCATTACAATTTAGGTTTCACGTAACGGAAAAGTAAAATAGAAAATATTTTTATGAAAGTTATTAAGTTCCTAAAACATAATTTTATATTCACGTTTAGGACTATAAAACCGGATGATTTTCTTTTATATTATTTTTAGATTCAGTCCTAATTTATTTATTTCAAAAATATATAAGAACGTTTAAATCCGAAAAATCCTCATTAGTGATTGTAGAGAATGTGATCAAGGGTTTTTGTTTTTGAAATTGTTTATATAATTAAAAAAATACGGATTAAAAAGAAGAGGTAGAATTATACATGGATGTTTTTACATTGCATGTATAACCCTACACACATTGGATTGATCAAACCTTCCACCCTTCATTGATTCATTGAATCAAGACGAAAATGGTTTAGACTAACATTGATTCATCACACACAAAATAAATAAAAATAGTAAATAAACAAGATAAAATTTCCATTAAATTAGAATAAAAAAGTATTGTACTTCAATACAAAATCGTAACCGAATTGACGAGTAATGAAAATTGAAAACACACTGTACACTAAACAAAAATCTCTCAATTGCATTCTAAAAACTCTGGAAACTAAGAAAGTGTATATTGAAAGACGTGGCTGATAGTTGAAAAGCATGATATATATGTATGCGATTCAAAATCTAAACCTAAAAATTCTCGTGTATAATAGTTGCTAGTGTTCGGACTATTCGACGAGGGTGTTTAGACACTAGCAAGGTTCCAGTTCAGCTTTATTCTTTATCTTTCTCTGCCTTCAGCCTCTTTACTGCTGTCTGAACCGAACATCTGAGTGTTCGGACAACAGTAACTTCTTCATTATCTTCACCACTGCTAATTTAGATAATTTTTGTTTCTTTTCTGCATTTTAAAAATAAAACACCATAAATAATAAAAAATAAAAAATTTAAAGTTAATTAAATAAATGCATGACTTATACTGTAATTTATGGTTTATAGTTATACTTTTCAAGTGTAATCAATTAATTTCTTTTAGCTGAAACATTTTTATACAGATGCTACCTTTAGTACATCTAGATGGCCTTCACATTTTAGAAGTACTTGACAAAGATTGGGTGCTGAAAGATGAACCAGGACCATGGATTTCCATGTTGTACAAAGAGATTGTACATTTCCTTGCCATGCTTGAATTGACTTAGGCACCATATTTTGGGGAAATCTTCTATCAATTCACCTTTTACTAATCAAACTGCTTTTTCTATATATCTTCACTACTGTGATTCCGTTTAGAGTGATAAAAAAACTCTGAAAAACGGTAAAAAATACTGAAAAACTCTAAAAGTTATTCAATTTTTATCTCAGTACATAAATTACGAATTCATAACTTATCTTACTTTATCTCATTTTATCTCATTTTTATCACTCCAAACACACCCTATATAAAAGTTTCAATAGTTGTAAATGAAAATTCCAAACCCACACAATCACACACTTAGTGAAAATAATCACACAAAAAAAAAATAATGAGGAAACCCTATCACAGGGAGAAAAACCTCTATTTACAATCCCATTATCAACGGGTTACAAGACTCTACTCAGACTCTCTACGAATCACTCGCAAGAATCCTTTCATCACTCTTGCTTGAATCACTCGATAAACCCTACAAGCAGGCTTTCTGTCTCACATAGAAAGTGAAAAGATAATACAAGAAGAATTTAGAGAAAGAATGTGAAAGCTCTCAAACCTCAAAGACTCTTTCTCTAGGTCCTTATAATATGTTCTCCCACACTCTCATTAATAGAGTTGGTTTCACATAAATATAGGGTTACACAAAGTTGCCATAATTTGGCAAAATAGGAAATTAAATCTGGATAGAATATTCGTAACTTGCACCCGCGCACACCCATCCTCCAGCTTGCGAACCTCACTGGAATTTCTGGGACGTGTCATAACAGCCTGGCGCACCCGCGCGCTCCCTGCGGTCTGCCTGCGGGCCTGGTGCGCACCCGCGCGCTCCCCACACCGTGCCTACGAGGTGCACTGGAATTTCGTCCACGTTCCAGAGAGTTGCGTCCGAGTCCAATTAGGTTTTGTAATCCTTCACATCAATTAGAATTCTTCAAAATCTTGGTTAACTTGCTTTCTGTTTTTATTTCCTTAATGGTTCAGAATTCTTCAAATCTTCAATTTGCATTACTTTAGGAAACTTTTACTTCTTTTCTACTTTAACTAAAATTTTGTTTAGATTTGTCATAAAAACTATACAATCTCCCCCTTGGCAATTCCATATCAAAATTTGAGTTAAAGTTCAAATTCTGGGTACACTGCACACTGAATACACACATCAAGGCATCAAAATGGAAAGAGCTTAATTAACCAATAAATATGCACGAAATATCCAGTACATCAAAACAGTACATCAAAACAATCATAACATAATCTCAAATATCAAATCACTCCTCCTTTTTGATATAGAAATGACAAGCTCACAAAAATAAAGAGAATGATGGAAAGACAAAAGCAATCAGAACAGATCAAAAGAACTCACTGCCATCATCAAAACCACCACTGCCACTGCCCCTAGTACCATCAGCTCCTCCATAAGAACCACCACCAAATCCAGTGTCATCATCATCATCCTGTGGTAGCTCATCCTGAAATGCTCCCTAATTATCAATTTGGCGATGTAAGGACTGAAATTGAGTGGTGCACAAATCCGTTAAGGTTTAGATGTTTGCATCGATGGTATCCAACTGCCCATTAATTGCAGTCTGATTAGCACGAATATTTTCAACCTCCCCCTCAAGTCACAGTAAAGACAAAGACATGGAATTCATGGTAAAGGGGCGTGTGCTACGACTAGACTCAGCCTCGTTTGGTTCATCAAGTGTGTCATCCACAGCCTGACTAACTAATTTCCTAGCGGTAGGTCTGGCGATGGGTGTAGGCTGTGGAGTAAGGCCAGAAGAAGGTAATTCAATTTGATGGGACTGGATAATTTTGGTGACAAAGACACTAAAAGGAAGAGAATCCTTTGTGCGTTTCAGTTGTTGAGCAGCGAACATAAGATGAAATATGAAAAGAGGTAAATCAAACTTGAGACCCAGAAGAATAGCGTAGATAACACGACCACGTCTCAAGGTGACATCAGAATAGTGTGAGGTGGGATCCATGGAAGCTGACATGAACAAATTAAGCATGCGATGATCAGTCTTGAGATGTCTGTGACCATAGGTCTCACCTCTCCAAGGAGGAGAGCCAGTCAAAACATTAAACACATTGGACAACTCAACTTTAGATGGAAAGGTCCCATCTTGTGTAGGATAAAACATGGTATGTCTTTCTTCAAGACTAGGACGCTTACTGCCAAGTATAGAAGCTATAATGTTAGGTGTAACACGAATGGGTACTCGATTGACAGAGGTGTTAAAGACTGTATTTTCAAAGTCAATCTCATGAAAATTTGCATAAAACTCTTGGACAAATTTAATGTGAACTAATGTAGAAATGGAGGTAATGGGTTCCCAACCCAATTGAGCAAAAAGATGGCGAATCAATGGAAAATCATTCAAGTCCATTTGTCGTTCAATGAGAACTGGGCGTTTGGAAAACAACGTGCGGAATTCATTTTGATTCAAAAAATGATTTCCAGATGTAGAGGAGGACCCAGTTTGACTTCTTTTAAACATGACTATGAAAAATAACAGAAACTAAGTAAGAAGGACGTGAGGAGTACCTAGAATGCGAACATGCAAACACAAACGTTGGAGAGGAAGCCGGATGGTCGCTAATGCAGAGGAGAAGCGTGCTGAAAATGACATGTGGACTATCCAGGCCCCATATATACCCCACAGCGCACCCGCGAGCATCCAGCGAGTATTCTGCGCCAGGGGCAGCGAAGGGGCGTGCATCCTATGCCCTACCTGCAAGGCTCTCGGAAAAATACTTGTAAGTTCAGATTTGGACACAAACAATCAAAAAAAGAGACAGTAGAAGAATTCACTAAAAATGTTAAAAAAATTTTAATTCTACTATACCAATGCATGTACATCAATCTCTCACCCTCCATAAACTCAAAGATTCACATTTTGATTTTCCAAGAAAATCTTCAATTCTGTGTCAGGAGGTGAAATAAGTCATAAAATTGGACAAATGCTTGTGCACATGTGAGGTTTTGACTGTAATATACATATAGGCTCCTCCTTAAACATATCATAGACTCAAAAAGTTAAATTTGATGCACCAAATGAATTGAGAGCCAATTTTCCTCTTTTTTTTTTTTTTAAACACTTGACGGCTTTCACACGCTTATAGGTAAATAGCTATTCCCTTAACAATCAACGAGTCATTAAGGGGCTTCTCACTAGTCCCACCGGTAGCCCTTTCCAAGTTTTTTTTTTTTTTTTGATGCATAACTTTGATATGCACAGATTAGGCTCCTCAACATTTTTTAAACACATCAAACAATAACCATTGATTCGTAGAAAAGAAGAGAAAGAGGTATATGCATGTACAGTCAAGTGTAATAGAAAGCACTCCAAAATTATGACAAAAATCACCAAAACACTTCGTATCAATTTACAAGGAATGCAAAAATTATGAATTCATTGAAATCTATGAATTTGGAAGATTTAATGCACATGTACCAGTATAGAAGTCATTAAATATTTTCAACATAATCAATGAACTTCTAACTTATCTTTCAGATTTCAATGGTGTGCACAAGTGCCTATAGATTTTCTTAGAGACTCGAAGCAAAGGGCATCCAAGGGTTTTGTGAAAAAATCAGCAAGTTGATTTTCAGTTTGCACGTGCTCCAATATGATGATGTTTTCCTCTACCAACTCTCTGATGAAGTGATATCTAATGTCTATATGCTTGGTGCGAGAATGCAAGACAGGGTTCTTAGAGATACCAATAGCACTCATGTTATCACAAAACAAAGTAATAGGGCCTTGTTCCATCCCATAGTCAGCAAGCATTTGCTTTATCCATAGGAGTTGGGTGCAGCAATGACCAGCAGCAATGTATTCAGCCTCTGCAGTAGATAATGAAATGGGATTTTGTTTCTTACTGTGCCAATAGACTAAATTATTTCCAACATAGAAACATTCGCCAGAAGTGCTCTTGCGATCATCTACACTCCCTACCTAATCGGCATTCGAGTATCCCACAAGATCAGAATTGGTGTCACATGTAAACCACATCCCAAACTCTAGTGTACCACTGACATATTTTATTATCCGTTTGACTGCATGCAAGTGTGATTCCTTAGGATCAGCTTGATATCTAGCACACACGCCTACACTAAATGCAATGTCAGGTCTACTAGAAGTAAGATATAATAGACTCCCTATCATGCTTCTATACATGGTCTAATCAACACTTTTTTCACTTGGATCTTTATGCAATTTTGTACTTGTGCTCATGGGGGTTCTAGCATGTTTGGCACTTGAGAGTCCAAACCTTTTCACTAAGTCTCTAGCATACTTGGATTGTGAAATGAAAATCCCATTATCTTTCTGTTTAATTTGGAGTCCAAGAAAGTAAGTCAACTCACCCATTAATTATGCTCATTTCAAACTGTGTAGACATTAACTCACCAAACTCAACAGCATATGATTCACAAGTAGAACCAAACACAATGTCATCCACATAAATTTGTGCAATTAAGATGTGCTTAGAATCCATGCGAATGAATAAGGTCTTGTTTACACTACCACGAGTAAATCCAGATTCAATTAAAAATGTAGTGAGTCTTTCATACCATGCACATGGAGCTTGTTTCAAACCATAAAGAGCCTTTTTCAATTTAAAAACATGATTTGGAAATTTAGGATCCTCAAACCCTCTAGGTTGTTCTACATAAGCTTCTTCTTGAAGAACACCGTTAAAAAATGCACTCTTGACATCCATTTGAAATAATTTAAATTTCAACAAACATGCAACAGCCAAAAGTAACCTAATGGATTCAAGTCTAGCAACTGACGCAAAAGTCTCATCAAAGTCAATTCCCTCTACTTGTGTGTAACCTTGTGCAACAAGCCTAGCTTTGTTTCTAATGACATTCCCAAACTCATCACTTTTGTTTTTAAAAATCCATTTAGTCGCAATTACATTAGTGTGAGTAGGCCTAGGTACTAAGGTCCACACATCATTACGAACAAATTGGTCTAATTCTTCATGCATGGCATTTACCCAATTTTCATCAAGCAAAGCTTCTTTAATATTTTTGGGTTCAACACAAGAAACATAGCACACATAAGTTACCTCATTTCTTAATTGCATGCGTGTTTTCATCTTGTCAGTTACCTCACCAATGACTTGACTAACTGGATGATTCAACTTTACTCTGGATGATGGTTCTAACTGCTTTGTGGTTTTAGCATGTTCAACTTTATCTTCTTTTCTCAATCCAGTGTTTTCTTCTTCTATATGTTCTTGTGCTTCTTTAGTCTCCTTCATAAGTCCATTATCTTCTTCACCTTGATTAAAAACATTAGCATTAGTATTGTCATCAACAATTACATTGGTAGATTCCATCATAGAAGATGTATTTAAATTGTAAACACGAAAAGCATGACTAATAAAAGAGTAGCCCAAGAAGATTCCTTCATCGCTTCGGAAGTCAAACTTTCCAAGATTTTCCCTATCCTTGAGGATGAAACATTTGCTCCCAAAAACTCCAAAATACTTTATTACACTTGAAAAGTGTAATTACAAACTCCACTTTTAGATAGTCATTGATGCATTTAAGTAGTGTATTTTGAAGTTTGATCATTATTTTATTACTTACAACAATTAGTTTCTTAATTGCAAGGAAAAGGCCAAAATAAGTGAGATTAGCAGCGATGAAAGTGGCTGCCGAGGAGAAAAAGATGGTCTGAAGTTCAAGATAGTTGAAGTGGTGTGTAGCTGAAGTTTCAGCTTGACACCCTGTCAGTAGTTTGACCATATCTTTTCACTCACAACTCCAATTGACCTGATTCTTTTTAGGTTAGAAAGAAGACTCAAAGGGCTACAACTTTTGTGTTTTAGCCAAAGCCTAAATCCATCATCTTTGAGGTCAAAATCACATTGGAATTTAAGGACAAAAAGCTGTCAGAAGCAGCAAACGAGAAGCAGAACTTGAAGAGCAAAGTTTTTGTGGTCCGGACCCCCTACCAGACGGTCTGGACCACAGTGTGTTATGTGCACGCGGCTTAATTCCGTCTTTTAGGGTTTTCCTTGCAATTTCTTTATAACCTCTACTACATGGCCGACCCTAGGAGAGCCATAGTTTAGTTTTACATAGCCTTAGTTTAGTTTTTCCATTCTTTTTAGAGTTTTAGATAGTTTTTAGAGAGTTTTAATGTTCATGTAATGCTTTTACGGATTTACGAAGCCTTCGTAGTTTTCATTACAACCATAGTCGTTCAATACTTCGTTTCAGCGTTGATTTCAGAGTATGTTTACTTTTGTTCTTCATTTTAATAATATTGTTTCTTCATCTTATATTTTAGATTCTTTAAATATGTGTTCAATGATTAATTTTATTTCGTTTAAAGTGAAGTTAGCGTAAAACCCTAGTTCTTGATTCAACGAATCAAGGAAGGGTAGGTTACTCTGATCTATGGGAAGTGCGTAGAGACCTTCGCATGGTTTATGAAAACTCATGCGTAGGGATCTACAATTTTTAAAACCTAATTCAGTTTTTTCAAAAGCTTTCGAAAACGAAAACCTTTGACTCTATACTTTGTAATCACTGGTAAAGGTTTTCGATTAAAATTTTCTTAATAATTTTGAAGAACTGAAAATTCAGATTTTGAATCCTAATTTGAATTGGTTTATTTCAAAAACATTCGAAAATGAAAACCTTTGACTATATTCTCTGTAATCACTGGTAAAGGTTTTCGATTAAAACTTTCTTAATAATTTTGGATAAACTAGAAAAATTGGATTTGAATCCGAATTAGAATAGGATTGTTTGAGAACCCTTCGAAAACAGAAGTTTGTGACTATATTCTCTGTAATCACTGGTAAAAACTTTTGATTAAAATTTTCTCAATAATTTTCAAACAAATCCTAATTTAGGTTTATACCCAAGGATTCCATCACATCCCATAGTGAAGACGTAAGCTACCCGGAATTGAAAGTTGAATCAAGAATTGTAAATTATCTTGAATGCGTAGTGTTATTGCTTTCGGTTTAATTTAATTTAATTGTTGCTATTTACTTTATTTATTTAGTAGTTAGTAATCAACACTTTTCAAAACCCAACATAAATTTTTCTTTTCCTGTTTTTAAAACAAAACCAGTAGGTAGATGAATTTAGAAAATCCTAGTGTTCAATCTCATAGTTCCCTGTGGATTCGACCTCAGACTCACCGAGTTAAAACTACACCATACACTCTTGCACTTGGGGGTTAGTTTAGATGCACTATCTAGAAGCGGTCAATACTTAACATTGGGATTCTTACCATTCCATAGCTCATAGGGTGTTTTTGATGAACTAAGACGAAAATACATCCTATTTGCTATGTAGCATGTTGTGTGTACCACTTCTACCCAAAATTTTGTAGGGAATTGTTTTCCATGTAGCATGGATCGTGCCATTTCTTGCAGAACTCTATTTTTCCTCTCCCCAACTCCATTTTGCTAAGGTGTCTTTGAAGTTGAAAACTCATGCTTAATCCCATTTTCATCACAAAGATCTGCATACTTCTAATTTTCAAATTCTCTTCCATGGTCAGTCCTGATTCTAGTGATGCAGCCTATCACACGTTGCTTTTTTTGTTGTAACCTGAAACACAAGGACTTAAAAGCATCAAAAGTATCAAATTTTTCACACAAAAAATTCACCCATGTAAACCTAGTAAAGTCATCTACAGCCACAAAAATATATTGCCTACCTCCATGACTTTTAGTGCGTGTGGGTCTCATTAGATCCATGTGGACCAGCTCAAGAGGTTCAGAAGTGTTAATTGATTTTATCTTTTTATAAGCCTTCCTAACTTGCTTTCCCAATTGACACAGACCACATGCACTATTTTTCTGCTTTTTAAGATTAGGTAAGCCCTTTATGAGTTCAGATTTGGACAATTTGTATAAATCTTTATAATTCATGTGTCCTAATCTTTGATGCCATAACTCAGTTTCATCTAAAGTGGTTGAATTGCAAAGAAAACCTTCTGAATTTGCTACCCCATGCAATTATCAGATGTGCGTATGCCGTGCAAGACTTGTTGTCCTTTTTTGTTGAAAATATTACATTCATTTTTAGAAAACTGGACAACGTGGTCAGCATCACATAACTGACTTATACTTATAAGGTTAGCTTTAAGTCCATCCACATATAAAACATTTTTCAAACATTTAAAAATTGTGGACTTAATCTCACCTTTGCCTTTTACCTGAGATGTACTACCATCACCAAAGGTTACTATACCACCCTGACAATTTTTTAAATTTTAAAACAGAGATTTATTTCCACTCATGTGATTAGAACATCCACTGTCAAGCTTTCAGGGCAATTTGTGAAATAAAACAATTTAAATCTGACTTTCTAATCCAAATAGCTCTAGTTTTAAGACCAGTTGTCTTGACAGGTTTTTTCTCACGTTTTTGACCTTTATGAAAATTCTTTTTCTCAACAAATTTGAAATTTTTACCTTTTTGAAATGTTGGACTGTTTTGTTTTTGAAAAGAACGTGAGTTTTTGTAAGAATCTCCTGAAAATTTTGAAAACACTTGAAATCTATTCTTCACAGGGACTCTAGGTCCAGGATTTTTTGAAAAATTTTTAACATAGTTTAAAGGAAGACCATAGAGCCTGTGACAGTTTGGGCGTATACGACCTTTGATTCCACAATGGTGACAAACAGGTACAAAGAATTGGGGTCTAGCAAAAAACGTACCTTTCACTATGTGAGGAGGATGCTGATGGTGTTTATTTTTTTCAAAACTCTTATTTGGTGGTGCAGCAGGCTTTGGGAAGGTCTCGGAATTGGTTGCAGATTTTGTAAAAACCTTTGCTGCTACTGAAGGTGCTGATGATGATGAAACAATTGCACTTTTCTCTCCAGTGTAGCCTAAGCCTACTTTGTCTCATTGTGTTCGTTGTTGGCTCCAAATTTCTTCAAGCTTTTGAGAATTGGAGTTCATTCTTTCAATTATCTTCTCATCACTCTTGATTTTTTCTTTCAGCTTACAGATCTCATCCCGAAGTTCTCCAACAACTTTCTCCAATTCATCAATCTTTTTATTCTTTTCTTCAAGTTTTTCTTTGAACTTTTCTGCACTATGAGACTGAGAAGTTTTGGCAAATTCCAAAATAGATATTTTACCTGTGAGCTTTTCATTCTTTGTCTTCAAGGAATCTCGTTCACTTCGGAGTTTATAGTTGCGGGTATGTTGGGCTTGTCTTTGTTTCTTCACCTTATTATATTCGACAATTAAAGCATCATAGGCCACTTGCAAATCATTGTTGAATTCATTCTCAGATTCATCATCTTCATGATTTGGTATATCAGTGTCGCTTTGAGATCCAGAAGATGTTCCTGCAGACGAAGAGTGAGATGCCATAAAAGCAACAAAGTTACCTTCATCGTCTGAGAATGCTGATGAAGATGGTTCATCTGAACTGGATTTATCATCTGATGTAGCGTTCATGACTTTGACTTGCTTCTTTTTCATCTTTTTGTTTGCACAGTCTTTAGCAAAATGTCCATATCCATGACACTCAAAACACTTGATCTTGTTCTTCTTGTTTTCTTCCCCAGATTCAATCTTCTTGATCTTCTTTCATTTTTCTTGAGATTGTGACTTCTTCTTGTTATTCTTATTGAATAAGCCCTTTTTCCTCATGTATCTCATGAATCATTTAGCCACAAGCGTCATTTCTCTATTCGACTCTTCTTTATCACTTTCTTCTTCTACTATCTTTAAAGCAATGCCTTTTGATGCTTTGCGAGGTTTCACCATATTTGCTTCAAACGTTTGCAATGATCCCACAAGGTATTCTATTTTCATGGAGTTCACATCTCTGACTTCTTCTATTGCTATGACTTTAGAATCAAACACTCATGGAAGAGAACGTAAAATTTTACGTACCACTTTGTATTCTGGAATTGGTTCTCCAAGGTTGTGGCAGGAATTAACAATGTGACTGAGCCGGACATAAAAATCATCAAACCTTTCGTCTTCATTCATCCTTAGTCCCTCAAACTCAGAAGTGAGTTTTTGAAGCTTGCTGGTTTTGACTTGATCGTTCCCTTCATGTGTACTTTGCAGAATTAACTATGCTTTTCAGGCGCTCGTACAACTTGAGATGCGGTAGAATTCATTAGGGCAGACTGCAGAAAATATGGCACTCAAGGCTTTGAAGTTCCACTTCGAACTCTCTTGCTCAGCTTTTGTCCACGTCTAAATTAACTTTTGTTCGATTCATCCATCAACTTCATGGGTCGGTTCTTCCCATTCTTGTACTATTGACATCCAGACTTTGTAATTAATTCCCAGAAGAAAGGTTTGCATTCGTACCTTCCAGTATGAATAGTTTGAGCCGTCAAACCAAAGGGGTCTGGTGCTTGAACCTCCTTCACGCGGTGGATCCATTGGTTTGGATGAAGATCTTCACTCAAGAACTTAGAGTGACCTGCTCTGATACCAATTGAAAATTCCAGACCCACACAATCACACACTTAGTGAAAGTAATCACACAAAAAAATAATGAGGAAACCCTATCACAGGGAGAAAAACCTCTATTTATAATCCCACTATCAACGGGTTACAAGACTCTACTCAGACTCTCTACGAATCACTCGCACGAATCCTTTCGTCACTCTTGCTCGAATCACTTGATAAACCCTACAAGCAGGCTTTCTGTCTCACACAGAAAGTGAAAAGATAATACAAGAAGAATTTAGAGAAAGAATGTGAAAGCTCTCAAACCTCAAAGACTCTTTCTCTTGGTCCCTATAATATGTTATCCCACACTCTCATTAACAGAGTTGGTTTCACATATATATAGGGATATACAAAGTTGCCCTAATTTGGCAAAATAGGAAATTAAATCCGGATAGAATATTCATTGCTCGCACCCGCGCACACCCATCCTCCAGCCTGCGGACCTCACTAGAATTTCTGGGACGTGTCATAACAGTTTGGCGCACCCGCGCGCTCCCTGCGGTCTGCCTGCAGGCCTGGTGCGCACGCACACGCTCCCGCGCTGTGCCTGCAAGGTGCACTGGAATTTCGTCCACGTTCCAGAGAGCTGCATTCGAATCTAATTAGGTTTTGTAATCCTTCACATCAATTAGAATTCTTCAAAATCTTGATTAACTTGCTTTCTGTTTTTATTTCCTTAATGGTTCAGAATTTTTCAAATCTTCAATTTGCATCACTTTAGGAAACTTTTACTTCTTTCCTACTTTAACTAAAATTTTGTTTAGATTTACCATAAAAACTTTACAGTAAAACTTTCGTTGAGCCATAATATCCTTTTCTTTTCAAATAAGTTCTTTTGTGCCCTTTTGTCCAAAACTCCCAATTGAAAACCTTCCATATTCTATAACCAATTAATAAATACCTTCATTAATTTTTAATATTACATTATTGTTAAACACCAATATATATACATATATGCTTATAATTGTAAAACTTTTGTTGGACCATAATGTTCTTTTTTTTTTTTTTCAAATAAGTTTTTTTGTGTCCTTTTATTCAAAACTTACAACTCAAAACCTTAAATCTTCTATAATAACTTATTAAATACCTTCATTAATTTTTAATATTATGTCATTATCACCAATATATATATGCCTACATCAACAACAAATTTACTAGAATAGATTTCAATAGATTTATTATAAATCAAATAATTAAAAATGTAATTTTAATAACAGTATTTATCCAAAGATAGTAAAATATTAATACTTTGATATTTTTTATTATTTTATTAGTTTGGGAGCAATTGCCTGTACAACTTAATTTTTCATATCTTGCAAAATAATAAAACTTATCAAATTATGTCATTTTTATAATTAAGTTTTGATGTGAAAATTAACTAAATAATTGTAAAACTTTTTTTTTACTATTTTATCCTTAGTGCAAAACAAACTTAAATATATTATTCATCCCAAACCCTGCAGTTTGAAACTATTCATTTTCCCTAATAAGGCCTCTCATCTTCCGTAGCAGTTCATTCATACCATCTACATAATACTCTTGTTGTTTGTATATTTATGTTTGTAGTGAATTAAATAAATTCAGAAATAATAGAACAACTAAGGTGATTTTGAGGAACTGGCTACCAATTCCAATGTTGCGAAAAGATACACAAATTGTTTATTGATTTTTTTTTAATCTTATTTACTTTATTTTGGATCTTCTAAAGAGTTTTGTAATTTTGTTGTTTAGGGAAGCCAAGTTAATTTCAAAAAGATCACTCTGGAGTAATACAGGGAAATTTGAATTTCAACATAGTAATGCAGGGAATTTTGATTTCAACATGAGGTGTCTCAGCTTATGAATATCATTATCAATTCACTTTACAGCAATTCCCATATTTTCTTGAGTGAGCTAATCTCCGATGCTTCTGATATAAGTATATTTTTGCTTGATTTCATGGGGTATTAGTTTCACACTGTTATTTTTTGTATTGACTTTTATTACTACTTATTTCCAGTTTCAGGCTGTGAATGAGATTAGGATCCTGTCACAAGGAGACTTTGGGTCTGGAAGGCAAGAAAATGTATCTGCAACGTTGAGACCTGAGACAATGTGTGTTGTCAAACAAATACATGGGTATAGTCCGAGGGAAAATATGAAGCCTTTGAGATCAAGGAAACTGATATTTTTATCTTGATTGACAGGGCAACTCTTAATCTGGCATACCAGAACTTGTCATGGGTTCCAGAGAAACTTTTTTGGTGGAGCTAACTGGTAACGATCTAATTGGTAGGTCTCCTTTGGCATTCAATGAGACCATTACTCTCTCACTAGTGTTGTCATCAGATATTGATTTGTCGGTGGGTGATCTCATCTGCAAATGATTGAAAGTTTGGTCTCTCTCTCATGTTTGCTTCTTGCTCTTTCATAACATAAACGTATTGGGTAGTGTCTATTTTTAACTTAAGATCTGTGTTCTTCCAAAATGACGTTGCGAACTAATATTGTACGGTTTTCTGAACTTATTTTTCTTAGCTTGTTGTTATATAAGTTACCTCTGTATGTGTTATAGCTTACCAATTGTTCCAATGCTTACTCCAAACCAATTCTCTAGACTGAATAATCCCAATTGGCATTATTACTAATTTAACTATGATAATGATGTTTTCCACAACCATGACCCTTAAACAGTTTGGAGGGACTAGCTTTTGGAAGATTGTAACCATGTTCAATTTGACGCATTTTTTTTTAACTTATTATTGGGAATTGATGTTGGTCCTTTCTAGCCGGCCTAGGATTTGCTTTTGGATTCTTCACTGAATTGCTCTGTTGGGTGTGTCCGTCGATGTTGAACTGGAACTAGAAGATAATACTATTGACTTTCTAAGTCGGTTTCAGCTTTAGAGTTACCGCTAAATCTTGATGAATTACTCTATTTTGAAATTAATGTTTATAATTTGTCAAGGATCGCTTTTCTACTACTGAGTTTTAAACTAGAAAATACGTATCTTTCTTATTTAGATTTATAACTATTGACTCTAATAAAGAAATAATTTTTGACTGGAGTCAACTGAAGTTATAGTTCAGTGGCATATTCTCACTGACGAGGTAGATGATTGTTAGCTGTTCTGGTTTTCCTCTTTCTTAAGCATTCTATGTACTTTTTTAGTTCGAAGAATGCTGTACATGCTTATCTTAAGAGAAATCTCCACTGTCCTTCTAGTAAAAGTAATTTTGTTGTTAATTCCTTTCTTGGTATCAGTTAATAGCTTGATACTTTGCAGCAGTACGTGTTTTGCGCTCCTGGTTTTAATTAATTTCAATAGGCGAAAACGAAATTCCATTTTCTATTTCTTAACCGTACTGACGATCTGTTATTGTCAGTTGACAAATAAAATTTCTTCTCGAACAGCTATACCCTATTTGCAATTTAAATGTCAATTTAATTCACGCTTATCAATTAATAATATCTTATTATTAAGATTCCTTAGTACAAAGCCATAATTTGAAAGAAAAATAATTAAAATTTTGAATTAGAATTTTAACCAAAATTGATATAATCAAAACATGACTTAGACTTTGAATTAGTATTTTAATCAAAAATGTGATTAAGAGACTAAAGTAAAATTTTAATCAAATATAAAGTAAATTATGTCGAATAAAGTTTTATATATATATTTGATCTAAATTGAATTTCATGTTTACTTTTATTTACAAATGCAACGCACATGCACTTCAACTAATGAATAGAAATAGCTGTTCGATTAGTTGCTCAAAAACACCACCTCACCTTGAAGTTGCATACTATTGTCGTGAGCTATTGTGTGTAAAGGAAAGCGGCATATTATCAAATGCATTCTTTTTGAGCTATAACTTCTCTTTCATGTACATATTTATGTATATATTGATTTAAATTATCTAAATCCTAAGACCCTTATGTGTGATGTACTTTGTATCGGATACTTAACATTTTGGTAAGGATACTTGAGCAATGGTATAACACATGCGTCCACATATATTATTGGACATACCTGTAAACATATTTTAACAATTTAATTTTAACATATAATTATTCATAAAACTTATATTTGTATGAGATTATCTAATTACACTTTGTAAATACCTAACTAATAAAATAAAATAAAATAATTATCCAATCCTATGTCTCCATAACCTTAAATGAGAGAATAAATGAATTCAACTCTTAGGACATGCTCCAATACCCGAGTCCAAGTATCATAAGCTAAATCTTAATTGAGAATGGACAAAAAACTACATTTTCTGGAACTCAAACATAGTTAACTCATCTTGATAGTTGGGGAGTGCATGTTGTGGTTTCTTGTCTGATCTATGTATTGGAGACTAGTTAAATTAATAATTTTCATGACTTGAGTACATAAACAAAGGAACACACACCACACCATTTAACAAATTTTCCTGTTTCACATTAGAGCCATACACACAAGTTATGGGCATTGAATATAAAAATAAATAAATTCATACTTTAAATTCGAGTAAATGCCATAATCAAAACTAGGTAGGTAACAAATCTCCAAAACAAAACTAAAAACCTCCAAAATTAGGCCTAAATAATATTCCAAAATTAAATAAAAGTAATTAATATTCACCCCACAAATAGAGGTTTATTACAATCCACTAAAATAGTTTTATAAAAATTTAAATTTAAGTAAATAAAAATAAATAAAATTTTAATTCATATGCTCAAAAGGTTCAGCATGTGACTCAAATTTATTACTTCCATTACAAGCTATATGGAGATGAACAATAATACCACATGTGCTCAGAACCTTAATAGTAATATAAATGTTGCATTTTGAACTTCCCAAAAGGTTAAAAAAACATTTATTGATATGTTTCTTGATAACTAATAAAAACTAATAAACTTAGTTTGTTCTACTTGTTTTAGGATTAGTAAATCCAATTTGTTGTATTTTGAGTGATGTTACTCACGGTCCACTAATTGAAGATTAATATACTAGTTTGCTCTACTTCATTTATTCCACTAAATATTAAAAAAAAAAAAAACCATAAGTATGATAACCAAATCACATACAGATAGTGACACTAATAATAAATATTGAGTAGCACTAAATTACCACAATCATTGTATTGAGTAAGAGAAAAATCACTCTTGCGATATCGAGGTAACACTGTTTTGGCACATCTAGTTGGATATATTGATTAATTTGGATACGGTTAATAGCACACACCAAAAGCAAGATAAAAAACAACACACACTAAAAGCAAGATAAAAAACAAGGAGTAAGAGATTCCACTAATGAACTATGGAGCAGGGGTGGAGCTATAAATTCTTACATGGGTGGGCATTAATTATAAAATACATAAATAAGAGAAAAGGAAAGGGAAAGGGTTAGAGTGAGACCAGATATTTTGTTTAGTTGTATTGGGTGAGCTTCAGGGGTCCTGTGCGATTGAAAAGTTCCCTTCAAGGTGAAATGAAAGTATTATAAGGTGGCCGTAAGACCAGCGTTACTATATGGATCAGAGTGTTGGGCAGTAAAGTATAATCACGTTCAGAAGATGATAGTTGTGGAGATGAGAATGCTAAAATGGATGTGCAAGATTACAATGAGAGATAGGATTATGAATGAGGAGATTAGGTACAAAATAGGAATATCACCGATTGAAGATAAAATGAGAGAAAATTGATTAAGATGGTTCGAACATGTTAGAAGGTGTCCAACAGAAGCACTTATTAGAAGGTGTCCAACAGAAGCACTTATTAGAAGGTGTAAAAATATGGAGATTGCTAAGAGTAGGAGTAGAAGAGGAAGACCCAAGAGAAGTTGGAAAGAAACTATTAAACATGACCTTGCTTACTTGAATCTAACAGAGAACATGACCCTAAACAGATTTGATTAACGTCGTCAAATCTATATAGCCGACCCCACCTTGTGAAAAAAGACTTGGTTTGGTTTGATTTGGTTTATTGGGTGAGCTTTGTATAATTGCATATGTGTATTGGGCTAAAATTTTTCTTCTTTTCTTTGGGTGAGCACAATTGGTATTGGGATTTTTTTTTTCTTTTTCCTTTTCTCAAGTAAACATAATTTGTATTGGGCAATTTTTTTTCTTTTCTTGAATTGACACAATTGAACACTAAGACAATATCAACAAAAAAAGAAAAAAAAAATTAAAGAGGTAATAATTTTTTTTGAAGGTGGGCATGTGCCCCCACCTAGGCAAGCTATGGTTCCACCCTTTTGTTTTTGGTTAAGTGTGGTTCCACCCTTGTTAGGGAGTAAATTAGCCATTATATTGACCCTTTCCTCGGCATGCTTACTTGTAGACCACGGAAGAGGGCTAAACTAGCCAAGCTCATGACAATTCTGACGTTATTATAGAAAGAATGCCTCTAGGAATGTTGGTGTTAATTAGAGGACAACGTGATGATAACCATGCTAGAACAAGTGGCTTAAATGAGTTAGAGATGGTTTTTGACCAACTTCACAACTCACTCATGATACGAATGAATAGTAGGTCTAATGACGCGGAAATGCCTAAAGAAAGGACTAAAAGAAATCCACCATGATTTGGATATCTTTTCACCCAGATAAAATATTAGAATCAAGTTACATGCATGTTTTTGCCAATGGTGAATGTACTAGCTGATGATATAGAAATTTCGTAAGCCACACCTAGATCACATGTAGAGTTCCCCTTTTATATATCACCAAAATCTGTAGGAGAACACCGATTTGATACCTATCAAAAATCTTCTGATACATAAATTAGTAAGGAATTTTGTGTAAATTTTGTCTGAATTTTGGTATATTAAAAAATGGCATACCTTGTTGATTTTGCGAACTGTCCCTTATATAGACATTCTCTTGGGTTGTTATCAGAATGGCAATTGTATATCAATCGTATGGTTAATTACTGTATACAGGGAGATCCCATAACAGTTTCCTTCAATTATGGGATACATTCTTATTTCCAATGTAGCAAAGGCTCTAGGGAATCTTCTAAGAATCTATTGGTGGGTCCTAGAAGCATCCTCAGACGACCACGTTCGGGTGAATATCTCAGATGGAGATGACCGGCATTGCCTGCCTGTGTCCTAGCTAGCTTTAATTTTGGTAACACGAACTAGTCCAAAAGATTTTCTAGCATGGTCGAAAATTTCCTCCATCAAGTGCCCCCAATTCCCCTGGCTCCAAGTAGGGCCCAAGGAAATCTAATGGTAGGCATTCTCTTGAATAGTGTGTGCATTCAATGTTCCGTGAGCACCGTAATGGATACTACAGTAAAGTGACATATGCGTTCATATCACTGCCATATGTCAGTTTAGGGTTAGCTTTCCATCTATCATGGGAATCAAGCAATCCTCGTCCGTTGGATGTGTTGTACTCGAGCGAATCTATGCTATTTATTTCAAAAGATGGTTTTTATATATATGTTGGTAGTTCAACTTTTGCCTCTTCACTTGCGCGCAACAGGCTTCCAAGAACTCCATTGTCACAGCATTTGAAGCTTCTCGTTTCTTCATGCTTAGGTGGTCATTTCCCCTTACTTGATAAGGTTGTCATTTCACTTTATTTTTATCTCGTCATCTTTTTGTCTTATGCACTGACACATTGCCTACTGCGTCCAATTTTTAGAGAGAAAGAGAGAAGACTTCCCCTTTCCTGTCTTTTTGTGGAACCCTATTATTTAAGTGTTTCTCTCGCAGGCTTAGTGAATTAGAACATCCATTCGTGATAAGGCATCATAGATTGATTCTCCCTTCTAAGTCTGAGGATTCCAAGTCTGAGGATTTAGACCGTGCCAGGCAAGATGTCCCCGACACTACTTTTGTTGATAGTTCCGAACCGCTGGCCAAGGAAAGTGTGCCTGAGAAAGGGCCATCTTGCCAAGAAGAGATGGTTCTCGGTGACAGGGAATTCAATTTCGAGGCAATGGGTATTAGGTCTACACTTACTGGGGAGCGAGTGAAGAAATTGCTTTCTACCTTGCAGTTCCTACAAAAGGCATCCTATAGAATTCCCTTAGAATGGGATTGGGCATGCACAACCAAAGAGGAGATTATCACTATGTATGAGGATGCTGTAGTCGATGACCTCCGATTCCCTTACGTTGTCCCCCCGTTAGATCTAGTCGAGCAGTTAGAGGATCTTGTTCTATTGTGCCGTGCTTTGGAAGGTCATCCTCAACCAAGATCTGACGGCTAATGAGTTTCTTTATTGTTATAAGCTCACAGAGAAAGGAACTGGGTGGTGGTATTTCTCTACTAGGAAATCTTAGTTCAAACTCATCTCTAACTTGCCTATATATCCAACAAAGACAAGTTTTTCTACTTTTTCGGCAAGGACTGGGAATTCTACCATGGGAGACCATCGGGGATAGAACCATCCGGGTTTCTCAAGGGTGGGTGTGGCCAACAAATCGAGATAAGTTGAGCTCTAATAGTCATTGTCCTTATTTTATTTCCCTCTTCTTTTTATTTCTCTCTCTACCATTTTTTTTTTTTTTCCAGACATAGAGTTTTGACTCTTATTTGTTTGTTTAACCCTGTGCCAGGCTTGGCCTTATCCAAGAGCAACTCTAGAGAGTTAGGCTTGTTCGAGAGCACCCAGTGGATGACGTAAATCTAATGGTGGCTGTTGAAAGCTTGGCCACCCATTTGCTCGGGCCATAGCTGAACTAGAAGGCTTTAGCAGCAAAACTTGAGAGGAGTGAGTTCTAAGTTTTTTCCTCTTATACTTGCATGATATTTGTTGATTTGCCTTTTTCTTCTATTATGTAGATTAAGAACTCTCACCTAACGAGTTTGTCGAGGACATAAACTTTAATCAGATGAGGTTTAAGTAGAACGAGAGAAAGGCATTAAGTTTTGAACCGGCCAAGAAGAGGCCAAAGTTCACTTTAAGGAGGCTTCCCAAAGCACAATCTTCTGATCCTACCATCCCAGTCGAAATAGTGTCTCCTCCTCCTCCTCCTTCCTAGGAGTCTCTAGAGAAGGATCCTCTTCCATCTCGTTTGAAGATTCACTCGGTCCAGAGTCTCCTCCCATTCTTGTTCTTCTGGAATAGCATGAGAGGCCTCTGAATATCATCGACAATATGAATCTTACTCTTCGCAAGGTGAAAGTTATGGTGACAGAAGAAGATGTGGCGAGGGCGAAAGTCTCCTTCGCTACCTGGCTCATCAAGAACATGAGTCATGATATGCTCAGGGTATGTTTGATTATGTCGAATTTTCCTTTCCAGCTTTTATCCTGTCATATTTAAATTTGACATTGTTTTCTTACTCAGGTCATGACTCAGGCATCATGCTTGTCTGCTCAGTTCGTGAGTTCAAATAGGGCTCTAGTCAAGGAGTCTAACAACAATGAGGTGCTCTAGACCAAAAGCTGGGAGCTTAATGAGAAGCTAGTGAAGTCCCAAACTTAGAGGGATCTCACCTTCGTTAAGAGGGAATCTACCCTAGCTGATTTGTGAGAAGCAATGGCCAAGTGTAAGGCTCTTATTTAGTCTTTGGCAGCTGAGATTTCCTTAAAGGAAGAGCTAAGAAAGAAGGTCGAGGAAGCTAAGGAAAAGGTTATTACGCTGTTTCACGAACTCGAAGATGCTCGACGAGGATTGTAAAGGATTTTAAGAAGAGCGATGAAATCTAGATTTTGCTTGTCCTAACTTTCCTCTAAGGCTTTGATGAAGTTAAGGCAAAGCTGCTGAGCTTTACCCTGAGCTTTACCTCTCGGCCATTGTTTTTGGTGATAAGAATGATCCAGATGATGGTGCTATAACTTGAAATGATCAACCTTGATCTACTCGGTTTTTTTGGTTTTTGGTCCCTATCTTCTCTTTTTGTTATTTCCTTAATTTTCTATAAACTTGTTGAAGGTTCTTTTATGCTATATGTATTAATGCTGTTTCTTTTATTTTCTTCACACGTGTTTGTGCCTGTTCTTGAATGTGAATGCTTTGATTGACCTTTTGTAGCCTTTATGGGTTCAATTTTGTAAGTCACTTGTTCAACTCAGTCTTACAATCTGGGCATGTATTTCGTGGTTTGTTCAATTTGATAAACCATGTAGGACATTTATACTTCAAGGGCTTGTCTGAGCGAGCCTTTTTTGGTGTGCTTGGTCTTATAGACCGAGTAGCCATTCTGCCATCGCCTACTAGGCCTTGTGAGTCGAGTGAGGATACTTAGCTAGTTATTTAGGCTTGGCCATGCAAGTCATTTAGGGTATGTTTGGTCTCACGAATCAAGCAGCCTTGTCATTGTCTGCCGGGCCTCGTGAGCCAAGCCCCGAGGATACTTAGCCAATTTTTAGGCATAGCTATGTGAGCCATTTTGGGCATGCTCGACCTCGTGAGATGAGCAGGGATACTTGACCAATTTTTAGGCTTGACCAAGTGAGCTATTTTGGGCATGCTCGGTCTTGTGAACTGAGCAGCCTTCTCATTGCCTACTTGACCTTGTGAGCTGAGTAGAGATACTTAGCCACTTTTTAGACTTGGCCACATGAGCCATTTTGGGCATGCTTGGTCTTGTGAATTGACTAGCCTTTTCTGTCGCTTGGTCAGCATTATGAGTCGAGTAGTAGTACCTAAGGATAATTGACAACTGGAAAATGCAGGAGCTCGAACTTTTATTGATGATTGAAAAAAATCCCTTCTTGAGTTTATGCATAATACTTGCCATCGATGATGTAACTTCCTATTGTCAGAGCCTTTCAGCCAGTAGATCTCGTTTCTAGTGCAATCGATCATTTCATAGGATCCTCCCCATTTTGGTCCCAGCTTCCCATCTTATGCATTTCTAGTCGACTAGTTAACCCTTTGAAGGACCAAATCCTCTATTTTAAATTCTCGAGCTCTCACCTGAGTTATAATATTGGTGTATCCTCTGTTGATAAAAGGCTACTTTGATTGCCGTTTGTAATCTTTTTTCCTTGAGCAAGTCTAACACTGTGATCATTACATTGTTGTTTTCCTCTTGGCCAAAATACTCCATCTTAGGACTCGAGAGACCTACATCGATAGGAATTACAGCCTTTGTGCCGAATGTGAGGAAAAAAGGGTTTGGCTAGTTGTCACCCTTTTAGTTGTCTAATAGGCCTAACTGCCGTTTGTAATCTATTTTCCTTGAGCAAGTCTAACTCTGTGATCATTACATTTTTGTTTTCCTCTTGGCCAAAATACTCCATCTTAGGACTCGAGAGACCTACATCGATAGGAATTACGGCCTTTGTGTCGAATGTGAGAAAAAAGGGGTTTGGCTAGTTGTCACCCTTTTAGTTGTCTAATAGGCCTATAGAATACTAAGCAGTTCATCTGCCGATAAGCCTTTGGCTTTCTCGAGCTTGGTTTTCGAAAATCTTCAATAGGGATCTGTTACCTAGCCATTGGCTTACAGATGCTCAAGTGAGGAGTAATGATGGCTAATCCTTTGGCTTTCATAGATTTCATTGAACTGCCTACCCTCAAACTATTTTTCGTTGTCAGTGATTACTACCCTTGGAATCTTGAACCAGCAAACAATACTCTACCATAAGAACTTTCACATGTTCTGCTCGATTATATTCGGTAGAGCTTTTGCTTTCGCTTACTTGGTGATGTAGTTGATAGCAACTAGTGAACTTTCTGTCCCTAGCCTAGGAAAACGAGCTCACAACGTCGATCTCCCACTGAGCAAATGGCCATGGACTGGAGATTGGCATTAACTCTTGCACAAGCAATCATGAAATATTAGCAAATCTCTGACATATGTCACACTTCTTCACAAATCCTGAGCATCTCTTTCCATGGTTAGCCAATAGCAAGTTGTCCTTAAGATCTTTTTTGCCAAGGCTCTCCCACTAGAGTGACTCCCACAAATACCTTCGTGGACTTCCCTCAGTATGTAATCTACTTTTTCTTCAGTAGCGCAGCTAAGTAATGAAAAAGGATACCCACTTCTGCAGAGGACTTGATTTGCTAAGAATATTGGCTAGACCTTTATTATATTCTCCTTGCTTCATTTTAATCTTCTAGAAGTACTCTCCACTCCAGGTAGACTCTGATTGCCTTGGCATATGAAGGTTCCATAACAATTTGCTTTACTTCTTGACTTTAGAGGCTCGGAATCTAGCACTTCAACTGGTACATCAAGGTTAGTGTCTCTTGAGGACAAAATTCTAACCAAGCGTCTATTTTCTTGTTTTGTAACCAGGGAACCCTCTCTAATAGTCCTTTGAGAACTTGCTGGTAAGGTCCTTAGCCATTTTACGGTATTTGACTAATTCTCCCCTCTGGTCTGGTATTTATCTCAAACTTGTTCTATTACTAGCTGTGAGTCACTACGAACTATCACCTGCTTTGCCTTTATTCTTCGAGCTATAAGAAGTCTAGCAATTAAAACTTCATACTCCACCACATTATTGGATGCTGAAAAGTTGAGACAGAAGGCTTATTTAATCTTATGATCCTCAAGAGTGATATGGACAATTCCAACTCCACTATAGTTTGATTAGAGGATCCATCTACATTTAAAATCCAAATCAGTTGCATTGCAATGTCTTCAGGTTCAGTGCTTGGGTGGGCCATGAATTCTGCAATAAAATCTACTATTGTTTGTCATTTTATTGGCAATTGTGGTTTATGTTATATGTAAAATTGGCTTAGCTTAATAGACCATTTTACCAATCTCTTAGAATTCTCAAGATTGTGCAAGACATTATTCAACAGTTGGTTTGTAAGGACCATAATAGGTGCACCTGGAAATAGGCCCTGAGCCTTTAGGTTGCTGTTATCAGGGAAAATGCCATCAACTGCATCTTTGGGTACCTCACTTCTACTTTCTTAAGGGCTTTACTTGTGTAGTACACAAGCTTCTACACGTCCCCTTCCTCTCTGACCAGTGTTAAACTCGCTGTTATGGCAGACCCTGCAAGATAGAGGTATAGTTCTTCCCACAAGGTGGTTTGGCAAAGCAAAAAAAAACTGACCTCAGCTACTGCTTGAGTTGCTAAAATGCTGCTTCGCATTCCTTTGTCCACTCGAATATGATTACACGTGAAAAGTGTAATTACAAACTCCATATTTTAACCTTTATTAATACGCTAAAGTAATAAATTTAAGAGTTTTGTTATTTTTTATTACTTATGGAGTTATTTTCTAAATTGCAGGAAAAATGGTGAAATAGTCATAATTAGCAGTGATAAAAGCAATTCAAATGATAGAGAGGATATAGTGGTTCGGACACCCCCATGAATGGTCCAAACCAGATCAAAGGCTAAATTGGAGAAGCAAAGCAAAAACTAGAAGAGAGTATACTGTGGTCCGGACACCCCATCGGGTGGTCCGAACCACAACGGGCTGCTTCGCGTGATTTTATCAGTTCTTTTTAAGGTTTTTGTTATCAATATAAATATGAACATTGTGTAGCTGTGTGGCAACTTCTACACTACGTCTTTTCTTACATTTAGAGAGGTTTTATGTTGATTTGATGTGTGGAGAATGTTTTTAAGATTTAGCAAAGTATTCGTAAGAGCTTTAACAGTTTTCATTGTTCATCGTTTTGCATTGGTTTCAGTTTCGAAGTACGGTATCTTCAATTATTGATTTAATAATATTGTCTTTTTTATTCATTAATTAGTTTAGTGACTTATTTGTTATTATGCATCTTGAAATCATGTTAACGTAAACTTATTTTTCTTAATTCAACGAATCAAGGAATGGTAGGTTATTACGAACAATGGGATGTTCGTAGATCTTTCGCATAGTTTGTGAAAACTTATGCGTAGGGACCTACATATTTCAAATCTAATTTCATTTGTTTCAAAAATTTTCAAAAACGAATCCTTGACTTCATTCTCTGTAATCACTGGTAAAGGTTTTTGATTAAAATTTGGTAATGATATTTTTGAACAAAACAAAATTGGATTTGAACCCATGTAATATCAAAGAATATTTTTCTAGTTTTATAATCCTGAACGAGAGTATAAAACTGAGCTTTGGGAAACAAGAACTTTTAACGAAGATCTCTTTTCAATCTATTCGTTCCTTTGCATGAACTTTAGATTGTAATGGCATGCACATCACTTTGTGAAGTGATTAACCCACTTGAAATTGAGAGTTGAACCAAGAATTTTATTTGATAGTGTGATTGTTATTTGAATTATTCCCTTAATTAATTAATTAGTTATTTTGAATTTTTTAACGTATTTTCTTTGTTTGATTCATACTTTAATTGAATTTTTCATCATTATTCGTTATTCTTATTGAACCCAAAATATTTTCTGAATTCCATTTAATTAAACAATTGTTAGTGAATTGCTTTTATTTTCTAAAACCTACAAATATACTATTTATCAAACTTTAGAATTTCATTGAACTTAGAATTAATAATTTTTGTCACAACCTAGAAACTAAACATAGGTTTCCTGTGGATTTGACTTCGGTCTCACCGAGTTAAAACTATACAGCACACCATTGCACTTGGGGGTTAGTTTAGACGTGATATTTAGAAGCGGTCAGAATACTTTCTTGAGAATCCTAAAAAAGATAAAGCATTTGTTGGTGGACCAAGAAATGAATCTATTGACTTTTGCCATCCTTCCGACCAATCTGTGAACTTCTTTAATCATTCTTACGGATTACATGTCAACAATGGCTTTGATTTTCTCTAGGTTAGCCTCTATCTTCTGTTGGAGACCATAAAACTAAGGAATTTCCCTAAGGTTACCCCGAATGCACATTTTGCTAGGTTGAGCTTCATCTTATATCTTCTCAGGATGTAAAAAATTTCTTCTAAATCTTAGAGGTGGTTGGTTACATGTTTGCCCTTCACCAGCATGTCATTCACGTACACCTCCATGTTTCTACCAATCTGGAACTGGAACATTTGGTTGACCATCCTTTGATATGTCAGCCCTACATTATTGAGGCCAAATAGCATGATCTCGTAGTAATATAACCCTTGATCTATGATGAAAATGGTGTGTTCCCTATCCTATTTAACAATTTTGATTTGATTATAATCAAAAAATGCATCCATGAAAGATAATACATCTGTCCTGCTATCAAGGGCACCAGTAAATTGATGGCAAATAAAGGGAAGCTATCTTCAGGGCATGCTCTGTTCAAATCAGTGAAGTTGATGCACATCCTTAATTTGCCATTCGACTTCTTTACCATCACCACTTTAGACAACCAAGTAGGGTAGTGGACTTCCCTAATGAACTTTGTTTTGAGGAGCTTCTCAACTTCCTAGGCCACAACTTCATTCCATTTTGTGGCGAAAGTTGTTCTCTTTTGCTTTATTAGTTTTTCCCCTGATGCAATGTTGAGGTGATGTGTTGCTACCTTGGTGTTAATGCCTGGCATATCTTTGTGAGAGCATACAAAGATGTTAGTATTACACTTGAGAAAGTTTTTTAGTTTGCTTCGTAGCCTTTTTGGAATGCCAATCTTGATCTTTATTGTTCTATTCTGCTTAATATCTCCAACCACGACTTCTTCTAGTTTGTTAGCAGGCTCTCTTCTCTTCACTTCCTCTTTATCCTAACTTCTAGCTCTTCCACTACTAAGGTTTTTCTATTGGTTTCTCCTTTCAATAATGCCATATAACATTCTCTTCCTGTTTTTTAATCTCATTTGGTGTAGTGAACACTATATTCAGTTGGGAATTTGACCCTCAGGTGATAGGTTAACATGATGGCCTTGAACTGGTTCAGTGTTGTTCCTCTCAAGATGGCGTTGTAAGCCGATAGGCAGTCCACTGCCAAGAAATTCACCAACTTTGTCATCTGGTGGGGTTCTGCTCCTAAAGTTACAAGTAGGCTTATTGACCCTAGGGGTGACTTGGTTTTTTGTGAAACTGACTATGGGTGAGAAGATTGGTTGCAATTTCTCCTTTCCAATTTGTATTATCTCAAAAGGACTCTAGTATAGAATATCTGACGAGCTACCATTGTCGACTAGTACCCTCTAAATGCTAAAGTTTGAGGTGATGGAAGAAATAACAAGCAAATTGTCATGTGGCTAGCTCAATTTAACTACCTATGCCTTAGTAAATGTAATAGTGAAGGATTCTCTTCGGGATTTCTTGTTTGGCTATTCGATTGCCATCATTTCTCTTACTTCCCAAACTTCCTTGGCATACTTTTTCCTGGCTAAGGAAGACTCGTCTCCTACTGCGGATCCTCTACGGATTACCCTAATCTCCCTGATCGACCTTTGATTCTGCTTGGCTGGATGGGGACTTCTTTGATTATGGCTTATCTGCTCTAGTTGTCTATCCTGTCCCCAACTAATGACAAATCTCCTGAGTCTACCTTACCTTATCATCTCTTCTATTTGTCTCTTTAGGTCATAGCAATCCTCCGTTTTGTGTCCATGGTCTCTATGAAATCTGTAGTACTTCGTTCGGGATTTTTTATTAGCCGAGTTTTCATTTTCTCAAGCCACCTCAAAGTTGGGTCATCTTAGATCTCATATAGAGTATTCTCCAGCTTCATCAACGAAATGAAGTTCTGGCCTAACTTGACATCTCAGCTTCTATCACGTCTAGCTCGATCTCCTGACCTAGATCCCCTAGGGGGTTTTATACTTTCAGTTGTCCTTTGAGTCATTCTGTCTCTTATTTTTCGAGCGAGAATTGCTTTCTACCTTAGGGTCCCTTTTGGCTTTTCATGGCGTCCTCCACATTGATGTGTTTTTGAGCTCAAAGCATGAGCTCAACCATATTATCAAGTGGCCTTTTCACTAGCGACACTATAAGCCTGGGGGATTTAAAGCCACTCATGAAGGACATGACTACCATCTTGTCGTTTACCTTGCCTACTTCAACCAGCTCCTTGTTAAACCTACCCATATATCTTCTCAAAGTCTTATCTCTATCCTGGCTTATGGCCAAGAGGTGGGTAGCAAGCCTTCACTATCTCTGACCACCAATAAAATGCCCAACGAAAAGTTTGCTCAATTAGGTGAAGTTTCCAATCGTGCTGAGCTTGATTTTATTGGGCCATATCCTAGCAAAACTTTTGACGATGATAGGAAAAGCCCAGCACATAATCTCATTTGGGACTGCTTGCAGATGTATCAGCGCTTTATATGTCTCCAAGTGATCGAGCGGATCTTTAGAACCGTCAAAAGTATCTAGTGTGGGCATCTTGAACTTCAGTTGTAGTGGACAATCCTTGATTGCTTGATTGCCTTTGTGAAAGTTGAACTTATCCTGTTGACCATATCCTCTACCGTGTTAGGTTTTCTTACCACAGCGAGGACTCCTGCAATCTGGGCTTGCGATGCTTGAATCTAATTGTCCCCTCCTGTGACATGCTCTAATCATCTCTCTGTTACCTTGATGTGTAGGAAAACGAAATGGTTGTTTCCTCTATCTTCAACATTAACCACTTTAACTTCCTTTTAAGGTTCATCCCATTATCCATTAGGCTCTCTGTTCTCTGTGGCAACTCTCTTGTTTCCCCTATTATTCCCTCCATTAGTGGGTTGGAATTTCCTGGTTGGACTTCTGATGTAGTAGGCACCTGCTACAGTAATGCTTGATTTTAGGCGATCAGCGTCTACATGCTTGCCATAATTTCAGTGATTTGTCTTTCGATGGTGTCCATCCTATCATTATTTTGATTATCAATCAGAATAGGTGGGAGGGCGATTGTTTGTTTACTAATTCGTTATTGCATCGGATCTAGTTGTGACTATGAAAATGACAAAGCTATCATTTCCCATTGACAATGCCAACTAATGATACAGAAATTTCGTAACCAATACCTAGATCACATGCAGAGTTCCTCCTTCTATAGATCACCAGAATCTATTGTGGAAGACCAGTGTAGTACCTGCCAAAAATCATCTGATGCCAAAGTTAGAAAGGAATTCTATGTAAATTTTGGCAAAGTTCTGGTATATTAAAAAGATGGCATACCATGTGGATTTTGTGAGGCATCCCTTATATAGACATTGTCTTGGGTTGTTGTCAGAATGGCAACTGGATACCAATTGCGTGATTCTAAGGGATTTAAATATGTGGTTAGTTGTTGTATACATTGAGATCCCATAATGGTTCCCTCCAATCATGGGATACACAGTTATTTCCAATGTAGCAAAGGCTCTAGGGAATCTTCTGAGAATCTACTGGTGGGTCCCAGAAGTGTCCTCGAAGGACCATGTTTGGGTGAATATCTCAAATGGAGATGACCCGCATTGCCGGCTTGAGTCCTCGCCAGCCCTAATTTTGCTAACCTGATGTAGTGTTACCTCCATCACTAGCTACATATAAAATAGTACAACATGTCACTGCCCAAATGCCCCTCCTAGAGGAATGTCACTGGTAACACCAGTAGAACTATTGTGCAGAATAGTAGATTACCTTCATGCAATACATAAGCAAATAACGGCAAAAAAAATGAATAGAAAACAACAATCACAATGAAAAAACACAAGTTTTATGTGGTTTGGCAATTTACCTATGTTCATAAATATGGTAAAATCATAGTTTTCACTACAAATTCTAACAATAGAGCAAGAAGAATTACAAGAAGGAGATAAAATAACCTTAAAGAAGCCTTAGAGAAAATTCTCATGTTTTTAGTTTTTATCTACCCTAGCCTTAGAAAATCCTAATTTGAACTTCATGTAACATATAATACATCCTAGAAAATATATACCTCGAACCCTAGCTTTTGAAACCCAGTTTACAAAACTATCAGACCAATGCTCATGGGAGTAGCATTCCTGTAAGCTTCCTGTGCCCTTCCCACATAACTAAAATCCAAAACATGACTCATGGTATTTTCTCCCAAATCAAAATAAAAGGAGCTAGAAACGTAGGGAAATTCAATTAAAATGAGCTTGCGCGAGTGGCTCATGGGTATACTTCACATAGAGACCACAAGAATTCGATTCCTAACTTTAACGAGATGTGTGTGTGAGGAGCAGCATACATATCCCCGGTTTACTTATCGACCACGTGATTCATTAAGGGTTGCAATAAATCGGTAAAGATTTTGGGTTACCAAAAAAAATGAGCTAGAAATACAAGGAAATGTATTGCTTATGATCAAAATAAAAGTAAGTTACCCAGACCAACTATCAATTCAAATTTAGTAGGGAAATTCAAATATAAAGAGAGAGAATTGAATACCACAATCAAGTGCTAAAAAGAAGAGTACAGGAAAGAAGTGACTTATAAAAAGAGCTCGATACAAAAGAAAAGAAGACATAATCAAACATCCCAACACATGTGTTTTGATATTTTCTTTCTAGAAGTAATCTTAACTTAGTTTGTTAATTTTTCTACTTCAAGTATAAGATCTTTGGTCCATTTGTTGGAGATCCTACTTTAATTAGTATGAGATCTCTAATGCACTAATTATTTTTCTTCCTTAGAGATTAATGAAATTTTCGTGTCTTAATTTAATTGGTATGAGATCCATGGTCCACAATTGAAGAATAATTCTTCTTCTTTTTTTTTTCATTCTACTCTATTGAAGATTAGTGAGTTTGGGAAGTTTTACTTTAATTAGTGTGAGATCTTTGGTCTGCTAATTGGAGACTAACAAACCAAATTGACTAAAGTGGTACAGCTCGATAACTAAGAAAGTCCTGAAATGCTACATCTGAATTAACTAGACAATCACAATCATTGTGATTGTATCGAGCCATACAAATGGTTATATTTTATGTTTCAAAAGATAAGGATCTCCTCTTTTACATTTTGAGAAAACAATTATATATTTTATAGAGAATCCAATTGATTATTGACCTTCGTGAAAATATTAATATTAATTTTCATTATCCCAAAAGACAGTAAACATGTAACCAACTGATCAATAAATTTAGATTAATTCAGTTTTTTTTCCTGAAATAGTACATATTTAAATGTTTAATGCAATCGAAGAAACTTGAACATAATGTAAAATTTAGCTACAAACTAGAAAGTGTAAAAGGGTTTGAAATAAATAAAAACTGCAAGACAAGATGGTCAATGATCAGCTACTTTGGTAGAAAGAATACCTGGAGAAAATTGGTACCCTCTAATCCACAAGTACCTTTCCAATATTGTACATCTCCATCAAAAGTTACTAAAATTAAGTCATTTTCCTCATCTTTTTATTTGATATCATATGTTTCACTAGCTAACTTCAACCTCTTAGCTATTTCATGTTACAACTCTTAGCTATTTCATGTTACAACTCCGCCGATCTTGATGACAATATTAGCTTAAATTTTATTACATCATTTATATGCTTTGCGTTACATTCACAAAATTCACATATAGCATCATTGTATCATGGGAATTTGTGGGAGCAATCGCAAGCAAGACTTGGTTAGAACTAGAAGACATATCATAAATTGAATGTAAAATTTGTTGCCTATCATCATCACCTTAAGGGAGAGAGCAATTTTTCTTTATATTGCAAGGTGGACATTAATTGATATCATGTTTCCCACAAATGCGCTTCAATGTAGATCAGCTAATTGCAAAAACCTAAATCCATGTGAAAATATTTTGTTTATGGCCCATAACCAATTTTTCAGCCCCATTTTATTTTTAAGAAATTGTCTTACCTGATAAAAGTTGAGTGGCCCAATTAAGATTTTTCACAAGCCCCATATAATGGAGTATTGGCTAAGGTTGACTTGATATATACACTAGATGTAGGTACACACACTGTGTGATTTCTTTTTTTTTTAAGTAAATATATATATTTAATTTTATATAACCTACCAAATAAATTTAAAATAAAAAATTATTAAAACACCTGTAAAATATTAGATGAATAATCTTAAATGGCATTTAGTAAATATTTAAGTAAATAAATATTAGTGTGATTTCTTACGAATCCAAGAAGATTATCAATTTAGCATAGAATGGTTATATTTTGGCTGGAGTTTAACTTATGCAATCATTTCATTTCTCCCATGGGTGTGGCCAGCATTATTATCACCATATTTTTCTTTTGTTTGCAGGTTTTCTCTCTTGTTGAATTCTGCTACGGAAATTTATCATCTCATATAATTAATCATCATTGAGTTTGAAATGGAATTTGATAGTGATATTTGTTTACATTTAAAAATAAAGAGTACTGTGAGCGGCACAACAAGCTTGAAAGGCACGTCAGCAATAAATTAAGAAGACGCATGATAAATCTGTAAAGACTCAGCTGTTATGGAAATTGAATTTTTAAAGCCTTTGAAGGCAATTATCAAAAGTCTTTAGAAGGGAATTTTAAATGAGAGACGGGAGGAAGAAAGATAAATAATCAACCACCTCCCTATAAATTGTGGAAAAGAAGAATAATGAAGTGAAGATAACTGTCTCAAAGTGGCTATAAAAGAGATTCAATAGTAAGAAAGAAAGACAGCCCTAACAACACCTAATACTTTATGAGTAGTTTTAGTGTTTGTATGGGTTTTGTTAATTGTTAATTATTTCTGAGCAAACATTATACGTGATCGTTCCTGCAAAAATGTCGCAATGTTGGAATGATTCACTAACACATGTCAAAAAGTGTTGGTGAATCTCTAAGTTTGGTTGGGAGAAGAATTATAAAAGAAAAGGATTTGTTCGTGCTCTACTAGCCCAGAAACATTCTTTCTATTTTGCTTGGAAAAGGGATTCTATAAGACAATGCACTTCGCAAGTATCAGAAGGGAAGTTCGCGCCCACAAGCATCCCTCGACACATGGATTTCTTATCCAATGTGTCCAGTGTGCCTTGCGAGCATGAGAAGGAAAGTTGTTGCCCATGAGCTACCCTAGCTATCACGCATAAATTTTTAAAGATTGCCAAATGACCTTTTTAACCCTCTTTTTTTTTTATATAAAAAGCAAAAATTTTTTTTCAACCGTAAGCTTTTGAAACTGCACAACCTTTCCCTACTGTTTTGAGTAAAAATATGAAAAAGGTGATGATGGGCAAAAGTAGATGTCAGTTCTGGCATCATTCTCCATCTACCAACATCTTGTTCAGATCTATGGCATGGTATTAGATCGGGGAGCCTTGTCATCAAAGATTGAAGGTTGTTTTCTCCCCAGGTAGAGATGAGTTGTGAGTTGTCTAGCAAGTAAGGTTGAAGAGTATATTTTACAAATAAATTAATGGCTTTTGGTTAAGGAAACTGGTAATACTTTTCTTTTTGGAACACTTTGTAACCTCACTTTTAATATGAAGATTTCTAGTCTGATTTGCTAAAGGATCTGGGGTTGTTTATATTTTATACTCAAAGGAGTTTTTACCATTGTTAACAAATCTTTGAGTTTCTCTAGTGGGTGTCTAAGTTAAGCTGGTTTTAAATGGCTATTAGTTACACCTTTTACTTGTTCTTTTGGATCCTTGCAACTATTTTGGGACTTTCAATTGGTGCTAGAGCCTTGGCTGCTCTCTGCTTCTATTTAGACTTTGTGTCTGAGAGTAGATCCATCAAGTGTCCATGGATAACCAAAAGAAAGGTTAGTTAACAGTAAGGCCTCCATTTTTAGATAGATCTAACTACCATTATTGGAAAGCAAGGATGAGAGAGTTTCTCAAATCTATTAATGAACGGGTTTGGGACTCAGTTACCATGAGATAGAGAACCCCCCTGTAAGTGATGCAATCTTCATACCGAAGGCAAAGAGAGACTGACTACTGATGCTAATGAAGCTGCGGGATAGAACAATCTTCTGTAGTGTCTCCTAAGATGAATTTAGAAGAATCTCTAATTGTGAGGTTGCAAAAGAAGCTCGGAATATTCTTCAAGTCACTTATGAGGGTACTGCTACTGTCAAAATCGCTAAATTACAATGTTTGACCACTATTTTTGAAGTTATTCGAATGGCTGAAAATGAAACCTTCGATCAGTTCTACATCAAGTTAAGTGATATTGTAAATTCTTCTATTAACTTGGGTGAAATCATCTCTCAGTCCAAGATAGTTCAGAAGATTCTTCGATCTCTACCTGAGAGATTCCAACCAAAGTCACAGCTATTGAAAAAAGTAAAGATTTGGATCAAATGAAGGTTAAGGAAATGGTCAAGTCATTGCAAGCATATAAAGTAAACATAAATCAAAACAAAAGAAATAAGGGGATCGCTTTAAGTTGTGTGAGTAAAGAGGCAAATGAAAAGGTGGGTACATCAAAGGTAAATGCTGATGACATTATCTTTTTAGTTAAGAAGTTCATGATTTTCTCCAAAAAAAAAAAAAATCCCTTCAACAATCCCTCAAGGTTTAACAAATGCATAAAGAAAAAATTTGGGGAAAGCTTTGAAAAGGAGAAGAAATGAGAGAAGTTTGAGGATAAACAATGATTTGAATGCAAAGGATATGGTCATTTTGCACACGAGTATGCAAATAGAATGAAAAAGAAGAACAAAAAGGTCTTTGCAGCTTCATGGGATAATAAGGATGATTTCAAAAGTGAAAAAGACCAAGAGGAAGATGATTAGATGGGGTCCGAGGATAACTCTTTGGAGGTTCTAGTCGTTATGGTAAAGACTAATGAATCCTCTCCTAAGAAAAATTCTACGTTCATTGATTCTTTAAAAAATTCAATTGCATGTGACAAAAGTATCACTTCAGAATCAGAAATTGAAGAAGACTTACAAGAGCAATTTGAGGTGCTACAAGATAAATATAATGAGTTGTACCAATAGATCTTAATTCTTGTAAAACACAAGGCCAAAGCTGTTTATAAGCTAAATGGAGTTGAAATTGAAAAAGAAAGCTTGATGAATGAAGTTGAAAAAGAAAGCCAGAAGAATTGGTTAAGCCATTGAAGAAGAACAAGAAGAAATTGACATCTTTTAATCTAGACTTGAAGGAAGCGGAAGAATTGAAGGAAAGAATTGCCAAGACAACAAGCTCACTTAAGAGATGGGATTTAGGCACTAAGAAGTTAGATGATATATCGGAAGCCCAAAGGTACCCTAATGATAGACCTAGTTTTGGGTGTATCAAGCATTCCTCAACAACTTCAAGTTATGGAAAGTGTCCAATCAAGTTTGCTCTTGCAACCAAGAACGAAGATGGTGCTCAAATGGAAAATAAATTAAAGAAAAAGTCTGAGTACCTCATTCTTTGCCTGGTTCCAAAAATTCCAAAATTGGAAGCTTAAAGAAAAAATAAAAAAGGAAGCCAAAATTTTCAACAGAAAGTATTCAATGGTGCAAGTAAGGTGAAGAAACACACAAGAGGTAATGCTTTTTCCAATTACTTATCAAGTTGTGAAGGTAAAAATTTCTTTAGTTCTAACATGTCTTTGGATAGCCTAGAAAATTTGTCCCCACTTGTCATTATTGTGGGATTAGGGGCCATATTAGACCACATTGTCATAAGCTATATGGGTTACCCTTAGACTATATCAAGTCTAGAGTGAATCCCAACAAAAGTCTCAAGGATAGAGTATTTTTGTTTGATAGGTTTAGTGGCCTTGATCTTTGTGATAAAGTTGACAAAGGGTTTGTTTGGAGTGCCAACAAACAAAAAAAGAAAGACAACATAAATCTCCAACAATCTCTATAAATCACTAAAACTCTATTACACATTTACATTTTTCCGCCTTTACTAATTTCAAAAAATTTCAACATTTACTAAAAAAATAAAAAAATCCAGAAGAAGGTTAACTGAGTGCGTAAATTTTTTTTTTTTTTTATAATCATATTCTTTGAATCGAAAGCTTTCAAATGAATACCATTGTCACTATTTTATACGAATTTTTTTGAATTTGTTAGAACGGATTTGAAAAAATCATTATAACAGTTTTGGCACTGTGCATCTCCAAAGAAACTTTTTGAATCCGTTAGAATAGATTTGAAAAACTATTCTAACGGTTTACCACTGTCAAGAGAGTAAAACTGTTGTGTAGAACATTAAGTGTTGATTTTCTGAATCCGTTAGAACGGTTTGTTAAAATAGATTTGGGAAACCGTTAACAAATCATTCTAACGGTCTACTACTGTTTGTCTCTAAAAAATGCAATTTGGAAAGAAAACACCGAACACCAAAATTCACCCAAATTTACGTTTTATCTCAATTTATCTTGTTTTTTCTTTTCTTTTTTTTTTATCACTCCAAGCACTACCAAAAACGCTTCATTCAAATCAAATGGAGAAAATCTTAATGGTGGAGTGTCTAGCCTGAAACCATGACCATCACAAAAACCTATTTTTAAAGACAAAAATATTTCCAAAAACAAGGCTAAGAAAGCATGGATTAGATGTAATGATTTGAATTGTTTTGTTGCTCACATTGCATTTAGAGCACAAAGCTCTAATATGTGGTATGTGGACAGTGGTTGTTCCAACAATATGTATGGCATCAAATTTATGTTTTTGTTCCTTGAATTGTGATGAATGATCCATGACTTTTGGTGATAGTAGCAAGTCAAAAAGTCTTGGTGTTGGATGTATAGACTATCCAAGTCTTCCAAAGTTGGAAGATGTGTTGTATGTTGATGGATTGAGAGTAAATTTGATTAGCATTAGTCAAATTTGTGACTTACACTACAATGTATCATTTGCAAAAGGTACTTGTGCTATTCTTGATAAAAACAACAAGGTAGTTTTGAAAAGAATTAGAACTTTAGATAATTGTTATGGTGTCTCTACTGATTATGATTCTGTTTGTCATGTTACACTGGACAACACTGTTGAATTTTGGCATCAAAGACTTGGGAATGTTAACTACAGAGATCTTGCTAGATTGTGCAAGTCCGATATTGTGAGAGGTTTACCTAATCTATCTAAAGTGAAGAAGGTAGTTTGCGGGCCATGTCAAAAAGGAAAGCAAACTAAGGCTATTCACATGAAGACCAACAAAATAGCTACAACTTCCATCTTAGAACTAGTTCATGTTGATTTAATGGGTCTAATTAGGACAAAAAGTCCAGGTGGTAAAAAGTATATTTTTGTTATGGTTGATGATTTTTCTAGATACACTTGGGTAAACCTTTTGAGATAAAAATTGAATACTTTTCAATCTTTTAAATCCTTGTGTAATAGACTCCAAAATGAAAATAGTGTCAAGATTGGTAGAATTATTAAACTTAGGAGTGATCAAGGAAAAGAGTTTGATAATTTTGAATTTTTTGATTTTTTTTTTTTTTATGAATGTGGCATTTTATATGAATTTTTTACTCCTAAAACTCCACAACAAAATAGTGTTGTTGAAAAAAAAATAGTCCTTCAAGAAATGACATGAGTAATATTGCACGGTAAGAAACTACCATTGAAAATTTGGGCTGAGGCCATGAACACTGCTTGCTACGTTAGCAACAGAGTTTTTGTGAGAAGAAAGACAAAAGCCACTGCATATGAAATTTAAAATGATAAGAGACCAAATGTTCATTATTTCATATCTTTGGAAACAAATGCTACATTTATCGAGATAGAGAATCCTATGATAAATTTGATGCTCATTGTGATGAGAGTTTGTTTTATTAATAGTAGAGCTTATAGAGTATTTAATTTGAAACATTCTATTGTAATGGAATCCATAAATATGATAGTTAATGTTGATCCTCTAAACTCATTTTGCAGGCTAAATCTAATTGAAGATGAACATGTTTTCACAATGTGCCTGCAAGATGAGTCATTAGTGGAAAGTCAAAGCAAAGTGGAGGAAACTAGTGCTGAGCATGTTGATGATTCTCATAACAATGGTGTGTTAGAGAATGAAATTGAGGAACAACCTATTAATTTGAATCCCTCTTCTCGAGTAAAGCTAAATCATCCTGTAACGCAGGTGATAGATGAGCTGATAGCCCCTATGAAAACTAGGAGGCAAATTTAGAATGGGATAAATTAGTTGCGCTACACTTCATCCATTGAGTCAAAAAATGTTAAGGAGGTTCTTTGAGATTGTTATTGTGTCTCTCCAATACATTCCTTTGAGACTATATCATGATCTCGCTCTTATGTTTCCTGTTAATATTATTAGCTTGATATTATTAATATTGAAACAAAAAACACTATAAAAACATGTTGGCCCAAGGTTTATAAAGTTAGTTTTATAATTGATTTTGATGATAACAAACATTGAATTAAATTTTCACAATTAATTTTCAAATAGACATTGTATGAAATGTTACAATTCATTTGATAGATTCAAGATAATATAGTTGGAAGAGATTGATATTATTTTTTAGATATTTTCACATAATTTGGAGGAAGGAATAAAGGAATTTCAAAGTTGGGAGTAATAGAAATCAAAGTAAGATGAAGATTTGAACCACAGGTTAACTCGGATAAACAGAGAAATCAGATACATGTCAGTATATAGATAATATCTTAAGATCCAACGGTTCAATTATCATGAAATTTTAATATAGTAAACTAGACTTCTATATCTACAACTTTACCGAAGGGAAATTTTTGTGGATCTGAAGTTAAGGTGTCAAAAAATGAGTTGGAATATTATTCATTACAGAAAAGATTTTAATTCTGGGTTCTGGAGCTAGTCATAGTTTTTGAGACATAACTCATACTATACAGCTTTAAAAATTCTGATTTCTGGTGTGTGAAACGAAGACTCAAAAAGCTACAACTTTTGTAGTTTAAGTTTCTTCTAATTCTAAAAGTATCATGGTGAAACAGAAGCTTAAACTGGAAACACAGATTCAGAATGTCAGAAAAAGCTATCAGAAGCTGGTCTCGGTTCAGAAGCCGGTCTCGGTTCAGAAGCCATATATGACTATCTAACCATTGGATGAAGCTCACAATTTGACATGTGATAGCTGACATATATATCTACAAAGTATTTACTCTAAGGAAATGTCATATTTGAACGTTCTGAGCGTAAAAAACGGTCACAAATATATCTCAGAAAATCTAAATCTGAAAGACAGCATTGGAAGAAAGGAAATTCAATTTCTTCCAAGGGCAAAAGTGTCTTTTCACTTTGTAACGGCCATTTGGAGATTTTCATCTATAAATAGAGTCTCAAACTCAGATTCAAGAGGATGAACAAGGCAAGAAAGAAGTGCTTATAAAGAGATATAAGAAATTCCATAACTTTGCAAACATAGAGTGATTTTTTCTCACATTTGTGCTTCATCTTTCATATTCAACTTGTGAGAGTTTCTTTTTGATTTGATTGAGTTTTAGACTCATCATTGTTGTTGTAAGAAAGGGAAATTTAAAACCCTTTTAATTTGTGAGAGTGGGGTGAGCTCTTGTTGGTTTTGGTTCAAGTGTTAGAACCAAAATGAGAGACTTTCTTTGAGAGAGACTTGTGTGAGTGATTTAGGGATAAAATCACTTGGGAAAGGTTTCTAGCACCTTGGGAAGCTAGTGTGTAATAAGCTTTTCAAAGAATAGTGGAGAAATCTCAAGGAAGGCCTTGGGGGAGTGGATGTAGGCAACATTGAAGCCGAACCACTATAAATCGATTGTGTTTCCTTCTCTTCCCTTCTCTTTATATTTATTGCAAACACTAGCACTCACTCTTCATTCACAAATATTGAATAATTTTTTTGGTGCATTTCATATTCATCTTGACATATTTGTTTTAGGGTTGAAATTTTTATTTGCAAAATTTTCAAGCAACCCTATTCACCCCCCTCTAGTGTTGCTATTTGGGACAACAAACAAATTTTGTCTTACTCAATAAATGGCCAAACTTCTTCAAAAGTTTGAAATACATATGCGCGCGCTTGATTAAATTCCTCAGCACTAAGATGATATGGCTTAAAAGTACCTTTCACAAAACCATTTTTGCGAAAAATAGATAGCCCATTTTAACTAGTTATTTCATCATTCCTTGGTGCTTTTTTGAATTTAGTTCGAACTCCATGTAAGTATCTTGAACAAAATGTCAAGCATTCATTGGCAATGTAACCTTCTGCAATGGATCCTTCTAGACGAGTTTTATTACGAACATAGGACTTAGGTGTGCGTAGGTACCTAATTGAAAACATTAATATTAACGAACATAGTCATACCTCTCAAGTAGATACATATTAGGTGATATAGTCATACCTCTCAATTGGGTACATCCAATGGTATTGTACTGGTCCAGCAATCTTGGCTTCTCTTGCCAAGTGAATTGGTAAGTGAACCACAATGTTAAAGAAGGCTAGTGAAAAATTTATCTCGAGCTTACATAATGTGATCATAATTTGTGATTTAAGTATATCCAAGTCATCACTCACAAGTGTCTTTTGAGCACAAATTTTTGAAAAATTTGCTCATTTCAATTAATGGCTCACATACATTCTTAAGCAATAGTCCGCGTATTGCAAGTGGAAGTATTAGTTGCAAAAAAATATGGTGGTCATGACACTTTAAACCTGATACTACTTTTCCATTAACATTCACACACCGAGATATGTTTGACGAGAAACCATCAGGAACTTTCAAATTTGCCAAAAATTTACAAACAATCTCATTCTCAGTTAAGGATAGTGAGTAGCATGCAGTTGGAATCAATACTTTATTGCCAAACCGTAAGGATGGAGATTTTGTTTGATTTTCATGTCCACTAGATCATAGCGGCTCTTTAAAGTGTCTTTAGTCTTTCCCTTCATATTCATTATTGCGCTTACTATATTATCAAACACATTTCTTTCAATGTGCATAACATCAAGGTTGTGCCGTAATAAGAGAGTTTTCCAGTAAGGTAATTCAAAGAAAATGCTCTTCTTTTTCCAATTATAGACAATATTTAACTTATTTCTCTTTCTCTTTTTAGCTTTTCCAAATGTAATGTTATTAAAAGAATGTAACTGATCAATAATATCATCTCCTATTAACAAACTTGGTGAAAGTCGATCCTTAACATTTCCGTTAAATGACCTCTCATTTTTCCGCCAAACATGATTTATTGGTAGGAAGCGACGATGATCTATATAACATCACTTGTTTTGCAAAAAGGTAGAACAAGTATGTTTTCCCTTTCGTCGACCATCCTGATAACTTGCCATATGCCGAAAAATCATTGATCGTCCATAAAACTGCAGCATGTAACGTGAAATTTTGTTGTATGTATGCATCATATGAGTTTATTCCATCTCCCCATAGCTCTTTTAACTCTTCTATCAGTGGCTGCAAAAAAACGTCAATATCATTTTTAGTTGACTTAGGTCCCAGAATAAGAAATGTCATCATGAAGTACGGATGCTTCATACATAACCAAGGTGGTGAAGTATACAGAGCTAGAACCACCGGCCATATACTATGTGAGGTGCTCATATTATCATTAAGGGTTGAACCCGACACTAGCTAGACCTAACCTTACATTTCTCGAATTTGCAGCAAATAACTTATGCTACTTATCAAATGATTTCCAAGCTATCGAGTCTGCAAGATGTCTCATTTTACCATCATCCACCCATTTCTCCTTATGCCACCTCATTTCCTCAGCAACATCTTTTGAGAGAAACAACCATTGGAGTCTTGGTTTTAAGGGGAAATGTCGTAAAACCTTGTAGGGAATTTTATTGTGCTTGTTGTCATCTTCCCAGCAAGAAGGCCCACATATAGGACATGATTGTGCGTATTCATGCTCTTTCCAATACAAAATGCAATCATTGTTACAAGCATGTATTTTTACATAATCAAGACCTAAATCCCAAATAGTCTTCCTGGCTTCATAATAAGAATCTGGGATCAAGGGATTTGTAAAGTCTTGTGGCAAATCCAATCAAAATCTTAGTTAAATTAGGAATGCTATTCAAGTTTCCTAAAGTGATGCAAATTGAAGATTTGAAGAATTCTAAACAATTAAGGAGATAAAATGAATCAAGTTGACCAAGATTTTGAAGAATTCTAATTGGTGTGAAGGATTACAAAACCTAATGGAATTCGGACGCAGCTTTCTGGAACATGAATGGAATTCCAGTGTACCTCGCAGGCACGGCGCAGGGAGCGCGCGGGTGCGCTCCAAGCACGCAGGCAGCCTGCAGGGAGCGCGCGGGTGCGCCAAGCTGTCCCAGAAATTCCAGTGAGGTCCGCAGGCAAGAGGATGGGAGAGCGAGACTGCGCCAGTGTTATTTCCTAAAGCGTAAAAATTCCAGTGCAGGTCGCAGGCTGGAGGATGGGAGCGCGAGGGATCGAGCTATGAATATTTTGTTCGGATTCAATTTCCTATTTTGCCAAATTAGGGCAACTTTGTAATCCTATATATATGTGAAACCAACTCTGTAATTGGCAGAGGTGGGAGAACATATTATAGGGACCTAGAGAAAGAGTCTTTAATTATTGAGAGCTTTCATGTTCTTTCTCTAAATTCGTCTTGTATTTTCTTTTTACTTTCTGTGTGAGGCAGAAAGCCTGCTTGTAGGGTTTATCGAGTGATTCGAGCAAGAGTGACGAAAAGATTCGTGCGAGTGATTCGTAGAGAGTCTGAGTAGAGTCTTGTAACCCGTTGATAGTGGGATTGTAAATAGAGGTTTTTCTCCCTGTGATAGGGTTTCCTCGTTATTCTCTTTTGTGATTACTTTCATTGTGTGTGTGATTGTGTGAGTTTGGAATTTTCAATTGGTATCAGAGCAGGTCACTCTAAGTTCTTGAGTGAAGATCTTCATCCAAACCAATGGATCCACCACGTGAAGGAGGCTCAAGCACCAGACCCCCTTGGTTTGATGGCTCAAACTATTCATACTGGAAGGTACGAATGCAAGCTTTCCTTTTGGGAATGAATTACAAAGTCTGGATGTCAATAGTTCAAGGATGGGATGAACCGACTCATGATGTTGATGGAAAAATCGAACAAAAGTCAATTCAGACGTGGACTAAAGCTGAGCAAGAGAGTTCAGAGTGGAACTTCAAAGCCTTGAGTGCCATATTTTCTGCAGTTTGCCCTAATGAATTCTGCCGCATCTCAAGTTGTACTAGTGCCCGAAAAGCATGGTTAATTCTGCAAAGTACACATGAAGGGAACGAACAAGTCAAAACCAGCAAGCTTCAAAAACTCACTTCTGAGTTTGAGGGACTAAGGATGAATGAAGACGAAAGGTTTGATGACTTTTATGTCCGGCTTAGTCACATTATTAATTCATGCCACAACCTTGGAGAACCTATTCCAGAATACAAAGTGGTACGTAAAATTTTACGTTCTCTTCCACGAATGTTTGATTCTAAAGTCACAGCAATAGAAGAAGTCAGAGATGTGAACTCCGTGAGAATAGAAGACCTTGTGGGATCTTTGCAAACATTTGAAGCAAATATGGTGAAACCCCACAAAGCGTCAAAAGGTATTCCTCTAAAGACAGTGGAAGAAGATAGTGATGAAGAGGAGTCGGATAAAGAAATGGCGCTTGTGGCTAAACGATTCGTGAGATATATAAGGAAGAAGGGTTTATTTAATAAGAATAACAAGAATGAGTCACAATCTCAAGAAAAAGGAAAGAAGATCAAGAAGATTGAATCTGGGGAAGAAAACAAGAAGAACAAGATCAAGTGTTTTGAGTGTCATGGATATGGACACTTTGCTCAAGACTGTGCAAACAAAAAGATGAAAAAGAAACAAGTCAAAGTCATGAACACTACATTAGATGATCAATCCAGTTCAGATGAATCATCTTCATCAGTATCCTCAAACGATGAAGGTAATTTTGTTGCTTTTATGGCGTCTCACTCTTCGTCTGCAGGAACTCCATCTGGATCTCAAAGCGACACCGATATATCTAATCATGAAGATGATGACTCTGAAGATGAATTAATAATGACTTGCAAGTGGCCTATGATGCTCTCATTGTCGAATACAGTAAAGTGAAGAAACAAAGACAAGCCCAACATACCCGCAACTGTAAACTTCGAAGTGAACGAGATTCCTTGAAGACAGAGAATGAAAAGCTCACAGGTAAAATATCTATTTTGGAATCTGACAAAACTTCTCAGTCTCATAGTGCCGAAAAGTTAATGAAGAAAAGAATAAAAAGATTGATGAATTGGAGAAAGTTGTTAGAGAACTACAGGATGAGATCAGTAAGCTGAAAGAAAAGATCAAGAGTGATGAGAAGATAATTGAAAGAATGAACTCCAGTTCTCAAAAACTTGAAGAAATTTGGAGCCAACAACGAACACATGGAGACAAAGCAGGCTTAGGCTACACCGGAGAGAAAAGTACAATGGTTTCATCATCATCAGCACCTTCAGTAGTAGCAAAGGTTGTTTCAAAACCTACAGCCTAATCCCAAGACCTTCCCAAAGCCTGCTGTACCACCAAGAAGAGTTTTGAAAATAATAAACACCATCAGCATCCTCCTCACATAGTGAAAGGTACGCATTTTGCTAGACCCCAATTCCTTGTACCTGTTTGTCACCATTGTGGAATCAAAGGTCATATACGCCCAAACTGTCACAAACTCTATGGTCTTCCTTTAAACTATATTAAAATTTTTCAAAAAATCATGGACCTAGAGTTCCTGTGATAAATAGATTTCAAGTGTTTTCAAAATTCTCAGAAGATTTGTACAAAAACTCACGCCCTTTTCAAAAACAAAACAGTCCAACATTTCAAAAAGGTAAAAATTTTAAATTTGTTGAGAAAAAGAATTTCTATAAAAGTCAAAAACGTGAGAAAAAACCTGTCAAGACAACTGGTCTTAAAACTAGAGCTATTTGGATTAGAAAGTCAGATTTAAATTGTTTTGTTTCACAAACTGCCCTGAAAGCTTTGAACTCAAACATGTGGTATCTTGACAGTGGATGTTCTAATCACATGAGTGGAAATAAATCTCTATTTTCAAATTTAGAAACTTATCAGGGTGGCATAGTGACCTTTGGTGATGGTAGCACATCTCAGGTAAAAGGCAAAGGTGAGATTAAGTCCACAATTTTTAAATGTTTGAAAAAATGTTTTATATGTGGATGGACTTAAAGCTAACCTTATAAGTATTAGTCAGTTGTGTGATGCTGACCATGTTGTCCAGTTTTCTAAAAATGAATGTAGTATTTTCAACAAAAAGGGACAACAAGTCTTACATGGCATACGCACATCTGATAATTGCTATGGGGTAGCAAATTCAGAAGGTTTTCTTTGCAATTCAGCCACTTTAGATGAAAATGAGTTATGGCATCAAAGATTAGGATACATGAATTACAGAGATTTACACAAATTGTCCAATCCGAACTCATAAAAGGCTTACCTAATCTTAAAAAGCAGAAAATATGGTGTATGTGGTCCATGTCAATTGGGAAAGCAATCTAGGAAGGCTCACAAAAAGATAAAATCAATCAACACTACTGAACCACTTGAGCTTGTCCACATGGATCTAATGGGACCCACACGCACTAAAAGTCTTGGAGGTAGGTAATATATTTTTGTGGCTGTAGATGATTTTACTCGGTTTACATGAGTGAATTTTTTGTGTGAAAAATCAGATACTTTTGATGCGTTTAAGTCCTTGTGTTTCAGGTTACAACAAGAAAAGCAACGTGTGATAGGTTGCATCACTAGAATCAGGACTGACCATGGAAGAGAATTTGAAAATCAGAAGTATGCTGACTTTTGTGAACGAAAATAGGATTAAGCACGAGTTTTCAACTCCAAAGACACCTCAGCAAAATGGAGTAGTGGAAAGAAAAAATAGAGTTCTGCAAGAAATGGCGCGATCTATGCTACATGGAAACAACTCCCTGTAAAATTTTGGGCAGAGGCAGTACACACAGCATGTTACATAGCAAATAGGGTGTATCTTTGTCCTAATTCATCTAAAACACCCTATGAGCTATGGAATGGTAAGAAGCCCAATGTTAAGTATTTCAAAGTTTTTGAGAGCAAATGTTTCATCCTCAAGGATAGGGTAAATCTTGGAAAGTTTGACTCCCGAAGCGATGAAGGAATCTTCTTGGGCTACTCTTCTACTAGTCGTGCTTTTCGAGTTTATAATTTAAATACATCGTCTATGATGGAATCTGCCAATGTAATTGTTGATGACAATACTAATGCTACTGTCCTTGAACAGGGTGTAGAAGATAATGAACATATAAATGAGATTGAAGAAGCTCAAGAGCATATGGAAGAAGAAAACACTGGATTGAGAAAAGAAGACAAAGTTGAACATGCCAAAACCACAGAGCAGTCGGAACCATCATCCAGAGTAAAGCTGAATCATCCTGTTAGTCAAGTCATTGGTGAGGTAACTGATAAGATGAAAACACGCATGCAATTAAGGAATGAGGTAACTTATGTATGCTATGTTTCTTGTGTTGAACCCAAAAATATTAAAGAAACCTTGCTTGATGAAAATTGGGTAAATGCCATGCATGAAGAATTAAATCAATTTGTTCGTAATGATGTGTGGACCTTAGTACCTAGACCTACTAACACTAATGTAATTGGGACTAAATGGATATTTAAAAACAAAAGTGATGAGTTTGGAAATATCATTAGAAACAAAGCTAGACTTGTTGCACAAGGCTACACACAAGTAGAGGGAATTGACTTTGATGAGACTTTTGCGCCAGTTGCTAGACTTAAATCCGTTAGGTTACTTTTGGCTGTTGCATGTTTGTTGAAATTCAGATTATTTCAAATGGATGTCAAGAGTGCTTTTTTGAATGGTATTCTTCAAGAAGAAGCGTATGTAGAACAACCCTAGAGGGTTTGAGGATCCTAAATTTCCAAATCATGTTTTTAAATTGAAAAAGGCTCTTTATGGTTTGAAACAAGCTCCACGGGCATGGTATGAAAGACTCACTACATTTTTAATTGAATCTGGATTTACTCGTGGTAGTGTAGACAAGACATTATTCCTTCACATGGATTCTAAGCACATCTTAATTGCACAAATTTATGTGGATGACATTGTGTTTGGTTCTACTTGTGAATCTTATGCTGTTGAGTTTGGTAAGCTAATGTCTACACAGTTTGAGATGAGCATGATGGGTGAGTTGACTTACTTTCTTGGACTCCAAATTAAACAAGAAGATAATGGGATTTTCATTTCACAATCCAAGTATGCTAGAGACTTAGTGAAAAGATTTGGCCTCTCAAGTGCAAAACATGCTAGAACTCCCATGAGCACAAGTACAAAATTGCATAAAGATCCAAGTGGAAAAAGTGTTGATCAGACCATGTATAGAAGTATGATAGGGAGTTTGTTATATCTTACATCTAGTAGACCTGACATTGCATTTAGTGTGGGTGTGTGCGCTAGATATCAAGCTGATCCTAAGGAATCACACTTACATGCAGTCAAAAGGATAATAAAATATGTCAGTGGTACACTAGAGTTTGGGATATGGTTTACATGTGACACCAATTCTGATCTTGCGGGATACTCTGATGCTGATTGGGCAGGAAGTGTAGATGATCGCAAGAGCACTTCTGGCGGATGTTTCTATGTTGGAAATAATTTAGTCTCTTGGCACAGTAAGAAACAAAACTCCATTTCATTATCTACTGTAAGAGGCTGAATACATTGCTGCTGGTAGTTGCTGTACCCAACTTTTATGGATGAAGCAAATGCTTGCTGATTATGGAATAGAGCAAGGCCCTATTACTTTGTTTTGTGATAACATGAGTGCTATTAGTATATCTAAGAACCCTGTCTTGCATTCTCGCACCAAGCATATAGACATTAGGCATCACTTCATTAGAGAGCTGATGGAGGAAAACATCATCATATTGGAGCATGTGCAAACTGAAAATCAACTTGCTGATTTTTTCACAAAACCCTTGGATGCCCTTCGCTTTCGAGTCTGTAAGAAAATCTGTAGGCATTTGTGCACATCATTGAAATCTAAAAGATAAGCTAGAAGTTTATTAATTAAGTTGAAAATATTTTATGACTTCTATACTGTTACATGTGCATTAAATCTTCCAAGTTTATAGATTTCAATGAGTTCATAATTTTCGCATTCCTTGTAAATTGATACGAAGTGTTTTGGTGAAGTTTGTCATAATTTTGAAGTGCTTCCTATTACACTTGATTGTACATGCATATACCTCTTTCTCTTCTTTTCCACGAATCAAGGTTATTGTTTGATGTGTTTAAAAAATGTTGAGGAGCCTGATTTGTGCATATCAAAGTTATGCATAAAAAAAAAAAAAAAAAAAAAAAAAAAAAATTGGTAAGGGCTACCGGTGGGACCAGTGAGAAGCCCCTTAATGACTCGTTGATTGTTAAGGAATAGCTACCTGTCCATAAGCGTGTGAAAGCCGCCAATTGTTTAAAAAAAAAAAGGGGAAGAGTGGCTCTCAATTCATTTGGTACATCAAATTTAACTTTTTGAGTCTATGATTTGTTTGAGGAGGAGCCTATATGTATATTATAGTCAAAAACTCACACGTGCACAAGCATTTGTTCAATTTTATAACTTATTTCACCTCACGACACAGAATTGAAAATTTTCTTGGAAAATCAAAATGTGAATCTTTGAATTTATGAAGGGTGCGAGATTGATGTACATGCATTGGCATAGTGAAATTAAAATTTTTTTAACATTTTTAATAAATTTTTCTACTGTCTCTTTTGGTTTTGATTGTTTGTGTCCAAATCTACACTTACAAGATTTTCCGAGAGCCTCGCAGGCAGGACGCAGGATGCGCGCTACTTCGCCAAATCCTCGCAGGCAATACGCATGATGCACGCCCCTTCGCCGCCCATGGCGCAGGCTACCCGCTGGATGCTCGCGGGAGCGCTGTGGGGTATATATGGGGCCTGGACAGTTCACGGGTCATTTTCCAGCACGTGTCACTCCTTCGCACCTGCGACCATCCGGCTTCCTCTCCAGCGTCTGTGTCTGCATGTGTGCATTCTAGGTAATCTTCACGTTTTTTTTCTTTAGTTTCTGTCTTTTTCTTAAAACATGTCTAAAAGAACTCGAATTGGGTCCTCCTCCTCATCTGGAAATCGATTTCTTAATCAAAATGAATTTCGCACGTTGTTTTCCAAACGCCCAGTTCTCATTGAACGTCAACTAGACCTCAATGATTTTCCCATGATTCAACCTTTGTTTGTCCAATTAGGATGGGAGTCTGTTACTTCTCTATCTGCATGTGTTCCTGTGAAGTTGGTACAAGAATTTTACTCAAATTTTTGTGAGACTGATTTTGAAAATGCCATCTTTAAGACTTCAGTTAATCGTGTGTCCATTACTGTCACTCCTGATTTTATTGCTTCCATTTTGGGCATTGCTCGACCTACTCTTGAGGAACGTTCTTCACTCTTTTATCCTACTCAAGATGGTGTGTCTCCCACCAAAGAAGAACTGACCAATGTCTTTAGTATTATGACTGGCTCACCATCCTGGCGTGGTGAAACATATGTTCATGGGCATCTCAAAACCGATCATCGCATGCTTAATCTCTTTGTGTCTGCATCCATAGATCCTACCTCACATTATTCTGATGTCACACTTAGAAGAGGTCGTGTCATGTATGCCATACTGATGGGTCTTCGTTTTGATCTTGCCTTGTTCATGTTTCGTCTCATGTTCACTGCCCAACAATTGAAACGCACAAAGGATTCTCTTCCGTTTGGTGTTCTTGTCACCAAAATTATACAGTCCCATCACATTGAATTGCCTTCTTCTGGTCTCACACCACAGCCTACACCCATTATCCCGCCTTACTGCTAGGAAATCAGTTAGTCAGGCTGTAGATGATACACTTGATGCTCCAAACGAGGCTGAATCTAGTCGTAGCACACGTCCATTTACTATGAACTCCATGTCTTTGTCTTTGCTGCGACTTGAGGGAGAGGTTGAAAATATTCGTGCTGATCAGACTGCAATTAATGGACGATTGGATACTATCGATGCCAACATCAAAGCCTTAACCTGATTTGTGCACCAATCAATTTCAGTCCTTACATCGCCAGATTGATAATTGGGGAGCATTTCAGGATGAGCTACCCCAAGACGATGATGATGATGACACTGGCTTTGGTGGTGGTTCTTTTGGAGGAACTGATGGTGCTGGCGGTAGTGGCAGTGGTGGTTTTGATGATGGCAGTGGGTTCTTTTGATCTGTTCTGTTTTTCTTTTGTTTTGTTTTATCTTTCCATCATTCCCCCTATTTTTTGTGAGCTTGTCACTTCCATATCAAAAAGGGGGAGTCATTTCAAGTTATGTATGTAATATGTGAACTTGTTTAGGGTATGGCATGATATTTTATGTCTTATGTGCTTTGGTAAGATTTTGGTGCCTTGATGTGTGTGTTCAGTACGTGCAAAATTTGAGCAGAATTTAAAATGCAGAATTTGAGCAGAATTTAACTTAAGTTTTGATATGGAATTGCCAAAGGGGAGATTGTAAAGTCTTGTGGCAAATCCAATCAAAATCTTAGTTAAATTAGGAATGCTATTCAAGTTTCCTAAAGTGATGCAAATTGAAGATTTGAAGAATTCTAAACAATTAAGGAGATAAAATGAATCAAGTTAACCAAGATTTTGAAGAATTCTAATTGGTGTGAAGGATTACAAAACCTAATGGAATTCGGACGCAGCTTTCTGGAACATGAATGGAATTCCAGTGTACCTCGCAGGCACGGCGCAGGGAGCGCGCGGGTGCGCTCCAAGCACGCAGGCAGCCTGCAGGGAGCGCGCGGGTGCGCCAAGCTGTCCCAGAAATTCCAGTGAGGTCCGCAGGCAAGAGGATGGGAGAGCGAGGCTGCGCCAGTATTATTTCCTAAAGCGTAAAAATTCCAGTGCAGGTCGCAGGCTGGAGGATGGGAGCGCGAGGGATCGAGCTATGAATATTTTGTTCGGATTCAATTTCCTATTTTGCCAAATTAGGGCAACTTTGTAATCCTATATATATGTGAAACCAACTCTGTAATTGGCAGAGGTGGGAGAACATATTATAGGGACCTAGAGAAAGAGTCTTTAATTATTGAGAGCTTTCATGTTCTTTCTCTAAATTCGTCTTGTATTTTCTTTTACTTTCTGTGTGAGGCAGAAAGCCTGCTTGTAGGGTTTATCGAGTGATTCGAGCAAGAGTGACGAAAAGATTCGTGCGAGTGATTCGTAGAGAGTCTGAGTAGAGTCTTGTAACCCGTTGATGGTGGGATTGTAAATAGAGGTTTTTCTCCCTGTGATAGGGTTTCCTCGTTATTCTCTTTTGTGATTACTTTCATTGTGTGTGTGATTGTGTGAGTTTGGAATTTTCAGGATTTTCTAGAAGAGATTTTTTATGCAAACTTAACGTATCATTCATTGCTACGTCACTAAGGTTGTTGAGACATTTCATATGTAGCAACTTAACGATTAAAGAAAGCTTAGACAACTTGGAGTTGGGGTATAGATCAACAGTAGCATCTTCAAGCAATCTATAAAACTTTGTTGCATCTTCATTTGGTTCTTCTTGAGTATTTCCTTCAGTTTCTTGAACACCTGTATCTACAAAACCAAATGTGTCATAAACCATTCTAATCATATCATTGTGATTCAAATTTTCTATATTTTCGTTGTGAACAATATTTGATGTATTTGAACTTTCTCCAAGCTTTTCCCCGTGAAATATCCATGTTTTGTAACTTCTAACGAATCCTTTCTTGAGCAAGTGAAATCTAACATCACGTCGATGCTTATAGGTGGTATTCTTACAATTGTTACATGGACAACAGATTTTATCGCTAACCTCGGGTTGACTAAATGCAAAATCAGGAAATTTATCAACTCCTTCAACATACACTGTACTCGCTCTGTTATCGACTTCAATCCATTTTTCGTCTAACATTCTTAATTTCCTACAAGGATTGCATAAAGGAGAAAATGAAAAATGAAAATAAATATAAAAAATGAAAAATAGTAAAGTGCAATCGTAACTGATAAATAAAAAATTGTAATTGATAAAAATAAATAGTAGTTATCCATCTATCCTACTTTGATGGACAGTAAAATTAAATTTCATCTAAAAAACTAGTCCTATATTTACCCATTATAAATATACATATTGGCGAAAGACATAGACAAAACAATATTTCATATAAAGGAAAATGAAATATTATGAGATTTGCCTGCCTTAAAGGAATTGTTATGAGATTCTATAATCTTTGTATTGTTTACCTCGGAATATAATGTTACATCTATTAACTTACTATATATTGGTAGATAACACCCCTATTTCCCAATTTAATATAAATTCACGTATGAAAATGAATGGATTCTTTATTAGGAGCAAATCACATATAAACACCTTTTTATTCAATTTTTATTGGAGTTGATCTTTTATGTTGATTACAACAAATTGTCCATAATATGTGTCCACGTTTTTAGTTTGGAGTTTTCATATATTATATTTTAGAACCCGTGTTTCTGAATATAACCCTCTTAATTATGTAGAATCCATTACTCTCACATGTGGTTTCTGTTCTTTCCGGGACAGGAACATCACTTGCAATGAGTTCAATACTACTAGGTTTAATGTGGCTAGAAGAGCAGCCATAATTATGGCTAAGATGCTTTCTTAAAGTATACCGACGCGAGCCTCTTTAGAGTATGAAAGTCTAGAGTGCACATACTTAGAGTGTGCGAGCAAGAGAATGGCTCTCTCGATAGAGGATTCCAGAAGTTGGAGAGTACTTGAGGAAAGTCCCACAGGAAAGTCCCCCAATAAGAAGATGTCATTTCAAATGCATGCCTAAAGGGTGGTGACTCTAAACCCGTATAACTTTCATGAATGCCAAAGAAATAAACAGTAAATTGCCTTCGACTCACTAACTAGAAACAAAAAATAAACATTCCTAAAAAAAAAAAAGAGAGAGAGATAAAGATGCAAAATGTAATGACCAAGATCCACTAGGATGAAGAAAGTCGTTTACATTTGACACGCAAAGGAAAGCTCCATTTATATTTGTGTTAATTATGGATACTAACTCACTAATACCGTATCAAAAAATAATAAAAAAAATATTGGTCCACTACTAATCATGCCTCGTAAAACTCATTATTTGTGGTTTGAACTTTCCATCATTCCCACTTAAATAAATTCCCAGATAACTTAATACACATTGTTAATATATTTTCAAGTATTTGAGATAATTGACCAGTCATCTTGGTATCAGAGCTCTAGTTCGAAAAAATTCTTAGTTCAAGTTTTCTCAACTACAATTTGTTCTCCAATTATTTTTATGCATTTGGTTTGGTGCATTTAGTAGGATATCTTGATTAGTATTGGACTATCTCCTAATAACTTAACTTTGGGGATAATTAATGACTTCAATTCTACAAGTGAATTTCCTTTTTCTATAAGTTGATGAATGAGCATCATTGACAAAAAAGACACCAAAAGTGGCAGCACCTTTTTCCACAAGCTTTATACATGAACCATATCCCTTCTCCGATATTAAGATATTTTATAAAGTTATGCACAATAGGCTTCACAAAAATGAAAAAAAAAAAAATGCATCAAAAGAGACTTCAAAAGAAAAAAAAAAAAAAAAAAGGCATCAAAAGAGATTTAAAACTATGGATTAGCAAAAATATCTTCCTCGAAGGACCACTTGCTGCGATACTTCTAGGTGCACCACATCACACATAAAGGACCTATCTTCTAGGTCCACTACATCACACATAAGGGTAGCAATTTACTGCTTACTTCTTTGGCATTCATTAAAGCACTTTTTTTATTTTTATTTTATTTTATAATTTTTTTTTGGGTGCTTCAGATAAGGTACTTTTTCCACGGGACATTTGACTGGGGATGTCCACTGTTTGCTTAAATTGTTAGTTTTCTAAATTGGGATGTACCTATCTGCAACTTTTTTTAGCATCAATAATGCATTGTGGATATTTATTTAGCTTCTTTACGCATTTCTTTGTATGGCTCATTGTTTAAACATTTGCACCATGTGTAAACTAAAATTTTTGAATTTTACTGGCAAATGCGCTTGGTGCAAGGCATAGCATCTGGTATAAACAGATTGCTTCCTTAGTGACAGCAAGCATAAACTGAATTTTAACCTTTTATTTTACATGTAATAGGCGCAAAACCACATTGTTAGACTCAGAAGGCAGTTGAGTGTGATAGAAGGGCAGCATCAACAGTTGAAAACTTCCTCTGACATGTGATGTAAACTATTTCTCCCATGAGTTATCAAATTTTACTTAGTTATAATAATCTTATGGAAGACTATTCTCATCGCGTGTTTAACAACGTAAGGTTATAATTGTAATGATTTATGTAAGGTTATAATTATACTGATTTAGTTACTCTAGGGTTCCATACTACTTGTATAACTCGTCTTTGTTGTAAAAAAATTATATTTGCTGAAATTCAATCTCAATATCAGTATCACTTAAAGATTTCTTCTGGTTTCCTAGGTGATTGGTTTAGGCTATGGGTTCAGCTCCCTCTCCACTTAACTTTAAACTACATGAATTGAAGTTTTTAAAATGCTAAAAAAAATGGATTTGCTAAAATTAAATCTCAATATGAGAAATAAAAAGAGGAGAAAGAAAAGAATAAAGGGACATGAGAAAGGACAAGGGACATGTACTGCATATTTTGAGCCCCTTACCCATGGAAGTTGAAGAATTGGAAAAACAGGGATTAGAAAAGAGGAGAGAAGCAAAATGACTTCCAAGCCTCTTTATTATAAGAATAGACATGGAATTAAAGGGTGCCATAAATAAAAATGAACAATATAAAGAGAGAAACCAAAGCTACTAATTCTCTGGCCATAACTAATAAATTTGATGCCTTTAATGAAGGGAATATAGAAGCTGCCCTTGATGTTGAACCTCTAGCAGTAGATTTATCCACATCTCAAACTTGCAGCAATTCCATTATAAAATAAACTACAACAGTTCTAAGAAATTTGAGGAGTAACACAGATGTCTGATAGGAAGAAGGAAAATAGTCTAAACGATTCCATTATTCTATAACCTGTAAACAGCTATAACAGAAGGAAACAGTTACTATTGTGCGTGGTGGCATAAGAAATTTGAAGACTAACACAAAAAATACTCTTAAGAACACCTGATTCAAGCTAAAAAAATCCTAATATTAAGGTCATTTTGGGAAATGACTGTTTGAAAAAATTTGATCACATCTTGATGTTTCACTTTGATCAGTGATTATGTAAGTTGCTAGTTTGAATTCAAGCTTGCTTTCTATCTTGGTGATCGTTGACTGCTAGTCGTAGATTTTATGAAACATTGGAATCAGATGAAAGTAATCATTTTAATAGACACTCGAAGGCACAGTAAGGAAAAATCCTAGATTTAGCTTGAAAGCTGATCAAGCAAGAATTTATTGCTTGACTTTGATGTAATTGATCTATCAGCTTCTTCTCTAAGCATGGCTGAGCAACCTCTCATTACCAAGCTAAATACAGCTGAAGGAAGTCATCTTAAAAGCTTACTTACAACTTAGATTATGCCAAGGTCTTCGAGTGCATAATTTTTGTTGATGAAATATTCAACAAAGCAGAGAGAGTTGTCAAGAAGATTGGAGACAAACGAAGCAGAGTTAGGAGCAAAGTTGCTTTAGAGAATTTCTATTTTGATCAGTTGATGTAGATAATGGGGCTAATTTTTTAAATTTTGTTCACTCGTAACTGATTATTCTTTGTGTAAAGAAGATTGATTGCAATGATCACAAGGTATCATCTTGACAACTCAGTTTTGATTGCAAATTACAAGTATGTAAATTTGGGATTTTTTTTTAATCTTTTGTTGGTTGACTGTAATTTATTTCACCTCCACGTGTTTGTCAAGAGCATTCATCTTTGTATTCTTTGAAAACCTTTGAAGAATGTTTGCACTAGCAGTAGTCAAGGAAGAAAGATGAGTTCTAAATGAATAGAGATGTTTTGTGATAATTTAAATTGCTCACTTTTGTCTTTATTTCCTGACACTTACATTTTCATTTCTTCATTTTTTCCGCTTGTCTGCGCTTCCAGTAATTTAACTCCATTAAAGGACAAGAGTAAAGTGGCCTCTCCCAGACTGGCCTCTCCAAACTCAACAACCTGGCGAATTTGGCCCCTCCAAATTCTACAACTTCTACCTACCTTTTTAATATACATGTCTTAACTATTTTTCAAAAATTTACTGGTCAAAAAATAATTAATTAATTAAAAAAAAGCTTCTACAAAGACTAATTTATGCTATCATCTCAGGAAAGCAAACTTGAACTTTGAAATTTATCAATATTTTAGTTTCAGGACTAGTGAATTTAAAGGTTAAATTTTCAAGAGTGAAGGTTCATGTATGAAAGAAAATAGATATTTCATCATTTATCATACTCAAATAGAATATAGGCTACCTCAAACCAACAAAATGCATAAACTTTGAGTTACTTTTAGGAATAGATTAAACAAGAGAGAGGGGCCCAAACAATACACAATAATTCCCCAACCTAGATCAAGCGAATAGATTCAAGCATAATCCAATTTCATATAACTACAAACACATCAGGAAACCTCAAAAATTAAAAAAATAAATAAACATATATACACAAACATATATAGGGCCCGTTTGGTTGATCAAATTTTGGTTAAAAAGTACAATAAAAAGGGAAAGATGTGACATAAAGGTGATAGGTGTTAAAATTTTATTAGAAGAAAGTACAAAAAGTAGTTAAAGTTTGATAATTTTGGTAAAGTTTGGTAGGCCAAACAAGCCCATATATACACAAAGATAAATTTCAGGGTTTCAGATGCATAAACAAACATATATAAGGTGACAGAGAGGAAGGAGGAGATTGGGACCTAGAGAGATGAGATGAGGAAAGCAACTGATGACAGAGAGGTGAGCAGCAGTAGTGGCTGCCGTGGAGGCGCGTTGAGGGCGGAAGCAACGGAGGTGCCATAAGGTGCTGAAGCATTGCTGAGCTTTGAGGCTAAAGCGCCCACAGCGAGTTGCTTCTGAAGTTTGGTAGCGCCACTGCGTGCGGCAAGTTCTTTTGAATTTTGGATTTCAGGGAGGTGCGTAATGAAGAAGAAGAACAGAGCAAGGCTGAGAATCTTTGCGCATTACTAATAAATAAACGAACCAGAGTTTACTCGAAGTGATGCTTTGCTATTAAAAATTTTAGTGGAAAAGTTATTAAAATAATATGATAATCTTAAAAAGTTATTAATCAAAATTTATTTATTATACAAACAGGAATAATACATTATTTCATTAGCGTTTTTTAATATAAAAAGATTAAGTTTTTTTTTTTGGGTAAGTTAAAAATTAAGTTTCCTTCTAATTTAATAATAAAAATTATTTTCTTTTATTTTATTTTTCTCACACCCTATGCCACTCTAATTAAGTAAGATATAAATAATTCATATCCATTAACTGGGTCCATTTGGGGTTCATGTTAAATTCAGAATTGGCATGATTGAGTCAATTCTATAATGTAATATCAGGTGAATTTAAACTCAAAAAATAAGCATGACTAAGGGATGTTATTGCAATTAAATTAATTATTAAAGAATAGTATAATTTAACCTAACTTAATTAATAATAATAAATAGAAGAAATAGTTTAAATTAGATTTTAAAATTTTAATTAATAAGATTAATTATTTTTTAATAATTATTTGTAAAATTTTATTTTTTGTGACAATAAAAGTTGTCACCAAATATGTTTTAGTGATGGAAAAAATAATTTGTCACAAAAGAAAATTTTAATCCGGCCAAAGTGATAAATATTTTGGCGCCAATCCCTCTCCTAACTTTCAGTGATGAGATTCAGTGACAACAAAATAATTATCTCACTGAATATTAACCTTTTTGTGACAATTTACATTTCTTGTTACAAAAAAAAAAATTATAAAATATATTTTTGATGACAACAAAAAATTATATTATATTATTAAACTTAATTTAATAAAATATATCATATTAAATTTATTATTTAAATAAATAATAATTAAGAAATTATGCAATTTAATAATTATTATTTATTCTAATTTAATTTAACTTAATAATAATTGTTTAAATTAAATTAATTATATTATTTATTTTTAATTAATTAAATTAAATTAAATAACTTTTTAATTATATTATTTATTAAAAATAATTTTACTTTAACATTCTAATAGCCTGGGCTTGACTCTTTTGTGTGGTATTCATTCTCGTTCATCCTAGTTCAGGTCTTGTTCCGCACGGATAACTCAAACTCTTATCTTGATCAGTTTGTAGTGGAAAATCCCGACGGCATAATCGTTTATAGTTACTCACTGGGGGTCTAGAACCATGAGTATAGTGTTCTAGGTGTAGCAGGAAAAGAAGCTAGCAGCATCCGATCCAGCAGATTCTTATTCCCCTTTTTTGGTATGAAATAGCATTTGGTTTGGCTCATTTGTATATTTGAATAAAATAATTTATTTAAATGTGAAGTAATAAAAATTGACAGTGTTAAAATTGACAAAATATTTATAACGAAAAAAAGAAAAACAACTATTTTTTTTGTTTTAGTTTTTTTTTTTTTGGAACCAAAAAAATAGATTTAACGAATATATTTTTGTTGCCTATTTTTAAAAATATATAAATAAAAAAATAAAAACAATAAATATAAATATTATGAAACATGGCCTTAATAAAAAATTTTAATTCCGTCAAAACAGTATATTTTTTGGCACCAATTTTTTATAACTTTTAGTGACGAGATTTAGTGACAATAAAATAACTTTGTTACTAAATATTAATATTTCAGTGAGAATAAAATATTTGTATTACTAAATATTAATACTTCAGTGACAATTTATATTACTTGTCACAAAAAAAAATTTAAAATATATTTTTAGTGACAACTAAAAGATATTGTCACTAAATATCATATATTTATGATAACATTTTTTATTATCACAAAAAACTTGTCACTGTAACTTTCTTTTCTTGTAGTGCAAATAATCGCACTGATGGTATATATTTAATAGCACCAAATTACCACAATCCTTGTATCAAGCAATAGAAAAGTCACTCATGTGATATCGGGTTAACAATGCTTTGGCACATCTAGTGGAATATATTGATTAACTTGGATACGGTTAATAGTGGACACCAAAGGCAAGATGAAAAACAAGGGGAGGGAGATTCTACTGATGAACAGGGAGTAAATTAGCCATTGTATTGACCTTTCCTTACCCTGATTACTAGTAGACCGGGGAAGAGGGCCAAGCTCAAGACTGTATTGACATTCGCTACAAAAAATCACACAATTGTCAACCAAAAAATTAGTCGTCGAAGGGTACAATTTAGTCAGCGAAACTTTTCCTGACCAAACTTATTTGGTCGGTATTTGGTCGGCGAAGGCTTGTCGGGGAAACTTTTTCCAACCAAAAAATCATTTGCTCGGTAAATGTAAGAACCTTTCCTGACGAATTAGTCGACAAAGAAATATTCAACGGGAGAAATGCGAAATCTTTTCCCGACCAAATAGTCGGTAATTCTTCATTTTTCCCGACCAATTGGTCGGCAATTCTATACTTTCCCCAACCAATTGGTCGATAAAAAATTAAAATTGAAAATTTGAATTAATTTAAAAAATTAAAAATTTAAATGTGGTGCTATGTGGCATTATTTGCTGATATGTCATCATGCCACATGGCACCTTATGGTTGTGCCACGTGTTGACTTATGATTGCGCCACATGTTAGCCTATTATTAGGTCACGTGTCAACTCTATATTTTTGAGATTTTTGTTATTTTTGTTAGTGAGAATCAAACTCATACCATCTCTTTGGAAGCTGGTGTGTTTGGCCACTAGGCCAAATTGTTATTTATATATATATATATATATATTACATATTTATATATATAAACAAAATCTATCACTTTTGGTGACCAATTGGTCGGCAAAAGTAGCCCTTCAGCGACCAATTGGTCGGAAAAAGTAATAAAAATTTTATTATTTGCATTTTATTATTTTAACTTTTGTTTCAATAATTTGAAATCATAAACAATATATAGAATTATACAAATATTTAGTAAATAATTTATAAATAACTATTATATTTAACTAAAAAAATTTAAAATCTTTTTTTATTTTCCTTTAATCTTTGTGTGTAGCACATATTTAATATATTTCTTTAATTTAATTATATCATGGCTCATTATATAAATATTTTTTTCATTCTGTATTTATATTTTTTAAAATAATTTGGCCGCATTTAGTTTTAGTTTTAGAAAATTATTTTTAAAAACAAAATTTTTGAAAACTATTTTAAGAATTTATTTTTAATACAAAAAAGTTTTTAGGTGATTATATTCGAAAGTAAGTTCTGAAAAGACAAAGAAATAAAATTACTTAAAATTAATAAATAATTTTTTATTATTTTGTTTTAAAATTTTTATCATTTCCAACTAAATATAAAATAATTTTATTTTAAAATAATTAATATTAAATATACACTAAACAATTATTAGATATTAAAATATTGAATATTCATTTGATTATAAGTCATACAAACTATAAGGGTACTTCAACATATTTACTTTAAAAAAAAAATTCAATTATACATTTAGGTTATCTAAATTTGATTTGGTAAATTTAGTTTTATCATTAATTTGATAACATTTTTTTTTATCTATGATTATAATTTTTGATAATTTTTGTAATTAAAATAAAATTTATGAAATCTAATTTAAATCATACAAAGAGTAAAACAAATTTGTTTGAGAGAAAGATAGAGAAAAAAATAAAATTTAATTATTTTTATTTATTTATTTCATTTGTTACAATAAATTTTTATTACTTTTACCGATCAATTGGTAGCTAAAAATTGCACATTTACCTACCAATTGGTTAGGAAAAGTCACTATTAGCGACCGAATTTGTATTTGGTCTGGAAAAATCATCTTTTAGTGATCAAATTTATATTTGGAAAGGAAAAGTCGTCCTTTAGCGACCAATTGATCGAGAATAGTTACCCTTTGGCAACTAACATTTATTTAGTCGGAAAAAAGTCACTATTAGCAATCAAATTTATATTTAGTCGGAAAATTTATATTTGATTGGAAAATATTATTTTTAGTGACCAAATTTATATTTAGTCGAAAAAACTCGTCGTCGAATGTGTGATTTGTTGCAGTGGTCATTGTAGAAATTAAGAATGCCTCTGAGAAGGATGGCGTACGCCAATTATAGGACAACGTGATAATACCCATAATAGAACAAGTGGTTTAAATGATAGAGTTGGTTTTTCACCAACTTCACAACTCATTCATGTTGCGAACGAATCTCAAGTCTAACCACATAATGCCTAAAGAAAGTACTGAAAGAAATCCACCACGATTTAGATACTTATTGTACACACAAATTTCGTGTTTGGAAATAAACACAGAAATTGCAGTAACAAATTAAAATTTTATTGATTTATAGAAAAAGGGGAATACGATCTCTGAATTTCTAATCAAAGAAATAAAAATCCTCTGATTCTTCTCTTCGAAAAGTTGATGCGAGGGCTTGCAGCTTGATCTCGAATCAACACGTGTATCTTCTTGTTGCTTGAGAGTCTGTAGGGGCTTTAGCAGCTTGATCCGGCAGAGTCTCTTTGTGTGTAGAAGGGTCTCCTTTACGCTTGGGAGTGACCCCTATTTATAGATGTGTGGGAGAGAGTTGCAGTTGAATTTAACTTCTCTCGGGATAATTATCTCACTATTTAATTTATTAAATAATAGATAATATCCAAGACTTTAGATAACATCAAACCACTTAAATAATTATCACATTATTTTATTTATTAAATAAGAGATAAAATCAAGTAATTTGGATATCATTATAATTCTTAAATAATTATTTCTTATTTATTTATTTAAGAGATAAAAATTAAGAAATGGTAATTATCTTTAGAGCTTGTCACGTGTGGCGACATGTGATTCGTCCATTTGTGTAGCTTTGTTGAAATCCTCCACAAGACACGTGGCAATATTTGATTTGTTAATTTAATTCGGCTTTATTTGACACTTGGCAATATTTGATTAGCCAAAATTTGTGTGTCTACAAATGCCCCCTCGAGACTTGATCACGTACACGTTACCGTAGTGTTGAAGAGTGAGCGGGTCTCGAATTTGAAAATTTGACGCCATTGACTTAAACACTTTGAGTTCTTGTACAATGACAAATTTTTTGAAATTTGATGCAAGTCACATTTCAAATATTTTAATTTCTGTAATGGAAATTAAAATAATGAATTTGAATTTATTTTAAATTCCAAATTTGAGTTGGAATTAAAATTTGTTTTTATTTCAAATTCCAAATTTGGGTTGGAATCAAAATAATGAATTTGATCTTATTTTGAATTCCAAAATTGAGTTGGAATCAAAATTTTTTTTTTCATGGAAGAAATTAAATTTATTTTTAATTTCAAAAATTTTTAAGAATGAGATTTTGCTTTCACAAAATTTTCTCTAATTTCAAAATTTGTTAGGAATCAGAATTTATTTTGTTTTTAACCATAATTCCAAACTTTATAAGGAATTATGGTCATTGTAAAATTTGATGTATACACTAACTGTAGAACAAGTCTCCTCGTGATGGACTTGATTCCAAAGTGTATTTGTATTGAACCTCAAACTCCAAAGCAATCCGAATCACTCTTGGACTATGATTCAATTTAAAATTCTATATAAGTGGCCTCACGTCATTAACTTTGAATCACTTGAAACAATATCTTTAGGGCTTCAGTGTTGTAAATCTTCTCATCTGGGAGTTAATTATTTTCCTCTCTCGACAGTGCTCAAAGCCTACACCAAACTTCTTCCTCCTAATGCGACAGGTAAACAATTTTTTTTTTTTTTTTTTAAGGTTCACGGCAATATTTTTTTTTTTAGCTGCCAGTTCCTTTTTTTTTTTTTTTTGACATTCAAATCTACAATTTTTCTTTTTTTTTGCTAACTCTCTTTTTTTTTTTTTTTTTTTCATTGTAGCATCTCCAACATTGGGCTAAAGTTTTTCGTGCCAACATCGGTTCGCGTCTACATCAACTAGAGCCTTTGAGTTCGGCTTCGGCAAGAACTCGGGGCTGAAAGACGTCTGTGACATCAGCCGTTCGTGTCTACATCAGCCAGAGCCTTTGAGTTCGGCTTCGGCAAGAGCTTCGGCAAGAACTCGGGCTGAAAGACTTCCGTGACATCAGCCGTTCGCGTCTACATCAGCCAGAGCCTTTGAGTTCGGCTTCGGCAAGAACTCGGGGCTGAAAGACATTCGTGGTAGCAACCGTTCGTGCCACCAGAACTTTTAAAGCTGACTTGGGGACTGCATTGAAGGCCTTTAGGATCTCTTTATCAGATTCATACGGTATTGAGATTGCTTTTATTCAAATAATGGCTGCTTTCAACGATTGTTCATTGTATGACCAGAAGATTCTTTGTTTTTTCGAGAATGCAATGTTGTAGTATGGATGCATACATGTTCACGAAGGTTTTGTCTAGGAGGTTGGGTTTTAAGTGGGACCGATGTGACCCCTCCAATCTTTCCTGGGAACTTGCTTAAGTTCTGTCTAGGAGATTGGATTTTAAGTGGGACCGATGTGACCCCTCCAATCTTTCCTGGGAACTTGCTTAAGTTCTGTCTAGGAGATTGGATTTTAAGTGGGACCGATGTGACCCCTCCAATCTTTCCTGGGAACTTATTTAAGTTCTGTCTAGGAGATTGGATTTTAAGTGGGACCAGTGTGACCCCTTCCAATCTTTCCTGGGAACTTATTTAAGTTCTGTCTAGGAGATTGGATTTTAAGTGGGATCGATGTGACCCCTCCAATCTTTCCTGGGAACTTGCTTAAGTTCTGTCTAGGAGATTGGATTTTAAGTGGGACTAGTGTGACCCCTCCAATCTTTCCTGGGAACTTATTTAAGTTCTGTCTAGGAGATTGGATTGTAAGTGGGACCGATGTGACCCCTCCAATCTTTCCTGGGAACCTTTCGAAGATGGTACTATTCATTTTTACATTAGGATTCATTGTCAAAGGCAGTTTTCATCAATTGAAAGCCTTAGCGTCAGACCTTTGTTTCTTTTCAGATCATGGTTACCTTCAAAGATTATTCACGTCATGACCAGAAGATACTCTCTATTGTTAAAGAAGACGGTGATCCTACGACGGCCTTCGACTTACCAGTGTTCAATCCAATCATTGGCTACTTTTCTCACAATTGGTCCCCTTCTGTTGATTCGCCTCACCTGACGGGATGGTGTATTGCTTTGAGGAGTGATTTATTTGATCATAGTAATTCAACCACTATTTCTTCAGAAGCGTTGTTCTTGCAGTTTTCTCTTCATTCTAAAGATTATGATGCTGATCGTTTTACGCTATTGGGTGATCGTATTGACAAAAGAGAAACTTCTTGGGACACTTCTCCTTTTGACTTCGGTGAATTCTCCTATATTCCCAAATATTGGGAATGGTTAGAAGATGTACTCAGTCGTCATAAAAGAATTTTGACCAAAGCAGGTATATACGATGCTGTTTACGCTTCTTTATTCACCTATGACCATAGCGACAATCTTATTCGATCGCTTTGTGAATCTTGGTGTTCTTCAACGAATACTTTTCATACTCCAACGGGAGAGCTATCCATTTCCTTATGGGATTTGCGCAATATTGGTGGCTTATCAGTTCAAGGTATATTTTATGATGAAGTCATCCCATCCAGGAAAGAATTATTAGGCTTTGATAAGAACAAGACATTGTTTCTTCCCCCGAGCTGCAAGTATTTATTCTCAGCATATTATAAACTTTATCACGAGAGTGCGGATGGTGAAGTTAAAACTCATGATTGGGTCAAATTTTGGTTTAGAGGACCTGAAAGATATGCAGCACCTCCCAAAAGAGTAAACAAAAAGAGGTTTAACAAGCCAAGGACCCGTTATAATCCTTCGGGCATCATAAATGAACTAGTTCAACGTCCCACGGAAGAAGAAGGAGCCTTTGATGATTTAGCCATTAAGGCAAGCGTCAGAGAAGAGACTTATCTAGCTGCCCTTTTATCTTGTTGGCTATGTAGATTTGTCTTTCCTACTGTTAAAATTGACAACATTCGTCCTGGTGTTTTCAAAGTAGCAAGTATGATAGCTCGTGGTGAGAAGTTCTCTTTAGCAGTGCCAGTTCTTGCAAGTATCTATCATGGTTTAGGAGAAATTTCTTCATCTCCATTTCCCAGCAAATGTAATGTGGCATTCCCAATCCATTATGTTTATGGATGGCTTGGTCATTATTTTGACTGCTATTTTGCATCTTCTCGTCCGCAAAGTGGTGCTCGAATGGTGAAATTTTCTGGTGAGAAAATGGCCAAGTATTTCGATGATACGGAGGCTCGAATCCTTCTTAAAAATGCTGATCTTTCCAACTCTTCATCTTTATTCTTGGGTAAGGAGAAGGATATATCTTTAGTTGATACCGGAAATCAGCCAGCTCCATGGGATGACTACATTATTAGTATTCGTTGTAGCTATTTGACTTTACGTCGAGGAGATGAGCTTATTGTGGAGTCTTATAGTCCCATAAGATTTGCCAGACAATTTAACTTTTGTCAAAGCATTCCTGGGAAATTGAAGATTTGATCTTGGGTCTGGGACTGTAGCAGAAATAGCTCAACTTTGGCAATCTTGTATTCAATTGGGCACCAATGCCAAATTTATGATTCCAGCATATTCTTCCAAAAGTCTTGCTATGAAGAACTATGTTGGGTGGTGGGCAAAACGTTCAAGTGATTATTGCAGGAAAAGTTCTAGTCTTGTCATAAAACTTCCAAAACTTAATCATTCCGTTGCAATTTTGAAGAAGAATAAGAGGGAAGTTATTGAACATACACCAGTCTTCAGAGAAAAGCAGGTTGATGCTATAGATGTGCTTGAAGGCATGGCAAAGAGAGATGCGAAAATCTCGAATAAGGGATCATTAGTTAAGAAGAGTCAAAACTGCTTACCACCTGATGACGAACATAGCTCTAGTGGAGGTGATCGCCATTGGAAACGTCCTAAAAAGAAAACCTCAGCTTTTGAATTGGAAGATATTAATCTTGATTTGGATGAAATTTTCCCTAATACCTTAAACCCTTCTTTGCCTCTAGAAGAATTCGGGAATCAAGTAAGTATTATTATTATTATTATTATTATTATTTTTTAGTAAAATTTATTTTGGAATATATATTCTCCATGATCCCTTTTATTAATCTAAGCTTTTACTTGTAGCTGGGAAACAACGATGAGTTTGCTGAGGTGGATGATATGATTTTGGAAGAGAATGAGAAATCTATTGATAGGCCAAATTCATTTGATATATTGGTTGCTCAACCTGAAGTTTCCAAAGTCACAGATAATATAACTTCTCATCCTATTGTTGAAGATCATCCTGTAGAAGTGATTCGACAAACTTCTATGAGACCCATGGATCCTGCCCCTTCAACTATTTCCATATTCAAGGTAGATGACTTGATTTCTAATTGTCAACGTACCTACCTTACATTGTTATGGAATGGCCTATCTCAGAAAATAGGTAGGTCTAGCTTGACTTATCTTCACACGATTGAAGAAGAAGCTGAGAAAGTATTGAAGGAAATGGAAAAAGTTAGTGTCTCGAATTTATCTTCCTTAAGGGATTTACTGATGGGACTTTTTCGTGATCTCCAACTCTACAATTCTAGCCGATCTTCTTCAGCAGAAAAAATGTCTCAACAATCACATAATGAGCAGCTGACGAAGATCAAGAATGAACTCTCTAACATTGAAGCTGAAGAAGGTATTCAGGCTAAAGACTTGCAATCTCTTGAGACCACGGTTATGGAGTTCAAACTTGAAAAGGAGCAGTTGGAAGAGAAGTTGAATGTTCTCACCATTCAGATTGAAGAATCGGAGCCACAAATTTCTGAGAAGAGATCAGAGCTATCCAAATTACAAGCTATTGCGTCAAGTCTCAGGGAAGAGATCTCTGTTATTGAAAGCAAGCCCATTTTAAGCGATGAGGATGTTCGATGCTTAGCAAACATGGAGCAAATGTTAGAAGCAAGACGCAATGAACTGACAGACTTCAAGCTTTTCCCTTAGTTGCTATATTTTTTTTTTTTTTGAAAGAATGAATGAATGATTGAGCTTGAAAATAGAATTCTAAACTGTTTATGTACCTAATTGGGATCGAGCCAAATATAGTTCATAACAGTAAGGAATGAAATTTTTTTTTAATAAATGACTGAACTTGGAAAAACTCCAAGTTGCCTACGTACCCGAGATGGGATCAAGCCAAGCGTAGTTCATTACAATAAAGAATGAATGGAATTTTTTTTTTGAATGAATGATTGAACTTGGAACAGACTTCAAGTTGCCTACGTACCCAAGATGGGATCAAGCCAAGCGTAGTTCAATTTTTTTTTTTTTTTTTTTGTGCCTTTCACAGTTTATACTCATGCGGGCCAGGAGTAGTACATGTTTTAGGGATAGTAACGCTTCAAGAACTTGCCATTTATGGGGCCAATTCTCAAGCCATCTTCAGCAACTATCTTGTATGCCCCATTTGAGTAGACTTCTTGCACGACATATGGGCCATCCCATTTGGAATTGAATTTATTGCCAGTGCAATGAGTGGTGATGATAGGTCTTCTTACAGCAAGTACCAAGTCTCATTTCTGGAAGGATCGAGGACGGACTTTCTTGTTAAATGCTCTAGAAAGACGAGCTTGGTAACATTCTAAGCGTTGCTGTGCCTCAAGTCTCTTCTCGTCAAGTACTTCCAATTCTTCTAGTCGCAGGCGAGTATTTTCCTCCTGAGTGAGACCTTCTTGAAGAGCAATCCGTAATGATGGGATTTGACACTCGAGGGGGAGAACAGCTTCCACACCATACACTAAAGCATAAGGAGTAGCTTGTGTTGATGTTCGATAAGCCCAAAGAGCTTCTCCAACTCTCTCGTGCCAATCTCGTTTTGATTTTGCAACCACTTTCTTCAACAGGTTTCCAAGAGTCTTGTTAAATGCTTCAGCGAGACCATTTGCAGGTGCATTGTACATTTAAGAGTTGTGTTGTTTGAAGTTGAACTTCTCGCATAACTTGTTCATCAAACTATTGTAGAAAGGCTTTCCATTATCAGTGATGATATATCGCGGCACACCATATCTGAAAATAATATTAGTGCGAATGAAGTCCAGACATTTTCTTTTTTAACTTCTCTTAATGGTATAGTTTCAGCCCACTTAGAAAAGTAGTCAGTTGCTGCCAAGATGTACAAATGTCCAGCAGAAGACTTAGGCAGTGGACCTATTACATCCAGCCCCCATGCATCAAACGGCCAAGAAGTGACAGTTGGATGGAGCGGTTCGGGCGGTTGATGTATAAAATTTCCATGGAATTGACAAGCTTGGCATCTTTTGGCGTATTCCATAGAATCTTTTACCATCGTAGGCCAGTAATATCCCATTCTTTTGATTCGAAAGTGTAGTTTTGGACCAGATTGATGAGCGCCACATACACCAGAGTGAGCTTCTTCTAGAGCTTGCATGGCTTCAACCTCCCCTAAGCAGCGGAGAAATAATCCTTCGAATGAGCGACGATAAAGTGTACCATTATAATAAATAAACCTTGAAGCTTGACGCTTTATGTCAGTTCTTCTACGTGGATCTTCTGGTAACTTTTGATGGAGCAAATAATCAATAAGAGGTTGACGCCAGTCATTTTCTTCGATTTCGAAAACTAATATTGCATTAACATCCCTTTCATCGTTGTCTTCATCATCGAAGAGTGGAGGAATGACCCATCTTTGGCAAATTGAAATTTGTGTCTCTTGATCAGGCAATGCAAGTGTTGAAGCAAGCTTAGCAAGAGAATCTGCTTGTTTGTTATCTTTTCTTGGCACATGCTCCAAGGTGACGCCGCCAAGCCATGATATTAATTGGGTTGCGTAATTGTAATAAGGAATAAGTTCTGGTTTCCTTACTTCATTAACGTTTAGCAGCTGGTTGATTACCAATTTTGAATCTCCATATATGCTGAGTTTCAACTGCTTCATGTCGACCGCCATTTCCAACCCAAGTATAAGTGCTTGGTATTCAGCTTCATTGTTTGAACAGAGCTGTGTAAGAGTGAAAGCGTAAGGCAACACGTCTCCTTCAGGAGTGAGAAACACTACACCAGCTCCTGCCCCACTGCGTTGAGCAGCTCCGTCAAAGTACATCTTCCATGGTTGGCGAACTTCTACATAGAGGACGTCTTCGTCTGGCAATTCTTCTGATAGCTCCCAATCAGTAGGTATAGGATGATCAGCTAGGAAATCAGCTAAGGCTTGTCCTTCAACTGCCTTTTGAGGCACATAAATGATCTCAAATTCTTGAAGAAGAAAAGACCATCTAGCTAGTCAATCAGATAAAACTGGTTTTGACATGATGTACTTGACGGGATTGGCTTTAAAGATAAGATACACAGTGTGAGCTTGGAAATAATGCCGCAACTTTTGAATTGCAAACACTAGGGCCAAACACATCTTCTCGATTGGCGAGTAATTTAGCTCATTAGGGGTCATCATCCTGCTAAGATAGTAAAGGGCATTTTCTTTTTCCTTTTCATTTTCTTAAGCAAGTAAAGCACCAACAGACCGTTCCTGTGCAGCAATGTATAGAACCAATGGCTTCCAAGGAATAGGAGTGGCTAGTACTGGTGATTTAATCAAATAATCTTTAATGCTTTTAAAGGCATTGCTGCATGCTTCATCCCATTCATATGGAACTTCTTTCTTCATTAGTCGGCTGAAAGGTTGACAACGACCTGCTAAATTTGAAATAAACCGTCGAAGATAAGCTAATCGCCCTTGTAGACTTTTAAGCTCATGAATATTTCGCGGTTCAGGCATCTTCAAGATAGTGTCAATCTTTGTTTGGTCTATTTCAATACCATGATGTCGTACAATGAACCCAAGGAACTTTCCAGAGGTAACACCAAAAGCGCACTTCAAAGGATTCATCTTGAGCTGGTATCGACGTAGGCGGTTGAAAACCTTCTTTAGATCTTGAAGATGATCTGCTCTCCTTTTTGACTTTACTAGAAAATCATCCACGTAGCATTCGATATTTTTATGAAGCATATCGTCGAAAATCTTTTGCATTGCTCTTTGATAAGTGGCCCCTGCATTTTTTAAACCAAACGGCATTACTTTGTAGCAGTAGATGCCTTTGGGTGTACGAAAGGCTGTTAACTCTTCATCTTGCGGTGCCATGCGAATTTGATTGTATCCAGACGAGCCGTCCATAAAAGACAGGGCTTCGTGACCAGTGGTAGCATCCATCATGAGTTCTGTCAATGGGAGCGGAAAGTCATCTTTTGGGCAAGCATGATTGAGATCTCGAAAGTCAACGCATACTCGAATTTGTCCATTCTTCTTTTTGACAGGGACAATACTTGAAATCCAAGTTGGATACTTGACTTCTCGGATAAATCCAGCTTTAATGAGTTTATTGACTTCAGCTTCAATCTTTGGAATCAAATCTGGTCAGAATCGACGTTGAGCTTGTTTAATTGGTCGAACACCCCGCTTTACCGCTAAATGATGGACAGCAACTTTAGGGTCTAACCCAAGCATTTCTTTGTAGCTCCAAGCGAAGACATCCTTGTATTCTGTGAGAAGCTCAACATAAGCCTTTTCTTCCTTGGGACTTAGGAGAGCACTTACGTAAATGGGTCGAGGGTCTTCTAGTGTACCAAGGTTGATTTCTTTTAAATCATCAACAGTGGACTTAACACCTTCTTCAAGTTCTGGTGGAGCATCTTCAGCTTCCTCCTCTACTTGAATTTCTCCATCACTTGCACTGATGTGGAGTGAGTATTCAATGTTTTCTTCTTCAGATAAGGTTCTTGGCATTTCAGCAGAAAATTTTGTGACTACTACTGTTTGTCGCTTCACCTTCAATTCTTCTTCAGCTGTCACCACTAAAGTAGTATGACGCTTCATGCGGGATAGTATTTTACTTTTGAGATCTTTAGGGTCTTCTAAGATGACATCGATCTTTTCTTCATTTTCAATGATCTTCTTAGCAACTCCCAATCTACTCTTGATTGATCTTCTAGATGTAGGGGACGCAATAACTTCTTTTGATGCCGAATTTTCTGCCCCCAGTCGATCAAAGACTGAGCATTTTGACTTTGCCTCTCCTAAGCGGTCAAATACTGATATTCTTGAATTTGCCACTTCGAAACAATCAGCAATTGACGTTTGTGGGTTTGCTTCTTCTAGACGATCAAAGACTGAAGGCTTAACTAGAGTTAGAGATTTATCTTCTTCAGCATTAATGTAACTGGTTGATTTTTTCATGATGATACGCATTGGAGCAGGTGGAGTGAAACCAAGTCCTGCACGTGAATTCTGTACACGTATCCCTTTTGCCTTAACATCTTTTGGGTCGAATTCAATCCATGTGCATTTTGTCCGTTAGATTCTGGTGATAGCTTTCCTAAAGTAGAAGACTCATTCGGATTATACCCAGCCTTTGCAAGAAGCTTGTATGCATTTGGATCAAAGCTCTCATTTGTGCGTGTAGAAGGCAAGTCACCATGCTCTATTTTAGGACTTTGTGTCGGCCAAACAAATCCTGGGATTGGCGTAGTCACCTTTGTTTGATTGATGTTGGTGATGGGGAGAGTTAGTCCATCCAAGGCTTGATCATCAACTCTTCGAGCCTTTGGCGTGTAGCGAAGTACTGGAATGGCATTTTTAGAAGCTTTCACGTCGCATTTCTCATCGCCACTTTCAATTGGTTTGTTGACCCCCTTCTTTTGATCAACAGTCTTACCACTCTGATCGTCTTGCAGATTGTCAGTTCGTTGTAACTTGTACGTTGATGAAGTATTAATTGGTTGCACCTCTTCCACCACCATGTGTGTCAAGTAGAATTTAGCATCAGCAAAGTGAGATTCAGCTTCAGTAAACGGCTTCTCATCAGCTACAATCTTTTTAACTTCATTACCACGACAATACTTGAGGCACTGATGGAGAGTAGAAGGAACTACACCATTCTCATGGATCCAAGGCCGTCCTAACAGCATGTTGTATGAAGTTCTGGCATCGATTACGTGAAACAATGCAGTCGATATCATGTCATCAATAAGCAAGTTGAGACGGATTACTCCAATCGCTCTTTGCCCTCCTTGATTAAAGCCTTGAATCATCAAGCGACTGCGTGACAGCTCTTCCATACCAATGCTTAATTCTTTCATTACGCGAAGAGGTAGAATGTTGACTGCTGATCCACCATCAACAAGCATTCTGTTCAACCTTTGTTCACGTGTATAGCCAGAGATGAAAAGAGGACGATTGTGTGGTGTTGAGCCAATTAAGCAGAAGATCTTCGTCTAAGAAAGTCAAATTCTTCATAGCAGCAACAGATGTATCACCACAAGTTTCGAAGCTAAGTTCCTCTGGTGTTTGCACGAGTGTTGGAGATGACTCAACTCTTTCCTCAGCTGGCTCTTCCATTTTCACTACATAGCATTCAACAATTTCAGGATCAGATTGATCAGCACTCTACCAAGATTTTGGAAAGAACTCCCATAAAGTGATGGGAGTACGTTGTGGTTGAATGGAAGTCTCAACTGTTGTAGTTGGTACTGGCCGTTGAACTTTTTTCTTCCTCCACTGCTTTTTTTATTGGATTTAATAAACTTCTGTTTGTAGTGAATGATTTGGGGGTGATGAGACTTTGGCTTGCTCTTTCTTTTGCGAGTAACAAGCATCCACCCTTCCTCAGCTGAGTCTGTTGTTTCATCAGTGTCGTTTTTGCACTTCAATAATGGTGTACCAAAAATTTGCAGATGGTCTTGAATTATTATTTCAACAGGATCAAAAGATCCAAATTGAACTTCAAATCTTGACAAGTCAGGAATCAATCTTTTCAGCGTAAGATCAACAGATTCAATCGCAGTAGTTTGGTTGGTGCTTGCTTCTTCCTTTTCTTCTTCTAAAAGGATCTTTCCTTGACTTGCCAGTTGCATAATCTTTTCTTTGAGAATGAAGCATCGCTGAGTAGAATGGCTGATTAATCGATGATACTTGCAATAATTTAGATCATTAACTTTATCGGCTTCTTCTGGGCGCTTCATCTCTGGAAGTTCGATGAGTTTTAGCTTTAACAAATTCTCGAGCATTTGAGGAACTTCAGAATCAGGAAATGGATATTCCTTTGCTTGCATTTCTTCAAGCGTAGGTCTTTTCCATCCTCTTCCTTGGTTGGAGTCGACCTTCTCCGTCTCTTTCTTCTTAAGTTTGTTTGAAGTTTTGGTTGACGTAGAAATTTTCACCGGTGTGGTGGAAACAGACATGGATTCTTTACTGGCTGACTTAGAGAAAGTCTTGCCCCCTTTGCGGTTGTTTTCCAACTTATTTCCTCCCTTGTGAGATTCTTGAATCGGCAACCCTTGATTACCACTCGCAGCGATGCTGAGCTCCATGTCATGAGCACGAGTAGCCAATTCTTCAAAAGTTTTAGGCCTGATGCCTTGAAGGATATAACAAAGCCCCCAATGCATGCCTTGAATGCACATCTCGATTGCTGAAGCTTCAGACAACCTATCCTTGCAGTTAAGGCTCAGATTTCTCCATCTGTTGATGAAATCAATGACGGGTTCTTCTTTCCATTGGCGAGCATTGGTGAGCTCAATCATACTTACAGTACGACGGGTGCTGTAGAATCTGTTGAGAAATTCTTGCTCTAGTTGCTCCCAACTGTCAATTGTGCCAGGCTCTAGATCGCAATACCAGTCGAATGCATTGACCTTGAGAGTTCAAACGAACTGTTTGACCAGAAGATCTCCATCAGTTCCAGCGTTATTGCAAGTTTCCACAAAGTGAGCGATATGTTGCTTTGGATTTCCTTTGCCATCAAATTGTTGGAATTTCGGGGGTTGGTAACTAGCAGGCATCTTCAACTGATCAAATCGACGGGTGTAAGGCTTGGCGTATGTGAGAAAAGATCTTGGCATTTCTTCGTTCTTGTCTTTGAGGGTGCCCAAAATGAACTCTTTCAACTGATCAACAGGGACAAAACCATCAGCAGAAACTGGCAAACTTTTTGGAGTTTCTTTTTGCTTGTTGGATGATTCTGCCACTTCTTGTGGTTTTGGAAGAGCAGAAGTTTGGCTTGATTCTCCAATGTTGTTCAGTTTGTTCATGATTGCTTCAATTTGGTGATCACGTTCTTGTACCGCCTTGCACAAGCTCTCCACAATTTTCGACAGCGAGTTGACTTGCTCTTCTAACGATGTTGCATTCGTCATCATCACGTTCATGGCTGTCGAGCTTTGAGAATTAGCAAAATCATCATGTGGCTTGAACTTTGATTGGGGAGTTTCTGGAGGGGAACTGGATTCAGAATTGCTTGAATCATTAATTTCCTTTTAGCCAGATTGGAGCTTGACACTTGAGTCAGACCCTTGAGACATGGAAGGATGTGACAGAGCTTTCTCCAAAATTGCAAAAACGTCTCGCTTCGGCTTTACTGCAGCAACAGCAATAGTATCTTCTTTGCCTCCTGGAAGACTTGATGATGTGGATGTTGTTTTCAACGAACTTGAGTTGAAAACAGGTGTTGATTTTGGCAGCAGCGAAGCTTGCTTCAGTGCTTCAGCCATAGCTTTTGCCTTACTTCGTGTGACTGGGCCCATGCTTTGAGCAGTAGATCTCGAAGTAGTGTTGCCAGCAGCGGATTTGAAGCCTCCGGCTTTCAGATCTGGAACCTTTGAACAGTCGTTCTTGGGAGCCATTAAGATTTTGGTTGATTTGATTTGATGAAAGAAGAGATAAGAGGCAGAGATCGGTCCCACCGGGCGTGCCAGAAATTTGTACACACAAATTTCGTGTTTGGAAAATAAACACAGAAATTGCAGTAACAAATTGAAATTTTATTGATTTGTAGAAAGTGGAATACAATCTCTGAATTTCTAATCAAAGAAATAGAAATCCTCTGATTCTTCTCTTCGAAAAGTTGATGCGAGGGCTTGCAGCTTGATCTCGAATCAACACGTGTATCTTCTTGTTGCTTGAGAGTCTGTAGGGGCTTTGGCAGCTTGATCCGGCAGAGTCTCTTTGTGTGTAGAAGGGTGTCCTTTATGCTTGGGAGTGACCCATATTTATAGATGTGTGAGAGAGAGTTGCAGTTGAATTTAACTTCTCTCGGGATAATTATCTCACTATTTAATTTATTAAATAATAGATAATATCCAAGAATTTAGATAACATCAAACCACTTAAATAATTATCTCATTATTTTATTTATTAAATAAGATAAAATCAAGTAATTTGGATATCATTATAATTCTTAAATAATTATCTCTTATTTATTTATTTAAGAGATAAAAATTAAGAAATGATAATTATCTTTAGAGCTTTTCACGTGTGGCGACATGTGATTCGTCCACTTGTGTAGCTTTGTTGAAATCCTCCACAAGACACGTGACAAGATTTGATTTGTTAATTTAATTGGGCTTTATTTGACACTTGACAATATTTGATTAGCCAAAATTTGTGTGTCTACACTTATTCAGCTAGAGAAAATAATAGAATCAAGTTTTATGTTTTCACCAATGGTTAATGTAATAGGTACATATAAAATGGTACAAGCAGTCATTGCTCCAATGCCACACTCAGAGGAATGTTACTGGCAGCACCGATAGAACTATTATGTAAAATAGTGAATTACCGTCATTCAGCACACAAGAAAATAATGATAAAATAATTGAACACAAAAAAACAATGACAACAAAAGAAAAAACACAAGATTTACATGATACAATAATTTTTCTACATTCATGTGTATTGTAAGATTTGATTTTCATTATAAACTCTAATAATGGAGAGAGAAGACTTACAATAAAGAGATAAAAGAAACTTAAACAACCCTTAGAGAAAAGACTCACCTTATTTTTAATTTTTATCTCAACTCTATAACTTTAGAAAACTTTAATTTGGCTTTCGAAACGCAGGTCAAAAAACTGTCAAACTAACGCTCGCAGCATTCTTCTGAGCTTCCCCAGTCCTTCCCGCTCAATCGGAATCCCAAAATATGTCTCTTGGGATTTTTTCATTAATCAAAATAAAAAGGGGAGAAAATGTAGGGAAATTTAAATAAAAAGAGCTGGAAATGCCCAGAATGACTTCTAATTCAAATTCAGTAGGGAAAATCAAATATAAAGAGAGAATTGAATGCCGCCATTAAGTGCTGAAAAGGAGTAGAGGGCTGAACAATTAATTGCCTTCAGTTGCCTTCAATCACCTATAAAAGGAGCTCGGTAAAGAAGAAAAAGAGACACAATCAAACGCCTCAACAAATGGGTTTCTAACTTTCCTTTCTAGGAGTAATTTTTAACTTAGCTTGATACTTTTTCTACTTCAAGTGTGAGAACTTGGGTTCGCTTGTTGGAGATTTTACTTTAGCTAGTGTAAGATCTCTAGTCCACTAATTAATGTTCTTTCTTAGAGAAATTTTCTTATTCTACTTCAATTGTTATGAGAACCTTGGTCCACTATTGATGATTAATACTTTTTTTTTCCATTCTATTGTATTGAAAATTAATGAATTTGGAAATTTTTACTTTAATAAGTGCGAGATCTTTGGTCTGCTAATTGGAGACTAACAAATTAAATTGATTAAAGTGGTACAACTCGATATCTATGAAAGTCTTAAAATACGATATCTGAATTAATCACAAAATCACAATCGTCCTAATGATATCGAGCGATTCAAATGGTCACATTTTATGTTGCAAAAGAGGAGTCCTTTTTCGCATTTTGAGAAAATAATTATATATTTTATGACTTTTTAGGTGAATCTAGTTGATTATTGACCTTCGTGGGAATATTAATGTTAGTTTTCTTTATCTCAAAAGACATTAAACATGTAACCAAACAATCAATAAATTAAGATTAATTCAGCTCTTTTTCCTGAAATAGTACTTTTTAAATGTTTAATACAATAAAAAAACTCGAAAATAATGTAAAATTTAACTACAAGCTAGAAAGTATAAAGGGAGTTAAAATAAATAAAAACTACAAGATTCAAGATGGACAAAATATAATCAGCTACTTTGGCAGAAGCAATACCTTGAGTGAATTGCTTCCCCGCGATCCACAAGTATGTATCCAGTCTTGTACATCTTCATCACATTTTATTGAAACCAAGTCATTTTCCTCGTCTTCATATTTGATATCATATGTTTCACTCGTTAACTTTAACCTCTTAGCTATTTCATGCTGCAACTCTGCCATTCCCGATGACAACAATAGCTTGAATCTAATCACGTTGTCTATATGCTTTGCCTTTACGTTCCCAAAATTCACATCCGGCATCACTGTATCGTGGGAATTTGTGAGAGCAATTATTGGAAAAACTTGGTTAAAACTAGAAGGCATACCATAACTTGGATGTAAGATTTGTTGCCCATCATCATTACCTTGAGGGAGAGAGCAACTTTCTTTTATATTGCGAGGTGGCCACCTGTTGATATTATGTTCCCTGCAAATACGTTTTAATGTAGATCGGCTAACTGCAAAAATAGGAAACCATGTGAAAATATATTGTTTATGACTCGTAACCGATTTTTGACAAAAAGTTGAGCAGCCCAATTGAGATTTTTCACAAGCCTTAGATAATGGACTATTAGCCAAGCCTGATTTGATATATATACTAGAAGCAGGTACATACATTATGTGTGACTTTTTTTTAAGTAAATATATTTATTTAATTTCATAAAAATTACCAAATAAATTAAAAATAAAAAATTATTAAAATACTTGTGAAATATTAGATGATTAATTTTGAATGGCATTTAAGTAAATAATTTTTAATTAAATAGAATTTAAAAAAGATAAAAAGGTGTGAAGGTAGCTGGTGTTAAAAAAAAAAAAGAATTTAAGGAATACTAAAATATGTAAAATTAAATATTCTTATTTTAAAAATCTTTATTTATTATTTTTCCTTTGAAAAGTTAAATAAAATGATTAAAAAACACTTTAGAATTACGAATAGTGTCCCTTTAAATATAAGGAAGGACACCGTAAATTTAGGGACACTCGTTACAAAAAAACAATGTAAGTTCTAACCACACCTTGTTTTACAATAGAAGTGAAAATCATCGTTAAATGTATTAAAATTAGAGCACATTCCCTACCTTTTTGGTTCCATAACAATAGGTATGCCTTAAACTTACCATTAAGAGCCTCTGCAGCATCTGCAATTTTCTTTTTAGCATGCGGTAGGATATCATGCAAACCCAGTTGAATTCCAGTTTTGCTTTCTGGTCTTTCCAAATTTTTTGATGTGCCGTTTCCGAGTGAGGATGCACAATTGGTGTTGCTTTGCTTTGCATTTGCAACTTTATCTATTGATCGCTGGGATGGGGGAACTTGCTGCATCATCCCTCCCCCATCTTGTAAAGTTCTTGGAGGACCCTGTGGAGATGTAGTAATTTGGGATTCCACTTCAAGAGCATAGCAATTATATTTCTCACCATTACGATAGTCAACGACTTGGATTGGCAACTTTTCCCCCAAGTCTTTTCCGGAAGCAAGCTTAAAAGTCTGGAAATGAAGTTTCATTGTACCTAATATATTGCGCAAAAAATTTATTACGCTCTCATTGATTATTGGGCTTGAAGGTAGAAAGAACTCTAGTACATAAACGTCACTTCCGGTGTGACTGCTTTGCAAGCAGATTGCAAAAGAACTACGAAGCCCATGGAACTTTGCAAAGTGTGCTAAGGGATACTCAACTATGTTGCATTGGGTTATATCGGAGCAGAAAATCAGACCGTAGGATGAAAGTGCCTGCCCAACAATCCCTTGTCCCTCTCGCAAGTGCAATTTGCAGCATACTAGTCGGAAACCTCTAGGGTCATATCCGCTGCACCCTTTGCCATCTTTCACGTAGGATAGTAAGGCAAGTTTGGAAATGGTATAGCTTGCATTCGACATGCAATCAATGCATACGGCCCACGTTTGTGCCAAATCCAAGTTATGAGCTTCACATACTTTTTCTAGCACCTCACTTATCTCCTCTGAGACAGCTTCAAAAGCCTTGTAATCGTCTCCAATCTGATTTGGAAAAAAGAGAAATGCTAAATACATGTAGGAGGAAAGGTCACCGTAATAACTTGGAACATCAAGCCATTTAAAAATAACAAATTCATATAAGCCTATTTTAATTACAATTCAACACTTATTTCGACTTTCTTATATATATATATATATATATTTGGTTGAATAACTATTTCCTTGAAAGGATTATCACGTTAACTAAGATATTTGTGAGAACAGATTCAATGTCATATTTAATTAGAAAAAAATAAAATATAAGATACGAGCTAATGATGTTCACATAATGCTTTGCACTTACTCGCCTGTAAGAGTGTTCTTGCAAATCCAAAATTTTCAAATCTACTTTCTGCAAAGGAAGGTTTGCCAAGTTAAAGAAATCCTGTAAGAAGATCCAAATAGAATCCACAATAATCACGATTTTTGTCCACTGCCTCAAGGAATTAAAAATCCAAATAGAGTGGACAAGTAAGGATACGTTTGACTTGTAGAATAAGAATGCAGTATTAAATTATTAATCCCCTGTGTGAACTTGTTCCTCATCTAGGCCCAGATTGTATACAAAATAAGTAATTTTGTAGGACTAAATAATTCCTTATATGCTTTATTAAATCTCCTCGGTAGGTGGGATAAAAATCATAAAGTAAGAGTGTCTCCCTAATAAAACATATCATGAGCAAAATAGAAACTATACTTACCTAATTAAATATATCATATTATATTTAACATATTACATATTTTGTAATATAATGTGTCTTCTGTACTATAGTACCATCTGTAATATATATTGATATATTATATAAAATAAGAAAAATGCTAAATTTACTTTAATTTTAGTTTCTCACGCTTCAAGAATACTATTTATTATGAGAGAAAGCAAAAGTAGAATGTATTTAACATTACCTGTAACATAATGTTAATATTATATTATACAGTAAATTATAAAGATACCCTCCAATGTTTGAAAAATATAATACTTATCTCTTTCATAATTTTTAAAAGCTTAAAAAAATAAAATTATTTTAGATCACTATCTTTATAACGTAATTGGGAACTTGATTCTTTAATTATGTTTCTTTTACAAATACACTATCAAAGCTAATAAGAGTTATTTTCTAGCTAATAGATCATTAGTACATAAGATTAGGTCACTAAGAGTTAGTTCTTAAAATCATAGTTAGGTGTTTTAGGAGATTGTTTTGTAAGGTTTGTAATAAACCTATATATGAATTTAGGAACATCAAAATTATGTATTCAATAATATGAAAGCGTACCATTTGTTTCATGATTCTTGAATGCGAATATAAGAGGTATTTAAGATTGAAATCAACTTGGAGGTTATGAATATTCATTTTTATGCCCTAGGTCTATATGACGGCTTTTTATGGGAAAAAACACTATCTGTCTCTGGTAGAGAGTGGATTTAACTATATATATATAGGATAAACTCTAACCTCACTGCGCTCTCCTGTAAAAGGCTTACAGTAGGCTCTTTAGGCTCATACTATTAACTGCTTAATTACATAATTAATATATTTGATAGGTGCACAAAAGTTTAGTCTATATGGATCACTTTTTTATTAGGTCTATCTTGTATGTTTTAACTTTAAACTTGTGTTCAACCCATATATTAAAATCAAAATTCAATTAATTTGGAAGCTTAATTTAAAGAAATACAAACATTTTCCTACTTGAGCAAATATTAATTGAAGTTACAATTTTGAAAATCTTTTAAAAACTGACTCTTGGGTTGAAAATATAAAATCTATATGTGGTCGCATTTTCAAAAAATAAGTAAAGTCAAGAGACAACACCTAAAATAATCCGGTCTAACAAGACAATTAATATCGAACCATGACTGTCATTACATTATTAATCAATGTAAGACCACTTATGATCACAAATACCAATCTCCTTATCAATATAGATCATAAGTGGTAATGTGGTGGGAAATAGCACTCTTAAAGTGATCTCATAAATGTGGTACTCCTTTGTCAGTCTTCAAATTCTCTTTAATTGCATGCTTTTTTATGAAGAAAGAGAATTTTAACAGTTTCCAATGAAACTAATATGTCTTACATATGCCTCTTGAGAAAACTTTATGATGAAAAACAAGACATATTCCTGAATGCTCAAGTACACCAAACTTGGGATTTTTTTTTTAAATATGCATATATATATATATATATATACATAAAAAAAACTTTATGGCGCAAAGAAATACATTCTTGAATGCTTAAGTACACCAAACTTAAGACTTTTCTTTAAATCCGAATCATGAATACATATTCATCTATATATGAAATAAAATATCCAAAGCATATATATTCATGTATAAATGGCATAAAAAAAAATAACTACTAGCCATCTATAAATTTTAATGACCATATATTAAACTGAAATGTCTTAACATATAGTAACTGTCACATATTGTAAGGAAAACAATTCTCACTAGCCATGTACATAAAAAAACCCAATAATACCCATGATAAAAATATGCTTATTAAATTAACAGGTCTAAGTCCCTTGGTTAAGGGGTCTATCATCATTTGTTCCATATCAATATGCTTAATGATGATATCACCCTTCCTTACCATGTCTCTAACTGACAGATACTTGATCTCAATGTACTTAGACATACCAGAAGTTTTGTTGTTCTTAGAAAACAAAAATAAATGCATTATTATTACAAAAATCCTCAGTGGTCTAGCTAGGAAATCAATCACTCTAAGTTTTAACATAAAATTTCACAACCATATAGCATAAATTGCAACCCCAAAACAAATTACAAACCCAACATGCATAGTGGAGGACGCTTCCTAGCTAATACATTTGAAATGTGATTTAGCATATTATTTTGATGTGTATGTGAACTTAGTTGCTCAATTCCTGAGCCAAGTTTGGTATTTAATCATACCTAGAAAATTTTTGGGGTTAAGAGTTAGCCCGAGCACACGCACATTCTTGTCTATGTCCATCCGCAAGGCTAAGACCCAGACCCCTGCACTTTCTTGCTTGTGCGCCTGGGGTGTGCCTGCAATATTAGATTGAGTTGACTCCTACTTTTCTGACCTTTTGGCCGATGCCTTTTTTTATTAGATGTTATGCCACCCTATGTTAGTCTAGGACTATAACCTCACCGATCATACTTACCAAAAAAAAAAACCTCACCGATCATGGTCACATCCTCTAGCTTGCCTTTTTCTTTCTTTCGCCTTGAAGTATTGTGGTTATATATATATATATGTCTATCTAAGTGTGTTCAGTTGAAGAATAGAGAACTGAAAAAGGGAAAGAAACAGAGATGAGTTTGTGAGGGAGAGTTTTAATTAAATTGATCATCCTTCTCATTTCAAAAGTTCAATTAGAATTAGATTGAAGATATTAAGAGTGTTGGTTTGGTGTTGGGTTACTTGATCGGATTGTGGTAGTTTTTTCAGCATTTCCAAAACTTTCAAGCATACTATTTTTCTTCTCATTCAAGCATATTGAGGTAGGGGTTACATGATCTTTTGTTGCCTTTGGTTTGTTTTTATACTTGTGGCATGATTTTTGTGTTAATTTCAATGTTGTTAAAATTTCAATTTAAATCTTAAAATCTTATGATTTTAAGATATTAGAGCGAGAAAACTTGTTCGTTCTTATCTAAAATCTTAATAAGACTTCATGAGGCTAATAGGTAATTCTTGTTTAATGTTTGATAAGATTCTTAGTTTAAGTTAAGATTAAAGTGAACTGATTCCCAAGAAGGAATATGTAGGTAGTTTAAGCCTAAGTGGCTTAAGCCCAATCTTAAATTATCATTAATTGTTATTGTGTTTATTTAGATGACCCTCGAGAGTTGGGTGCAATCACTAGGAGTTATGCTAATACTATTGGATTGACCATGGGACTATGTTCTCTCTTTCTTTTGTTCACATTATTATTTGTGTGGCCTAAATTGTGCGCACGAACTTGAATTTGTATTATTATCAGTTTATTTAGAGGTTTGCATTATTGGCCCAGCACTAGTGGTTGTAATATTATATTGGGGGTCATGGTGTTGTGGCCACTGTTGGTTGTTGGCGAAGCAACCCACTATGGTTGGTTTACATCATTTCATATGGAAATCAACGATGAGGTAGAGGTACTCTGTGTTAGTTGACTCGAATAGTGACCTATGATTACTGTACATTGATATGCTTAACATTGGAGTAGGCTTTATTTTAGTTTTAATTAATTTCAATATTATCATGTCGTCCATCCTAAACACTGAGGTTAAGGCTGTGACATCACTAGATAGCTTGCAAATTACTAGATAGCTTGCTGGATGTCACTAGATCTCACTGGGAATTACAAAGAGCATGAAATCATATTTTGTAACTCAAAAACTCATTGGGAAGCTAGCTAGCAACCTCGTTCCATGTAAGCGTCGGGATTTCAGAAGTGTTTTAAGCAGTTTCAAGTTCTATTTTGAGCACAATTCAATCCATAACTATTCTTCCAATACTCTCTATCCTTGAGAGTGTGGAAGTTAGCATTAGATAAGAGCAGTATTTGCTATCCTACAAACAACTGGTGAGTAATCGACTAGGCCTTGCAAAGCTTCAATGACAAGTCCTCGAAGAGTAATTGGTAAGCTAACCTTATCAAATGTTGATGCCTATTATGGAGACAAAAGAATTGAAGATTTTTTTTTTTTTTTGCAAACAGCTACATAGATATCAAGTCTATAGCTTACTAGTAGAAAAATGAGTATTAGCGACCACCACTGGCAGTCGCTAAAAGTGAATAAGCGGTCGCTAATAATCTTTAGCAACTGCTTAGTGACCGCCATTGGAGGGCCGCCGAAACTTCGTCGCTAATAACTATTAGCGACCGCGACTTGGCAATCGCTAACTATTAGTGACCGCTACTTGGCGGTCGCTAATAGTTATTAGCGATCCCCTTTTGAGCCCGTTTGAGGGACTATTAGCGACCGCCTAAGTGAGTTTTAGCGACTGTCATGACAGTCGCTAAAAGTATAATTTTATTAATTATATAATGCTAAATTTATTATAATTAAATTTGATAAAAAAATATTAATATAACAATATTATTAATTATATAATGCTAAATTTGTTATAATTTAATTTGGTATAAATTTTTAAAACCATTAATATTTTTGTTCATATATCAAATATAATAGTAATACTTAATTAATAACTTATGAAATAAGTAATATAATTTAAGTGATATTTGGATCCTTAAGAACATAAAAAAAAATAAGAAAAAATTTATTTTTTATCAATTGTTAAAAATATTTTAATCAAATTTCAACAAACGTTACTTTCCCATTAATTTTAAATTTTTTTAATAAATCAAATATTTTAATATATTATATTAAAATATAATATATTATACTTATATATTAAGATTGTAAATTATATAATTACATTTATATATCATTTATTACTTGCTACTTACAATATCAACTCAAAAGCCTCTGATCATCTCCCAACTCCCAAGAAACCCAGCCACCCACCCCACCGCCAAATCAAATCAACTCTCTTCAGTGGTTCAAGAAGCAATTAATTGTCTCCAATCTTCCTCCAAACGCTCCACACGCTTCGTTGTGTTCAAATCATCTTCCTCGAGACTCTTTGTTCCGTTCACTTCCTCAGAGTTATTGCTTCAATTTTCTTCTTTCAAATTTGTTAACAATTATTTTTAGCAATAATCTACCATTTAGAAGAGGGGAAGAGAAAAATTTGAGAAAGAAAAAGAGATCCGGATCTAATCTGTTTTTGAAAGCCTGAAACTGAAGTCGAAACAAGACAAACTAAAATCGGAGTCGAAAGAAGACAAATACGTGAAATTACTTCCTTGATCTCGATTTAGAACAAGAAGTATTCAATCCTTGCTACTTCTTCTCTTATTTTTTTTCTCACAGTTTTTAATTTTTCAGAAGACCTAAAGCATGTATACTTCGTATTTTCAGACTTCGAATGATAGTTTTGTTGATCTTTTTGAGTCTCTGTTGAATAAAGTTTTTAGTTTTTAATTCTTAGTTGATTTTTCTTTGAAGTTCTTTGTCACCAGATTAATCCAAAAGAAAAGAGGGGAAATAACACACATTTTCTGACATTCTAAAACACCTCAAAAAATTCTAGAGAGAGAGAAGATTAAAACCCAAGGTCCGATTTTTCTAATTTGCAAGAGAGAGAAAGAAAGGGAGAGAGAGGGAGAGGGAGGGAGTTATCAGTTCTTACAACAGCATAATCAGAGATAAGGAGAGAGAGATGAGAGGAACCCAGGGAGAAAGAGAGAGAGTGCTCACCGAGACAATGGCACCGACGTGAGCAAGGCGGTGTGAGCTACAGCAGTGGGCAAAGGCAAGGAAAACGCAGGAGGCAACGCGGGAGATGAAAAGAAAGAGGGAAATGCTGAGAAAAATAAGGGGAAAAGAAGCTGCTAGGGGGTTTTATGAGGACTTTTTGCGATCGCCGCAGCGACTGCTTCAGGCGATCGCTAATACCATTATTCGCGACCGCCTCCAACGGTCGCCCGATTGTAGTTGCGCCAATGCTTCTTATTCTAGTAGTAGGAAGTTCCAACTATGATAAAATTCAAGCTCCAAAGTTCGGTTTATAATTTTGATACCCACAATTGTCAGTATCCAAGGCAATAATGGGGCTTAACATGAAGCAGGAATTGACTTGTTCAAGTTGAGAATGATGCTGGCTATCAAGATGAAAGGGTATACTCCTCTCTTGATCTTGGAGTAAATGTGGCGAATGTTTTGCTAGATTTCACTCTAATTGAGAATTTTAAGCCCCGTTTGGTAATTTTTAATTTCTTTTCTATTTATAATTTTAAAATTTTAAAACTGGCAATAGAAGCATATTTGTTAAATATATTTATATTTTTTTTGTTTTCAAAAAAATGAAAACATGAACAGAAAAACATAAATAAAAAAAGTGCCTTTATATTATTTTTCTTTTTTTTTTTGGTTACAAATATTTTTGTTAATTTTAATATGTTGTCTATTTTTGTTGCATAATATTAAAATAAATTAGTTTATTCAAATATTTCATCAAATAAAAATTATTTTTAATAAATAATGATATTAAATTAAATTAATTATCCAAATTAATATTTAATATATATTATTAATTTTTTAAAAATTAATAAAATAAAATTAATTAATTTAATTAATATGAAATATATTTTATTCAATTAATTTTCATAAATCATAAAATTAAATTAAAAATAATTTAATTAAATGTTATATTAATTACATTAATAAAATAAATTATTGATTAACTTAATAAATTAAATTAATTATTTAAATTATATTAAATTAATTAATTAATTTTATTAAGTTAATTAATATTAAATTTGTTTTATTAAATTTCTTTTAATAAATATCATAATTAAATTAATTAATTTAATTTAGCTTAATAATCAATTTAATTTAATTAACTAATTTAATATAAAATATATTTTATCAAATTATTTTTAATAAATAATAAAATTAAATTAATTAAGTTGACGTAAATTTAATATTTAATTTAATTAATAATTTAATAAACACCATAATTAAATTATTTAGATTATTATAAAATGTATTTTATTCAAATTTTTAATAAATAATATACTTAATTTCTAATTTAATATATTTATATTTATATATAAATGATATAATAATTATATTTTATTCATTTATTTTTAATAAATAATGTAATGAAATTATAATTTAATATATTTTATATTTATTGAATTAAATGATTTTTAATAAATAATTTAGTTGATTAAATTAATTGAAATATATTTTATTACATTCAATTAATTTTTAAAAAATAATAAAATTAAATATTTGATGAAAATAAAAAAATTAATAATTGTAAACAAAACTATATTTCCAAACATTGTTTCAATTTTCATTTCAGAAAAAAAAATGATAACAAAAACAAAAAATATAAAATATAAATAGAAAAATAACAGTGTTACCAAATGGCGCATAATTAATTGCTTCTACTGTTGCATTCCTCTTTAGGTAGGCCTCTAGCTAAATTGGGATACAATTGGTCATAATGTAATTGCGATGGTTTCTTTCTTTTGTATAGTTGCGCGTAGCAGTTGTAGATACATTTCTTTTGAGTTTGTCCAAAAAGCGGCCAGGGGTGTGCTTTGTAATTTGTACTTTTTTACATATTTATACAAATTTCTTACCAAACAAGAAAAAATAATTCAATCCAAAACATATTGGACAACCTATATTCATTTTGAAAGGTTTTCCTAGTGTTTAAAGATGTTGAAAATATTTAAAGAAAGATTTGCAAGTCATTGGTATTTGGAAAGTAAGCATCATACTCTAATTCACGATTTGTAACACAAATTTGAAAGAACTAAATCTTCAATGGAACTTGAGATAAAAAGCTTCGTTGATAAGATGGAAGCTAATCCTCTTTTAAACAGAACAATTTTAAAAGTAATTTTTTGAAATAATTTTTAAAATTCAATGAACCATGAAAATTTTGAAATTATTTGTGAAACTCTAATTTCAAAATAATTAGGATGTCAAGATTTTACAAAGAGGCTAAACAAATCCTTTCAAAAGTAATTTTTTTCCATTATTGATAAAAAAAAATCAAATTTTCATGTGTAAACTTAAGTTTGACTTTTTAATAGAGGGGCTAGAAGTTTTAGAATAGGGATTGAGCAACCAAATCATCTTCAATTCATTAGAAGTAATGATTTACAAACTCTTTCTAATCCAATACTTTACAAAATTGTGAGGTTCTGTAAAAATAAATACATATGACTATCTGAGATAGAAATATTGAGGAAGATATTTGCAATTCTATTAAATTTAGACCATGGTAGAATATACTCCATTGGACAATCATTCTAGAAACCCAAAAGTCAATTATCAAGATAAAGTTAAATCAAAAGAACAAATTTTGATATGATCTTGGGTATAATTTGTCAAAAACTTCTAATCTTTATAAAATATTCTAAAAAAATATATAGGTAATGGTGGAAGGAGATTATTCACAATTTTTTGTACCATTAATGTTTATTAGAACTGATGATATAAATAAAAAAAAAATCAAGCGGATGAATTTCTAAATAATATAGTTTGTGCTGAAGTTGATGCCTGATGTAGTAATTATGTTGATGAATATCTTAAAATGTTTAATTTGAAAATAAAAGCATTAGAAGTTAAAGCACATGCCGTGAATGATTTTTTAAATAATATAGATTCATTAACCTGGCATAATATTGTGATGGAAGGCTAGAAAATGTTGCAACATCATAATAATGTAGTAAACTAGTCACGGCAACTGCTAAAACAAAAATAATCATTTTTTTTATAAATGGTCATCCACGACTGTACGTATGATACAAAACATTAGAACTCATGTAAAATAATCCATTCTAATTAGAAGAGATTCCACAATATATTATTATACTTTTTTTTATCTATTATTAAATTGTATAGAAAGAACAAATATTGAAATCAAAATTTGGAGTTTAAAAATAAAAATCAAATCTTTATCTATTATTAAATTGTGTATGAAGTCCATATATTGAAATTCGAACTTGGAGTCTATAAATAGAAAACAATTGTGATGTGACCTTTAAGTGTTATTTTTACAAATATTTTGAGAGTTTTATTCTAAGTGATATAAGAACACAAACCAAACCACTAAAAGGGCTAATCTATGAAGATGTGTTGTCTGAATACTATGAAATAGTAGACTTCTTATGCAATTTAAATATGGCTTTATTGACACTTTCAATATTATGAAGCTACATGGAATACGAGTGGAATTAGTTGAAAGGTCTAAAGCTTGCAAATGTAAAATTTCTTATATTATAATATATAAAATATAATATAAATATTTTACTATATTGTTTTGATGAGGGGGTAACGTGGACATTTAAAATTGTTATCCAAATTCCCATATGTGCAAACAAATGAAAAATAAGATTTCAACAAAATAGATCCAACTAGTTATATATTGAATGCATAAGCAAACGTTGGACTACTTAACGTAAACTACTGTAATGTCTAATTCCCTCTTGCAAATCAAATATGAATCTTAATCTGATAATAAAATATTATCCATTTCCATAAAAAAAAAAAATGCATCATCTAAACACCAATAAAAAGAAATTAAAAACTATCAAGATACAAGAACAATTAATTTAAGAACCCTAATATAAGACATGACAAGATAATATTATTTGAATATGATATTATACATTTGTTACGAACATGAATTTTTAAGAAAAAATATAAAAAATATAAATACGCTAACTTAAAATTCATACAATTTAATTTAATTTTTAAATAAATTAATTATTTAAAATATTTATTAAATTTTAAAATATTTAAGTATCAATGTAAATAATAAACCCGAGCAGCATAACACAAGAAGCATGTAACCCCAAAGGCAATAAATATGAAAATAAATTTGAATATTTGCATCGAAAAAAGGTGTATATATCCGTACATACCTCTGAATAATTCGGATGTACTAGATGCATATATTTAGATGATTGTCTCGCAGTTGAGCGCGCCACCTCAAGTACACCAGTACAGCGCTGCCGAGAAGGGTCAAGCACTGGATAAGCATTAACACAGGTTATTTGGCAACCTAAAGCATGTTGCCGCTGTGGGTACTCTTTGATAGTGTAATACTCAATGTTCGGACTGAATTCTGGCAATTTGTGAACGAAAACACGACCTAGAAGCCCGAGCTCGCCCTTAGTTTGCCACTCATCCACATAAAATTTATGACTTTCAGATATAACTCTGTATCGACAAAGTCCTTCGTGAATTGAATTAATAGCAAAAGGTTGGTGTTGAGTGGTAAGCAAAGTCCGACCCTCGATTAATGTAGGTTCCCAAAACTGAATAAGCAAGCAGCTCGGACTTGAAGCGTTCCAATGCATAAATGTTTTCAATATAACTATGATCTTCTCTTTTAACTCCCAACTGGCTGTTGATATCCTCCAAGTTAACGTGTTTGTCAGCCAAACCACCATGAAAATCGTACATTTAGTCAATGTTTGGATTAATGATTTAATAAGGGGGAAAAGTTAAGCATACTAAGGAACTGGGTATAAATTCAAATTCGAATTTGATTATAGATATGGGTTTGATTTCAAGCCTGTTTACTCGTTTGAAACCAAAATCCGATTATTAGACTTAAAAAATTGATATATGGCTATCAATAACCCCGACAATATGGATACCCAATTTAACAAATTTTATAGTGCACAAATCTATAATACTAAAAAAAAATGTATTTTCTTTCTCCTCCTTTCTAATTCTACGTGGCATATCTATTTGATCTCCATTTTTTTTTCTCTTTTTCTTTTTTTTTTTTATAAATTTTTGAATTATTTTTGAAATTTCTTCATTTCCACTTTTTTTTTTCTTTTTTTTTTTTTTTTTCTCATTCACAAAACTTTGTTTGTTTGTCTCACAACGCTAAAACACTAAAATTTCACCTTTTTTTTTAACATATAAACCACCAAAATTGTGGTATATGATTTCAATAAATGTAAATAAACTCATGAGTTCCCAAAACGGACCCACTTAATTATGAATTTAATATATTTACAAATTTTACATATTTCAAACACATTAGTAATTAAATAAAAAAATATTAATAAAAAATTAATTTAAATTAAAAACATAAATAAATTAGGTTATTTTTCTCGTAACAACTCTTGAAATTTTTAAAATTTTAAAAAATAAAAAAATATAGACATATTAATTAGATATCTGAATAGTTATTTTTCTAAACTTTAATTTTAAATTTAAGTTAGTCACATTGCCTATATTTGTTTTATTTTATAGAAAACATGATTAAATAGCAATATTTTTTATTTCAGTTCTTTAATCAAAAAATTATTATCAGATCATATGTGACACTCTTTATATTCATTATTTTACTCCCTTTTTTTAACAAATGTTTGAATAAAATTAGTTTTAAAAGTAATTTTGGTCGACCATTTTTTTATAAAACGTACTATTATTAACAATATTTTTAATTTAAGTTATTTTTATAAAACTAATTGGTACATGACTACAACTACAATTTTTTTTTTGTTTATATAGCTACTAGAGTTGTATTATATGATCATAAGTAATATGAAATGAGTTCATTAGTTTCTAAAATGGATCCACTTGTCAAACTAAACCAAACCAAGCCTTTTCTCACTAGGTGTGGTCGACTATATAAATTTGTCGACGCCAATTAGATCTGTTTAGAACTATGTCCTCCGATAGATCTAGGTAAGCAAAGTCAGGTTTAATAGTTTCTTTCCAACTTCTTTTGGGTCTTCCTCTCCCTCTCCTACTCCTGGCAATCTCCATACTTTCACACCTTCTAACAGGTGCCTCTGCTGGACGCCTTCTAATATGGTCAAACCATCTTAATCAATTTTTTCTCATTTTATCTTCAATCGGTGCTATTCCTACTTTGCCCCTAATCTCCTCGTTCCTAATCCTACATTTCCTTGTAATCCCACACATCCACCTTAGTATCCTTATCTTTGCAACTGCCATCTTCTGACCATGATTATGCTTTACTGCCCAACACTCAGATCCATATAGCAGCGTTGGTCTAATCGCCACCTTATAATACTTTCCTTTCACCTTGAAGGGGATTTTTCGGTCGCATAAGATCCCCGAAGCACTCCTCTATTTGGTCCACCCGGCTTGAATCCTATGACTTACATCAGTATCAATCCCTCCATCTTGTTGCACCATAGATCCAAGGTACCTAAATTTATCTTTCTCTACAATCTTTTATGTGCCTAAACTTACTTTTATACTACTCGTTATCCTACTTTGACTAAATTTACATTCCATATATTTCGTCTTGCATCGGCTTAGGCTAAATCCTTTTGTCTCTATCATTTTTCGCCACAATTCTAGCTTAGCATTCACTCATTCTCTCGTCTCATCTACTAAAATAACATCACCTGCAAATAGCATACACCACGGCACCTCATCCTGAATATGTCTTGTAATCTCATCCATAACTAAAGTAAACAAGTACGGGCTTAACGCTAAGCCTTGATGTAAACCACTCGTGATAGGGAACTCATTAGTCTCTTCACCAGTTATCTGTATAGATGTCATGGCTCTATCATACATGTCCTTTATCATCTCAATATATGCGACACACGCACCTTTCTTTTCCAATACTCTCCATAGAATTTTCTTAGGAACCCGGTCATATGCCTTCTCTAAATCAATGAACACCATATGTAAATCTTTTTGACATTTTCTATACTGTTCCATTAATATCCTCAAGAGAAAGATAGCCTTTATGTTTGATCTTCCAGGCATGAAACCAAATTGATTCTCTGAAACGTTTGTTATCTTTTTTAGTCTTCTCTCAATAACTCTCTCCCATAATTTCATCGTATGGCTCATCAATTTAATCCCACGGTAGTTCGCACAGTTCTGAATATCTCATTTGTTCTTGTATATGGGCATAAGGATACTTTTCCTCCATGCATCAGGCATCTTCTTGAGCCTTAGCACTACATTAAAAAGTTTTGTCAACCGACTTATGCCATCCTCTCCTAAGCACCTCCAAACCTCAATAGGGATACCATATGGCCTAACCACTTTCCCATTCTTCATCATTTTTAATACTTCTTTTACTTCTTCCCTACTGATTCTCCTATAGAACATAAGATTTAATTCTTCCCTAAAAATGTTAAACTGCCCCAATTGTATGTAACTACTACTGCTTTCGTTAAATAACTTGTAGAAGTAGCTCTTCCAACGCTTATTTATCTCCTTTTCTTTTACTAATACCTTTTCATCCTCATCCCTAATGCATTTAACTTGGTTTAAATCCTTGGTCCGTCTATCTTTAGATTTAGCAAGCTTAAATATCTCTCTTTCGCCCTCCTTAATGTCAAGTCGCCTATATAAATCCTCAAATGTCTTTGCCTTAGCCTCACTAACTACCTTTGTAGTTTCTCTTTTTTACTTCTCTATACCTCTCCAAATTTGCTTCATTTCAGTCGTTTTGCCAAGATTTAAAACACTCTCTTTTAACTTTTATCTTGTTTTGTATGGCCTCGTTCCACCACTATGCCTCGTTCCACCACCATGATTCTTTCTGTGTCGGAGCACTCCCTTTGGATTCTCCTAAGACTTTTTTCCCTATCCTCCTAATACACTTTGCTACCTTATCCCATATAATTTGTACTCTTATTTACCGTCCAAACTTCTTCCTCCAGTACTCTTTTCTTGAATGCTGGTTGATTATCACCTTTCAAGTTCTACCATTTAGTCTTTGAGCATCTATACAACTTCTTTTTTCTAGTCCACCTTTGAAGCTGCACATCTTTGACCAACAACCTATGTTGGGTAGTCAAGCTCTCCCTCGGTATAACTTTACAATTGTTACAAGCTACGCGGTGTCTTTTCCTAGTTAAGAAGAAGTCAATTTGTGTCCTTGAGGAGCCACTCTTATAAGTCACCAAATGTTCCTCTCTCTTCCTAAAAAAGGTGTTTGTCACCATGAGATCATAAGCCACTGCAAACTCCAGACTATCCTTACCTTCTTCATTTCTATTACTGTCATTATATCCCCTATGTACTCCTATGTATCCATCTACATTGCGTCCTATATAACCATTCAAATCTCCTCCTATGAAGACTATCTCTCCTTGAGGTATCTCTAATAGCACTCCTTTCAAGTCTTCCCAAAACTTCTCCTTATGTACATCTCCTAAGCCCACTTGGGAGGCATAAGCACTAATTACGTTTACTATCTCTTCTCCTAACACTAACTTAATTGCAATAATCCTATCTCCACAGCGTTTTACATTAACTATATCTTCTTTTAGGTCCTTGCTTACTACTATGCCGACCCCATTTCTCGAACTATTAAGTCCCGTATACCATAACTTATACCCAGTCCTCTCAATCTCTTTAGCTTTCTGTCCCACCCACTTCGTCTCTTGCAAGCAAGCAAATTACGATTCTTCTCATTTCTATTGTATCCACCACTTCCATAAGTTTTTCAGTTAAGCTCCCAATGTTCCAAGTACCTAATCTCAACCTTCTATTTTGGACTAGCTTCCTTACCCCCCCCACTCGTCTAGGAAAGTGTGAGAACCCTTGCCTATTTAACATTGCACCCGGGCGCCGATGCAGCGGTCCTTACTTATTTAACACTGTTGATCTACTATTGTTGTAAAATTTATATATTTCAAATATATTTGAAATTAAATTTGAAAACATAAAGAAAAATGTTGAAAGAATAATTAGGATTGAAAAATGATTTAAAATGATCAAAAATTTAATTAAATTTAACAAAAATTTAATTCCACTCATGATAATCACTCTTAGGATATTTAAAATTTAAAACACAAAGAAAAATACCTAAGATTAATTAGGTTTGGAAGTGCCTAAATTTAATTAGGCTAGAGTGTAATTTTCTTTGTTAAGTTCAATTTTAAAGCTAAATTAGTAATGTTGACCATTATTAATTAGTATGAGTTATTTTTATAAAATTCATCTTGCAATTAATAAAAATAATATTTTTAACTTGAGTTATTTTTATAAAACCGAGTCAAAAAATTATTTTAATATAATTAAAATTAATAGTATTTTTAACTCAATATAATTTTGCAAAGTGAGTCAAGAATTTAAAAAATAAAAATGTATACTAAAATTAGCAAATTGTTTAAAATAAAAAAAGATCAAATCGATTAAATGAGTTTATGATTTAATATATATCGTAAAGCAAATTTTAATTTTTAAGATTGGGTCAAATCACAATTTGGTAAATGAAAACCTAACTTTTATCAACTCTATTAGCTTACTAGCATTGATACAAATAAAAAATATAAATATATAAAAATAACTCAATAACCATTTTATAAAATTATGAAAATTTATTTAAATATTTTGTAATACATTCATTGCATGAGTCAAAACTAATTTATACCTATACGCATGTTGATACTAATAATTTATCTCACATGGAAAAATTTATCTTTATATTTATTAGGAACTCGTTCTCTCTTATTTTTATAGATAATAATGAAAGTTTTTTAGCAGTAGATGTGATAACAGTTAAAACTCATTATGACAAAACATATATCAATGAAAATTAAATCCAGAAAGCATCCAGAGCCGAATGTAAATACCTGATCATCCAATAGATCCGAATATGTATATAGAAATTTTACACCCAACGGATCTAGAGCCAAAACCAAATTCATGGTAAAGTATTCGAATATGAATATACTGTTGCCTGGCTTAATAATACCCCTTCTACAAACATAGGTAAACAAAAATGATGGGGATTCAAAATTCATTATTTCGTTTGATTTTTGGTGAAAATAATTAAATTGAAAAATTAATTTATTGATGAATTACCATTATTTTTTAAAAAAGTTTCTACTTCATTAATTTTCCTTCTTATTTTCCTTTCCATTTTTTTTACCATTAGAGGAAAGACTTTTCATAATCAAAAACATGAGTGACTACTATCAGGCATTCAATAATAGTTTATTAAAAAAAGGTAAGGTTGACATGAATTTTGATGTCAGTCTTGTGACATATTGATTTGAATTGTTGGATTAAAATACAAAAGTTCAATTGTCACAAGGCCTCAAATTCTAATTTATTAGAGACCCCTTTAGCTATCATCATTGGCGATCATTAATGTGACTAATTTATCTGAGCACAAAACCTTTTTCTCTTCCCGTCTTTTGCGTGATTAACCTCATTGCTTTGCCTAACTCCCTTTGTTGTCATCCTTATAATTACATGGTTTATTTAATTTTAAATTGTGATGGCATATTTATGCATTTTGAGGACTTAATTGTTATTTTATTTGTAAGAGTTAAGTCTAGGAGTATATTTAACCTTGATTTGAAACCTAGAAAATTTCATAAAACCTTGCTCTATCATGCGCATGCTTGCGTGCATTCCATGCACATAGCCATGGTGCTTGGCACACACATGCTATTCTCTTTTGTGTGTGTATGAGATTAGTCTGATCTATGTGGTTGGATAGCTCACCTGCTCTTCATGTTTCTTCCACGCTTGGATGTAGTTAGCCACGTTACCTAAACCTACCCTACTCCTCCACCATCACCGAACATCAACACCACCTATTTTCTTCTTCTTCTTCTTCTTCTTCTTCTTCTTTTTCTTCGTCTCTTCACTTTTTGAATCTAGTTTTTATGCGTATGTATATCTAAGTGATACAAAAAGTGAAAGTGGGTGAAGGAGTTTAATGGTACTTGAGAGTAACGATTTATGTTATGCATGTGTTCGTGGGTATTTTTTAGTGTGGTTTGAGGCCTTAATGTGTTCCCAAAGTGGAACTTGAGCTGTATATTAATCCGGTCTTCATCTTCTTCACCATCATCAACTTCTTCTTATCTTTCCTTCTTCTCTCAAGCTTTGGTGGTAGGGGTTTTCTTATTCCTTGATTCAGTTTGTTAAGCCTTGGTTGAATTGTAATTGTTATAACTATTTCATGTGATAGGTTATTTGTTGGTTGAAAAATTTTCAACATATATACACATATATTCATATATAATGAGAGAAAGTGTTAATACAAATCCATTTACATCAAATTCGATTGCTTGCAATCACTGTTGATTTTAACCTAATTTCACACTCTTTTCTTGAACGTTTTATCAAATAAAATTCATTTCTTTTCATGTTTTGAGAATCTCTGTGAGTTTGTAGGGGTAAGGAGGAAAACATCCAAAGAAAAGCAACCTAGAAGCTTAAATAAGTAGATCAATAGAGAGGTGGAAGAGCATGCAGTGGGCGCACAAGAAGCTTTAATTGTGGGCACACAAGCTGTGGGCACCTAGTTTGTGTTTGCCTCTAGGCGCCCGCCGAGACCAATTCTTCTTTTAGACATTTTGTCAAACACTTAGGGCAAATTCATTACAGACACATGAGAAAGTCTAATCATGGGTGTACGAGCCGTGGGTGCCTAACTTGTGTTTGCCTATGAGTGCTCGCTGAGACCAATTTTATTAGCCCTTATCTTAGGACTTTTGTCAAGCACTTGGTTGCAATTGGCTTGGGCAAATGCTAACTTTGTGTTGGGCACCTGTGACTTGTTTCTAGCAAACTTTTGGTATTTTGTTTAATTATAAATTTATCTTTTTACCCTTAATTCTTGCAGGCTTATAAATAGGTCAATTTTTCTAACATTCCAATCATTAGATACTTTTACGCTAATCATTAGGGTTTATTAAAGTTGATTTTGGTGATTTTCCTTTTTTTTTTTCTCCTAAGGTTAAGCATTATAAGTGACTTACTCTTGTTTACCTTTAAATTAGAAGTTTAAACTTCCAAATTTCATCTATTTATCTTTTCATTTCTTTAGTCTTTAATCTTTATTTCTTGTTTTCTTCCATCATTTTACATTAATGGATTGTTTGAACATCTATTTTTCTTCTCGAAGTACAAGCATGCTAGGTTAAGGTTCTTACTTGGTTTTGATCTAAGAATGTAGTGGTGGGGATGTTTGTTTGGCTTGAATGTTATGCTTTTAAATGAAAAATACATTTTCAAGAGGTAGTAGACTACGTAAATATTAGGTTTAATTTTAGGAATCGATTCACGCGTGTTAAATCTGGGTCTTAGTTACAAGTTGATACTCATGCATACTGAGAGTCCGGTTCAGTTTCCCGATGAGCTCGAAAAGAATTTCAAAACCCTAGTGTTACGTGTTCTCTACACATGTGATTTCAGAGTTATATTTTCCAATTTAACACTACATGCATAGATGTTAGGTTGAGTTAACACACATTCAAGCCAACAACATCAAAACCTCTATAGCATTAGATTGAAACCAAGTCTTTTTAGTTAAAAGTAATTTTCTAAAATCATATTGTATTTCTTAAATTGTGTTTTAAGTTAAGCTTAATTTTGTTTTTCAAATTGTCTTTCAAAACCAATTTCAAAAATCCCAAATATTTTTTTTCTTGCTCTTTGCGAGCGTTTTCAAAACAAGTTTTCTAACCTTAGTCACACTCTTGTTCCCTATGGAGATGACGTAGGACTCACCTACACTAAACTACAACCACCTCCTACACTTGAGAGTTTAAACACTAATTGAGTGCAATCAAGATTTTGGCGCCATTGCCGGGAAGTAGCGGTTTGGTGTGACGAATTCAGAGAACTCATGGCAGGACGCGCTTGCCACCACCTTTAACGTGATCGCTTTCGGACTTCCAGGTGGCATCACTCCATCTCTCTCGTTTATATTTTTCATTTTTATTTTGTTTTCTTTTTTCTATTTTTGTACATATTTTTAAGATTTGTTAAAAAGTCACATTGGTTGCATGCTGTTAAAGCTGCTAAGGTAATTGTAGGTGATATTGATCGAGAAGACACATCCTACGTTCCCGAACCCCTAGACTCACTTTTCACAGTTTCACTCACCACTTCACAATCATTCGACTCACTAGCTCATCTAAGATGAGATAGAAGTTAATGGGGAGAATGAACCCCATGATATTCCAGGTCTTAGGAGGATTAGAGATCACCTTAACCTTGTTAGGCAAACCACACCATCATGTATAATCTTGCCTTTGAATAAGGAAAATTTCACAGTAACACCTGAGATCATCCAACTCCTTCTTACATTATATGGCCTTAACTCTGAAAATCCTTACAATCACTTCGAAGAATTTAAGAAAGTGAGTGACAGTTGTATTGACCAAAACGCCAATGAGAAGGTAGTGCATCTCCAACTCTTTCCTTTTTTCCCATAGAGACAAGGCCAAATTATGGCTCAATTCCATTCGTCCTTGTCCTACTAGAACTTGGCGTAAAATCTAGATTGAGTTCTTGAAGAAATACTTCCCAACCCAAAAGGCCTAGCACTACAGGTGATAGATCACTACATTTTCATGTATGCTTAATGAGAACTTTTGTTGAGCATGGAAAAGGTCTAAGGACATCTTAGTGGCCTGTCCTCATCACAGCTTTAAGCTATGGAGACTTGTGAATATCTTCCACGAGTCTTTGACCCCTAGTCTTAAGCAACTCGTGTCTACAATGTGTAATGGTACTTTATTTGATAAGATTGCAGAGGACGCCATGGACTTCTTTGATATGGTGGTCGAAGACTCTAATGATTGGGAAGTTGGACCATTCTTTTCTTCTAAGCATATGAATCTCACACCTAGTGGCCAACTGGAGTTAAGTGAGAACAACAATCTACGGGCTAGGTTAGCCGTATTACAAAATAAGCTAAACTCTATTGAGCTTAAGAATAAGAAGAAATTGGTAGAGGTGAAGCTGATATGTGTTACATATGACCAAGTGCTACATGATGCTAATTCGTGCCTTGAACTACCTTTGCTTAGAGAGATTGCATATGGTCAAGCCTATGTTAATGGCTTCTAAAAACGCCTGTTTCAAAATAAGGGCCAAGGAAGTACCTCTTACCCATAAGGTGAGAATGTCATTTATCAAGGAGAAAACCAAACTCCTAATGCTTATCCCTCGGGGTGGAGGAACCATCATGGTTTCTTGTGGAGGAATGACAATTAAGGTCAAACATTTTAACCACCTCCCTCATCACTACCTTAATACCAACAACCCAACCCTATTGCATTTTAACCTACGCATATAAGGCATATTGAGGACACTTTTAACAAATTTTATGCTACAACAAGTGGGTATCAATAACCTGGTGACAAAGGCATTAGATGACATTAGAAGGTAAGTTTCTAAGTTGGCACAAGCCACACAAGCCATGATTACCACTCAAAGTGGTAAACTTCCAACATACACTTTCCCAAACCCAAAAGACTAGGCGAACATAACTGAGTTTTTGATCTTAGGCACCACCTCACATAAGTAAGTGCAAGTGGTTACCACTTTGAGAAATGAGAAGGTCATTCAAAAACCTATAGATCAGCCAATGTGTCTAGTGATGAGTTAGGATCTAGCAGTAGTGAGAGGATGAGTCAAGGGAGAAGAAGGTTGAGGAGAAAAAAGAAGAAATCAAGGAGAGTGATATGCAAAAATATGAAGGAAATGAATATGAGGAAAAGTCAATGGAGAAAAAATGAGATATTATTGTGGGAACAACGAGTAGGCACAAAGACAAAATAGATAAGCATATGCCTAGCCCACCATTTCCCCAAAGATTAGCAAAAGGCAAGAATGAGATGTTAAACTCCAAAATTTATGAGATTTTCAAACAAGTGAGGATTAACATCCCATTACTTGAAACTATCAAGCAAAATCCCCCTATTGCTAAATTCCTTAAGGACATATGCACCGCAAAAAGAAAGCTCAATGTCAAGGAGAAAGTTTTCTTAACTGAACATGTGAATGCCATAATCCAGAGTGAAACACCTCCTAAGTATAAAGATTCTGGGTGTCTAACCATTTCATACATAATTGGGGACCACATCATTAGCAAAGCTCTACTTGACCTAGCTGCTAGTGTCGACTTATTGTCTTATACGGTCTATCAACAACAAGGCTTAAGAGAGCTGAAACCTACTAAAGTCACATTGCAATTGGCCGATCGGTCAGTCAAAATGCCTAGAAAGATATCGAACATGTGTTGGTCTAAGTAGATAAGTTCTACATTCTAGTTGAATCTATTGTGTCATACACCTAACCCATCCAAAATCCTAACCAATCCATCCTGATCATCTTACTTACCACATTTAATCCAATGATCAATTGTAGGAGCGGGGTCATGAAACCTTCTTTTGAGAATATAACCATGGGGATGAATATTTTTAGGGTAGAAAAAAAATGGAGTTTGAGGATATTCGGGAGGCAGATTTGATTCATGCCTTAAGTGAGAAATTCTTTGAAAACACCTTCTTTAATCATCCCTTAGAGTAATAATTGGTGAGATGTGAGAGGTGTAAGGCTCTTAACGGAAAGAGCTTTGAGGATAGCGATGAAGTTGTGAGTCTTGAGGAAAAAGTAATGGCTATTGGTGGTTAGGTTCCAATTTTGAGCATTTAGAGCCATCCTTGATCAAACTAAACCATCAGTTAAGTGTCCACCTAGCCCAACTAGGAAACCTTTGCCTAGTGAACTAAAGTATGCATTTTTAGGTGAAGGTAAGACATTTCGGATTATTGTGTCATCCAAACTTGAGGGAGAGCAAGACATGAGGCTGTTAGAGGTTCTAAAAAAGCATACGAGAGCTTTAAATTGGACAGTGGCAGACCTTCATGGCATAAGTCCATTGATATGTTCACGTCACATTTACCTTGAAGAGGATGCCAAACCCATTAGGCAGATGCAAAGGAAACTAAACCCTATCATAAAAGAGGCTGTCAAGGGGAAAGTGCTTAAATTGTTAGATATAGGTACCATATACCCCATCTCAAATTCAAAATAGGTGAGTCCCACTCAAGTGGTCCCTAAGAAATCTGGTGTCATGGTAGTAGAGAATGATAAAATGGAGTTAGTGCCTCAACGCACCCAAACTAGGTGACGAATGTGTATAAATTATAGGCGCTTGAATGCCGCAACACGCAAAGACCATTTTCCTCTCCCATTCCTAGATCAAGTGCCAGAGAGAATGGCGAGGAAGGCCTTTTACTGCTTCTTAGATCAGTATTTAGGGTATAACCAAGTTGAAATAGCACTAACAAATCAAGAGAAGACTACTTTCACATGCCCTTTTAGCACTTATGTGTATAGACGCATGCCATTCAGGTTATGTAATGTACCTACGGATTTTCAAAGGTGTGTGATGAGTATCTTTAGTAACATGGTCAAGAAGTTCTTAGAGGCTTTTATAGATGATTTCTCCATCTATGGAGATACATTTGATGAGTGCTTAACTAACCTTGATAAAGTACTAGTGCATTGTTAGGAGAGTAATTTGGTGCTAAATTGGGAAAAGTGCCATTTCATTGTACAACAGGGGATTATTTTGGGACACATAATGTCATGTCATAGGGTTGAGGTAGATAAAGCAAAAGTGGATCTCAGTCAAAATTGGCCTACTCCTTGATGTGTAAAAGATATTTGATCGTTATTTAGGCATGCTAGTTTTTACCAGTAATTCATTTAGTCCTTTAGCTCTATTACCTAACCTTTATGCTCATTGTTGTCCAATGATGTCCCTTTTCAATGACAACGTTATGCCAAGAGGCTTTTGACAGACTTAAATATTTGCTTACCACCACATCAATCATCCAAAGCTCAGATTAGTCTTTACCATTCGAGCTTATGTGCAATGCTAGTGACTTTATGATGGCGGCAGTTTTAGGGTAAAGGAAAGAGAGGAAACCCTACGGTATATACTACGCTAATAAGACTCTAAATAAGGCTCAAGTGAACTATACCACCACAGAGAATGAGCTTTTAGTGGTAGTGTATGCCCTTGACAAGTTTAGGTCTTATTTGGCAAGTTCTTATGTCACGGTGTTTATGGATCACGTGGCCTTGAAATATCTTCTTTCTAAGCAAGAGGCCAAACCCCACCTAATTAGGTGGATTCTACTCCTCTAAGAGTTTGATTTAGAGATTAAGGACAAAAAAAAGTAAAAAATATGGTAGTCAACCATTTGTCTAGGCTGCCATGTCATGTGTCTAAATCTAGTGACCTACCAATTAATGAGCATTTCCCGGATGAGCACATCATACATATTAGCACTACACCTCATAACCAATCTCCTTGGTACTATAATAATGCCAACTTCTTAGTGACCGGTCAAATGCCCTCTTATTGGACCAAAGTGGATAGAGGTTAATGTACGTATTTCTTTTGGGGTGAGCCTTACCTCTATAAGTATTGTTAAACCAAATTATGAGATGGTCCATTCCCAAAAATGAGATTCATAGTGTCATTGAGTTTTGTCATGCTTTAGCTTGTGGAGGCCACATTTCCACAAAGGAAATCACCGCTAAAATTCTTCAAAGCAGATTTTATTGGCCTTCCATGCTTAGAGATGTGCATGACTATTGTTTACGATATGACCAATGCCAAAGACTAGGAGCCCTTTCTAAGAAGAATGAAATGCCTCAAAACCCCCTTCTCATCTTGGAGATCTTTGACTATTGGGGCATAGACTTTATGGGGCTGTTTATATCATTTGGCTTTGAGTGTATACTAGTGGCCATTGACTATGTCTCTAGGTGGGTAGAAGCCATTACCACTCGTACCAATAATCACCATGTGGTGGTTAAGTTCTTAAGAAAAAATATTTTCTCACGTTTTGAGATGCCCCGAGCTATAATCAGTGGTGAGGATAAACATTTTTAACAAGCCCTTTGGCCTTTTAATGCGCAAATTTGGTATGACACATAAGATGGGGACTTCATATGATCCCCAAAATAGTGGCCAAGTGGAATTGGTGAATAGGGAGATAAAGGCAATTCTAGAGAAGACCGTTAACCCCACATGCAAAGATTGGCCTTTGCGATTGATTGATGTTTTGTGGGCATACCAGACGCCTACAAGACTATTTTAGGAATGTCTCCCTGCTGCCTTATCTTTAGCAAGGCTTACCACCTACCTATAAAGGTGGAATATAAAGATTATTGGGCAATCCGGCAATTCAATGAGAGTCTGGACGATACTAGTGTTCTGAAAAAGCTTTAAATGAATGAACTTAAAGAATTGAGAAATGATGCTTTCGAGAATGCAAAAATTGCCAGGGCTAAAATAAAGGATTTGCATGACAAACACATTCTTAGGAAATCCTTCCATATTGACCAAAAAGTTTTAATGTATAACTACTCATGGTTACATCTTTTCCCATGAAAACTTAGATCTTAGTTTTCTGTTCCATTTGTTGTCACTTCGGTCTCTCTTCATGGTATGTATGAAGTTCATAACCCACACAATGAAACCACCTTCAAAGTGAATAAATATAGACTCAAACTGTATTTGGAGAATTTCTTGGCCAAGATTGAGATGTGGGAGCTCTCTGATTCTTCCTCGTTTGACTAAGTACATTTTGATTAAGGGCAGGCATGAATTCTTGTATTTTATTAGTATAGGTTTCTTTATTTCTTTTTCATTCATTTTAGATTTGAGTATTAGGATTGTGTTTCTTTTTTTGGCTTTTTTCTTTATTCCTTTGAGTATTAGTGATTCTTAGCTCTGCTCAGTTGGTCATGGTAGTGTTTGTTAACGAGTCTTCGTGGAGTTATGCTTTAGATTGGAGGTTAAGGGTGCTGTGAGTGCTCTCTATGTGCACTTAACTGCATTGCTTCACGTACGCCTAAGGGCCATGCACTCTTGCCAAGTTCTTTTCATGCGCACACGGGGTGTGCACCCACCTATGGTTTTTCTCAGGCACCCCATGGCTAGTCACATGCTGGTTTAATGAGGTCATATGCCTCAAGTTTTTAGAGGTCCTTAAGTATTTTTTACTCGATCTTCTTCACCCATTCAAGTTCTCAAAACTCCTTAAGGGTTTGAAACTCCCATCTTCACCATTTCTTTCCTCTAAACTTCCATCCCAATCATTTGTCCCTTTAATTTCCCCAACTTTGCACTTTGAGGACATGGGATTTCAGCTTTGGGCCTCTTTATTGCAAAGTGAAGTGTGAAGCTAAAGTTTGGGGTTTATTCTCAAACGTTGAAGTGTGAAGCTAAATCTTGACTTGGTGTTTTATGGTGGTGATCAAACATTGAACGTGGACATATATTGTGCTTCTATTTGAGTTTACTTATTATTTATGAGTCTTTTTTTGAACTACATTGGAGTTTAAAGAGCCATTTGATCGTGTGCATAAAATTTGAAGATTTGAGGGGAGCAATTATGGGTGTTGGGAATTTGGTTTCTTGTTGAATTGAATTGGAGGTCGGTGAATTATTGTATGCACGCAATTGTGATGGACTGATATTTTACACATGAAGTGGTTGCTTGAATGGTTGTAAGGACTTAGGCAACTTAGTTTGGGTTGGTTTTTATGTGAGCACATGCCAACTATTCGATAAATTGGTTGTGTGATCTAATATATTGTTTACCAAAGAATAGAGTGCCAAATTTTTGGTGGATTATGTTAAGTGTTATTCTTACTTGATTAATCACGTTAGTGAGTTGTTTGGTGGGAGAAATTGAAGAGATTTCATTGTGCATTTAAGGAGTTGAGCATTTGCTCAAAAGTGCTATGACTTGTTCTTCCAACAAGCGTAAGAATCATACTTCTCTAACCTCATTGGCTGAAGGCAGTAAGTATATGCCTAAACATGATCATAAATTTGAAAGTGAAGAGAGTGTGGACATTAAGGAGGAAGTGAATGACATTAATAATGAGGATGATGAGAATGTTAGGGCAGAAAATGATGAACAATAGAATGAAGAAGAAGATGAAGATGAGCAAAATGAAAACAGTGAGGATGAAGAAGAGGAGGAAAAAGAGCTTGATTATGACCCCCATCAGTTCACTAGTAAGAATGGCCAGGACTCCTTTGATTCCTTGAAGTAAACGGACTATTCTTTGTGAGAGAGGGATCAATTAAAGTTGCTTTAGTGAGAAGCCCACTGATTTTAGGACTATGATGGCCTCCCAAGGTTAGTCCACTGCCATGTCATTTCATTCCATTGCCGATCCCGCCCCCATCTGAGAATTTTATGCCAATGCCACTCTAGAGGAAGATAAAGACTCAGGTAAGGTGCATATCTGTTCTATGGTTCAGGGGCAATGGCTTGCAATTCATAAAATGTTACAATCGGGCTATTCTTGATATACCGAGGGTTTGGAAGCCGGGATACCTTACGCTAGTGATCAGTAACCCCCACTCCAGGTCTTAGCAAAAAATTTATCTAAAGGATAGACACGTACATAGGAGATCAGGTGTCAGTTTCTCAAGAGTAAGTTAAGCTTAAAGTCCAAAATCCTCTATGACCTAAGTTGTTCACAAATCTTAACTGTTTCTATTGATGATTATTTTAGTCCTAACTGAGCTCAATTAATGTATGCTATGACTACAAGGGTTTTTATTAATTTGGCTTCCTTTGTGTTAACTGCAATGAAAGTGAGGGTATCATAGAAACGAGTCACCAAGAGTCTATCATTTGCTAGGTTGATAATGCAGATTATGGAGAAACGTCGTGTCCCTATCAATGATTGTTTTCAAACAGATTAGCCATTGATAATGCCATCTAGTTCAACCAGTGGAGAAGCATGGGCCAGTCTTATCACTGGCCTACTTTTGCAGCTACCTTCTCCATTACTGTACCACCAGTCACATCTCTTACCCATCCTCCTGCGATGCTTACTATTCACTCTGATATACAGACGTTGGTGCATGTTTGGATGTCATGTAAGCAGAGCAATGTGGACTTCTAAAATCTATCCTCACTACTGTCTGCCCACCTTTGCCACTAGCTCAAGATCTGCCACCACTACCAGTTGAGGACTAAGACCTTCCTGTTAATGCTGAGGCACCTTTTGTTGCCTCAGGGCAAACTTTTTATGTCAATTTAGGTCTATGTTTTTATCATGATATGTATTGTACACCTAAAACTACTTTTTTTTTTTTTTTTTTGTGATGTTGTTATTTTAGCTTCCGCTGAACGGTATAGATTATATTAACCTTATGTACTCAGCCTTTTGGTTACTAATGAAGTACAACATTAGTTTTTACTTTTCTTTCCTCTTGTGTGTAGTTATGTTCTTTTTCTTTTCTTTTCTTTTCTTTATTTCCATTTGCTAACTTTCTTTTCTTTTTTATTTTTCTTTTCATTTTATCTTATGCTCTATTTTGTAGGCTCTGGTTAGTTAAATAATGCAGCTTCAAGGTAATATCCACCCTTTTCATCTCCTATTTCTACATTTTAAGGATTATATTTTGGTATATATTGTTGATTGTTGTTGGAGTACTGTGGAAACTAGTTGGGGGTGTCTTTATTACTTGTGGTGTTTTCTTTTTCTGGGTGCATGCTTGGCTACTGTGTTTCCTCTTATTAATCATTATGATCATTCTCATCAGGCTCATCTTTCCACACTATGGACCCACTTATAATTCATGGTTCTCAAATTTAGGACAATGGTTAGTTTAGGTTGGGGGTAGAGTTCGTACAATGACCCTTTGTGCTAAAATTGTCAATTTTTTTCTTTTTTAATTTTGAGCATTTTTAAGCCTGAATGCATAAGTTAGCACATTTTTACTTGCATGTTGGCCCTTTTGGTTTGGTTGATTATGGAATTGAGTGAGAGAGTGATGAGTGAATTTTGTTTAAGCTTTGATAGGAAACTTAATTCAAGTTGAGTGTGTGGTATCCTTGTGCATTTTTGAGTATTATGGAGGATTTTATGTGCTTAGGAGTGAATTTTGTTTTACATTGGTCAATTAAGCATTCTTGGACTAGGTGGAGACTTATACTCTTTTATTGGTAAGCATTAGATCCTATTATTCCTTTCTTGTAGGGTTGCACATGATTTTTGCTCATTTGTTTTACACTTTGATTTCTAATGAACCAATTGCATCACACATAATTACGTAAGTTTCACTTGGCACTTCATGAGGTGTTGCAAGCTTAGAAAATGATGCTAGGCCAACTTTGTTATCTTTGGCCCTCTTTGTCCTTTCTTGATATGAAATTACCCCAGGAACCAACTTGAAGCCTTTTTATAGATAGTTTTTTATTTTATTCTTGATTCTCACCCTATGTATGACCCTTACACCCATTCACACACTTTAAGATTAACCCTCACATGTCTTGGGTTATGGAAGTACTTCAATGTTAATGATATGAATTTAGGTTGAGAATGGATACTTTTTGGAGTGAATTGAGAGGAAAATGGTGGGTTGAGAATTCAATTGCTGTATATGCTTTTTCTTATGTGCCCAAAAAAAGATTTCATTTCTTTTGTTTACGAATTGTGGGACTTGTACATTGTTTGCAATATCTGCAAATGTCAAAGGGTAGTATCAAGTGTGAATAAGCTTCATGTTGGGATTCCCATTGGGGTTTGGAAAGGAATTGGGTAATTTGAGACTTGTGTGCACTTGAACATTCTTATCCCAAGACTTGTGCTTTGATTTCCATATCCTCCATTGTTAACCATTACCCTTAGCCAAGTTATAAACGAAACAAAGACCTTGTAGATTTTAAGCGAGCAACTCTTGTATTGTGCATGTAGTGGTCTTATGTAGATTATGTGGTATAATCTGTTTCACATGCATTGGAACATTGTTATGAGCTATCTGCCTTGAACTTCAATTCAATTCACTTTCTTATTTGTGGGGTTGTGTGCAACTAGTATAACATCATGCGCTAGTAGATATGTGTGAACCCTTGATGAGTGCAATTTTTCTATAAGTGGTACCTTGTGAGTATTTGAAGTCAAAATCTAGTTCCGTTTATGCTCGTACAACCACGTTGAATGAATAAAACAATTTTGTACACATGCACTTCCTACCTAAATAGTCCATGCAGTTATGCCTTGCACTTAGGAATTACACATGATATTGGAATTTTGTGACTTGTTGGACTTGACCTTGATTCATTTTTGATCTTGATCACTCCTTGACATTTTGAGATCATATTATGGATGTTCATGGGTAGCATTACTGCAAATCCTCATGAGACCTTACTCGTTCACTAGGGAGAACTTAGGGGTTTAAAGGGCTCACCTCATGCGCTAAGTGTAGCCATATGTCTCCTACAAAAATAGACCTTTTTTAGTTAGAATTATTGGTTTTTATTTTCAAATGAATAATATGGATTTGCTTAGTATGTATGCATCTTCCTTTGGTTATAATTCTTTCTATTCTTGGGGACTAGCAATGTCTAGGTTAGGGGTGTGATTGCTCACAATCACGTTTGATTTTAACCTCATTGCACACTCTTCTCTTAAACATTTTATGAAGTAAAATTCATTTCTTTTCATGTTTTGAGTACTTCTATGATTTTGGTAGGGGTAAGAGAGAAAAACACCCAAAGAAAGGTAACCTGCAAGCTTAAACAAGCAGATTAGCAAAGAGGTAGAAGAGCATGCAGTGGGCCTAAAAGCTTCAATCGTGGGCACACGAGCCATAGGTGCTTGACCTGTGCTTACCCACGAGTGCCCGCTGAGAAACCATTAACCAATTCTTCTCTTGGACATTTTGTCAGACTTGGGGAAATTCATCACAGGCGCACAAAGAAATCTAAACATGGGCATACGAGCCGTGGGCAACTAACCTGTGTTTGCCCATGGGTGCCCGCCTAGACCAGTTTTACTAACCCTTCTCTTAAGACTTTTGCCGAGCACTTGGCTGTAATGGCTTGGGTGCTCGTGATTTGTTTCCAACAGACTTTTGATTTTTTGTTTAATTGTAAATTCGCCCTTTTACTCTTAATTCTTATACGTCTATAAATAGGCCAAATTTCTAACATTCAAATCATTAAATACTTGTACGCTTAATCATTAGGGTTTATTAAAATTAAGTTTGGTGATTTTCCTTTTTCCTCTCTAAGGGTTAAGCATTGTTAGTGACTTACTCTTATTCATTTTTAAATTGCAAGTTTAAATTTCCAGATTTCTTCTATTTATCTTTTTGTTTCTTTAGCCTTTAATCTCTGCTTCTTATTTTCTTCTATCATTTTACATTAATGAATTTTTTGAACATCTATTTTCCTTCTCGAAGTACAAGCATGCTAGGCTAGAGTTCTAACTTGGTTTTAATCTAAGAATGTAGCAGTAGGGATGTTTGTTTGGATTGAATATTATGCTTTTAATGAAAAATACATTTTCGAAAGGTAGTAAGCTACGCAAATATTAGATTTAATTTTAGGAATCAATTCCCCTGTGTTACAATAAGGTCTTGGTTACGAGTTGATGCTCATGCATATTAAGAGGTCGATTCAATATCCCGGTGAGCTCGAAAAGAATTTCAAAACCTTAGTATTACGTTTTCTCTACATATGTGATTTTAAAGTTATATTTTTTGATTTAACACTTGTTGACACCCCAGTTTTGCCCCCTCAATTAATATTCACAGTATTAAATGCTTTTAGTTGAATAGTGTTCTACTGATTAAGTTTTCTTAATCATAGGATATGTCAAAGTGCTAGAATTTGAAAGAAAGTAAACAATTAGTAAAATGCCGATTGTACCCCTAGAGTTAGGTAGAAGCTAAGTAGAAGACTCAAATCAAGGTAGAAAGCCATTAGACTATACAGGTGTGTCCAAAACACTAAACAGATAACTCCAACATCAACAAAAGACTCAAAATCCAAAATCAATGGTCAATTCGGCCCAAAAGTCCAGAATAGCCTCTATCAATGCACCTGAAGACCAGTATCGACTGAAATGCCCAAATCAAGCCAGAAATATACAAGAAGATACACAACATCTCAGGACATGCCAAAGAACATATGATATAGCTCAGAGCAGACAAAATGCTGCTCTAGAGGTCATTTGGGCCCTGCCTGCGTAAAATAACTCCTACCAGCAAAAAAGAAGCTATCAACGCACTAGATACAATTTGACCATCCAAACAAAATTGGAATGCCTAAGGGGTATAGCTAGGGCTTGTCAAGTCAAACCTTAGGGGGTCTCTCTACAGATTCCTTTATAAATTTTGTTAACTTTTTATAAATTCATAAAAATGTTATAGAGTCCCATCGATGGCCTTTTTAAATTCCTTATACCAAAAAATTGGTAGGGGGAGTTAAGCTGGTGGGTAAAGACAAAGGATTAACTGACCCTACTTTCATTTCAAACCGATTCAAAGTAGCAATTTTCAAACTGACATAATTAGTCTTAAAGAATCCAAATTAAACCAAATTTTGACTTAATTAGTTTAATTCTCTCCAAAACATGCTCGGGAGGTCCCAAAAGCTCCCAGAAACTGTGCCAAAGGTCTTAGAATGGCTTGAACTTGTCAAGGTGGGACTCGAACTTTGCCGAACATGGCCTAAGCCAGGGACTTCGGCCAAATGCCCCACTTTTTGGGCTTACTACCAAAATGCATGCCACATAGCTTTATGGTAAGCTTTTTTGCCTACCTCGAAATGCAAACATGTCCACTGGACTTGTTTTGCGAATATCTTTTCTCGTGGCACTATGTTCGCTCGTCTTGTTGGGTAGAATTAACTGACAGGCAGCCATGGCAAGGAGTTTTGTCCGTTTTGTCGAGCAAACTTATTCGCTTGACAAAATAGGCAAATTTTTTCTCATTTAAATGGGCTAAACCTTTAATTGACTAGAAAATCTATAAATAAGGGCCTTCCCCTTCTCATTTTTCTCTTCCACACTTGGCACTCTCAAGGCAAGTCTAGAGCTTCTCTCTCTAGAAAAAGCCCATGACGGTATAATTTTCTCTTTCTAGAAAATTTTTATTTTATTGTTCAAATTAATTTATTTGTTTAAGTAAAATTGAATAACTTCAATTGCGTAAATAAAATTCTTTGTCGACAAAAGGTATTTGGATCATAATTCAAGGTCGGTTGGACCGGATACATGATACTGACTTGATTTACTTGAGACAAATTTTACAAAATTTAAGACATTGTACATATATCATGCCCACATCATGCTAACATGACATACCATGCCATAATGTCATTTTATCACACCGTATCATGTCTTGAAAGCATGTCAGTCATACCATGTGTCATAACATCATATTATCATGATAGGTCATGCTAAATATCATATTCATCATGTTATATCATCCCTACCATGTTATACCATGTCATTATCATCATATACTTTGCCAACACGACATATTACCATGCTATGTCATGTTACACCATGCCATGACCATGTTATGCCATGCCAGCATGTCCTATTGCTAGGATATTCCATGCCACGATGTCTAATCACCATCTTCCATCATGATACAACATGCTAGGACATCATTTACCATGCTAGCACATGCTATGATATACCCTCCATTATGTTTTGACATATCCGCACATGCATTGACATACTAAGACATCATTTACCATGCTAGCACATACTATGACGTGCCATGTATCATGTTTTGACATCACCTGTACATACCTTGATATGCTAAAGCACATTCAAACAAGTAAAAACACACACCCACTAGGGTTGACACAGACTTAGAAATCAAATGCCTACCAATCAAGAGCATTCATCTCAATGAGCCAAGCTCCAAAGATTGTGAATGACTTAGGATTGACCGAACCAATGATTTCTAAAGTCATAACCTCCCTTAGACATATTTGACATGCATCATTGAACTGTTATCCATAATAAAATATAAATTGTCATCATATTCAACATGCCCATGACATGCATGATCATAAAAACAGCATCATTCACATCACATTAGGTTCCTAGACCCTTCACATAGACTTGACTGTCATCATTAGGAATTGAGCTTTCGATCTGAGCTAAGTTCTTTTCCCAAATGATACTCACCTATGTAAAGTGTACCTTAGGAGTTTAGCTCCTCATCAGAGCGAAGTCCCTTCCTCTAGTTATGCGCTAAGCGCTAATTGTTTCCCTCTCATCTGCATACGCTAGGCGCATCCTTAGAGCGATGCCCCTTTCCACAATTATGTGTTAACTATCTTTCTAGTCAAAGCTACATAGACTTGATCTTTTGACAGGGTATGTAGACAACTCAAGCAGAAGGCTTGAGTATAATCACCCCAACATGAAATGATGACTTAGAGCTAAGCTCCACATATGCACAATAGTTTAGAATATTAGAGCTAGGTAAACCTGATCCATTGATAGGGTACATAGGTAGCTCGAGCAAAGGGCTTAAGTCTAGTCATCATAGCTATGAAATGTTAGTTTAAAGCTAAGCTTTACATCAATTAAATTTTCACACATTAGTTCAAACCATAGGACCACAGCTATGTAGACTGGATCCCTTTACAGGGTACATAGGTAGCTCAAGTAAAAGGCTTGAGTCCGATCATCATAGCGCGAGGCGCTACCTTAAAACTAAAATCCTTTCCTTGATTAAACACAAGGCATTGATCATCTCTTATTTGGAGCAAGGCTCCACTTTGTAGTTACGTACTAAATGCTAACTATCTTTCTTATTTGGTGCGAGGCTCTATTCTCTAGTTGACCATTTCCCAGTTATGTGCTAAATGCTAACTATCCTTTCCCCAATGGAGCAAGGCTCATTTTCTCCAGTTATGTGCTAGGCACTAACTATTTTTTTCTCATCTGGAGCTAGGCTCTATTTCCCAATTAAGCACAAAGTGCTAACTGTCTTTTATTATTAAGAGTAAAGATTTCTCCTAAGTTATGCGCATGGCACTAACTTTCATTTCAGTCTCAGAACTAGGCTCTAACAAATACAAAGACAATTACTCTTGATACAAGCCTATTCCTTATTGCGTATAAGGAGCAAGGCTCCTTCACATTTATCTTTTATACAACATCAACCTTATTGGTCATTTTTTTGTAGACTTAGCTTACTCTAGCTGATGATGAGGCTCACTATGCCTGAGGCCAATTAGTTTGCCTTTCATGGCATTCTAATCACGCTTGCACCCACTCATTCATATCTGTACATCACATTTGCACGAAGCACAAACCTGACCTAAAGATATGTCGACTTGATCCCTTTATAGGGTACGTAGGTAGCTCGAGAAAATAGCTTGAGTATGGTCTCCATAGTCTTAATAGACCATCTGCAAAAGGTGCCAACTTAGACTTAGAGCTAGGCTTTTATATTTGCATAACGGTTCACATCACATAAGCATATAGTTCGGACCACCTAAGGTCTGAACTACATCGACGTAATCCCTTTACGGGCCACATAGGTAGCTCGAGCATATAGCTTAAGTTTGGGCTCATCGGTTTTCATAGATAATATTCATTCTCATTACACATATACTCATGCATAAGGATTACATAAGTCCGCATGCCTAATTTCATATAGCATATAGAATCCCTTAAGATAGATCTCTACCACATAAGCAAATATTAAACTTACACACACGAGCTAAGCTTAGCCATCTTGCGTTTCATACATTATTTTCTTTCGTGGGTTGTATGCTCTGATTATTATAAATTGGATATTATATTGTGAGATTACAATTGCACAGAGCGGAAATGGACTCTAAATATCCTTAGATATCTAGGCATAAAGGTTTCTATACGTAATCGAATCTCCAAACCCATTATCTTTGATTGCACAAACTAGTTGAGAGTCATTAAAAAAAGGCCATTTACCACATCTTTCAAAAACGTAAAACAACATATTTCAAATCATAATCAAAACTCAAGTTTCTTGACACACCTATTTTTTAAAGTGTCAAGTGGTGACTCTTAATCTCCATAATCATGGCCCTATTTCAAAACAAAACATAGTTTTTCAAATTTAGGCAATCTCGAATGCACTATGTCATAATAAAGATTCATAACCCGTGCTTGTTGACCCTAGCACGTGGATCTGGTCGTGATAACACTACATGCGTAGATGTTAGGTTGAGTTAACACACGTTCAAGCCAACAATATCAAAACCTCTACAAGACTAGATTGAAACCAAGTCTTTTCAGTAAAAGTAATTTTCTAAAATCATATCGTATTTCTTAAATTGTGTTTTAAGTTAAGCTTAATTTTTTTTTTTCAGATTATCTTTCAAAACCAATTTAAAAAATCCCAAATATTTTCTTTTTCTTATTCTTTGCGAGCATTTTCCAAATGAGTTTTCCAACCTTAGCCAAACTCTTGCTTCCTATGAAAATGACCTAAGACTCGCTTAGATAAAAACTTTAACCACCTCATGTACTTGAGAGTTTAAACACTAATTGAGTGCGGTCAAAATCCTTACTCCATAATTTAAATCTATGCAAGAGATTTGTTTAGAAACATTAATAGCATCTTGTTACATGGTTTTGCATGAGAATAATTAATCTTCTTGATCTTGAATCAAGAACATGTAAATAGAGATAGCAAACGTAGAGCAGAGTCAAGAAATTTTAGGTTGTAAGAACTCTGTCACGAGCGTGCGAAGCTTACTCTCGAGTGCACACCTGCTAAACTCGATCTGCCATCAGCACATCTAATTCCATGTTGTGCACACGACAAGGGGAAAATATGTCTCGTGCATATGCTTGACCTTGTCTTGTGCACACACCTCCTAGCCATATTGCCTTGTGCGCCCAAGGTTCACCTCATTCCCACAACTAGCTATGCCATTGCCTCATGCACATACCAGCTAAGGTTCTATATGCACATCACCTTTGTGCTCTGACAATTTTGTCATCAATTAAAATTTTACTTATGTTTGCTTTAAGTTTGCTACAAATGATATGAAATTTATCGGATGAAAAGATTGCTGTGTCTATATGAGATATAATAAATGTAATAGTTAGTTATCACTGGTTGATAAGCACTAAATAATATGAGATTCAATCATAATAGTAATATTTATGAGTATTGAATTTAGGGTTTAGGGTGTAGATGTATTGAAAATAGGAGATATATTTACACCAAAGAGTTGAAAATTCAAAACTTACGAAAGGGTTAGTGACTCACATCCAGCAAGTTAGTAGCTTACAAAGTGAGGTAGATGCAAATTATCATGATTTTTCACTTCTGACGTTTTACCTAAGAGGTTGACGTGGATTCACAGAGTTCACTCTATGGTCAAGGACAAGACGGTATGTACATTTTGGATTGAGTCTTATGGCCACAGTCTTACTTAGAAAAGCACCTAATCCATGTATATTAAGTTAGTATTTATTCTATAATATAGAGATCAAGAGCACCAATGAATTGGTTAACAAGATGAGATGAAAAAATTGACTCTAGTCTTGAGTAATTATGGTTTGTGATGATTTAGTAGCATGTTAGAATATTATATTCTTATTTTGTAGTCAATGGGCACCAGTGGATTATATTAACTCACCTACAAACTTTATCGTAGGTTCTAGTATTAATTCCCAAGTCCGAACTTCCAACTAAGGGCACTAGTCATTTTTATATTTCTTATGATTCATTATTTTGAGGATGTACATGTATTCATTTTTGGTACTTCCATTAATTGAGGTATATTGTTTAGGTTGTATGGATGAGTTGAGTCCTATAGTCGTTATTCTTTTAGAGTACAATTTCCTAGACAGCGACCAAAGCTTAGTATATACTTTATTTTCTTTTGATTATCTTATTTTACTCCAATAGGTGTGTTTGGATCTTATTGGATACAAGTTTATATTGTTATTGTGATATGATTGAATGATTAGTGGTTTATGCTTCAAGTCACGAAATTTGAGACTTGACAGATTAGTATCAAAACCTAAGTTATAGTACATAAGGACACTAGAGCTTTTTGTTTTCCGTGTTATATGGCCACATGGTTCTATGTTTACAGTTATTTTAAGTTTATTTGGTTTTGAATATTCTAACTCTAATTTTATTGTTTATCATTGTTTTGCTTTCTTTAAAGATGATGTCAAGATGTGTTGCTATAGATGGCAAGGGTAAGAATCGAGATAGAGGCCAAAGTCGTGGTAGAGGGGTAGCTACAGAAGATGATGTTCCTGTCTCATCAATAAGGGAGCATGAGTAAAGTTCCCAGGCAGGTAGTAGAAGAGGTTTTGCCTATACAGCCACAGGTCAATGAGGTTCATTTTGTATAGCAATTGGCAGTAGCTATAGCCACGCTAGCTAAAGGAGTTCTGGAGAGACAACATGGTAATTCACCATCTTTAATGGAGAGGTTTAAGAGGATGAAGCCTCCAACATATATATAATGGTTACCAGACATAGAGTCGGCTTAGGATTTTTTTAATCAATGTGATAGGATACTAAAGGTCCTCCAAATCAGTAATAATGCGATAAGGGTTTTCTTTGGAGCTTTTCAGTTTGTGGGAATGGCCGCAGGGTGGTGCAGTTCAGTAGAAAGCTCAAGTAGAACAGATGAGCTCACTTAGGGTGATTGTTCGGGGATTATTTCTTCCAAGGCATTCTTAAGGGATGCAAAGTAGGTAGAGTTCTCCGAGCTAGTGTAAGGGACCATATCTATGCTAGAGCATGAGTGTCACTTATTATCTCTAGCTAAGCATAATCTAGGGTTACTTTCTTCTAATTGATAAACATGTCAGAGGTTTGAGAGAGGCTTGAGGCTTTTATTAATGACTAGGGTGGTTGCCTTAGGGCTGATAAAGTATAGTTTTTTGGTATATTGTGCCATGTCAATTAAGCAAGACTTAGACGATAACAACACTCAGGAAAAGAGCAATAGGCAGAGTGAGAGTGTGTTATAGTTGCATGGTAGTTAGAGCAAAAGAGCCAATGTGATAAATCTTTTGTACCTCAATCAAAGCATGATAGTTCAAGTGTGGCTTAATCTACATTAACTGAGATTTCTTCTCTGGTATTTGTGTTTTGGGTTAGGCCTTCTAGCCACAGTCTGACCTAGTATACTACCTAACCCATATGTATATATATATATATATTTGGTACTTATGAAATAATGTAGAGATAATGAGTATCGCTAAATTGGTTAATGAAATGAAGAAATGGACTCTGTTGTAAGTAATTATGGTTTGTGTTCGCTTAGTAGCATGTTAGAACACTATATTTTTATTTTAAGGTTAATGACCACTAGTGTATTGGGCTCATTCCCATATAGATCTTACTATAGGTTCTGGCATTGATTTTCATATCAGGACGAGGATAATAGTCCTTTTATTATTATTATTTTTTTTGTCTAATTAGTTTGAGAACATATGTGTATTTATTTTTTATACTCCATTGATTAAGATCTATTGCATATACTTTTATTTGAGTTGTATGGGTTGGGTTGAGCCATAAGAAAATTATTGTTTTGGAGCATAGTTGTCTACCCAATGGCCAAGGCTTTATATATACTTCAATCTTTGATTATCTTATTTTGCTTCGATAGGTGTGTTTGGCTCTAATTGGTTATATGCTTGTACTGTTATTGTGGTATGCTTACATGACAAGCATAAATAGATAGGTTTAATTCCTAATTGTTTTTTTTTTTTTTTCACTTTTGTTCGATTTTTTTATTCTCCCATGTGATGGTTGCAATTTGTTTTCCACGTAATTGGTAGTGGTGGTGGGTGGTGGTATAAACTGTATAGTTGGTTGTGGGAGTGTACTTGTTAAGGCTATTGGCTGGGGATGGGTGTAAGTGTGATAAATTTGGTGGTAGTTATAATTGAATGGATGGTGGTGCCAGCATGAATGACAATAAGTGTCAGGTAGGAAGGGGCAGTAAGAAAGTGAGATAACTCAAGAGGGATATTGTTAAGATTCATGGTTGATATGTCACTTAGGCATCAACAAAATGATAAATGCTGCTTAGTTCATATTGGTTTGTGGGAACAAAGAAAAAGTTGGGAGTTATGTGGATGGACAATATAGTACTGTAAGATCTTTCTAACAAACTCACTAGCATTTGTTGGAAAAAAGCTAAAAGGAGTATAGATGGTCTAAAATCTTAGTAGATAGTTCAATGATTGGTGCACTGAGAGATCGAAAGAGCAGAATATCATGACAAGGTGCTTATGGGGAAGGTTATTGGCTAAAAGTAGCAACTTAGCTAGGAAAAAATAAGGTGCCCTGCATGGAAGCTCATCCTAACTAGCAGTGTGATTCTAGAATTTTTAGAACTTTGATTGAGTCAGTTGCAAATCATGTTTCTTGTTCCTATGTATGTGTGACTTATTATACTCATATCTAAGTTCAAATTATGAGTTTTCTAAGGTGAAAGTTAAGAGATAAATAGATAATAAGGTGCGAAGGATTTCCCCGAGGACTTTTCAAGGTTGTTTCTTTTGTGTTGTAATCCTTCATCCCCTGTTAAATGTTTATAATGAAAAGCTAGTATATCATATCCAAGGACGTTGACACATTACCAAATCACATAAATGTGTGTGTGTGTGTGTGTTTTTTTCTTTTTTTTTATTGTTTTCTTATTTGTTTCTGTCTATATTAACTTGTGTTCTTAAGGGAATCTGAATTCACACAAGAGATATGATTGTTAAATCTTAACTTGGAAATGTGAGGATGTCCAGTTCTTGAGAATTTTATGGTTTTGTTTGTGTATTGCTGACCATGCAATTAATATAGAGTGTGTTTCATTGTATAATACTTGAATGTATTTAATACATATCATGTTTGTGAAATTGATATCCTAACTATTAGAATGTTAATATTTGTTAGATTGTTTTTGATTTTTATTGAATTATTGAGAATTTAAATTATTAGAATATTACGATTGTGTAATGTTAGATTGTTACGAATGTTATAGAATTTAGGAATTTATGTTAAGAATAGATTTAATATTGCAAAAAGACTTTAGATTTTGGAAGGCAATAAAGTATTTTAAGATTTAGTGTATAACTAAGAATTTTAAATGTGCATATTTTAGATTAATTAATAAATATATTATAAAAATAAAAAGTTAGGCAGAAGTTAAATTTAGATTTGATTTATATCAATAAACAAAAAATTAAAAATATTGTCAAAACATGGCAAAAAAGAAAAAAGTTAGAATTTGCACATCACAACCCTTAGACGTTAAAATTAGTAGCTAAACTAGAAATATAACTTCTTAAATATTATATTTAGTTTAATTAAATATTCTAATTGAATTGAAGTTAACCATGGCTGCATTTGATTTACTAAAAAACTTTGAAAATCATTAAAAATTTTTAAAAATTTTTAAAAGTTATTTACTTTTTATCTCAATACACGAATTATAAATGCACAACTTATTTCACTTTATCAAATTTTAAACACATCCCATATATCTTAAATTAATAATTTGCTATTTTGATTGTGGATATAAATTTTTGTTAATAATAACCTTAACTTTAAGAGCATTGTTTAATGATTTATATGTTTAAAGTTAAAATTAACTGAAAATTTATTGGTTTTAGATGTTTGAATATACATGTCATAACTACATAAGCACGTATACATTGAAAATACTGGGACTAAGATCACCAATACAACACTCATTCGTCAATTTTGACAAGACAAATTAGGCGTTTGTTTATGTGCATATTTTGAATTGTTTTTTAAAAATGAAAATGCATATTCATAACTGGCTTAGCATTTACCAAAAGTTATTCTAACGACCACTAAAAGATAAATCAAATAGGCGTGCGTTCAATCATTAAAGTTTAGAGTAAATTATATTTAAATTCTTTAAATATTAAATTAATTATATATAAATTTCTTGAACATTTAAATCTTACATTTAGATTTCTTATTCACACACGTTTGTAACACTTAAATTCATCCATCAATTTTTTCCACCAGTCGATTTGAATTGCATTTATAAAATAACGAAAATGTCATGTAAAATGATGAAAATGTCCTATTAATTTGCTCCGCCTTACCCGTCGCTCTCTCTCTCTCTCTCTCGTTAACATCATCTTCTCTCCTTCCTCTCTCTTCATCTCCTCAACGTCTCACTTCTTCGCCCACTTCGCATCCTCAACTGCGCTTCCCAATCAAAGCCTCCCGACAGATTCACACCCAAACCAGTGATGTCGTAGAGGACAGAGCCGCTCTCAGGTTCTACCCCAACTCTCCTGCTGCGCATCCATGGCTTGAGTGGTCCCAACTCGTTGAAAAATGGAAAAATGAAAAATCTTACTCCAATAACTAAAGGATGGAAAGATCTGAAAGTGAAAGAATTAGATCTATCGATCCATCAAATCAAAGAAAAATTAAAGTTGGGGGGTTCGGTTGTTTTTTTTTTTTTTTTGGCTCTCTCTTATTCTGAGCATAGGGATGATGAGGTGATGCAGGGGCTAAGAGACAGAGAAGTGAAAATAAGTGATCAATGAAAGACTCTATGTGTTGATTGGGCCATCTCACCATTGTTCTCCGCCGGTTTGGCATCTTCTCAAAGCGTAGCAACCATGGATACATTTTCCAGTCAGTCTGATGGTCTTCCCGACCTTCTCATGGTCGGCAATCAACATCTCGACCACAACCTTTGCAAATTCAACATGAAAATTGAAGCTTAAAGTTGCTTCAATACTCGTTTGCATCCTCCGAATCCCAACCCTCTCCCTAGATTTAACTCCAATTTTGTTTTTGGCTGTGGGTGAGTTTGATTTGGTGGGTTTTAAATTGAGGGTGGTTAGTACACAATTGGGAGATGGGAAAGACAATGCAGATGGAGTTGAAGGGGTTTGGATGAAGAGGTGGCTGGTGACCGAATAAAAATAAAATTGGATTTTTATTAATTAATAAAAAAATATTGATATTTATCAATTCAATTTTTAATTTTTTTCTAGTTTTAACTTTTATAATTTATAAACTTTATTTCGATCATAAAAGGATAAAAGTTAAAAATTATTAATTTTTTAAAATCCTCAACTAAAACTGAGTCTGAACAAAAAAATATATTCAAAAATAATTAAATAGTAAAATTAAAAATATTAATTATTTTAAATTAATTGAATTCAATAAAATATGTTTAAAATTTATTTGATTAATTTAATAAAATATATTTAAATTAATTAATTTAAATATTTATTTTCATAATAATTAGTTTTAATGAAATGAATTATCAAAACTTAATTTAATAACAAATTATTATTAGATTTAACAAAATTAATATAATTTAGTAAAATATTTTAATAAAATATATTATTTTAATAATAATTGAAACTATGAAAGAGAGAAAGAAAGAGAGAGCTGTGTGGAGAGAGAGAGAGAGAGAGTGAGTGAATGAGTCCACAAAACATTTTCGTCATTTTACAACGCAGTTCAAACTAATTAGTAGAGAAAATTAACGGATGAACCTAATTGTTACAAACATTTGGAATAAGGGATCTAAGTGTAAAATCCAAATGTTTAAAGTGTCTGCGTGTAATTAGTTTAATAATCAAGGAGTCTAAGTATAATTTATTCTAAAGTTTATTCACTACCACATATGACGATTGCTAAAGGTGATTTGCAACCACACATTCATCATCCCTCGTTTTGTGGTGGCTGATAGTAGTTAGCATGGCCTCTTTGAGAACTATTATAGCAATAGCTAAAAAAAGTTTCCTAGTAGTGTTTTTCTTCTTTTCTTTCATTTTCTCCTCTCTAAATCCTCCTCCAAGCATACATTTGGAGCAAGAATTTGCCAAAAATAAAAATTGAAAATTCCAAACACTGGCTTAAGTTCTGAGAGAATAAATTAGAAAATATTTCAATTGGAAAATGGACTAAAAGTGGAATTTAATAAGAAAGCCACTCACAGAATGAGAAACCAGGAGGACGCTCGGGTTCTTCGTTATCTTCGTTCCAGAGAACCCAGTACTTTTTATTCGTATCAAACCAATCTTTGTGTTGAAATTTCATATATTCTTGGAAATACAGAGGGAAACCCATTTCGTCCACTTGCAACCACGCATCGTCTGAGGCTTCGGCCATTGCTAGATCGGAGAATGGCGACCCAGCAGTGTTAGATGAAGGACTCTCTACTTCCCTTTCCCCCAGTTATTCTCCTCCCTTTGGTCCTTTTCAACTTATATAAAAGGTTCCAAGGGGCAAATTATTAGACAGATACAGAGCATTGCAAGGCAACGCAATAAAATAATCCTATATTCTAATTTAATAATTTCTCAATCAAAGACTGGTCCCATTGCCAGATAAAAGGTTCGAAGGGACAAATTATTAGACAGCTAGAGAGCATTGCAAGGCAACGCAATAAAATAATCCTACATTCTAATTTAATAATTTCTCAATCAAAGACTCGTCCCATTGCCATACTAACAAAAGGGCTACCAACAAGGATAAGTGATTGTCTAGTGTCCGAAAAAGTCAAACTTTCGATGATGAAATTAAAAATAAAACATAAAAAAATAATGAAAGTTAGCTAGTAAAAATGAATATTGAAACTTTATCTAATTTTTTACTAAGAGATATATATAAAAAAAAATTAACCAACTTGAATGAGCATGACTATTAAAGAGTAAATGCGTTTTTACATTTTGTAATAAATTACTTACACATCCAAAATTTTATAAATTTACCTTTATACTCTTTATATTTTAAACTAAATGAAACTATGAATGGCGTTAATTTTTAAGTTTAAAAAAAAATAAAAAAACTCATTCAGAGGCGAATCCTCTAAATTAGAACAGGGCCATTCAAATACACACCTTTTGGCTATTCGAATGGATCAAACCAGAGGCTAATCCTCTAAATTGGTTCATAGAACGAGCCTCCAACACTCTAATTGACATACATGAGCCTCACATCCAACAATATATAAACAGTAGGATCTAAATAACTCACACACAAGCTCAACAATCGTAAAATCATGAATTTATCAACAAATCTCAACTTTTCTCACAAATATATGTATACATATACACGTATACATACATGAATAAATCACTAAATAATGTCAAATAAAGTGCATAAACCTGCTTTAGACTATGCAAAAACACATAATAAACACATAAATCAATAAATAAATAAATAAAAACTCACCAAAACATCAAATTCCTTATGATCGGATCTCTCACCTCGATAATAATCTCCACAAATCGTCACAATCAAGGATGGATCTAGGATTTTTATTAAGGGAAAACCGAATATCCAAGAATAGAATAACGATCAAGTTATTTTTGAATTAAGAGCAGGAGAAAAATGATATTATTTTTAAGGAGAAAATAAATTATTCTTGGGTATTAATCAATGAATATTCTTTTCACGATTAATAGTTCAAGCACTTGAAATTTATTAGAGATATCATTCGCTACAAAAAAAATATATATTTATTATTAAGCTTTATTGTCTATAAAATTTATTGTGTTATATGCTATATTTACTGATGTATGAATAAAAGTATACAATAGTGTATTGGAAGAATATATTTTGTTTTCTAAAAAATACTAAGTTTGATTCTTGTAAACTTCTTTTATGTTAAAAAATTTGGAGTTAATTTCAAACTTTTAATAAAGCTTAATTTAAAAAAAAATAAAATAGCAAGGAGGGCACTTTAGTGATTTTACATTAAAAATTGAGAGGTGTCACTTGCCTCCTGCCTCCATGTGACTCTGCCACTGGTCACAACCATGATTATCATTACATTCCAAGGTCAAAACTCATATGATCTTCTTCTCCAACTCTCTCTCTTTCTCTCTCTCACTCACTCTCTTCCCCTTTTTTTTTTTTTTTTTTGCTTTACTGGGTAAAGAAGAAAAGGAAAGAAAAAAAAATTTAGGAAGAAAGTAAAAACTAAAGGCAAGAAATTGGGGTTACGCCCTTGGCTCACTGCAATCCTCAAACATAACTATAAGTCAAACCTAGCTCAGGATAATAAAACGAACACCATATCTCCTACAAAAAATCTTGAGTCCAAATATCAAAATGATCCAAAATCTTAATTAATGGACAAAAATAAATATCGAGTATTGCAACACTGCTCCAATCACTTAAAATAACTCACACAATATATTTGATTGATGAATTATTATGGCTACATTGAGATAGGCCTCTTTGACACAATGAATATATTATTATTTCTCTAAGTGATAATAAAACCCTAGGAGAAGGTTGTATTTATAGAGCATAAATGTATATAATAATCCGAATTTATATATTTATTTTAACGCCATATCCTGGGGGTTATGTGTGCATGGTTGTGAGGCTATTTTGAGTCTTGTTTGGTTTGTTGGATTGGTGGTTGGGTTAGATTTTGACTATAGTTTTAGGCTCAAACGCTTAGAAGTTTTCTAAGGTAAGTGTTGGCATGGAAGATCTAAATGCAACAGCAGTGGCTTTCTTGCAGTGAACACCCATGCGATGCAAGATTGAACTTATTTTTTTAGTTCCTAGATATTGAAATTGCCTTTAATTTTATTGTAATTATTACCTCAAGGATATCCATGCAATTTGTAACATTGCTGAACAGTATGACTAGTAATGCCGCAGTGAATGTATTAAGATCTTATTTTGCGTTGATCTATATTTTGTTATTTTTTGAGGGTGCTTCAGCAGGGAAGGCCATCTGAGTTTGGAATGCATCTAAAATTGAAGGAAAACCTATCTGCCTTTGTTTTTCTTCTGTGAGATCGAAGAAAATACCATGTTGATTGGTGGTAAAGGGTCCATAAGAAGGATTTATCATCTAATAAGAGAATATAACAGGTTGCTGCTATTGATGATCAAGTAAAATTTTCAAACCTCCACATGTACATTTCCATTTTGGTTTATAATTCGTCAATTCTTCCCAAAGTCCCATTAATGGAGTGAATCCTGTGTAAGTTAAAAAAAAAATTCCTTTTGGACCTAAAAAATCCTAAGACTATCCCTTTAGAAAGCCTTTCTTTGAGATAAATCCAAAACTCTTGCAGTACACAGATCACACTTGTTGTAACAATTTCTTTTGAAACTAAATTCAACAGTTAAGAAGCACCTTATTATTGCAATGAATCCATGCATTGAAGTTTGCGTCTGAGTGATCTGTTGGCTGATTCAATGTTCCATCGAGATGAAGCCAATCTTCTTCTTGGCCGTAAAGGCCATGGTAATAGATCTGCTCCAAATTGAGTAGTCCTCATCATTCAATTATTGAGAAACTAGCACTGCACTAGGATTGTCTCCATGGTGAAGTACAAAAAATGAATTTGAAGTTTCATCATGATAATTTGTTGGTGATGCAGTATTTGAATTAACCATTGAATTCCTATGTTGAATAAGAGATTATCAGTCGTGGATCAAGAATTGCTTCAATACCATGTCAATTTTGTGAGAATTTCTTCAAGAAAGTTGAAGAGAAGAATAAGAAAGAAAAAATAAAAGCAGGGTAGAGCAGTCTTAGATTTGGATCTAAATGAATGTATTGTATTACAATTATAGGTCTATAGATTTACAAGTGGTCCTATACGTACAGTTATAAAATTATCCACCTTATCTAACTACAATTTAACTAATCCGCTAGATATATCCAGGGCCGTGGCACAAAGAGTGAAGCCCCCACTTTTTAAAATTGTTTTTAATAACAAAAAATTAAATAATATTTAGACCAATCAAAATGTTATTAATGTATTAATTATTATATTTAATTTTATTTTGACTTTTGAATTTCTTACAACTCTATCTATATATACCTTTATAATTATCTTATTAAATCTAATATACACCATGAAACTTCGTACAACTCTATCTTCATAATTATCTTCTAAATGTAATTATCTTATTAAATAAAGTATTATTATTACCATCATCATTTTAATTTTATTTTTATCTATCAAACACCTATTTACACAACGAGAACTAATCTTATTAATTTTATTTTTATCCGACACCTATTTTTATCTATTAGACACCTATTTTTATCCGTTAGACACCTATTTATATCCATTAGACACCACCATTGAAACAATGATATCTATTTAATTAACTACTCATTCTACAAATCATCATATATCATCATTCAATCATTTTAATAATCCAAATCCAAATTGAAAGTCAAAAGTTATCAACTCATTCATTCTATAAATCATCATCCCTAAAGGTATGTAGATCATCTAAATCCAATATTTCTTCAAGATCATGCAAATCTAATATTTCTGCTGTTCTGAAATTGGATCAAAGTTGTTTCTAAAATAAGAAAGAAAGAAAAGAAAAAAAATAAAGATAGTACTTGTGCAATTCTTACATATCAGTATTGTTACATAACTTTTTTTGTTTTATTTTTAATTTATTTATAAATTTTTTATTTGTGTTGGATAGTATTTTATTTTTTTTATTTAAAAACTAAATTTGAGAGTGAAATATTAGAATATCTTGATTATAATAAATGATTTTGCTGCTTGAAAAGGATAGAAGAATGAAATAAAGAGTTACATAAATTAAGGCTCCCTACAAAGTTACAAAGTTTCACTTAAAGCCTTAAACTTCTAGACAGGGTCTTGGATATATCTAACAGCTCGATAATTTGCTTTACTACTCTAATTCGCGATCTGTGCATCAATATTAGTTACTGATTTAGCATTATTTTCTAAAAAAAAGAATAGAGATGTGCCTGCGATTGAAAACACATTGGCTCTGGGCAACAGATTAAGGTGGTCAACTAGCAATGGCTTTAGTCAATAGTTTGATTGCATTATTGCCAGATGTATTGAATATATACAAGCATTCCAGCAAGCCTCCATCATTCTTCATTAGAATCAAGTCTCCATCATCATCCAGATACTTTATCTTGAAACGCTCAGTACTCTTTTAACTCCAGCCTCCTTGCCACTTCATTCTTCAAATCAATTGTTCTAAAAGTTGAAGAGAATCGAAATCTAACCATATCTGCTCCATATGTTGCCTTTGTGGTTAGAATTCTCTCCTCTTGTCTTTCTTTAAAATTAGGTGTTGCGCAAGGACATTGACATGTGGCTTTTCCTAAATTTGATTCAGGGAATATTACTCTATCCTCCTCCACACAAGTTAAAGGATAGTGGCATTCTATATCTTTCGCACTCGAAGCATTCATCATTCCCATTTCTGCCAATGTCATTGTTTTATGCTCTGTAGAAAAACTAAAATCAGAGAGAATTTGCAAATGGCTTATCAAATACTTATAGAAATTCCAGATCTGTGTCTTGCCAAGTTAGCAAGGCTTGTGCATTCTCGGTACATTCTCCTCCAATTGAAATGTCAGGTTAGAAACTACAACAGCATCTACTAAGGCTGGAACCATACCCATTAACGCCAAAAAAGGCTCTAGTTCAAAGTCTCATTGACAAGTCTCATGTCATGTAAGGTTCCCTCGTTTTTAAATTCCATTTCGGCCAATGGTTTTTCGTGCTGTGTAGAAGCAATGGTACTTGGGAATAAAGATTTAACTGTTAGACTGGTCGCTGCCTCAACGACAGATTCATTTATCTGCCTTAGCTTAATGAGGGAATCATTTCTTTCCACTTTCTTAGTACGTGCCCACCCTTTTATTCCATGTTGCCTACAAATTTGCTTTAATGTGGATTGACTAATTACAAAAAACAAAAATTTAGACTTGAAAAGAAGAAAAAGAAGAGGGGGAAAAAAAAAGAAAGAAAAACTCACTTTCTTTTGATTTTGCCAAGTTCCAAACTGTACCCTACAATTATTATTCGATTGCATAAAAAGCAAAGCAATGGCATTAAAGTATTATAGCTTACCACCAAGACTTTCCGCAGCATCATTGAATTTCCATCCAAAATGTTGTCCAAGAACATCATAGCTAATTGGAGTTTCAATTCTTTTGTTCTCTCTCTCTAATGTCATTCCAGAACTATTTTTCTTGGAACAGAGAACATCATCCTTGCCTTGTTCATTGTCTTGTTCTAGACCATTGGAATTCTTTCTATTACTTATAGCATCAGACTGGACTACAATTGTTGATTTGATGAAGTCAACTACAACATCTCTGCCATATTTTGTAGAGCCAACTCAGGTGCAGAGCTAAACTTCTTCATTCATCCATCCAACCATTTTGACGTGTCTTTTCCTTGTGAACAAGTATCCAGAATGTTGCTTTGTTTTGCACAAGCAACATTTCTACCCCCACTTGTAGAAATTACTGATAGTTGATAGAATGGATTTTTCTGTGCCTTCCCTCCTCCACTTTGCAGGTCTTCAAACCTGGGCGTTCTAACAAAACCAAGTTTCTAATCATTGTGTGCATCAATTACTTTGATTGGTAAATCTTCCCTTAAGTCTTCTCTAGAAGCCAACTTAAATGTTTGAGAGGATCGCTTCAATGTTCCCAATATCATTTGCAACGAATTCCGTAGATTTCCATTGCCATTAGGCCTGTTGCTTGCTGGTAGAAAGAACTCAAGGGATTTCATTAAATAATAGGAATAAAAACAAAAAATTCTAGAAAGAAAATAATAATCTTGTATCGATTAATGTATAGAGTTTGTACATTTATATAGGCTTACAAATTTCCTAAATACAAATCACCTAAATAAGGTAACGAAATATGCTATGATATACATAAGGTAACTAAATAATGTATATATATTAGAATATTTCTAACATGCCCCCACAAACTCAAGGAGGTATAGAAAAAACCAACTTGAGTTTGGAAACTAATTCATTAAATCTTTCAGGAGGTAATGCTTTAGTAAACAAATCAGCAGTTTGAGTAGTAGAAATCGCATAAATAAGCTGTATGTTACCTTGTGCCACATGTTGACGAATAAAATGACAGTCGATCTCAATGTGTTTGGTACGATCATGGAAAACATCTTTGTGAGCAATTTGAATGGCACTCCAATTGTCACAGTAAATAGTAGTGCCAGCAGAATGAGACACACCTATGTCAGAAAGTAAACAATGAAGCTAGAATAGCTCTTGTGTAGTGTCAAGAAAAGCACGATATTTTGCTTCAGTGCTAGAGTGGGCAGTGGCAGTCTGTTTCTTACCGCGCCAAGAGATGAGGGAGTCACCTAAGAAGAAGCAAAATCTAGTAGTAGATCGCTGATCAGTAGGATCACCAGCCCAGTTAGCATCAGTGTAGGCCCAAAGATTAAGGGATGTCTGAGAGGAATAATGAAGTCCATAGAATAATGTCCCCTTAACATATCGTAAGATATGGAGAACTACAACATAATGAACTGAGCGAGGAGCTAACATAAACTAACTGATAATGTGATTAGCATATACAATGTCAGGTCGCTTAACAATGAGATGAACAAGACTCCTAACTAGCTGACAATAGAGTGTGGCATCAGATAGAGGCATGCCGTCAATAGGTGTGACGCGAACATTAGGCTCAAGAGGAATTATGTTATCAGTGAGTCTGGCCCAGGATAGAAGATCAGAAGCATACTTGTTCTGAGAAAAGAAGTAACCTATAGTGTAAGTCGTGACTTTAAGACCAAGAAAGTAGCTGAGATTACCCAAGTCTTTCTTTTCAAAATGGGAACTGAGCAGAGACTTGGTTTAGAGATGCACCTGTAATCATCACCAGTGATGATCATATCATCTACATATAAGAGAAGAAGAATAGTGCCATATGTTAATATCCGAATAAAAAGAGCAGAATTATAAGGACTGGAAGAAAACCCAAATGTATTAGTGGTAGCACTGAATTTAGCAAACCAAGCACGAGGTTTCATAAAAAGCACGAAGTAGTTTGCAGACCTGATGTAAAGGATAAGAAAAGCCAGGAGGAGGTTGCTCATGAACTTCTTCAGCTAAGTCACCATTAGGAAAGGAATTTTCAACATCCATTTGAAATAGGGGCCACTTACGAGCGGCGAAAACAGTAAGCAAACTTCTAATAGAAGTGGGTTGAGCTACAAGAGCAAAGGTCTCCTCATAGTCAATCCCATTTTCCTGAGTATAGCCTCTGGCCACTAGATGAGCTTTACAACACTCAATAGACCCATCAGAGCGAGTCTTAATCTTGTAAACCCATTTACAACCAATGTTTGTCATACTAGGATGAAGATCAACCAAATCCCAAGTGTGAGTCTTTTCAAGGGCCTGTAATTCTTCAGACATTGCTTGCTGCTAAAGAGGGTTAAAACTAGCCTCTCGAAAAGAGTGAGGCTCATGTTGGAAGAGAATGGTAAAAAAATTGTGAAATTCACAAAGGTGATATGGAAGTTTCCTTACCCGAGCAGGGCAATCAAGAAATGTAGTATCAGTATCAGAGGATTCAAGTGGTATAGATGCAGTATTTGAAGGTGGAGGATCGATAGGCAGTGCTGGAGAATTAGGAGAGGCCAAAGCAGGCATTACAGGAGCTGGTGAATGCTTAGAAGGAGATGGACGTATGTTCGGAGTAGGCATGGGGGGAACTGGAAGTGCCTCAAAAGGAGTTGCTGAGGTGTCATCAAGAAAGAGATCAATAAAGGGATTAGTGAAAAATGAGGGAGTAGTAGTAAAAGGAGAAGAAATTGAGGATGTAGATGATAACATTTTGTGTTCCTAGAAGACTACATAGCGGGAGACACTAAGACGATTAGAGATAGGATCCCAATAATGATAGCACTTTTGTTTAATTCCATAACCCAAGAAACAACACATACGAGCGCGAGGTTCCAATTTGGTGTGTTCATGAGAGGAAAACAAAACAAAACAAACACATCCAAAAACACAAAGAAGTTCATATGGAGGAGTAGACCCATATAACCGTTTATAGGAAGTTTGGTTATGAAGGAGAGGAGTAGGGACATGATTGATAGTATAGATAGCAGTAAGAGCAGCTTCCCCGCAAAATTTTTTAGGACAAGATGGGGAGATGAGAAGAGCACGAACAATGTTAAAAATGTGACGATGTTTGTGTTTTGCTCGACCATTTTGCTGGGAAGTGTGAAGACAAGAGCGGTGAGGGAGAGTGTCTTGTTGTCAAAGAAAGATAAAAAAATTCATATTTTTGATACTCTATGGCATTATCAAAACGAAAATTTTTAATAGTACGAGAGAATTGTGTTTTAAACATGGTAGCAAACTCAAAATAAATTTTTGGAAGTTGGGATCGACTGTGTATAAGATAAAATCAAGTAAAGCGAGTGTAACCATCCACAAATATAACAAAATAACAAGCCCTTCACATAGTAATAGTAGGAGAAGGACCCTAAATATCTAAATGAACAAGATCAAAAGTAAATGAAGAAAAACTGTCACTTTTATTAAATGATAAAGCAAGTTGTTTTGCAAGTTTACATGACATATAATCAAGAGGTTTAATATGAACCGATCCTAACTGACCATTAGAAACTAAAAATTGTAAACGACTGGCTAAAGACTGTCCTAATCTAGAATGCCATAAATAATAGGGGGAAATAGCAGAGGTAGTTGTAACAGAGTGTTGAGTAGTGGACAAAAGGTGGAGATGAACCAGCTCAAACAAATGACCATGCTTATAGTCTATCCCAAGGGTCCGCCCTAACTATGGATCCTGCATAAGACAACCAGAAGAAGAAAATGTAACAGTAAGTCCAATATCATATAATTGACCAACAAAGATAAGGTTAAGACACAGGTCAGGTAAATAATAGGTTTGAGGGAGAGAAAGAGGTGAGGTAGATACATGGCCAATATGGTAAGCATGCATATGAGAACCATTAGCAATTTAATAACAGGTACATGTGAGGCAGATGACGTGGTAGCGAAGAGATTAGGATTTGGTGTCATATGATTAGAGTAAGTAGAATAAAAAAGCCAAAAAGGAGTACCTGTAATGGCAGACATAGCAGTAGAAGGATTACTAGAAATAAAACTGAGTTAATTAATGATATCAGCAATGCCAGTTGTGGTCGGGTTAGATGAAGAGGGTGATGTAGCAAACTCAGGCAAAGTAGAGGCAGCAGTTGACTGAGTAGGATCTATGGATTTGAAATGTTGTTAGTTACGGCCATGAGACTTATTGGTGCGAGAGTCAGGTGGCTTCTTGGGACACTAATGATGTAGGTGTCTAAGACCCCGCTTGTGGTAGTGAATGCATGTACGATTAGGACATAGTAGTAAGGAGTGATCAGGTTGCTTGTAGTATTTGCATGGAGGTTGATTTGAAGGGTGTTCATGAAAAAAACTCGACAAAGTAAAGCGAGCTGCATAGGCAGTATCTAGTGACTGAATCTGAAGAAAACCAACACGAGTTTCTTCAGAAAGAAGCTCATAGATTTCTTGATCAAGATTTGAAAGAGGGCTCGGTGCAGATAAGGATGCCCGAATTGGCTTAAAATTGTCATTCAAGGTCATAAGAAATATAATCAACCTCTAATTATCATGATAAAAAGCAAATTTCTTTACATCAATGCAATTGGTCCAATCAGGTTTTGAGGCTGAAAGTTAATCCTAATAGACTTGCATCTGAACCAAAAAACTGTGAATGGAATGCTAGGTTCTTGACGAAGATAGTAAAGTTAGGCCAAAATTTGATATTGGTGTGCAAGATCATTAGTTGTACAGTGAGAGCGAAAGAAAATCCCAAACCTCTTTAGCAGTCTTGAAACGATGAAATTGAGATCCAATAGAAGGAATGGAGGTGTTGCGAAGCCAGGTGATAACTTGATGATTCTTATAAATTGATCACTAACCCATTTTACAACCGATCAACATTATCTTTAGAGTCAAACTAGGGGGCCTTTGATCAAATCAATCGCGACTAATTAATAATTTGAAAATTTGCACTAGTATATTTTTCAATTCAAACTTGAGCAAATCTATACATAACATAATTAAACTTCGAGTGTTGGTTGACAATGAAAGGATCTTTCAAGTTGGACTATAGCCTGTGAACCATATTTTGCCTAGAAGTTAAACAAAGAACATATGGTGGTTCAAATTTTTATGACCACAGATCGAATAGATTGATAGAATAAAGTGTTTATTTCTTTTATCGTCAAAAGTTGAAACTTCTCTTTTTTTTTTTTTTTTTTTGCCAGGGGGGAGGATACGATGCACTAGTCAAATTTTAAGAATTTTAAATTGAGTTGATAGGAGCGTATAACCTTGGCGGCGTTTATTAGCAAAATTTTAGTAAAAAACTACCAACTTTTAATTTTTGATTATTTGATAAATTACAAACTTTTGTTATTTTTCTTTTCTATTACAATGACTTCTCAATTAAAAATTTACCAAAAGTTGTTAATAATTACTATAAATTACTAAAAGTTGTCAAAATTACTAAAAATGCCAAAAGTTGTCAAAAATTTCACCAGACACCCAAAAGTTGTAAAAAGTTACTAAAAATTGTTACTTACTTCATCAAACACACAAAAAATTACAACTAGTAACTTTTGACAAAAAACATAATAAAAATTCTGCCTCCAAATGCTCCCTTGTTTGGTTCACACGGGGAACTGTTGCTTTGATTTTGGATGCTTAACAGTGGTCCATGTCTGGTAATGATAAAAACAATGGAGGAGAAAGTAGTGGCTATGGGTTAGCTAAGAACTTGGAAGACCGGAAATGGAAGCCTTGACATCAACTAATTTAGTTGTATTTATAATGATTGAGGGGGAAAGAAAGTGGAGGGAAAGATTGGTTGAGGACAAAAAGAGAAAGGAAAAAGAAGAGAGGGAGGGGAAATGGGGGAAAGGATTAGTTGAAGAAGGAAAGTCAGAGGAAGGCAAATCCGTTTGTATTTGGTTAAATTGTAATCAGGGGTGCTTAGATTCTTTAAAAATACCAAAAAGTTTCAATTTTTATTAATTTTTTTAATTAAATTTCGTCATTTGTTACTTTTATACCAACTTTTGATTTTTGATTTTTTTTTTTTTTGGAAAACCAAATACAAATAGAAGAGAGGGTAATTTGTTTAAATAATTAAGATTAAGAATATCTTAAGTGGTTAGAGTTTATTCACCTACAAAGTTTGTCACGCTCCTAACTTAATTATTCGAGACAGATGGTATGGACATGTGGAAAATAAAATAAAAAAATAAAATCCAATCTAAATTTGATTCACATTGAGTTAAAGTTATCAATATATTCAGAATCATTATTCATTCCCATATAAATAATGTTTGATTACGTCACCATCAACCACTTTAACACCATTTTCAATGACCACATCTAAGGTTTGAATGGTTAAAACAAATACTATAATCATGTTTATATTTTCTCAAATTAATAACATCATAAATGTAAACAGCAAACCCATACCTTGGGTACACCATTTACAATATTCATAATTAAATTCTCAGTCAAAAAGAATAAATATAATTATTATTACCCATAGTTAAGACCAGACTTAGGTTACTCAAGCCTAAACTGTCTTAATATCTCATTTTTTGGGAATTAAGTCACCGTAATTCCTATTTTATATCTCTTATTTTATAACCAAACTCATAATCAACCAGATAAATAATACATCTTGTCAATCAATGTTACAGTCACATATATCAACATCGCAAATATAAAAGAATATAAATGCAATCTCATGCAATAGGATGTGATAAAATGTAATGTCAATGGATACTCTAGTCTCCATCTACCCTCAACCTTATTTTGGGACAGATGACCCTTAGCCAAGCACGCAGGGTTACCAACCGCACCATTTACGCTTACGACGAATATATATCTTCTCAGTATATATATAGACCGAGTGGGGAACTGTATGATACCCCCTGACCCTTCTGCTAAAAAAATCGTTACACTCCTAGTTAGGCATCTATTTAGCTCAAAGAGAGTCCGGCTACAATTTGAAGAAAATCTCATAGTCTCATCTCATAATTAACGTCCCAACTCTAAATGACTAAACTCTAGTCATATATATATATATCGACGGGGGATCATTTGGTATTTTTAAAATCTCAATTTATCATTTTTTTCAAATCATGGATTTTATCCATATATATAACATATGCCTCGATACGTCACAAGATCAACATGGCACTCTCAGCCAATTAATAATCACAACATAAAACCAGATATGCAACCCTAGTCCTATGAACATGATATGCTCAAAATTATGTAAATAAATATCATCTCAATATAAAAATATATTTTCATTAGACTTAATGATGATTTGAGATTCGTTTAATATTTTAAAATCAACCATGAATGAGTTTGGACACAAAACAAGAGTTTTAAAATTAAAATTTTACATTTTTGAACATTCTGCCTAGTGATGTCCTAATGCCAGTATCAAACGCTAGCATCTAGCCTGTTACCAAATGCTGTCCAAATGCCAAGTATGCCGTCCTGATGCAATGCCTAGAACCCGATTGTTAGGTTCATTTTCAACAAACCCTAACCCTAAAACATTCCTAAATCACTCGTTTAAGCCTCAATCTCAACAACAAATCATATATGAACACTTGAACAGTTAAATCACTTGTTTCTACAACATTTAATCAAAGAATAACTCAAAATATATGCAAGATCTTCACACATATATGCATGTATATATATACATTCATATATACATATATATACATACAAATCTCATGATATTCAATCAAATCAAGCATATATATATATATATCAAAATTATCTTGATAATGTCTAGAACACGCATATAAGTCCCACCTACCTCGAATTTGAAGAGAAAAGAAGAAATGAGAAGATTTGAGTTGTGGCTTCCAAATTTTCGGCATCGATTTCTCCCTTCTCGAGCGAAACCATGCAAAACAGACGTCGCCACAGCGTCCATAGCGTTGAATACTACCTCAATCTACTAGCTTTTCTTCTCGGAACCCACTCTCTCTCTCTCTACCTTATCTCTCTCTCCTCCCCCTCTTTTTTCTCTTTTCTGTCTCTCCTCTCGTTGTCCCTTTTGAAACAGCCAAGGGCTAAAAAAAAGAAAAGAAAAAGAAGGAAGAAAAGAAAGAATGAAAAGGAAATGATGAAAAAAGGCTGGGCCTTTGCCCTACTTGTCCAAGCTAATACAATTCGGGTTAAACCTAACTCGGAAAAAATAAAATAAATCAACCCAGTCTTAATTTAAATATTTAATTAGGCCAAAATAATACATAGATAATTGAAAATAATTACCGAGTATTACAAAGTTGGTTGTGGATTCGAGTCTCATAGGGTGGGACTGGGTTTTTGGGTTATGACTTATAATGTAATGTTTTTGTTCTAAAAAAAATAAATAAATAAAAAAGAAAGAAAACCCTTTGTTTGGATAACCTACAATAACGAAGACAAGGAAAATGTAGAATAAAAAAATATTAAAGTGATGCTTGTTTCAATGAATTTTTTTAAAATATATTTTTTTTAAAAATGAGTAAAATATTTTTTAAATATTTTATGTTGAAACAAAAAAGTTTAACATTTAATCCTTTTGATATAAAATAAATTTGAATTTAAATAAAATAAATATTAAAATATTATTTCACTTTACACCTCCTTACTTTCCTACCAAATTTGGAGGGAGAGAAAAGTGTTAAAAAGTAGGGTGATTTCTCCATACTTGACAGGACCCCCCCCCAAAAAAAAGGGATTTTAGGGTCCCTGTAAATTTTAAATAAATGGAATTGAGGTTTGAAATATATGAAACATCAAAAGAAAAACCTTGCCTCTAAACCCAGTTGAAATTTAGTAATAATATGTTAAGGAAACTCAAAACACTTTCAAGCAATTATAATCAACCACAAGTATGTAAAAGTGAAAGAGATGAATAAAACAAGAATTTAATGAAGAAACTTTTAAATGAAAGGTAAAAATCTCTGACCCTAGATGGAGGATCAAATTTTTTCACCATGTAATTTTGGCTAATAAATCTTCTCTACAATATATACACAATTGATTCTTCAATCCCATTGCACGAATCGTTTGCTCGACTTCATGACTCGCTAATTCCAAGTAGAAGAACCACCGAACACGAATCTTTAGAAGATGCTAACAGTTGCTGCTAGATGTATTGATAGAACTTTCTTTAAGCATTATATAAAAATATTATTTTTTATCTAATGATCAGAATCACAGGTAATGTTTATTATAGAGCACCCAAAGAATCTAATTTCAAATAAGATTGATTAGGATTTTCATAGTTTTCTACTTTCATGAACTTTAGAAATCGATGTTATTTTCTAACTTCCATGAAGCTTAGGGATCCATCATTGGATAACTTTAACAGGTTTCCACGTTAGGATAGCTCACGCCTAGTTTTCATCTTTTGAATGAGATTCTCAACCACCTCAATTTCTTGAAACTTCTTGACATTCATTGGGACAAGGTATCCAGCAAACACTCAGCATGCTCCAAAATGTCCTGTATTGAATATGCTTTTCTCTGGACGGTAAACCAGTGTTCCCAGCGGGTCCCAAAAACGGATCTAGTAAAATATAGGACAAAAAGACTCCTGACCAGTCAGGAATCAAAGAATTCATAATTCGTAATGTTAAACACTTTTCATATCATGAGTTGTTTGAAGTTATAAAACTGAAAAATGATAGAAATTTATTTAAATTAAGTATTCTGTTACACGCAAAGAATTCATACAATCTGCTCTAATGCATGTCCTTATACTCTCCATAGACCATTGAACTGAAATTGAGGAAAAAAAAAATTAAATTTTACGCATTTTTTGACCAAGTCTCCCAGTTTTTGAAACTTTCAAATTATTCTTTGTAGGATTTTCAATTACGCACAATAGTTCACCTCCAAACTTGTTTTTAGGTACTTTTTCTCATAAAATCTTCAATTTAACACAATTTTTATCATATTTGGAGGTTTCTGTACATTTATGAAAATGTAACTTCTCACGTCATTATCTAAAGTGTGGTTATTTTGATAAATGACATTATAATAGGGGACTTCAGTCTATTTCATTGGCAGCATTTTGCAATTCTACTTGAAGATCCTAAATGCAACTTTAAGTGTATGTACGTGTTAGATAAAATCACACAAAAAAAATAGTAAATAAGGTCGTGATATTGTCCCTTATTTTTTCAAACTTTGAAAAAATAATTCAATTCATGTTTTGGAAAAAGTACTTTCTAAAAATAGAAGTAATTAAATTAATTTGTAGAAAAATATTTTATATTGAGCCAAACAAATTTATTGAGTAATCTTAGCTAGAGAATAGCTTTGATTCAAAGCTCAAACTTCCATTGAATCATCGTTTTAATCACGATTGACTTCAAGGTTGACAGGGAAAACTGGAAGCTATTATTTCCGAATGAGAACCTTGTGGTTTTTCTTTTTTTTTTGATAGTTAAAAGAACCTTGTGGTTTGGTTGCCTCAATGAAGGAACTTATTTATTTATGGGAATTGTGTGCTTGATTAAGCTGCTAAATGATGCAAGCAAAATGTCAAATTACAGCTTCTGAATCATATATGAGTATCGAACACTTGCTGACGGTACCAATTGATTCTTTTGACTTTAGTGGCTCCTACTTGACAGGGTCTCTCTTTCATTAATGATACTCACCTTGATTGTGATAATATTAGTATCATTCAAATTGTCGATAATAATATCTTCGATAAAGATACTAAACACATTAAGAGCATATTTGGAGTGACAATTTAGGTACTTGATATGTCTTGGGTACTATAGGATTCCGAACTCAAACCCGAACGCGAGTGTTAATATATTGTGATCATGTATAATTATGTAGCATATATTTAATTACAATATTAACTAGATTTCTTAAATAAATGTGTTGACACTTTTGTCGAGAATTTACATATTTACACTACTAAATTAATACGTGAGAATATGTAAAAGTTAATATGAAAATAACTCATGAATTCATTGACAAAGGACACGTGTCATTTATTTGGTAAGTGTGCTCCTCTTAACACACTCGACTATATTAGGTCCCCTATTAGAACTTCTCTAACTCACTAACTAAAATTCAATCCTTAACTACTTTGGAGAGTTTTACTCTCAAATTTACCTCCAACAGGCTTGCTACTCAGCCACTCTTATGGACTTTCATTATTAACACTTTTTTTTTTTTTTTTGGAATTTTTTTTGTTAAGTCTTCTTTTGTTTGATTAACATATATTAGTGGTGAATATTTGTACTTAATTGACACACATTACTAATTTCTTATTACGTACTTGAGTTTTGATGATTTGTTAAAAGGTATTATAATAAGGGTGAGTCTATTTGCACTGCATAAATGACCTATTGCATTTCATTTTATTTTTTCATTAATTCAAATTACAAAACTAACCCTTTTAATTAATTATTTTTATATGTAATTTAAAATGTCATAATCACCCATCATAAATAAACCTTCAAAAATTTGAATAGTTTGGTAAAAGAGAATTAAAAAAATATTTTACAGATTAAAATAAATTTTAAATTTTATTTATATTTATTTTTTAACAAGCATATTAAAGTAATTTTTGTTTTATTTTATTTTTGAACTTAATAGTCAAACAACAAAATTAAATTCTTTCATTTATTTTCTTTTTACAAACTTTTTTTTATTACTCTCAAGTCAATTGGTCGGAATCTATATAAACTTTAAAAAAAAAGAGGAAAAATTTTATCAAAAAAAATAAATTAATATATCAAAATTAAACTTCAAGCAAAAAAAAAAGAAAATAATTATCAAACAAACCACACGTATCATTATTCTAAAAATTTAATTTTTTTATAATAGAAAATATTTAAAAAAAATCTAGAATTAGAAATGTTTATCATAGCGAGGTTACTTATAAGCCATAAACAAATTTATTTTTTATTTTTTTAAATTAAGGGCAATTGCCCACTTGTCAAAAAATCTTAACAAAGAAAAATATTTTTGAAAAATTATTTTCTCAATATATTGTGTTAAAAGATATTTTCTATTATAAAATAAGGGTTCTTATGGCATTATAATTATACCTTAGTTATAAGGGTATTTGTGGTATTATAATTATGTATAACATATGATGAAAAAAGAAGAGGAGTGATTGGATAATTTTAATTAATAAAAAAAGAAAAGAGAGTGCAAAAAGAAATGAGTGGAGTGCATATTAGCTCAACCCTTATAATAATTTAATATTGTTCAAAATTTACTTATTAGTTAAATTGATATTTAGTTATACTTAGTGTATATGTTCAATTTTTAACTGTAAAATTAAAACGTAATTAAATTAAAAATACCTGCAGCAAAACACAAGACTTTTGCGAATGTCTTAATTCCGAAAGCTATTCACACAATTCAATATACAACCAAGTTTGTTTTCTTTCTATTTCATCTCTTTTTATCTTAACAAAGCCACTTAAGAAAACATATCAAAGTGTGTATTGTTTTTATTATTATTCTTCGATAACGCTGGCATATAGTTTGTAGGGTCTCCTGGTACATGTTACACATTGTAATAACAATAATGATTCTTTAATTTGACAATATTGTTCCACGCCAGATGCACTGCACAAGTAAATGCCTCATTTTGATAATGGTCCTGTTATATATATATATATATATATATTTAAATATTCAAAATATTCAAATCAATTTCTCCACTAATCTCTAAACCTTAAAATTAACAATTAGGTAAACTTTCCAGTAATCTCATTTTAATAATGATCCTGTTATATATATATATAAATACTCAAGATATTTGAATCAATTTATGCGCATTTCAAACAATCCCTAAATCTAAGAATTAACGACTGAATAAATCATCCAATGACTTTGAAACAATGACCACCGACGAACAAAAATAAAATTTTATCAGTTGAACTACTATTTAGAATTTCCACCATATATTTACTTGATAATTATTGTAGTGTCAAATAAATAATTTTGGTGCATAATTTAACCTTATTTTGTATATTAATTAATTTCACCAAACTAGTTGGAATATGTCTCGTTAATAAAACGTGTCAATTCAATTCCATGGACACGTGTGTGGGTGATGGTCTCATACTAATTGACTCAATTTAGGACTTTGTTAAATAAATAAAGAAGAGGCTCCTTTTCCGGAATTAGGATTAAAATTATTTATAATTAAAGAGAGGACCATATTCGATCTTGTGCGTGCCATTTTCCAAAGGTGGCCTCAGCTGGTTCCATGATAATCAACCCCCACCAAATGCCTTTGACAATTTAATCAAATCAACCTCCGCCAGAGAATGCCCAGAAACGTGTCGGCAAGACAGCCATTCGATTCACCCCCCCCCCCCCACCCACAAAAATATATATATATACACCGTTGAATTGCTCAGCAAAAAGAGAAGGGAACACATATAAGCTGGATTAAAAAATAAATAAATAAACGAATATATATAAGTTTCGTTTGGAGTTAGCTACAAAATTTTTAAAAATATTACAAAAGAAAAAGAATAAAAATTAAAAAAACTCTAAATGTCACAATTTTTTTAATCAAAATTTGTTATGTATCACTCTTATATTAATTTTTAATTTTTTTTAAATTTTTTTGAAACTCCAAACGTCACCATAATAGTGAACAACTGAGAAAATTAAATCCAAATGTCTGACATCATTTGTTAAATGACAATAATTCAGCATTGTTGAATTAAAATTTAATGATTTAAACATATTTATATTTTTTTTAAAAAAATATAAATATATAAATATGTTTAAACAGTTAATTTAACTATATGAAATGCACAATCTCTGAACTAGTATCGTTTTTGATCTCCTTTTCTTTTTTAAGTTCAGTGGGCCTTAATTGGTATGAAATGGGGTTGAATAAGTTGACAGTTTTGGCTTATCAGTGGAGAACCTTTACTCATTGCATTCAAATTCCTTTCCATACCACTCAAGGGAATTTTCAAAATGGATCATAAATTAACGGATAACTCAATTCTTTCTCACGAAGTATATATTCATGGGAAAATTCCCACACATCTTTCTTCATGAAGTATATATTAATGGAAAAATTCCCTCTAACATCTTTAACATGAGGTAAAATAAAATAAAATTAAATGGAAAAGAAAAAGTAAGAAAATAGAGGACATGGAATCACAGGAGTAGAGAATAAAAAGAGAAAATGAAAGGTATATTTTAACAATTTTTTTTTCTCGAATTCTATACCTTTTTCCTTAAATATTCATAAACCAAACCAAACCAAACCTTTTCCCACTAGGTGGGGTCGGCTATATGGATTTGTCGACGCCAATTTGATCTGTTTAGGGACATGTCCTCCGATAAATCTAGGTTACTTAAATAATCATAAAAGTCAAATAAAAAATAATTTTGAATTTCATTTTTTATTTTCTTAATAAATCCCTCCAGATACGCATCCATATATACACAAACTAAATCTGATGCACAACCTCGTTATAGTCATTTCGGCATACTTACCTTTTCAAATATCATATGACCAATTAATTAACATAAGTGAACATGTTTGGCAGTTGAATAAACTCATTTAGAAAAATGGTATAATGTAAAAGCGAGTCCTTTAGCAAAATCTTGTTTCGAATACAGTTGATATGCGTTTTCAGTTGAAAGTATTTATTAGTCACTTTTGAAAATTATTTTAAAAGAGTGGAATTTGATGCAAGAACTCTGAGGTTAGCTGAACTAGTAAAACTTTGAGTTTATTTCCTAATAGTCACTAGTTCAAGCTCCCTCAAGACCACTAAAAGCTTACTCGGTCGCTAACTTCAAAATCTAAGCCATTAGTTAAAATGTGCGCAAACTCAGCTCGCTACCCTCAGTTACCAAAAAAAAAAATTGATGTAAGAGTATATTTCAATATATATAATTAATATTTTCAATTACATGAAGCACTTGTTGGCAAGACCCTTCTATAAATCACCATAAATATTATTAATTTAAACGAATAAAATATACAATTATAAGCCTAATATATAATTGCAAACTAATAGTAACACATTCCAATTCATATTTGACTTCTAAATATCTAATGAGGTTTCCTAGTTTAAATAGGAAACTCCTAACTAAAATTGTAATGACTCATAAATTTTAAAACTTGTTTTGATTTTCCTTCTATATTTAATTTCGTAATAAAGAATTTTGATAATTTAAATTTTGTTGAGTTATTAATTAAATATTTATTTTATTGTGCATACTCGGATTGTGTCAGGATCTTTCTTGGTAGTTAAATATTTTTGTGAATTATAAAATTTTAGTTTAATTTTGATAAATTGTTAATTCAAATATATATATATATATATATATTTATCCATGTTGCACACGTTAGTGATTGATTAGGAATTAACTTGGTGTAAAATTGAATTCTATTTGGAATCCACAGCCCATCGCCTGGGCAATGATGACTATATATATATATATATATATGCTTATGAGGGAATGCTGAGAATCGGAAAAAAAAAAAAAGTGAAAAGAAAAAGACTTTGAATCTAGTTTGGATTCTAAAAGCTTTAGCCTGTGTATATATATACACATACTCTGCTGATTCGGCAGCCAAGAAAAAAAAAAGGATTTTGAATCCAATCTGGGTTCACATTGGTAATCGGCTATACATCTATATACACTAAGGTGGACGCCCAGTAAGGAATCCGGCAGAGAGCAAAAAAAAAAAAAAAAAAATAGAGGGAGAACGTGAGTTAGGCTGTGGGCAAGTAACACGTTTCTTGATTTGTGAATTTATTCTTTTGCTCGGTGATTGTTGCGATGGACAGCAAATAAAGAGGCGTAATTGGGCTTTCTTTTGCAACAGATTCAGAATTAATTTGAGGTAGGGGTAGAGTTAAATAAAAATTAAATTTATTATGTGTGGTTTAATTTTGTGAATTTATGTAATTATTTGGTTTATTGTTACGTGATCAATTATATGATTGTGGCTGTTTTGTGGATAGAAAAAAGTACGTATAAATTGATTTTGATTTTGAGGAATTAAATTTAAATTAATACAAAAATTTTATTATTATTATTATTTTTTAAATTATTTTATTACGAAACCTTAAATAAGGAAAATAAGTATTTTTAAGGAAGGGTTTGGATTCGAATAAATAGATAATTATTTATTCGTTGATTTTTGCGATTTTGGTTTTGAGTTGTGAGAGGTGCTGAAATAAGTAATTGGTGCTGAAAGCTCCGCTAGTGAAAGACCAAGAACCCACGCGAGATTGGGTTACCGTGTCCAGCAGGTTAGTAATCTACGAAGCATTGATGAGTTGATATTTTTGGTAACTTATGGTTGAGGCATAGGTTGACTGGGTAGCGCGGTACCTAACCTACTAATTAATAATGTGGTTGCTAAAGTAGAATATTTTATTTAATGTTGTAATCAAAATATTTAAATTTAAATATTTTGATGTGCGCTATATGTTGACATGGCATGTTGGAGATTTATAGAACACCCGTGCATGATTTATTTAATTTTTTATTTTTCTCCGAGCACCAGTTGATTATTTTATTATACCTTGGTATATTGTGCTCATACCCCTACAGCTTTAGATGCAGGTGCAAGTGTTGCACAAGACAATGGTTGTGATGGGATCGCTTAGGCAAAATAGAGATTTTTAATAAATTTGTTAATTTTATTTTAGGAAAAAAATTATACATTTGTTTTCAGTTTATTTTCTTTATTAGATTTTTATGGTATGTATATGTCTCAGTTTGGAAGACTAGATATGGATTTATTTATCTGAAATTTTTTTAAGTTGGAGATTATTAGTTCTTGTTATTAAATATGATTGGCTTTGGTTATTTTGAATTGATGGTTTGGTGATGGTTGATTGTTTGTTCACGCCCCCGGGTTTTCGAAAAAATTCAGGGTGTGACAGATTGGTATCAGAGCCTAGGTTAGAATACCTAGAGATAGTGGAAACTAAAATTTCTATGTAATAGGATATACTTACATGCCTTATAGGATTTCAAGAGAGTTAGTAGTAATTGGAATTGTGAATTAATAATAACCAATTTCTTAATCCCTTTTGATTTTTATTCTTAGAAGATGCCTCCACGTGTTGCTATTGCTAGCAGTAGGGGCCGTGGCCAAGGTCGTGGTCGCAGTCGCGGTCGTGGCCGAGGTCAAGGACGGGGATGAGGAGTCCCGGCAATTAAGGATATACACATGCAACCTGACGTGGCTCGAGATCAAGAGTCACATGCAGGAATTGAAGCAGAGCTACCACCAGGAGCGGCCAATGCACCGCAAGGAGTAGAGATTCTATGTGGTACTGGAGTTCTACTAGAGTTTGGAGACGTGCCTCAGGAAGAAGGCGAGCATGCAAGGGTGGATAATACACCACAAGTTATTAATGATCAAGCTGGAGTGGGCAATGTTTCTCAAGGAGGCTCAGTTAACCCCGAAGAATTTCTACGGAATATAGCCACGGCAATGATAAAGATGGTGAGAGGTACACAGAAAGACGAATCCATTTCAGCATTAACTACGTTCAAGAGGATGAATCCACCCACATTTGATGGAGCGGCAGATCCAGATATTGTTGAGAGTTTCATATCACAGTGTGGGAGGATATTTAATACAATGGGGATTATTCAGGATAAGGTGAAGGTGTCTTACACAGCGTTTCAATTGATTGGAAAGGCAAGTGATTGGTGGACATCAATAGAAGATTCTCAAGATGTGGGTGAAATAACTTGGGAAAAATTCAAGGAGATGTTTAGAGAACAATTCTTTCCGCTACCAATGAGAGATACAAAAAGAGATGAGTTCATGAATCTAATTCAAGGTACGATGACCGTATTGGAGTATGAGCGTAAGTTCTTTGCTCTTTCTAAGTATGCACCAGAGATGGTTTCGACGGAGTATAATAAATGTCAAAATTTTGAGAGGGGTTTGAGGCCAGCCATCAAGGGTAGGGTAGTACTTCTACATTTGGAGGACTACAAAACATTGACATCCCAAGCTATGATAGTGAGAAAGATTTAAATGACATGAAACAGCAGACAGATAACAGGTAGGGTAAGAGTTCAGCTCCTACACAAGATAAGAAAAATAAAAAAAGGCAAAGAGAAGATTCACAGTATCAGCAAAGCAATGCACCTTCCACTCATTCTATAGCAGGAACGAACTCACAAAGTTCAATTATTTGTTTCCAGTGTAAGCAACCCAGACATAGAAAGTCAGAATGCCCTCAAAGGGGAGGATTAAGTAGAGTTGAACAGAGGATTGAATCGAGATCATGTTACCAGTATGGCTAGCAGGGTCATATTTTAAAAGATTGTCCACAACGGCAAGGGACTTCAAGTGTTGCTCGACCACAACAACCTACTCAGTCAGTTTCTTACCAGCAGAGTTCTAGACCATCAGGGTCACAGGCTATGCAACCATAATTTTTTAGAGCAACCCAGGGTGGACCTCAACAGGGCCAGCAGGGTAACAAGCCGTCAACGACGTAAACACAAGGAAGAGTTTTTGCATTGACACGAGATGATGGGCCTGTTGAACCTATTGTGACTAGAGGTACATTTCTTATTTTTATTTCTAAAGCCACAGCACTTATAGATACTGGAGCATCGCATTCGTTTATTTCCGCACATTTTGCTTCTGCATTGAAATTAACTATGGAACAATTGGTCCAACCTGTACGTGTCGAGACACCAATTTGGGGTCATACTATTTTAACTTAGATTTGTAAAGGGTGTGGATCACCATAATTGATGGGATTTCTACATCCGATCATCGTTTACTGTTTGACTTGATTCTATTAGATATGAACAGCTTTGACATTATTCTCGGTATGGATTGGTTATCTATTTATCGAGCAATAATAGATTGTGCTAAACGGAGAGTAACCTTGCATGCACCTGAGGGTGACCAAATACGATTCACAGGCAATTGTAGAGATTGTTTGGTCACACCTTTTCTAGATGGACAGAAAAAGATTGATTTGCATAGTTTGTTCGCCAGCTTAGCTTTGGAGGAGGAAGAGGTGAGTAATGAGGTAGAGTTTCCACCAGTTGTGTGTGAGTTTTTAGACATATTCCCGGAAGACTTGACAGAGTTGCCACCAGAACGAGAAGTGGAATTTAGTATTGATCTAGTTCCAGGCACGGAGCCAATATCCGTGACACCTTATAGAATTGCTCCAGCAGAACTGGTTGAGCTAAAAGCTCAGCTTAAGGACTTGATTGCTAAAGGTTTCATCCGTCCAAGTACTTCACCATGGGGAGCACCGGCATTGTTTGTGACAAAGAAAGATGGTTCATTGCGGATGTGTATCGACTACATGAAGTTAAATAGGGTGACAATAAAGAATAAATACCCACTACCGAGGATCGACGATTTGTTTGACCAGCTTAAGGGTTCACAGTGCTTTTCAAAGATTGATATGAGATCAGGGTATCATCAATTGAGAGTGAAGAAGGAAAATATACCAAAGACAGTTTTTAGGACTCGATATGGGCATTACGAGTTTTTAGTGATGCCTTTCGGGTTAACAAATGCCCTTGCAGCTTTTATGTATTTGATGAACAGAATATTCAGTACTTACTTAGATAAATTTGTGATAATATTCATTGATGACGTGTTAGTGTATTCCAGATGCAAGGAAGAACATGAGGAGCATTTGAGATTAGTACTCCAAACTTTAAAGGAGCACAAGCTTTATGCTAAGTTAAGTAAGTGTGAGTTTTGGCTTGAAGAAGTGAAGTTTCTTGGGCATGTTGTCCAGCAAAGGGGTATCAGTAGACTCATCAAAGATAGAAGCAGTTATGGATTGTCCACAACCAAAGATAGTATTTGAGATTAGAAGTTTCTTGGGATTAGCTGGATATTATCGAAGATTTGTTCAGGATTTTTCGAGGTTAGCTGCAGCAATGACCAGGTTAACTCGAAAAGGGGTGAAATTTGTGTGGGATGAGGCTTGTGAAAAGTCATTTCAAGAGTTGAAAGTGAGATTAACTTCTGCACCAGTGTTAGTGATTCCAAAAAGAGAATTGGGCTACACAGTGTATTGTGATGCTTCTAAAGAGAGATTAGGGTGTGTGCTTATGCAAGGAGGTAGGGTTGTGGCCTATGGGTCAAGACAGTTAAAGATTCATGAGCAAAATTATCCTGTACATGACCTATAGTTAGCAGCAGTAATTTATGCTTTGAAGAGTTGGAGACATTACCTATATGGAGAAAAGTTTGAGGTATTCTCAGATCACAAGAATTTGAAGTATATCTTTACCCAAAAGGATTTAAATTTGAGACAAAGAAGATTGATGGAGTACATGAAAGATTATAACTTTGATTTACACTATCATCCAGGGAAAGCAAATGTGGTTCCGGATGCCCTTAGTTGAAAAAAAGACGAGCTACTCTCTTTTTTATGGTGGAACAACCGACATTGATTACTCGTGTTATAGAGGCTCAAAGATTTGATGTTGAGTCCGACATGTATCGGACAAAGGTGTTATGTGAAGAAGGATTACCAGGCTGGAATTTTGATACAGATAGTGGTTTGAGATATCAAGGTAGATTATTTGTACCAGCATCCATTCGAGACGAGGTCTTAAAAGAGTTTCATCACTCCAAACTTGCAGTGCATCCAGGTGGTACGAAGATGTATCATGACTTGTGTCGACAATTCTTTTGGGTAGGGATGAAAAAAGAGGTGGCAGGATTTGTTAGTAGGTGCCTTACTTGTCAACAAGTGAAGGCCGAACATCAGAGACCGGCAGGTATGTTATAGCCACTACCAGTATCAGTGTGGAAATGGGAGAATGTGACAATAGATTTTGTGTCTGGGTTACCAAGATCACGAAAGAGTCATGACACTGTATGGGCGGTGGTGGATAGATTGACAAAATCAGCTCATTTTCTACCTATTCGCTTAACTGATTCTATAGATAATCTTGCTCCACTTTATATCAAGGAAATTGTAAGACTTCACGGAGTTCCTATTTCCATTATTTCAGATAGGGATTCTCGTTTCGTCTCCCAATTTTGGTAGGGTCTCCAAGCAACTATGGGGACTCAATTGACACTTAGTACAGCCTTTCACCCGTGGACTGATGGATAATCAGAACGGACTATTCAGATTTTAGAAGATATGCTAAGAGCTTGTGTACTTGATTTCTAAGGCAGTTGGGAAGATTACTTACCACTAGTAGAATTTGCTTATAATAATAGCTAGCAGTCAAGTATTGGGATGGCACCTTTCAAGGCGTTATATGGTAGGCCGTGTAGATCACCAGTTTGTTGGACCGAAATTGGAGAAGCTACAATTATTGGGCCAGAGCTTGTTAGGGAAACTACTGAGAAAGTTAAAGTTATTTGCTAAAGACTTGAGACAGCGCGGAGTCGCCAAAAGAGTTATGCTAACCAGAGGCGAAGACCACTAGAGTTTGAGGTGGGAGATCACGTGTTCTTAAAGATCTCACCATGAAATGGAGTGTTTCGCTTTGGTCGTAGAGGGAAGCTTTCACCTAGATTTATTGGACCATTTGAGATTTTGGCTAAAATTGGAGATGTGGCGTATCGTCTTGCCTTACCACCACAATTATCAGGTGTGCATGATGTTTTTCATGTATCTATATTGAGGAAGTATAATACTGATCCATCACATGTTCTTGATTGGACTAAACTCGAGATTGACTCGGACGTGACATATGAAATGGGACCAGTGAAAATTTTAGATTCGCGAGAACAAGTTCTAAGAGGAAAGATCATTCCTTTAGTTAGAGTGTTATGGAAGCACCATGATGTCGAGGAGTCGACTTGGGAACGAGAGTCAGAGATAAGGAATAAGTATCCAGAATTGTTCAGTCATTCAAGTAATTTCTAAATTTCGAGGACGAAATTTTTATTAAGTAGTGTAGATTGTAATGACCCAGGAATTTTAAAACTTGCTTTGATTTTCCTTTTATATTTAATTTCGTAATAAAAAATTTTGATAATTTAAATTTTGTTGAGTTATTAATTAAATATTTATTTTATTGTGATACTCGGGTTGTGTTAGGATCTTTCTTGGTAGTTAAATATTTTCGTGAATTATAAAATTTTAGTTTAATTTTGATAAACTGTTAATTCAAATATATATATATATATTTATCCATGTTGCACGCGTTAGTGATCGATTAGGAATTAACTTGGTGTAAAATTGAATTCTATTTGGAATCCACAGCCCATCGCCTGGGCAATGATGACTATATATATATATATATATATGCTTATGAGGGAATGCCGAGTAAATCGGAAAAAAAAAAGAAAAAAGAAAAAGACTTTGAATCTAGTTTGGATTCTAAAAAGCTTTAGCCTGTGTATATATATATACACATACTCTACTGATTCGGCAGCCAAGAAAAAAAAAAAGGATTTTGAATCCAATCTAGGTTCACATTAGTAATCGGCTATATATCTATATACACTAAGGTGGACGCCCAGTAAGGAATTCGGCAGAGAGCAAAAAATAAATAAATAAATAAAGGGAGAACGTGAGTTAGGCCGTGGGCAAGTAACACGTTTCTTGATTTGCGAATTCATTCTTTTGCTCGGTGATTGTTGCGATAGACAGCAAATAAAGAGGCGTAATTGGGCTTTCTTTTGCAACAGATTTAGAATTAAGTTGAGGCAGGGGTAGAGTTAAATAAAAATTAAATTTATTATGTGTGGTTTAATTTTGTGAATTTATATAATTATTTGGTTTATTGTTACGTGATCAATTATATAATTGTGGCTGTTTTGTGGATGGAAAAAAGTACGTATAAATTGATTTTGATTTTGAGGAATTAAATTTAAATTAATACAAAAATTTTATTATTATTATTATTTTTTAAAAAAAAAAATTATTTTATTACGAAACCTTAAATAAGGAAAATAAGTATTTTTAAGGAAGGGTTTGGATTCGAATAAATAGATAATTATTTATTCGTTGATTTTTGCGATTTTGGTTTTGGGTTGTGAGTGGTGCTGGGATAAGTAATTGGTGCTGAAATCTCCACTGGTGAAAGACTAGGAACCCGCGCGGGGTTGGGTTATCGTGTCCAGTAGGCTAGTAACCAACGAAGCATTGATGAGTTGATATTTTTGGTAACCTATGGCTGAGGCATAGGTTGACTGGGTAGCGCGGTACCTAACCCACTAATTAATAATGTGGTTGCTAAAATAGAATATTTTATTTAATGTTGTAATCAAAATATTTAAATTTAAATACTTTGATGTGTGCTATATGTTGACATGGCATGTTGGAGATTTATAGAACACCCGTGCATGATTTATTTAATTTTTTATTTTTCTCCGAGCACTAGTTGATTATTTTAATATATCTTGGTATATTGTGCTCATACCCCTACAGCTTTTGTTGCAGGTGCAAGTGTTGCACAAGACAATGGTCGTGATAGGATCGCTTAGGCAAAGTAGAGATTTTTAATAGATTCGTTACTTTTATTTTAGGAAAAGAACTGTACATTTGTTTTCAGTTTATTTTCTTTATTAGATTTTTATGGTATGTATATGTCTCAGTTTGGGAGACTAGATATGGATTTATTTATCTGAAATTTCTTTAAGTTGGAGATTATTAGTTCTTGTTATTAAATATGATTGGCCCTGGTTATTTTGAATTGGTGGTTTGGTGATGGTTGATTGTTTGTTCATGCCCCCGGATTTGTGGAAAAATTTGGGGTGTGACAAAAATAAGATTTTTATGTTTGAAAAAAAAAAAAACATAGCCTTTAATAACCTTGGGTTAAGCCCAAACCTAAATTCCATACAACAAAAATAAATAAAATAAATTTATCCACTTATTTGAATTACTAAGAAAATAATGAATTCTCATCAAATCCTATTGTTTTGAATTGGATTTCAAATTTTACAAAAATCCAAAAAATTAAGTTATGAAATAAAATCAAATCCAACTTATAAAATTTTATTTTAGTTCCAAGCATAAGAATTGATGTGAATTTTTATCAAATGAAATTAAATCTCATCAAATCCACCATTCCAAACGGAGTGCAAGAGAATAATAGTAATGTCAAACTTTTATTTTAGGATAAATATTTAATCCCTTCAATAGGGTGGAAACCCTTAAATTCTCCTATACAATAATCACATTTTATGTGCATATAAATAAATATAATATCTCACAAATTGTAACTCAAAATTTACTTACCAAAAAAAAAAAAAAAAAAGAACTCAAAATTTATTTCCACAAATATCAAAAATCAACATAAGATTATATCACGCCCCGGGTTTCACAACCCAAGTATGTGAACAAAAAAACACACATCACATCATTTAATAACTTTTCCTGTCCCACACCAAAGCCATACACACGCTCTATGGAGCAACAAAAATAAATAATAAATAAATAAATAAATAAATAACTAAGCTTTAAAATTTAATAAATGCCTTAGTCACCTCACAAACAGAGGCTTATTAAAATCCACTAAAAACTAATTTCCTAGAGTGTAAAATAAATTACATAAAAATAATAAATAAAACTTTAATTCCCATGCTCAGAAGATCCAGCACGTGACTCAAATTCATTACCTGCATCATAAGTTGTAAGGGGTTTAGCACAAATACCACGTGTGCTCAGAACCCTAATAATAATATAAATGCAATAATGCCCTAGCATGCCACTAAGTGAAACAATTATGCACAAACAGCAAACTCAAGAAAGAAATTAAATTAATTTATCCATTTTATCTTCGTTACAATTTATTGTGTTTTTGCACCACATCACACATCAAAGAAAAACAATTCGATTTCAAAGTACTGCTGCTTAGTTGTCCCGTAGAAACAGGACCCAACTAATATACATCATCCTTTGATGTCTGCTTGGTTATCTCGTAGAAACAAGACTCAACCAATATATACCATCTTTCGGTGTCTGCTTCCTAGGCTGAAACCTAAGGAATATAATATGCCACCCTTAGGCATCTGCTCGTTCGTAGGTTACTAGCCTATTGGAGTCGATAACCAACCCCGCGCGAATTTCGGGACTTTCAACCCTTGGGTACGTATACTCGATATTTTCAGTGCCCCTCAACCCAAATAAAACCTAACTTATATTACTATTAAGCTCAATATAACATGACAACCACAACTCAATTAAGTTCCAATGTAACTATAAAATAAATAAAATAAAATTTTCTATTATCATTTACTCTTCTGTGACTTTTATTTTTATTTATTTATTTATTTATCTTTGCCACCCTATACTTTGTTAAAATACCTTTAGCTTGTTAGTACCAAACAAATAAATAGGTAATTGTGAAGCAATTACAACAATATATACACATGTTTACGTGAAACTTGCAAGGATATATAACAAAAATTAAAGCATTAACTCCTCATAATTGCTGTGTGTACATGTAACATACACATATATATTTATTAATAGCCCACTGTGTAACATACTTTTGCCCATTAAACACATGCATATAAACCCATTCACACGCAAACCCATAGTATTTAATATAGCAGTAAATGCAATCATTAATCAATGTGCATATATATAATTTATCCACGCCTCAATCAATCAACTCGGTTGAGAGGAGAAAAAAATATATATATATTAACCAAACTTTTTACCTATCCAGGGAGCGTCCATTCATGTGAAGACAATATGTATATATATACTTAAATCAATCTCTTAGCGTTCCATTATGATGTGCACATAAAGACAAAATAGTGTTGGCTTCAAACAACTTAAACACTGCTGCTGTCAAACAAACCAAAACGTTATATGTATATACGTGGATTCCGCCCCTTACCTTATTAATTCGGCAATGAAGGAAAAGTCTCTACAACGGAAGGTAAAAATCAAGCCACCAATTCACCAAAGAAATTACAATGTAGCCGCTGTTTTTTCTACTCCTTCTTTCACTCCCCTTCTCTCTTTTTCTAGGGTTTTTTTTTTTTTTTTTTTTTTTACAAAATAAATACAACATTACATATATAAAGTAGTAGAAATTTAACCCTAACCAACTAATTAACTTCCTATTCCCCATAAGTTTAGGAAAATTACACCCTTTTCCTTAAAATTTTAAAACCTTTTCAAATATAACCAAAAATCAAATCTTTTAAATACACTACAAAATTAAATAGCAAAATTATAAATTATTAAATTTAAATAACAAATTACAATCACAAATATATATATATATATAAATTATATTAAATCAAAAAAATCGGGTCATTATAGATTAGGATTGAAACTGAGAAAATAAAACTTAGGTTCTCTTTCAGTACATGCAACCATTCCTAAGTTAATCTAAAAATTTTAAAATTTAGGTGTTAGTATCACACACTCAGTGGAAGTATTATACTTAAAATAAAAAATAATGAATTATTCACCTTTTATTTTATTATATAATTTAAGGTTACTTTTCATTCACATCACATATTCATTAGAACTCATCCTCACATTTCACCTCAATTGACCGTCTAATGACATATATATCTACAATTAATTATATAACTAATAGTTTTACAAATAACTAAGAATTAAATTCAGCAATAATAATAATAATAATAATATCACATCACATCATTAACACCACGTTTTATTCATCAACTCTTAATATCACATTATGCCTCATCTAGCAATGATACAAATATATCTTTACATCATTATCATCCATTTTCAATCATCAACTTCATCACATAATTGTACCATATTTGACAATGGTAAAAAAATATCTAAGCATATGATGATCGCCACATACCCCATCTGACAGTGTCGTGATATGTATGTATAATGAATAATTTAAATGTTACTACAGCACACAGTTGGCTCCATTTGGCCTATGAGTTAAGCGCTCAACTATGGATATCGATTTTTTAGTATGTCCCATTAGCCCCATCTGGCCTCATCTTTGGTTACATCTAACCTGGTCCCATTTGACCTTAATGCAAGTGTAATGCACATAATTCATGCTATGCAATGGTATTTATTATTATTATTATTATTATTATTATTATTCTCAAATAAAGTATCACTTCACATTTATCATATCATAAATAACCATAATTCAGCATTGCCACAATTAATTCACAAATAATAAATAATTCCTCAAATAAAAATATCAATCCACACACTAACATTTCATAACTAATCATAGTTTACCATTGACACAATTAATTCATAATTCTTTACATAACAATATCAACTTTACTAATTATCACTCCGTAAATACTCATAATTCAACATTAACAAAATTAATTTCCCAGATAAAAATATCAATGCTTACATGTATTATTTAAAAAAAAAAATCATAACTCACCATCACATAATCAATTCATTGACCGTCAATATTTTATTATCACCACAAATAATTTCTCTTATAAAAATATAAATTTTCAAAATAATTATTTAATATTTCTCACAAGTAATTTCTTAAGTAAAAATCACATTTTATTATCTATAAAGACCTAGAAATTTTGACAAATAAAAATAAATTATTTTATTATTTCTTTATTCAGATTTTTATTTAACTTAATTTTATATTTTTATTTAATGTATTTTAGTGTGACATACTATTTAAATTTCATGTATGTATATATATTTAATGCTAGAATGTATATAAGTATGCGGTGGGTTATGTTATGACACATATAAATATATATATATATATATATATATATATATATGTAAAAAGATTGTGTGTCTTTCCTATTGGGTGAAAAGAAGGTGCATGTGTTTTGGTTGGTTTGTAGAAAGGTATGATCCTACTGGCTAAAGTTGTGGTAAGAGTTAATGAAGTGTGGGGGATGCCAAAGGGTGTGGGACGCCAAAGATTGGCAGACTAGAATTCAAAACATGGCTTCCTTGAGAAGCTTAGGGTAGATTTCAAGGGGAAAATTATGAAGGATCCATGTATCTTTACAAGTGAGTATGAATACTTATTGTATATTTAAAACATTCCCCATTAAGGCTCTAGATTTTTCTCTAACAATCCGACTTAGAAGAGAGAGAAAGAGGGAGAGAGAGAGCCTTCATGAAATTCTTGCAAGATCGTGTAAGAAGGAATAAGAGGGGGATCTTCTGTAATTTTTTACGGAGCGTATTCGTATCAAATCTGTGTGTGACTCGGAGGGGGTTCGCTGGAGAGTTTATAGGAAGAACCAACTTGAGTAGTAATGCTTTCATACATCGATTGTCTATATGTGTAGTGAGGTAGGTGGAGTAGTATATAGGTTTATTTTTCTTAAGTCGTTGTAAATTTTGTTTTGTTTTGAATATGTATATGAGTTGGAAATATGAGACATGTTCTTTTCGAATATGTTATATGAAATTCTGAGATTAAAATCTGAGGTATTGCAAAGAAAGAGTCAGTATGTTTAAAACCTATACTTTGGACATGTTTGAGGATATATATGTGATGCATTCTTTGATTTGCTATATATTTTAGTTTTATAATTAGATAAATGAGTAAATCAAGTATCCATGTTTTGTTTTTGGTTAAAAAGAATTCTTATACATGTTTTGATGTGGAAGATTCATAAGTTTGGTATTTAAAAAAATTTCGTTTACGTTTTAAACTTTATAAAATTTTTGAAAAAAATGAAAGCTTGAAGCCTCGCACTACCTGTCGGCAAGCTGTGAGGCATTCTGGAATTTTTTTAAGTGCTGAAATCTGAGTGGCTCGAAGTTTCGAGCTGCCTGTGCCCAAGTTGCAAGCTATTTTGTTATAGGCTTGAAGCCTCGGGCTGCCCGCACCCAAGCTGTGAGGTGTTTTGTTAATGACCTAAAGCCTCAAGTTGCTTGTGCCTAATCTATAAAGTCCACTATTTTTCTTAAAAACTCTAGATTTTTGAAAACTTTTGTTCCAAAATGGTATGGACTATTCTAAGAGGTCATTTGGACCACCAAAAGTGACCAAAAGTTGGAAAAAATGGGGAATGTCAATAATTTTTTGGTGTTTGGAAGACCAACCAAAATTTACCAAAATAATCTGTTGAAATGGTAAAAAGTAAGCTCTTCTAATGGTTTTGATAAAAAAACTAGTACGAAAAGATGACAAATGTTGAAAAAGTGAGTAACTTTTTGCAGCTTTTTATAACTTTTTTGTAAAAGTTTGTAAAATTTAAATTTTAAAAATAAATGTAAGAAAAACAAAAATGACAAAAGTTGGTAAAAATAAGTAAATATTTGTAACTTTTTATAATTTTCGGTGATTTTTGGCCCAACCAAATGGGGCCTAAACTAATATTATCGCTTATTAAGATTATTTAAGTTATCAAATTTGATTAATTATATACTCTTTAAATATGTGTACTAAAAGTTTGTATGTAAATTGTTTATTTGTTTTAAACACAAGTATGTATGGGCAACATGAAACTTAGGCATGAGGAACATTTTATTTCACAAAACTTATAAAATAAAGGTTAAGCAAAAGAAACAGAATTTAGGGAGAATCTTGTGTATGAAGTGTTGTTGTTAAAGGAATATGAGTTGATATTACTTTTTGGATATTGGGATCCTTAATGGTACTAAAAGAGTAGGTTCTAGAGCCTAAGGGTCAAAAATCTTAAAACCTATGCAAGATGGTATAACATAACCAATAGGTTAAAAACCTACAAAGTGTATATATGGTTTACACTAGCGTATATTAATACTGGGACTGCAAGACCAATTTACTCACTAGGGTAAGATGAAATGAACTAGGACAGTAAGGACCAGGGCCATAAAAACATTTGGACTACGAGACTAATTGTACCTTACAACTTAGGTTTGGGGATTTTATGAGTACATCTGAGATTGTGAGACTAGTTGTACCCCATGACTTCGGACTGAGGATTTGATGAGTACATATAGGACTGCAGGACTAATTATACCCTATGGCTTTGGTGTGGGGACTATTTAAGTTTAGTTCTATGGCCACAAACCAAACCTGCAGAGTACCTGACCAATAGTATGATTTTATGATATACGTTTACATATATCGTGATGTGATTGAGACGATGAATGTGATTTTTAACATGAGACTGCGAGATTATAGCTAAGTAGCTGTTTAATTTAAAACAGTATGTTAACTGGGACATTATGATGTTAATGTGAAAATGATAAAGAGAGTTTTATTTAATTTAAAGTTGATTAGATACTGTTGTTTATTTTACATGATTAAGAAACTTATTCCTATATTCTTATTTCTGAGTATGCATGGTTTAGTGCTTACCCCCTATAATTGATCTTGCAAAGGCAGATGCTCGTAATGGATTCGTGAGATAGACTAGCTGAGCATTAGCTGTTTGTTATTTATTTTGTGTATCATTTTAGATATTTGGTTTTAGGCCCAGTTTGTGATGTTTTGTTTTGTAGCCCTTTATGGCATGTGTTAGACCCTTAGAATATTCTAATGGTGAACACTATATTAATTCACTTTTGTTCTAATTTATGTTGGTTGTATGGTTATTTGTATTTATTTGTGGGTTTAGTCCCCACATCCTAGGTTTATGAATTTCGGAGCATGACAGCATGGTATTAGAGTATAGGTTTAAGAATACTTAGGGATAGTGGGAATTTTTATAATTATCGGGTTATGTGTTTGAAGTGTCATATGTGACTTGATGATTGAGGCATTCAAATTTTAAACCTTATAAGTGTTTTTCCCTATTTTTAGCTTTATGGTGCTAAGAGTTTTTGTACCAATAGTTAGTGGTAAAGGACGTGGGCGACCAAGAGGTCACAAGGTTTAGGCCAACTGTAGTCGTGGTCAGGGTCGTGGAGTTCAAGATGGTTTTGGCTCTAGTTGATCTGTGAGCAGAGGTCTAATATGGATGCTAGGTTGTGTTTCTACACTTAGTTTATTTGTGAATGTTTGTCATCGCCATTGCGTGTTGAGACCCTAATTTGGGGATACTCTCAGCTGGATAAAGTTTGTCTGGGTTGTGTGATGGCGATAAAAAAGAAAGCCTCAGCAGATGATTATTAGTGCTCACATGATTTCATTGTGCTGAAAATGGAAAGCTTCGTGTGATACTTGGGATGGATTAGCTGGTTACCAACTGAGCATTCATCAATTATTCTAAAGGCTGTTTGACCGTGCACTTTCATGAAGGAAATGTGATCAAGTTCATAGGGGAACGTTACAGTCCTCTAACTTTGCCTTCTATTGATGGACAAGGATGAGTGGAACTTTGTAGCTTGTTTGCCAACATGACCATAGAGGATGAGGAACAACGTGCAATTGAGATGCCACGAGTAGTTTGTGAGTCTCCAGAGGAGTTTCCAAAAGACTCGTTTGGTTCACCACCAGAAACAAAAGTGGAGTTTATAATTGACTTGATTTTGGGAACCGAGCCTCTATCCATTGCACCTTAACGGTTAGCACCTGTAGAGTTGGCCCAGTTAAAGGCTCAAATTAAAGATTTGACCTTAAAAGGGTTTATTTAACCTAGCACATCTCCATAGAGTGTGCCAACGCTATTTGCAACAGAGAAAGATGGCACACTTAAAATGTACATTGATTATAAAAAATTAAACAAAGTCACCATCAAGAATCGGTATCTTTTACAGAGGATTGATGACCTATTCAATTAGCTGAAAGGGTCTGTGTGTTTCTCAAAGGTTGATATGAGGTCAAGTTATCATCAGTTGAGAGTACGAGCAAAGGATGTCCCCAAGATGGCATTTAGGACTCGTTACAGCCATTATAAGTTCCTAGTTATACCATTTACGTTGACAAATGCACCAGCAGTGTTCATAGATCTGATGAATCAGATATTCAATAACTATTTGGATCAGTTTGTAGTCGTCTTCTTTGATGATGTGTTAGTCTACTCACAGTCAAAGGAAGAGCATGAGAAGCATTTGCTGATTGTGCTCCAGGCCTTGAAGGACCATTAGTTATATGCTAAATTCAGCAAGTGTAAATTTTGGCTCTGAGAGGTGAAATTCCTTGGGTATATGGTATTTAGTGAAGGTTTTGTAATATATTCTTCGAAGATAAAGGTAGTCATGGATTGGCCGAGGTTAACAATTGTATTTGAAATTCGTAACTTCTTGGGGCTGGCAGGATACTATCGGAGGTTTGTTTTTTCATGACTAGCTAGGTCGATGACGAGATTGACTCGGAATGTGGTCAAGTTTGTGTAGGATAAAACTTGTGAGCGTTCGTTTCAAGAGTTGAAGAAGAAGTTGACGACTGCTCTAGTGCTTATAATTCTAAAAAATGGATTGGGTTATGTAGTTTACTACGATATATCCAAAGAATGATTAGGCCGTGTTTTGATGCAAGAAGGAAAGGTTGTAGCTTATAGGTCTAAGCAGCTGAAGACTTATGAGAGGAATTACCTTGTCTATGATCTTGAGTTGGCAACAGTTATCTTTGCACTCAAGAGCTGGAGTAACTATCTCTATAGGAAAGGGTTTGAAGTCTTCTCTGATCATAAAAGTTTGACATACATCTTTACTTAGAAGGATCTAAATATGAGACAGAGGAGATAGGTCGAGTATCTGAAGAACTTCAACTTTGAATTGCATTACCATTCGGGCAAGGCCAATGTGGTTATTGATGCCTTAAGCTAAAAAACCCATGCTACCTTGGCTAATGTGGCAGTGTGAAAATAGAGAATGATAGATAGTTTGTGCGAGTTTAGGGTTGACTACTAAGAGACTGAGGACCGAGCAGTGTTATGTTCTACAGTGGTTCAACCTACATTGATAAACAAAGTTATGGAAGCCTAGGGTAATGATGTCAAGGCTAATGAATACCGAATGTGAATGGATAGTGATGAGAGCATACTTGGTTGGATGATAGGTTAGATAGATGATTGAGATTTCAGGGAAGGTTATTTGTTCTAGTTTTAGTTTAGGATGCAGTTATGAGGTCATTACTCTAAGTTTGCAATACATCCCAAGGGGACAAAGATGTACCAAGATTTCCGCCGTTAGTTCTTTTGGGGTGGAATGGAAAAGGATATAACTAAGTTTATGAGTAGGTGTTTGACTTGCCAGTAAATGAAAGCAGAACATCAAAGGCCAGTAGGATTACTTCAACTATTGCCGATTTCGGAATGGAAGTGGAAAACTTTATGATGGACTTTGTTACAAATTTGCCTAAATCTCCCAAGAAGCATGACACCATTTGGGTGGTGGAGGATAGGTTAACAAAGTTGCTTCATTTCTTGCTGATTTGTTTATTTGATTCTGTGGACAACTTATCTCAGTTCTATATTAGGAGATTGTGAGATTATATGGAGCTTGGGTTTCAATTGTGTCAGATAAAGATCCCTGTTTTGCATCTCGTTTCTGGCATAGTCTCCAGTAAGTCATAGGTATAGAGTTGATTTTAGTACTGCCTATCATCCTCTGGCAGAGAAGTAGTTTGAACATATCATTCAAATTTTGAAGGAAATGCTGCAAGCATGTGTTTTAGATTTTCAGGGTGGTTGAAAAGCACGTCTTCCATTAGTAGAGTTTGCGTACAGTAACAGTTATTAGTCCAGCATTGAGATGGCACCTTATGAGACATTGTATGGCAGGCCGTGCAGATCTCTTATCTGCTGGGTAGAAGTTGGGGAGGTAGTTTTTTTGGAGCCTGAGATGGTTCAAGAGACAACAAAGAAGGTCAAAGTTATCAGGCAGAGGCTTGAGACAGGACGTAGTTGTCAGAAGAGCTATGCTAATAGGAAGCTCGACCATTAGAGCTTGAGGTAGGAGGTCCTATGTTCTTAAAGGTCTCACCACATAAGGGATAGTTCTGGTTTAGATGTAAAGGCAAGTTATTGCCAAGGTTCATTGGGCTATTCGAGATGTTGGTTCAGGTTGACGAAGTGGCATATCATTTGGCATTACCGTTGAGACTAACTTGGGTGCATGTGGTGTTTTACATGTCCATGTTGAGGAAGTACCTCCCTTATCCATCACATATTTTAGATTGGAGAGAGCTTGAGGTTGATTCAAATGTCTCCTACAAGGTAAAGCCTGTGAAGATTGTGGATTCTCGTGAGCAATTGTTTTTAGGGAAGACTATGCCATTGGTTCGTGTGTTGTGGAAGGATCACAAGGCAGATGAGTCGACTTGGGGCCGTGGGCAGGATATGAGGACTCGTTATCCTGAGTTGTTTTCGTAACCTTGTTGTTCCTTTTATTGATTTAATTTTCGAGGACGAAGATTTTGTAAGGAAGGGAAGATGTAAAAACTTGGAAATTTTGATAAATAAAATTATATTATTTTATTATTTATTTATTCAAATTTTTATTTAACTTAAATTTATATTTTTATTTTATGTATTTTAGTGTGACATGCTATTCAAATTTCATGCATGTATATATATTTAATGATAGAATGTATATAAATATGTGGTGGGTTGTATTTATCTATTGTGATATGTATAAATAAATAAATATATATATATATATATAAGGCTGTGTATTTTCCTATTGGGTAAAAAAAAGTGCTTATGTTTTGGTTGGTTGGTAGAGAGGTATGATGCTATTGGCTAAACTTATGGCAAGAGTTAATGAAGTGTGGGAGAGGCCAATGGTTAGTAGATTAGAATTCAAAACATGGCTTCCTTGAGAAACTTAGGGTAGACTTTAAGGGGGAAAATTATGAAAGGTGCATTTTGAAATTTTTCTAAGTATTAAAATCTGAGTCGCTCAAAACTTCAGGCTGCCTGTGCCCAAGCTGCGAGCTATTTTGTGAGAGGCACGAAGCCTCGTGCTGCTTGCGCTCGGACGACGAGATGTTTTGTTAATGACCTGAAGTCTCGGGCTGCCTGTGCCTAGGCTACAAATTCCACTGTTTTTCTTAAAAACTCTAGATTTTTGAAACATTTTTGTTGCAAAATGTTATGGATTATTCTAAACTGATGTTATAACTTATTAAGGTTATTTGAGTTCTCAAATTTGATTAATGCATACTCTTTTAAATATATGTACTAAGAGTATGTATGTGAACTGTTTATTTGTTTTAAACACAAGCATGTATGGGTAACATGAAACTTAGGCCCGGGGAATATTTTATTTTATAAGACTTATCAAATAAAGGTTGAACATCAGGAAGTAGATTTAGGGAGAATCTTATATATGAAGTGTTTTTATTAAAAGAATATGAGTTTATATTGATTTTTGGATATTAAGGTCATTAAGGGTACTAAAAGAGTGGGTTCTAAAGTTCAAGAGTTGAAAACCTCAAAAGTTACGCAGGATGGTATAGCATAATTAGTAGGCTAGAAACCTACAAAATGTATGTACCTCTTACACTAGTGTATACTAGCACCGAGACTATAGTACCAATTTGCCCACTAAGGTAAGATGAGATGGACTGGGACTGCGGGACTAAGGCCATGAGCACATTTGGCATTGCATGACCAATTATAGCTCACGACTTAGGTTTGGGGATTTGATTAGTATATCTAGGACTGTGGATTAGTTGTACCCCATGACATAGGTTTAGGGACTATTAGGGTTTAGTTCTGTGGCCATAGACTAAACTTATAGAGTGCTTGATCCATAGTATGATTTTACGATATATGTTTACATATATCGTGATGTGATTGTGACGATGAATGCGGGTTTTAGAATGAGACTGCGAGATCATGACTAAGTAACTATTTAGTTTAGAACAATATATTGATTATAGACATTGTGATATTGATGTGAACATGATAAAGGAGTTTTATTTAATTTAAAATTGATTAGATATTATTGTTTACCTTGCATGATTAAGAAACTTATTCTTATATGCTTATTTATGAGCATGCGTGATTTAGTGCTCACCTCCTGCAGTTGATCTTGCAGGAGCTGATGCTCGTGATGGATTCGTGAGAAAGACTAACTGAGGATTAGTTATTTGTTATTTATTTCATGTATCATTTTAGATATTTGGTTTTGGACCTAGTTTAAGGCGTTTTGTTTTGTAGCCCTTTGTAGCATGTGTTAGACCGTTGGAGTATTCAAATGGTGAATATTATATTATTAGTTCGCTTCTGCTCTTATTTATGTTGATTATATGATTGTTAATATTTATTTGTAGGTTTAGTCCTCACATCCTGAGTTGTGGGTTTCTGGGTGTAACATTATCCCATAATCATCAATATAATTATTTCATAAATAATCACTATTATTGTTTTTTTTTTGTTTATCCATACAGATTATTCCATAAATAATTACTACTTTATCATTAACCCAATTACTACATAAATAATTATTATTTACATATAAATAATTTCTCAAATATAAATATTATATCCCCTTAAATAATCACAATTCACTAATTAATATTAAGACAATAAAAAAAATTAATTCATAATTATTACTCTATAAATACTTATAATTTACTACGAACATAATAAATTCATGGATAGTCAATTTCTTTACACAAATGTTTCTTCAAATAAAAATATTAATTCTTATAGTTAGCTTTCGCTAAGTTACCTGTCCCTAAATAATCTCGATTTTCCATTAACAAAATTAATTCACAACCTTATCACAAATAATTAATATCAAGAAATAAATTTTATTAATTCTCATTTATTACCTTTTACTTGTAAGTTAAACATACTCACCTGAACAGTAAATATTATAAGAAAATTAAATTAATGAGGTGGTTACTGCTAACTATCCCTGGGTTTTAATTTTAATCTAAACAAATTACACAAATCAGACATTGAATAGTTAAAATATAAACCAAATCAATTAATAAAATAAATCTAAGAAATAGAACACAACCATTCCATTTTTAACTTAATTTATTTAGCTTTCCAAAGAATTAATTTTAAATTAACAAAATAAAATAACTTATCTCAACATTCTGGTCGAAATTCCTAACTTTCCTCTTGCTCTTCCTCACCTATTCACTGTTTTTTTTGTCCCTTACTGTTTTTTCCTCACACAACAAACATAATAGTATATACACACACATATATATTTACCCAACCAATTCTTCACCACCTCATCCATTACTCCTTTTTTTTATCCTTCCTTCTTAAGCTTGCCACGTTGCTCACTTGCCTTTCCCACTCACACACACATAACACTGCAGCAAGCTAATATATGCCACGCCATCGACCCACTAAAACCTTATTAACTTAATTATTAATTAATTAACAACTTAATTAATCCACTAATTAATTTGATTTAAAACTAAATACTTTTAAAATAATATCAAATTAACACAATTAAATTTCTAAGCATAAAATTAAATTAATAATGCATTTTAAAAATTAATAAAAATTTAGGATGTCATAAGTAAATTGAGCTCAATTCAGCCAATACAACCCGATCAAACGTATGTAAAGTGTGTAGACTATTAAACCTCACTTATGGGAGGTACAAAAATGAATTCAAAAAATCCTTCAAAATGATATATCTATAACAAAGAAAAGGTGCAGGAGCTAATGCCCAGAACTGGATGTCTCGACTTACACACACTACCATAGCTTATAGCAAAGTTTATAAGAGAGTGAACACATACCAGTGGTGCCCATTATCAACAAAATAAGCATATATAGCACTCTAATATACTACTAATTAAATTAGCATAATTCATATCATACAAGACATCTTAATAAAAAATCATAATTAATAATGACCATGTCAATTTCCTTATCCCATCTCATTAATCAAGTTAATAATACTTATTATCTCCATATTATATAATTAATGTTGAAATCAATATATATAGATTAGGTATTGTACCAAGGGGGATTGTGGCCATGAGGCCCACACCAAAACGCACATGCTTTGTTTACCTTATATGACCCTAGCCATAAAGTGAACCCCGTGTATCTACATTAGCATCTTGGAAAAAACCTCAAGAGTGAAAAATACTGTAATTAGTGTTCACCTTACTTGGTAGGCAACTAACCTACTAGAATGTTACTATAACCAAAATTTAGATAAATTTCAAGATTTTTAGCTGTTGGGTATAAACATACCCCCTATTTATAGTACCTCTACACTCAAAACAAAAATCAATACTAAATAATTATATATTATTACGGTGATATATTCAACATAATTCCATTTTAGCTTATACTTATCAACCAGTAATAGACTTTGCCTTCATTTAATTCCATATTCATCATATTAATCATTAGTATATCCAAAACAAGTCTTATGTGATTTGAACTTAGTTAAAGACAAAATTGTCAGAGCATAATGGTAGCATACATTTGGCATGCGTACGAGACAAATAGAACTGCTAATCGTGGGCGCGCATGAGTAGAACCCTAGGTGCATGAGACAACAAAGCTCAACATAAGCATGAGAATATATTTCATGTCTGAATGGGGCAACAAACTCCCTATCGAGTGCACGAGATCCAAGCAGGAGTGCACACGAGAAGTTCTTTGTTGCTGGCTTGCGCACAAGGTAAGTCTCGCATGCGCATGACAAAGGTCTAGTTACACAGGTTTGACATCTTCTTTTTCTACCTTTTTTTTTTTTTTTTTCAAACCATTTTCTTGTGCAATCTAACTAAAATCAACACATCTAAAGTCAATTCATGCATTTACATACTAGAATTGATAATAACTTTACTCATGCTTTAATTTACAATAAAAGAATAAAAATTATCTAAATGGATTTTTAAATTAACTTTCTGTCATTATATATATACATATAATAGTTCATCATCTATTTTATTTAACCCAACAAAAATAAAGCATAACATTCTAACTAAGGTTTAATCATTCTATTAACCAACTAAAACTCGTCTATATAAGATGAAATCCTACCTCTATTCCAAGCTCCAAAAAAGAAAAGAAAGATAAAATGTTGATAACTGAAGAAAATGAAGAAAACACTAATGTTTCCTTAAAGAACATTAATTAATCATTGAAAATGAAAATTAAGCATACTAAAAGGTTATTAATCATGCATAATGAAAGGTTAAAATGAGTTAGTTATGCTTAAATATTGTCTTTGTTCCATTTCATGCATTTGCAAGAAAGTTTGGATCATAAATAGTAAATTGAAGTCAAAAAGAGAGAAAAAGGGCCAAAGTGGTCATAAACCGTTCAGACTATTGTCTAGATGGTTCTTTGTTCGCACTCCCATTCGCATGACAAAGAGCAGAGAAATGAAGAAGTGTGAAAAAGGTGCTAAGTATGGACAAACCATCTAGACGGTTGTTATGAAATTACCGTCCTTTTTCATTTATTATTATAAACTAACATCCTCCACTTTTCACTTTGTCGTAATTCCATTTTCCACTTTTATATAATTACATCTATATGAGTCTCATTTATATTTTCACCTATATATATTTCTATTTGATTCATTAAACCTTAAATGAAACACCATGGAAGGTATACTTTTAGCCATATATATTTCTTTTTGGTTCATTAAACCTTAAATGAAACACCTTGAAAGAGAATTCTATTGAAGCAGAACTTTTGACATGATTTTTTTTTTTTTTTTTTTTTGTACAAGCAATATGAAGTAAATTTCATATTATTATGAATCATCGAATCCTCAATAGCAAAGCAACTGTTAACTTTTCCTAATTTTGCCTTTTCACGTGATTGTTTTCTTGACAGGGCAATATGGAACAAATTGTATATAATATTTTTTTATTTTTTATTTTTGTTGGTGTATATGCTATCACATTATTAGGATTTTTTTCCTTATTAAGCTTTTTTTTTCTTTTTTTACTATTCATATTTTTATATATATATTTTTTGCTTGGTAATTTATAAAGAGTTTTTGTTAAGACCATTGAATTGTTTTGAGCAATGCATATTTTTTTTTTATTTAATGGTGGTTGATTTTGGGGATGAATATTAGGATTTGAATTTTAATTTGATTTACTTTTATTTCAATTTTTTTATTAGTGTATGAATTAATCAACAATTATGATGCCTTGTTTAAAAAATATATTTATAAAACTAATTTAAAAAACCATTAAAAAAGCTCTTAGTAAATTTTTAATTTAACATACAAATTAATAAAAAATGGAGGATGTTGTAGAAAAGTAAAAAATAGAAGATACCCTTCAACATTCCCAATCCCCAATTCCAATCACAAATCCCCAATCCCAAACCCTAATTTCCATGTCCCTAATCTTGAAAATCCTAATTCCCAATCCCATAACCCTAATTCCCAATCCCAAGCCCCAATTTCCCAAATTTCTAATTTACCTATTGCAAACCCTAATTCCCAATTGCAAAACCCTAAGTCCCAAATCCCAATTTCACAAATTGACACCAAGTTGTCAATTTTAAACCCTAATTCCCAATTAGACACCTGAATCCCCAAATTGAAATTCCACCCCCAATTGAAAACCCTAATCCCCAATCTAAAACATTATCTTCCCAATTAGACATTCCTAATACCCTAAGCCACCAAATTGACCATTCCAATCACCAATTGGACTCTTCTAATACCCAAATTAAAAACCATACCTCTCCAAATGATTTTCTAGTTTTGGAAACTTCCAAAAAAGGAATCCTTTCCAATTTTGGAAACCTTGCCAAAAAAGGAAATCTTTCCCAAAACTTTGCTATTCCTAAAAACCATAACCCCAATCTTCCTGATCCTTCCCAAAACCTCCTAATACCTAAAAATGATATTCCTAGACCTCCCAAATCCTTTATCGATTCCTTATCCAAGGATAACATCCCTAAACCTACCAATCCTTTTCGAACTAGCATATTTATCATGGTAAGCTGGCTATTAAATTTACTGTTGAGGAAGTTAAAATTATAGCTGTGCCTTTTACGCTCTCTTTGATTGGCAAATTCTCATATGGAAAGCCTAACTTGGAAAATATCAGAAAATTTTTCATAGCACTTGGTTTGAAAGGAGAGGCTTAGATTTTCCTTCTTAACCCATGTCATATTCTTATCAGATTGAGGCTTGAAAAAGATTACATATGCCTTTAGGTGAGGTAGACTTGGCATGCTTAGGGATTTACTATGCGGCTCTTCAAGTGGACTACCACATTCAGGTGCTTAAAGGAATCCCTAGTGGTCCCAATTTGGATTTTATTGCCATTCCTTCCAGTTCACTTGCTCCATTGTAAGAAGACTCTATTCTCTATTGCTGCTTAGGTGAGTAAGCCTCTCCGTACTGATCATGCCACTGCTTTGCTTAATCAACCTAATGTTGCTAGGGCATTGGTGGAGTTTGATGTTACTTAAGAGTTTGTTGATAAGATATGGATTGAGGAAGGTGATGAGGGCTTTTGGCAGGATGTTATCTTTGAGTCTGAGTCCAAGTATTATCTTTTTTGTAAGCATTTGGGGCATAGACAATCTGAGTGTTTCATTGATAATTTGGCTTTACATGAGTCTCATCAAAAGGCTACAGAAAATGGAAAGTCTAGAGGTGTTAATGTTAAGCCAGTAGCTGAGAGGGCACCTCAGGGGGTTCCCAAATATGTGCCTATTTCTAAGCCTCATCTTCTTACACCCTCTGCTCCTATACAGGTACATATGTCTTTAGTTTCTTTTGATATGGTCCCTACTCCTGTTCATACTCTTGTGTCTACTGCTGCTCTCTCAGTTTCTGCTCCAGTCACTTTAGGTAACAATACATCAGCACTTTGTTCTTCTCCAATTTCTACTCAGCTACCAGCCCCTATTACTACTTCCACAGCTGCAGCTTCTACTACCTCTACCTCTACTGTTGTGAGTTCTAATAGGTTTGCTACGCTTACTCTTTCTCATACTAGGATTGCTTTGGACTCCATTGCTCCCAGTTGTGTCACTGTTCATGTTACTGCTTCCCTTCCTCCTACTCCTGTTATTTCTACTACTGCTACTTCTGGTACCTGCTTACTAACTGCTGGAGCCCCTAACTTTGTGCCTACACCTTCCCCAGCTACACTACCAGGCACTGAAGGGATGATCCTACTTTTTGTCCCTTCTAGTGGCACTTTTCCTGTTGCTTATAACTATCCATCTAAGAGTGTTCCTCGTAATAGATCATTTGCTGCGGGTCATTTTGGTTCCTCCCATTCGACTAGGTTTGCTTCTTCTGATGGTGAGTCTGGAGGAGGGAATTATGATCCCTATTTTGGAAATGAGAAGAATGATAGTTTTCCTTCAGAACCTGAACCTATGCATAACAATGACTGTACGAGAGATATTTTGGATAGCTTTGGCTCAGACTCTATTGCTCGACATTTGGATGCTTATTTGGATGATGGTTTTCAGCAGGTTAGCTGGCGTTCTAATCGTCTGAGAGCAAAAATGGCTAAGGGCATCAGTGTTGGTTCTACTGTGATTGGACGTAAAAAAACATAGATAATTTTGATAGAGGTTGACTTCATTTATTTTTTACATTTCTTTGCTTTTGTTCATGAAGGTCAGGTTTATGCCCCTTCATTTTTCTTGTATGGCCCGTTACTTGCTTTACTTTATAGTTTTTCTTTACTTATTTTGGAGGTCAAGTTCAGGTCCCACTCTTTTTATCTATTTCTTTTGCTCTTTATAATATATTAGTAGGGGTCCACGCCAAACCCTCTCCTACTAAGGAGGTTTTTTTTTTTTTTTAAATAGAAGATACTAGTTTTATAATAATAAATGAAAATGGAGGGTATTTATGATATTTGAGGTATTTTGTATTAATTGTCATCCATTAATTACAACGCTAGTTCTGTAATTTTGTAGAGCAAAAAATTTACAAGGAGCAAGGAAACTTTTGAAGAGCAAAAAATTTATAAGCAAGAAAATTTTTTAAAGAGTATCAATATCCCCACCCTTAATAATACAATTTGTAAAATTTTTAAGTATACATACTCTTAATGATACTTAATGACTAAAACTTATATTAATTGATAATAACTAATAAACAAAATGACGGTTCCAGAGGGATTAATAAATGCTATTTAGTAAAATCAATCTTATTACATTTTGACCCTTTGTTTGAATACGTAGCTCCTGCAATGAAAAATCCATTACAGTTCCTTGGAATCCAAAAAAGGCAGAGCTCATTAAATTTTTCTTTTTTTTTTTTAGCTATTGACAGAATTACTCTTTATCCCCTGTTCTTGATTCTCTCACCCTTATTAATTCCTTTTATCCATATATATTTATCTCTATCTCTTTAATAAAGACTCATCACTTTCTCTAAAAAAAGGCTAATCTAGGTCCTATCTAATTTTTAAATCTAAAGTCCATTCAATTACACCCACTTAATTTATAAACATTTTTTTTACTATTTATCTCATATTTTTTTCACAATTTACAAAATTAAAAACTTTACAAAATTAAAATATCTAATTAATAACCTAACAAATAAGAAAATATTTATTATTTAACATTTTGTTTTTGTATACTTAATTTTAATTTTATATTCCTAAGAAATTAAATTTTAATATTTTCATAGCATCGAGTCCAAAAAGTAACTAGGCCTATTCTAAATACTAAAAAATTAAGCCTAAACTATAAAATATGTTAGTGAACTTGAATAGATCATCAAAAACAATTTTAATATATTAGCAGTGTAATAATTAAAAAATGAGTTTAATGTTCAATATTTAAATACTTCTTGTTGCAATGAACTTTTTTTAAATAATTTTTATTGCAATGATTGTTACAAGAGGTCTTTAAATGTTAAAAATTAAACTCGTTTTTAATTATTACATTGCTAATATATTAAAAATTATTTTTGTGATCTGTTCAAGTTCACCTCTATATTTTATAATTTAAGCTTAATTTTATAATATTTAGAATGGATCTAGGAAAATTTTCGGATTCGATGTCATGAAAACATTAAAATGTAATTTTATTATTCCTATATTTTAAAATCATAAGAATATAAAATTAAAATTAAGTATATAACACAAAAATGTTAAATAATAAATATTTTCTTATTTGTTAGGTTATTGATTGGATATTTTAATTTTGTTTAGCTTTGAAGTAAGTAAATTGTGAAAAATACAGGATACATAGTAAAAAAATGGTTTATAAATTAAGTAGATGTAATTGAACAACTTTAGATTTAAGAACTAGAGAAGAGTTAGATGAGTTTTTTTTAGAGAAAGAGAGAGAAATCTTTATTAAAGAGAGAGACAAAGATGAAAATGAATATATAAAGATGAGAGAAATTAATAACGGAGAGAGAATTTAGAATAAGAGATGAGAGTAATTTTGTCAATAGTTACAAAAATATTAAATGAGTTCTAACATTAACAGTTACAGCATCGCGCCCTAAAAAAATTTAAATTAATAAAAATAATTTCAATTGGGCCTGTTTGAAGATTCAAAATTTGTAAAATAATTCCAAATGTGTAATTTTTTAATGTTCAGAGTGTCAGGAATTTTTAAAATTTTTTGGACTTTGTACTTGGTTTACCAAAAAAATTATTAAATGTTGGTACAAAAGTGACAAATAGCGAAATTTGATTAAAAAATGTTGAAATTTTATAGAGACGTTTGGAGCTCCCTACAATTGTCTCAGACCATAGCGTTAAAAAAATTCAAAATTCATTCGTACGAATTTTGGTAGATCACTTTGATGTTTTGAACTTTGGGGAAGTGTATTATTTTTGGATTTTTTTTTTTTTTTTTGGGATAACATGATTACTAGCTTTGTTATATATATTTTTTTAATGATGCATATACGTTTTTTTTAATTGATAAAGGTTGAAAGTTGAAGTTTTGTGAAATTTTATGGAAATTTATGGAAAAATTTAAAGATCCAAGCGCACGGGCATAACATATTCAATGATTAAAATACCTTAAAATTCTTTCATTTATATATTATAGATATAATTGATAAAATTCCAATTAAAAAACAATTTCCTGCAATTTATTTCTGGAAAACAATCTCTTCATTAATTGGTGTGGAGAGATAAAATTTGGTAAATTCCATATATATATATATATTTTTTTTTGGTAAGTAAATTCCATATATATTGATGAATATCTGGCTACTATGGCTGTATTCGGAGTGATAAAAAGTGAGATAAAATAAGATAAAATAAAATAATTTATAAATTTGTAATTCGTGTAATAAAATAAAAAGTAAATAATTTTTAAAAATTTTCAAAAATTTTAAGATTGTTTTGATAATTTTTAACAAATTAAACGCACTCTATACATTCTTACATTTTAGTAATTTGGAGTTGCGCTTAAAAAAAAAAAATTTCATTATTGCCCAAGTGTTAATTAGTCCAAAATTAGCCTCGAAGCCCACTGATTTTCGCATCTTCCTCAACCCCATAAGCAAAGTATTTCTGGGGGGCTTTCAATTCCATTTTTTTAAACAAAAGCCAATAGATACTGACAAAGCGACTGCCCCAGAAAAGGGGTTAAAAAAATTAGTGCAAGAATTTATTATTGATGCATTAGTGTAATTATAATTAATTATAAAAATTGTCAGCATCACATTATTCAGGTGAAATTTTAATGTAACTTCTATAAAAAAAAATTAACAATAATGGGGATGCTGTATCGAGTCGCATCCCGCGAACCAATTCCCTGTCAACTTGCAATGATGTGTGGTCTTACTGTTACCCCTACAGACATCTTGCATCGGTGCTCACTCTGGAGCTCGTGCCCCGTTTGGACGAGAAAAAAATAAAATAATATTAATTTTTTAAGCTTTTAATTATTTAGTAAAATATCAAAAGTAGTCTAAGTTTTTTACCTAATAGTAATAGGTTATTAAAACAACTTTTGTTAAACTGACTAGAAATATGATAGTTATTTTACTTTAACGCAATTTAAAAATTATTAAATTTTTTACCAACGACTTAAAAGTTTTTAAAAGTTACTAAAAGCTTTTACATCTTTTACCAACTACCTAAAAGTTGTTAAAAAAATACTATAAATATCAATATTAAATTACTAATTGTTTAAAAAATTTAAGCTGTTAAGAAATAGAATGGGACTAACAAAATATATATTAAGTTATTTTAACAATTAATTTGTTTAAAATAAAAATTCTCGAAATGTTGAATATTATTAAAATATTTTGTTTCCAAACCGCCAAAATGTAACCTCCTCCACCCATCGATCTTTCACAATGTGTGCTTCTTAATAAACTGTTATTCAGTTCTCTCTCTCTCTCTCTCTCTCTCTCATTTCACGGCCATGGTTTCTTCAGGTGCGGCTCGTACGGCCATCGGTATTCTAGCTAGGTGGGCGAGTCCGTCTTTATTGCACAATAAACGAGTCTTTTAACTTCTCTAGTTGTCGTCAAAACATCTTGAATTTTCTGTCACATAACCAAATTAAATCATATTAGAGATTTTTAGTTTTGAATAATTCTCCGATCCTCTGATGCGCCAATATCAGAGCTGATGTGGGTTGGCTTTGTTTTTGTTTTTTTGTTTTTCCCAGGAAACGTCTCTGCGGTCATCTTGTTCATGTCACCATTTTAAGTTTGTTGGCAACTATCTTTTTTGCTATGGGTGATGGAATTAAATAGAAAGTATAAATCAAAAAATTTATTACACGCATCTATTATTTCAAAATAATTTACTAATCAAGTTGCTCTTAATTTATAAAATGACCGTTGTCGTATCATTCTGGTAAGATTTCTAATAATTTATGATAAAGTGGAATTTGCTACTAATAAAAATATATTTTAATAGACATTCTCATGTAAAATAGTTACCAACAAAAACCTAAGTCATTCTAGCAAAATATTTTGGCTACGTTTTTATTGGAGAGATTGAATAATGTGATATCACTAGTGCAATGAGATAATGGATACAAAATGGAATTAATTTTTATTTGGGATTATTTTTTGGTTAGATATAAAATGGATAAAAAATGTGATTTTGACATAAGATGCGAAAGTAAATCATCTTAAACCTTTAATTTTGGGTGGGAAGCAAATTTCTCACCCCCATGGTATTATTTATCTCACATTACAAAGATATAAAGTCCAGTCTAAAATTTCAATACTACAAACCAAACACAAGAGAAAAGTCAACTTGATAAAAAATAGTAGATTATATCTCTAATACCCTCAACCATATCTAGTAAGCACTTGAATTTCTAATCTCAAATTTGTATTATACATAAAATCATGTGATAATGACATAAATAAAGTTAAATAATTAAGGGTGAGTTTAGAGTGATAAAAGTGAGATAAAATGAGATAAAATGTGGTTTGGGGTAACTTTTTTATTTGGTACACACAGCTCAAACTGCATTTTTTTGGAGATGAATAGCAAGATCCTGTTCCGACAGATTAGATTTTCGTTTGGATAGATTCAAAATGTTAGGCACTCGTGACTTCTTTACACTATAATCCATCGAAATGAATTGTAAAAACTGTTTGGACGAAAGTTGGCCGTGCGATTCCGTCGGAATAGTTTCTACAATTCGTTAGAACGTTGTTACGACCTCGCAAAAAATAATCAAAGTAGGTGTTATTTGATAGATTGAAAGTCCACGATGAGAATAGCAAAAAAATTTTTACTATTTAATTAGCCGAATTCTAGTTATCGACTTTTTAAAAAAAAAATATTAAACCTTTTTTTTTTTAACTTTTAGAAGATAAGAACGTATAAAAATGTATAGAGATTTTAAATGTTTTTAGAGATTTTTGGTGCGTTAAACGCACCCTAAACTATGTGGCAATGGCATAAATATAATAAAACATTATTTAGCAGATTACTTGTTTAAATTAATTGGCCATAAAATACCCACATCATCTAGTGAAATTATTTTGTTAAAATTCTATTCGAGAGTGGTCTCATTGGAGTTTTAATTAATTTACTACTTTCAGGCCAACTTTTAGTGGCATATGCAAGAAAGGGACGGTGGAGCAGTTTTTGCCGGTGCCGTACCTCGCAGGACTTATGAACTGCAGTATCTGGATTGTCTACGCGCTGCCCATGGTGGAACCAAATAGCATTCTGTTCCTAATCATTTATGGATTGGATATGCCTTCGAGCTGATTTATCTATTCCTCTTTCTACGCTACTCGGATCAGAGGAAGACACTAAGAGTGCTTCTCATAATATAGTTGGTGAGTTCGTAGCCGTTGTTGCTTTAGCAGTTCTGGTTCTAACCGTAGCACACACCACCAAGCTTCGAGCTGCCATTGTTGGAAGTATAGCCATTGCTGGTGGCATTTCCATGTATGCTTCACCCCTATCGATCATGGTAGGTCTCTTTCTCCCGCGCATGCAAATATATGTATATATAACCTTGTTTTTGTATGTAAAAATGTAATTTTATTAATTTTTATTATCATATATTTGGATGATAATTTTTTTTTTTTTTTTGTGACAATGAGAGGATATAATAAAGAATCTAATTCAACACTATTTTTAGTGGGACATGGACAAGTAAAAAAATTAAAGTTTGATAAGATTTAGAATTGAGATCAGACGGAGCTAGAATAGATTTTTGTGCTCGCATCAAATTTTTTTTTTTTTTTAAGAATTATAAAAATACCCTATATTAATTTCACTTTATATGTTAAAAAGTTGAAAGGTTAGTTTGAAATATTTATTTTATTATTTTGTCAATTTATATAATGTGGGGCCCTCAATAGAATAACTGCCATGAGATGCGATGGAGTTAAAGGAGAAGAATTAATTAGTAGGACAGAATTGAAAAACGAGGCCCACGCACACCCACCCTTTTACAATTCCTAAGTATAATTTAAAAATAATAATAATAATAATCTAATATTGCAGATGGTATCATCGCCCCCACTTTGATTTCTTATATTGGAAATCGAAGCATAAGATACTACAAGACGTATCATAAGTAACACATACATAGGTGAGTAGATTAGGGAATAAAGGGGATAAATATATATCTATGTTGACATTTAAATAATGGTTCTTATGTAAGATGCGTTCATATATTTGTTTAATAGCTTCTTGAATCTTTATCGTTTCGGTCAAAAAGAAAATGAAGGCCGCTTTTAAAAGAAGGGTTTACACGTACTTCTTTTGTATATAAACCTATATATCAATGTATTTATGTCAATTCACACATTCGCTTAATTAGTTTACGAAGAAAATTGAAAAGCAAATGTGTTTTTGCTAAACAAAAAAGAGTATTATTGCGAGTTTGAAAGACCATTTTAGACCTGTTCAATTAATTACTAATCATAATTTGTGATGCAGAGAATGGTGATTTCAACAAAAAGTGTGGAGTACATGCCATTCACCCTCTCTCTAGCTTCCTTTGCAACCGGGCTTTGCTGGACCATTTACCTTTTGACCCATACATTGCTGTAATCTACTTACTCTCTTTTAGGGCTGCCTTTGTTTACGGTATAAGAGAAAGGGATTAGATTAATTATCCCGTGGACCCCGCAAAAGTGGTCTTTGTTGTATTGTCTAGGATGTTCGGATTTGTGGGTCCATGGCTTTGTTATATGAAGAGTTGCCCGATAAGTAAGCTCAGGAGAGTGGTGGTATTATTAACACCCCACCTCCGAATTTATTTCTCGCCAAAATTTAAAGGTCCAAAATTATTTTTTGTCACATCACATATCAAATTACATTTTTATCCCACTTTATATCTCATCAACCAAACATCAAAAAATAACCCCACATAAAAAATTAATCCATCTTTATCAATCCAATATATTATTCCATAGTATTACTTATCCCTAATCATCCAATTTCCTCAAACAAACTTTATATCTCACCACCAAACATAAAAAAAATAACCCCACATAAAAATTTAATCCATCTTTTATCCGTTCCGTTGGGTCGCTTCGCTTCCCTCGCTCCGCTTCACATCCGCCCCCCTTCCTAGCACTTGATTTCTTTCTGTATGAGCCACAAGTCCCAACAAGTAGCTAAGGGGATGGGGACGTTGCTTGGATTAGCCCAACTTATATTTTATGCCACATATTATAAATCTACAAAGAGACAGATTTTAGAGAGGCGAGGAAATGGCGAGAAGGGCTTGGTTGAGAGCACCATTTCTTATGAATCCAAGAAGGTTAGCAACTCAGCACAAAACGGTCGTATTTCGGGTGGAGCTTAACTTATGCAATCTCCTAAGGATGTGACCCCCATTATTATCACCATATTTCTCGTGTGTGTGTGGCTTTTCGATTGTTGAATTCGGCTAAGGGAATATTTTATCTCATATGATTAATCATCACTGAATCTGAAATGGAATTTGATTTTGATATTTGTTACATTTAAAAAAAAAAAAGTTATGTGAACAACACAACAAGCTTGAGAAGACACCTTAGGGTGAGTTTGAAGTAAGATAAATTGAGATAAATTGAGAGTTCGTAATGCGTGCAGTGAAAGAAAAAAGTTGATGTGATATAAAATTAACAAAGATTTATAAAGATTTTTAGAATTTATTTGTAAATCAAACTTAGTAATTAGAAGACGCATGATAAACTTGCAAAGACTAGGCGGTTATGGAATTTTGAAAGGCTTTGAAGGCAGTTATCAGAATTCTTTAGGAGAGAATTTTGAGTGAGAGATGGGAGGAAAAAAAGACAAAAAACCACCTCCTCGTAAATTGTAAAAAAGAACAATGAAGTCAAGATAACTGCCTTAGATTGCCTATGAAAGGGAGTCGATGGTAAAAAGAAAGACAACCCGACAACACCCAACATTTTATGAGTAGTTTAAACTTAGCTTTTTCTTTTATTATTTTGTTAGAAAAATAATCAATTGTGAGCTAAATATGTTATTTGTGTGTTATAAGTTATCATAAAGGTTAAGTCCATTTAAAGTGGTCTGTTAAGATTTTAAGGTTTTGGGCTTTAGAACATCTCAATTTTGTATGGGCCTTTAATGTGTAGATACCTAAACCCATATTCTATTTTATGATGGGCCGAATAGAAGTAAGATTTCTACAGTTATTATAAATAGGTTATGCTCCCCAGGTCATACGTAAGGGTTTTCTAATCTGTCTAACATCCCATCATCAGAGAGAATTAGAAAAAGAAACCTACGTATAGACTTAGAAGATCAAAACCACGAGATTGTAAATTATGGATTCAGGTACGCTTCCGCATTAATTTATTTTCTTAATAATTCGATATGAATTAAATTTATTAACAAGTGGTATCAGAGCCTACTCATATTGAATCATTGAGGATTAAAATCTTGGTTTCATTCGGTTTAAACTCCAATTTTTTTTTTTTTTTTGGATTATTTGATCTTCCTTTATATGAATCGCACATATATATATATATATATATATATACACGTACTGTTGGAATAGATTCAACATAAAGCAAATAAATTGCAAAGGCATGGTTTTGTTGTTTGCATTGAGTGACACTGCGCAATGATTTCGTGGGTTTCTTTAATTAAAAAAAAAAGACTCAATTGATTTGAATTGAATCCTTCGTGATGGTGTCGTCTCGATTTTGAAGCTTTAAAGGCTTTGGATAATTTTGCCTTACAGCAACCAACCTACAAACTTTGTGTTGCATAGCTTTAATTAAAATCAAGTCTCTCTCTCTCCATTACGCGTCGTTTCGCCCAACAAAGACGCATCAAATTGCTCAATCCCGATCCGAATAGTTAGTCGGTTTTCATTAAATTTTTTTTTCTTTAGCAATTCGATCTGTTGATTTTGTTGGGTGAATTTACGGATTTGATTTAAAAAAAAATTGGGATCCTTGGGTCTGTTTTGTAATTCTTGAAAGTTTGAAATTCTTTGAAATTTTCTTATGGGCTTATATGAAAGTTCTTTTTAATTTCTTAACAGTCCCCAAAGGTTTATTCTTATTCCAAAGGGGCTCCTAAAGAGTTTTAATTTCAAGGGAATTGATTTAAGGAATCAATTAAATTCAAATTTTGGTATTATTAATTTTTTGGTACATAATATTCAACAATAAATTAATTGAAACAACATGTTGCCAAAGCAACCTCTCTTGTGGAAATTATTTTATTTCTGAATATTAGAAAGTTGTGTGTTTGTAATTCATACGGATATTGGTCGGCCCAAAGGAAGGCTAATATTTGGCAAAATTATATACACACCTGTGGTGGTAGACATATGACAATTATTAGGTTCCCATGTGAATAGTAAGTCAATCCAAAGATAGGCTTATTATTTGACAGGATTTATTGTCAATGTTTGATCACTACAACAAGAGTACCACTTACAATTAATATTACTGTCCAAAGACTTGATATTAATGTTGTGCTGGGTATCTTGAGATGGGTTTACTATTATTTGAATTTATTGATTATTAATTTTATTTATTAATGTAAGCATGTTCTTATTTGATTATTTTGTTCTCAATACAGCTAATATATCTGCTACTACCATATCTGCCAATATAAATTCTATTCCCATGCTGAATGGGACAAACTTCAAGGATTGGAAAGAGAACATATTAATTGTTCTTGACTGCATAGATCTAGACCTTGCGCTTAGGATTGAGGAACCAGCTTCTCTTACGGCTGAAAGTTCATTTGATGATAAGAGGAACTTTGAGAAGTAGGAACGCTCAAACCGCATGAGTCTTATGATCATTAAGCGCGGCATTCCAGAAGCCTTTAGGGGCGCAGTATCCGAGATGATAACTAATGTCAAGGAGTTCCTTGCCGAGATTGAAAAGCGTTTTGTTAAAAACGATAAGGCTGAAACAAGCACGCTTTTACAAAGCTTGATTTCAATGAAGTATAAAGGCAAGGAGAACATAAGGGAGTACATCATGGAGATGTCTCATATTGCTTCAAAACTTAAGAGACTAAAGCTTGAGCTGTCTGATGACTTGCTCGTGCATTTGGTATTGATCTCGCTTCCTGCACAGCTCAGTCACTTTAAGGTCAGTTACAACTGCCAGAAAGAGAAATAGTATCTAAATGAGCTCATTTCATATTGTGTGCAAGAGGAAGAAAGGTTGAAGCAAGACAGAACTGAAAGTGTTCACTTGGCAAGCACCTCTAAAGATAAGAGCAAGAAAAGAAAAGAAGAATATAAAGCTGCTACTAAGGGTCCAGCACAAAAGAAACAGCAGCAAAATAATGAGAGCTGCTTCTTTTGCAATAAGACTGGACATGTAAAGAAGGATTGTGCCAAATATCACGCTCAACGTGCAAAGAAAGGTACAATTCTTACTTTGGTCTGTTCTGAGGTTAATTTAGCTTCAGTACCTAGAAACACTTGGTGGTTAGATTCTGGTGTTACTACTCACATAAGTGTTTCTATGCATGGTTGCCTGAGCTACCGAAAGCCAAATGATGGTGAAAGATACATCTTTGTGGGAGATGGCAAATCGGTGGAAGTTGATGCAATAGGCACTTTTAGGTTATTATTAGGAACTGATTATTATTTGGATTTGAAAGACACTTTTATTGTACCGTCTTTTAGGCGGAATTTGGTCTCTGTTTCTTTGTTGGACAAATCTGAATATTATTGTTCATTTGAAAACAATCAGTTTAGTCTTTCGTTGAATTCAAATGTTATTGGTACTGGTTCATTATCTGCATATGATAACCTATACTTGCTTAATACAATTACATCATATAATGAAACCTTACATGTGTAATCACGTGGAACTAAACGCAAATTAAATAAAGAAAATTCGGCGTCATTATGGCACAAGCAGTTGGGTCATATCTCAAAAGTAGAATTGGGAGACTTGTGTCTGATAGCATTTTGGATTCCCTTGATTTTTCATACTTTAATGTCTGCATTAATTGTATTAAGGGAAAACAGACCAAAATTAAGAGGTTAGGTGCCAACAGAACTTCAGACGTCTTAGAATTGATCCACACAGATATTTGTGGACCATTCTCTACGACTTCTTAGAATGGTCAACAATATTTATATCATTCATAGACGATTACTCACGCTATGGGTACCTATATCTTATTCATGAGAAATCTCAGTCACTAGACATGTTCAAAGCTTTTAAAGCTGAAGTTGAGAATCAACTCAACAAAAGGATTAAGAGAGTCAGATCTGATCGTGGTGGTGAGTACTACGATAGATATGACGGTTCAAGAGAACAACGTCCAGGTCCATTTGTTAAATTCCTAGAGGAGTGTGGAATTGTCCCACAGTACACCATGCTAAGATCCCCTAGCATGAATGGTGTAACTGAGAGACGAAACAGAACTCTAAAAGACATGGTAAGGAGTATGATTAGTCATTCTACTTTACCAAAATCAGTGATTGGACATCAATTGTTACATATTTATACATTCAAATTACACTTGCACACATCATAAAAAGATATAAAATCTATGTTTTGTGCAGATTTCATCTCCATACCTCCAAAGTGGAATATGTGTTGATTTCCATCACAAAAACAAGAAATTGAGCTACATTGAGGGTGTTGAGAAGAAAGCATGCTGCACAACACATCAAAGGATTGAAGCTATTTCAGAAGAAGAAGAAAATTCAGTTGAAATCAATGCAAAGAGATCAGAATCACTATTCTGGAAATTTCTGCAACAGAGGATCATATTCGAATATGGTTTTACTGTATTCGAATATAAGCTTCTTCACAGCAACGAATTCCATGTGACCCCAACTTCCCCATGTGATGTAACCTGCAATCCAGGGAGGGCAAATCAGGAAAAAAAGATATAGGAGAGGGAAGGAGCCATCATGAGGACAACATTCGGTTAGAGGAGAGAGAAAGAGAGGGGAGAGAAAGAAGAGAGAAGGGGAGTGAGACACACACGAGGAACGGAGAACATTTTGGGGGAGATTCAGTTCTCTGGTAGAGGGAGTTTTGGAGAGAAAATTCATTAAGAGTTCATAGTTTTACATTGGAATTTCAATTCGGCATTCGAGTTTTTGAGATTTACATTTTGAATTCATTCCAATTTCTGTAATTAGATTTTCAGTTCTAAATCCATTTAACTTTCAATTTCAGATTGTAATGTCTTCCAATCAGATTTCCACTTCTGTTTTTCTTCTTTTTAACATGCTCGGCTAAGTCTTCTTGGGCCAAGGCAAGGGTAATGCCCTTCCAATGAATCTCAAGTGGCCGAACTTCATGGATTTACTTTGAGTACTTATGGTTATCAAGTCAATTTGCAGCTGGGTGTCTTAGAACTCATTGATTCAAGACCCGATTAATCCAACTTTGTATATCCTATTGATGAGTTCATAGGTGTTGCTTAACTTAGAACTCTCATGACATTGTTGTATGTGGGTTGCTAGAATTAGAACTCCTATTGTCCTTAAAATAGGTTATGCACATTGAGTGTTTAATCCATGGTTTGTTTCAATTGAAATTAATTTTCTCAAAAATCAGTACAAATTGATTTGGTAATTTATAAACTCTTGGCACTTGAAATTCATTCGGATTGGTATTAAACTTGTCTTGCTCAACTTTTTTTTATCACTTAATCTTTTAGTTTAAATTCACTTTGCTTTTGGAAAATTAGTTCAAAATCATCAACCAACCAAATCAGATTTTAATTTTCTATTTCACATTTTTCTGTGAGTTGTGTTTTGCCAAATTAATCTCCATTAGAGTCATTCACTTCATTACTCCCTAGATCCCTGTGGAAATGACCTGGGACTTACCAGTTATTTTGTGCTTCAACCACACCTTGCACTTGGGGGAAAACTTGTCTTGATTTACCTCACTTAACATTTTCTTTAAATTTGAATTTATAATCTGAATTTTCATTTGAGCTTTTATTTTGGAGTGAGGTAATTAAACAAGAACAAGCACAATTTATGGCGCCGTTGCCGGGGATCTTTGAGAAGCAATGGTGTTTTGAGCCTTTGGAGCATTAACTGGCAGTACATCTCACCACCATTTTCAACAACATAGCTGCTTAACTTGTTGAGTAACTTTGTTTCATCTCTATTTCTATTTCTTTTATAGTCTTGGTTGTTAGTTTAGTTTTAGAACTGTTTGCATCTGAATCCTAAATTTCTGATTTGAAACTGTTTCATCTGATATTCGAATACGGCTGCATTTCTCTGCTGAGAGCTGTAGTTGCAATTCTCTGTGAATCAGTAGATGAAATTGTGAAGTTAGGAGTTTAGATTGGAGTTTTGTTTCAGTCTGAATTTCTGTTTATGCTTTTAAGGTCTGGTAAACTAGTTGGAAACAGATTGAATTGCACTCTCCATCTTCTCTTGCTGAATTGATTGAATTTGCTGCACTACATTCACAATCTGAATTTTCTGTTGCACTTATGGATCCACCACCACCTGTTCTGCCGGAAGGAAGTGTTCAAGGAGAGAATGATCAAATGGATCAAAACATCCTTAGACCTCTCCGGGAATATCTTTATCCAGCTAGACAAACCACTCCATCTTGCATTGTTCTTCCAAATGGACATCAGAATTTTTATCTTAAACCTGGAACAATTCAGCTTTTACCAACTTTTCATGGCATGGACTCAGAAAATCCTTACATGCATATGAAAGAATTTGAAGATGTTTGTGGAACTTGCATGGATAGGAATGTTAATGAGGACATGGTTAGGCTTAAATTATTTCCATTTTCATTGAAAGACAAGGCAAAAATGTGGTTGAATTCACTTGAGCCTAGATCAATAGGTACTTGGAGAGACATGCAAACAAAATTTTTGAAGAAGTATTTTCCTGCAAATAGAACTGTGATTCTTCAACAGCAAATAATGAATTTTGTGTGTAAATCCAATGAAACATTTGATCAAGCATGGGAAAGATTCAAGGAATTATTGCAAGCATGTCCACATCATGGTTTTGAATCTTGGAGAATTGTTAATTTTTTCCATAATGCATTAACTCCAAATCTGAAAATGTTGGTTGCCACTATGTGTAATGGTGAATTCTATGACAAAACTGCTGAAGAGGCTTTACATTTCTTTGATGCTTTAGCTGAAAACACTAAACAGTGGGAGGTAGTCTCCCCATCTTGTTCTGAATTTTCTGACAGATCAAATGATAGAGGAAAGTTCCATCTCAATGAGGCAGATGATGTTGGAGCTAGGTTGGCTGCATTGTCAAGAAAGATTGAATTGATGGAGCAAAAGAAGCAAACATTGAAGGAGAGTGAAGTGAAGTGTGTGATGTGTGAAACCGCAGACCACAGGACTGATGATTGCCCAACACTTCCAGCTTTTAAGGAAGTTCTCTATGGTCAAGCAAATCCCACACAAGCTGCAAGACCATTCAATCAAAATCAGGGAATGAACACATATTCGCAAGGCCATAGTCCATATTCGAATAACTACAACCCTGGCTACAGAAATCATCCAAACCTTTCTTGGAAAGCAGAAGCACAGAACCAACAATACCAACCTCAACAAACTGTGCAACCCCAACCATTTCCTTCTCAGCCTTTTCAACCTCAGCAGAATACAAATTTTTATCAGCCACCTCACAAAAGATCTTTGGAAGACACCTTGCAACAATTTATGCAAGGGCAGATTGGAACCAACAATCAGAATTCCAAGTTTCAAGAGCAGACAAACAGGGCCATGGAAGACATCCGAAGTCAATTGTCAAAGCTAACTCAAGCTTTAACCATCAGAGAATCAGGAAAGCTTCCATCTCAGCCAAGACCAAATCCTACAAGCCAAGTTCATTTCAGTGAATCATCTTCATCTGCTGCAAATGAAAACCTGGAACATGTACAAGCTGTTTCAACATTGAGAAGTGGAAAGCAAATTGTCAAGCCAGATTACAAACCACCTGCTGAAGAAATTGAGGAAGAAAATGAGCAAGAAATAATGAAAAATGAAGAGGAAATGCAGCTGAAACAGAAACTGGACAGCAGAACAGAAAGTGAACAAAAACAGCAATTTAGCACTTCTGAGAAAGAAATCATGTTTCAGAATGAAGAGCAAGAATTGAAGCAAAATGAAAGACTAATTGGGGACAACAAGTTGGACAGCAGAAAACTTGAGGAAAAGCAGAATCTGAGCCAAGAAAATCAGGAAATTCTGATGCAGCCAAAGGGATATTCGAATACCAGCAAGCAACATTCGAATAGCAGTAAGCAGCAAATCAGAATCCAGAGAACAGAGCAGGTAAATTCTGAAAATAAAGAGGAAATTTCTGACAATAAGAAAAAAATTTCTGAGGAAAATCAGTTTGAAAAGAGTGAAAAAGATTTTGAAAATAAAGAGATTTTGAATAAAACCAAGTTGGACAAATCTGAATTTGTTCCAAAACTTCCATTTCCACAAAGATTGAACAAAGCCAAGAAAGAGAATTTGAATTCTGACATCTATGAATTGTTCAAACAAGTCAGAATCAATATTCCCTTACTTGATGCAATTAAACAAAATCCATCTTATGGAAAATTTTTGAAAGATTTGTGTTCTGTTAAGAGGAAAATGAATGTGAAAGAAAGAGCATTTTTGACTGAACAAGTGAGCTCCATTTTACAATTTAAAACTCCTCCCAAATATAAAGATCCAGGTTGCCCCACCATAGCCTGCTTAATTGGGAATCAAAGGGTAGATCAAGCTTTGCTAGATTTAGGTGCAAGTGTCAACCTCTTACCATTCACTGTTTACAAACAGCTGGGGTTGGGAGAACTTAGACCTACTAGGGTGACACTACAACTTGCTGATAGATCAGTTAAAGTCCCTAGGAGTGTGGTTGAGGATGTCTTGATTCAAGTGGATCATTTTTACTTTCCGGTGGACTTTATAGTGCTAGATACTCAGCCCATTCAAGGAAACCAACCAGCTGTACCTGTTATCTTAGGAAGACCATTTTTGGCCACCTCAAATGCCTTGATCAATTGTAGAACCGGAGTTATCAAGTTCTCCTTTGGAAACATGACAATTGAGAAAAACATCTTCAAGGTGACCAAACAGTCGAGTGATTATGAGGAAGTAGAGGAAGTTGATTGGATTCAAACAACCATTCAAGATCACTTTGATAGAGAGTATTTTGATGACCCTTTGGAGAAAGCCTTAGTGAATAATGAGCAAGTAGATTTCCTAGCTGATTGTGACTTGGAGAATTGTGAGGGAGGAGAATTTGAGGAAATGAAAAATTCAATGCTAATGATGAATCAGTGGAGACCATCTGTTGAGTCTTTAGAGCTGCCCATAGCCAAGCCTCTGTCATTTTTGGACCAGCCACCAAAACCTGAGAGAAAACCCTTGCCAAGTGACTTGAAGTATGTATTTTTGGGTGAGGGAGAGTCTTATCCAGCTGTCATTTCATCTCATCTGAGGTTGGACCAAGAAAATAAACTTATGGAAGTCTTGAGGAAGCATAGAGGAGCTTTGGGCTGGACTATAGCAGATCTGCAGGGAATAAGTCCATTGATTTGCACTCATAGAATATTTTTGGAGGATGAGGCCACTTCCCTCTTCCATTCCTAGATCAGGTATTGGAAAGAGTGGCAGGGTATGCATTTTACTGTTTCTTGGATGGTTACTCTGGGTATAATCAGATTGAGATTGCATTGGAGGATCAGGAAAAGACCACATTCACTTGCCCATTTGGCACATTTGCATATAGGCGTATGCCTTTTGGTCTTTGCAATGCTCCTGCAACATTTCAGAGATGTATGATGAGTCTGTTTAGTGATTTTGTAGAGAGATTCCTTAAAGTTTTTATGGATGATTTTTCAGTATATGGCAGTGACTTTGATACATGTTTGGGAAACTTAGAGAAGGTTTTGATTAGATATGAGGAGAAAAACTTGGTTTTGAACTGGGAAAAATGCCACTTTATGGTAACTCATGGAATTGTCCTTGGCCACATAGTGTCTTCTAGGGGGATAGAAGTAGACAAAGCCAAAGTGAAAATTATTCAAAAACTTCCTACCCCTAGATGTGTTAAGGATATCAGATCATTTCTTGGCCATGCTGGGTTTTATAGAAGGTTCATTGCATCATTCAGTACCATTGCTAGACCTTTGTGCAACCTTCTATCCCAGGATGTTCCCTTTGATTGGACACCAGAGTGTCAGGCCTCATTTGATAGACTTAAGAGTTTGCTCACCTCAGCTCCCATTATGCAGCCACCAGACTGGACTTTACCATTTGAAATCATGTGTGATGCTAGTGATTGTGCCATTGGTGCAGTGCTAGGACAGAGGAGGGATAGGAGACCACATGTGTTGTACTATGCTAGCAAAACCCTTAGTGAAGCACAAAGGAATTACACTACTACTGAGAAGGAGTTGCTAGCAGTAGTATATGCCTTGGACAAGTTCAGATCATACCTGGTAGGTTCACATGTCATAGTATACACTGACCATGCTGCTTTGAAGTATCTCTTGACCAAACCTGATGCTAAGCCTAGACTTATTAGATGGATTCTTCTGCTTCAAGAATTTGATTTAGAAATCAAGGACAAAAAGGGAGTTGAAAATGTAGTTGCTGATCACCTTTCTAGACTCCTACATCAGGATTTAGCATCTTTTGATTCTCCCATCAATGAGACATTCCCTGATGAGCAGTTGTTCCACATAGACTCTTCTGAGGTACCTTGGTTTGCAGATATAGCCAACTACCTAGCTTCAGGTATTGTGCCTTCTCACTGGACCATGCTGGATAGAAGGAAGTTCTTTAAGAATGTGAGACACTTTTTCTGGGATGACCCTTATTTGTTTAAGTATTGCTCAGATCAAGTCATAAGGAGATGCATACCCGAGAATGAAGCCTAGAGTGTCATTAGTTTTTGTCATACTCTTGCATGTGGAGGTCATTTTTCAGCTAGGAAGACAGTGGCAAAGATTTTACAGAGTGGATTGTTTTGGCCTACCATGTTTAGGGATGTGCATGCCTTTTGTGTTGCTTGTGATAGGTGTCAAAGGCTTGGTAAGATCACTAGGAGAAACATGATGCCACTTCACCCCATTTATGTGCTTGATATCTTTGATTGTTGGGGTATGGATTTTATGGGACCATTTGTGAATTCATTTGGCAATGAGTATATCTTAGTGTCAGTGGATTAAGTTTCAAAGTGGGTAGAAGCCATACCAACTAGGACCAATGACCACAAGGTAGTGATAAAATTTTTGAAGGAAAATGTGTTTTCAAGATTTGGAATGCCAAAGGCCATGATAAGTGATAGGGGAACACATTTTTGCAATAAATATGTTGGCCTATTGATGAGGAAGTATGGGGTTGTGCATAAGGTTGGAACATCATACCACCCCCAAACAAGTGGACAAGCTGAATTAGCCAATAGAGAGATCAAAAGAATCATTGAAAAAATAGTGAATCCCACAAGGAAAGATTGGTCTTTGAAATTGGTTGATGCACTTTGGGCTTATAGGACTGCCTACAAGACTATCCTAGGCATGTCTCCTTATAGGTTAGTGTATGGAAAAGCTTGTCATCTTCCTGTGGAACTTGAACACAAGGCCTTTTGGGCAGTGAGACATTTTAATGAGAGCATCACTGAATCTGGTTTTCAAAGAAAATTGCAACTAAATGAGCTTGAGGAGATTAGGAATGATGCATATGAGAATGCTAAGATCACCAAGGATAGAGTGAAGAAATGGCATGATACACATATCCTCAAAAGAGAGTTGTTTGTGGGTCAAAAGGTTTTGTTGTATGACTCAAGGTTACACTTGTTTCCCGGGAAGTTGAAGTCCAGATGGAGTGGTCCATATGTGATTCAGAACATCACTGAGTTTGGGGCTGTTGACATTCAAAATCCAACCTCCAAGAATGTTTTTAGAGTGAATGGACAGAGATTGAAAGAGTATCATGAGAATTTTGTTGCTGAGGTAGAGAGTTGGGATCTTGAAGATCCCCCAAATTCTGTTTGAATGAAGAAAGGACTCTGACTTTGTATCATAATAGTATAGGTTCTGTTATGCCTTTGATTTTCTGTTTTCTTTTGTTTTTGTAAAAAAAAAAAAAAAAAAAGAGGTTGTATATGGTTATTGCTAACCTTCAGTTTTCAGCTGCAAGTACTACTCAACTGAGGAAGTGAAGAATCTGCTTGATGAAAAGAATCCATTCAAATCTGATGTGATCAGTTGCTATTGCAACTGCAGCTGTGATCATGCAGTAGCTGGACTAAATGCCTTGCCACTGCTGAAATGTGAGCTTGAAACAAGTTGGTGGGGAATTGGTCACAGCAGCTGATTATCAGTTTTCATTTCTTGGTAATAGTTGAATTTTCATTCACAATTTTCAGGTATGTTACTTCACCAACCTTTCTTTAATTTGCTGGTTTAATACATTGAGGACAATGCATGATTTTAGTTGGGGGGGACACAATCTGAGTTTGTGGATGTGAATAGTATTTTTACTGAATTTTGCTGAATTGAGTGATTGGATATGATCAGAATGTTTTGAATATGATTTGGAATTGTTTGAATTGAATTAAGATCATGCTTATGTCAGTTTGAGTTTGCATATGTTGAAAATTTGAAAAAAAAAAATTTGAAAATTTGGAAAAATTGCAAAACTTCTTCTTGAATTAGTTATTTCTTTTGAAATAATTTTCGAATCCTAGCTGTTGGCAAAACTTAATTTGAGTATTCTTAAGAAATGGGGGAAGAATTTCTGGTTTTCTGGACACTGGAATTGCAAATTGCTGATAACCTGTATTCGAATATGGGTCTGGGTATTCGAATATGATGTCGGTTTTAAATCCTGTATATACCCGTGAGTGGCCCCATTCAAGTTTCTGTTCTATTCGAATACGAGCCCTGGTGCCCACAACCCTGAAACCTTCACCATTCCACATCTTCTTCCAGTCTTTTACTTTCAGATTATCTGAGTGTGATTTTGAGTTGACATTGAAAGGAAGATTCAGATACAGAGCTGCGATTGAAGAAGCTAGGGTTTACAGCTTTGGAAAATTTCTGATAAAGGGTGAAAATCAATTGAAGCAAGATGCCACCAAAGAGGATGAAGAAGATGGCTTACAAAGGTAAGGCTAAAAGAAGGAGCATGAGGATTTTGAGCCAACATGGTAAGGGTTCTTCACTTGTTGTTCAGGAACCCATAACATATGAATTGTCATCTTCTAAATCAGACCGTAGGTCCTCCTCTAGAACAGAATCATTCCATTCTGTAGGTAATGAGAGTTTGAGTGAGAGACATGATGATCATGTCTCTAATGTTGAAAAGGAAAACTCTGTTGGAGTTCCTGAGAATGTGCCTACTAAGGAACACACCACTGCTCCTGAGCATGAGGTTCATACCTCTGAAAATGTTCCTGAGGATGAACCTGAAGCACAATCTGACCATGATCTGTTTGATGAGGGTTCTTTTGATAACTTGAGGTTTTCCAACAAAGCTTCAAAGCTGAAATATGATGAGAATTACAGCAAGAGAGCTGTGTTGAGTGAAAGAGGAATTAAATTGGAGGATTACAATGAACCACCCTATGAATTGTTAGAATTATTTGAGCAAAGGGGCTGGGCACATTGGGTTACAACAAGTAGGAGGGCTGTGGTACCATATGTAAGAGAGTTTTATTCAAATGCTGAAGTGGGCATGATTCATGGGAGACCTGAGATAAACTCTAAGGTTAGAGGGAAGAGAATTAGTTTGAATCTTGAGAAGATCTCTATCATAGGTCACTTGCCTGTTGAAAGAATACCCGAATCCACACCTAAACAAAAAGCACGATGGGAGAAGCAATTGCATAAGGACAATTTGGCTAGGCTCTTCACAGCCAACCCTCGAGCTCAATGGACCACTGCTAGGATGTCCAAGTCAGGAATTACTCCCAAAAGTAATATCCTTCACATGCTAGTCTGTTCTTTATTTCTGCCCCATGCTTACAAGTCAACCATCACTCTTGAACAAGCCATGATTATGGGAAAGTTGTTGTTAGGCATTCCCATGGATTTACCTTACCACATTTGGTTGGTTATTTCTCATGTGGTAGAGAAATCAGAATCCACTGCTGGGCTGCCTTTTGGAGGTTTAATTACAGAGATAATTCAGCACTTTTTGGGAGTAGAGGAAGAGGTAGGAATGGCCATTGTGAAAGCTGCTCCTTTGATAGACAAGATATCTATGAATCGAAGTCGAGGACAATTGAAGAAGGCTGCTCCACCTGCAGTTGAGAACAACCAGCAGCAGCCAGCAGAGGAGGAGGCAACTGAAGCAGCCCCCATGAGCACAGAGGAGAAGTTGAAATTAATCCAGAAAAATCAAGAAGTACTGATGAGGGAAGTTAGTGAGCTGAGACAGGGGCAGCAAAAGCTTATTCGAATGGTGGAGAGCATATTCGAATTGAGTCAAGAAGGGAGAAATGCTTAATTTCAGTATTTCAGCCATGATCCAGACTCTTTTGTCCTTGAAACCAGATTTTTGACAGCAAATCTTCAGAATATTTCAAATATGTTTTGTCAACAATAGGATTTGGATGAATGTTCCTGCTGTTTGTTTCTTTTGATTAGGTTTAAGTTGTTTTGTTTTACTTTTGCTACCTATGACTTTGAACTTACAACTTGGAATGAATGAAATTTCTGTTTTCTTGGAATTAGTGATGTCATTTGCATAAATTGGATTGAGCTGAGTTGAAGTACGAAATTTTAAAGAGTTGTTGTGGTTGCCATGTGTTTTTAAGTTGAAAAGTGTGTGAATGGATTTAGTTTGAGGATTGTTGATCTAACATTTGTCTTGAGGAATGAATTTATGAATGAATAATGTGTTTTATGGATTTCCAGATATAGTGGAGACTTAAAACCTGAAGTGAGATATTTGAGCCTTAAACTTTGTTCATGAGAGACTTCATTTACTCTAAGGGCTTTCCAAAAGCTCAAGCTTTTTGCACTTCAAATTCCTTCAATAACTCCACTTATACTATTTTGCTTTGGGTGTTTGTGAAGTGATGGAAGAATGGAACTAGACTTCTGATTCTTAACTTTTATGGTTGGATGGAATGAAATCATAGAAATGATATTAGGCCATTTTTCTTAACATTTGAGCTTGGAATGCCTTTCTTTGATAAACATGACCATTGTAGCCAAGTTTGAGCCTTATTAGAGCATTCATACTTCTTCATTTTTACCACATAATTCCTTTAACCAAAATGAATGTTCTCTAGCCTTCCCTATGTATTTTGGAATGCACTGAGAATAGAAATGAAGGTTGGTGGGCTGAATTGTGGGATTTGGAGGTGAGAAGAAAGAAAAATGAATGGAATGAGAAAAAAGAAAATGTTAAGGGAAATTGTTGATAAAAAGAAAATCAAAAAGGTGGAAACTGTTTTAATTTTGAAATACATTCACTTGAGGTAACTTTCAAAAAAAAAAATGAATTGGAGAAGGGTAGAAGAAAGTTTATTTCAGTGTTCCAAATCAGTTTTTGAATTCCTTATCCTTTCCTTCTATTACCTTATTAAACCTCATGGCCCCATTACAACCCATTGCAAGTCCTGATTGATCTTTGGAAGAATTTTCATTCAATTGTGAAATTTAGGAATTAGGGAATCATGGTGAAAATTCTGAAATTACTTTGCTACATCATTCCTTCATGGAGTTATGCCAAGTCTAATTCTTTCTTGAATACATCGTTTTTGACTTGTTGATGCCACCTTCTAGAATTTGATGAACATTTACTCTTAATAAGGGGCATCTTGAGTGAAACCTTGTGTGCTCTATTTTCTTTGGAGTGAATTCCAAGGTGAGATTTGAAGTCAAAACTTGGGAATGAAATGGAATGCAAAGTTCAGAATTAAATGAAGTTCTAAAGATGTATGTTAAGATTGATAGAGTTAAAAGCTGCTATTCATTCACATTCATTTCACACATTTGGCAAGTTTCACATCTCTTATAAAATTTTAAATTTTAAACTTTGCTTATGAAAATTTTTGCTCATGGTGTTGACTAATTCCATATGAATAGCTGAAATATCATTCAAATTGAAATGAAATTAATGCTTTTGGATTTCTCTCCTATTTCTTCTATTAGAAGCATTACTAGGGACTAGTAATGTTGTAGTTGGGGGGTGTGTGATTGGACATCAATTGTTACATATTTATACATTCAAATTACACTTGCACACATCATAAAAAGATATAAAATCTATGTTTTGTGCAGATTTCATCTCCATACCTCCAAAGTGGAATATGTGTTGATTTCCATCACAAAAACAAGAAATTGAGCTACATTGAGGGTGTTGAGAAGAAAGCATGCTGCACAACACATCAAAGGATTGAAGCTATTTCAGAAGAAGAAGAAAATTCAGTTGAAATCAATGCAAAGAGATCAGAATCACTATTCTGGAAATTTCTGCAACAGAGGATCATATTCGAATATGGTTTTACTGTATTCGAATATAAGCTTCTTCACAGCAACGAATTCCATGTGACCCCAACTTCCCCATGTGATGTAACCTGCAATCCAGGGAGGGCAAATCAGGAAAAAAAGATATAGGAGAGGGAAGGAGCCATCATGAGGACAACATTCGGTTAGAGGAGAGAGAAAGAGAGGGGAGAGAAAGAAGAGAGAAGGGGAGTGAGACACACACGAGGAACGGAGAACATTTTCGGGGAGATTCAGTTCTCTGGTAGAGGGAGTTTTGGAGAGAAAATTCATTAAGAGTTCATAGTTTTACATTGGAATTTCAATTCGGCATTGGAGTTTTTGAGATTTACATTTTGAATTCATTCCAATTTCTGTAATCAGATTTTCAGTTCTAAATCCATTTAACTTTCAATTTCAGATTGTAATGTCTTCCAATCAGATTTCCACTTCTGTTTTTCTTCTTTTTAACATGCTCGGCTAAGTCTTCTTGGGCCAAGGCAAGGGTAATGCCCTTCCAATGAATCTCAAGTGGCCGAACTTCATGGATTTACTTTGAGTACTTATGGTTATCAAGTCAATTTGCAGCTGGGTGTCTTAGAACTCATTGATTCAAGACCCGATTAATCCAACTTTGTATATCCTATTGATGAGTTCATAGGTGTTGCTTAACTTAGAACTCTCATGACATTGTTGTATGTGGGTTGCTAGAATTAGAACTCCTATTGTCCTTAAAATAGGTTATGCACATTGAGTGTTTAATCCATGGTTTGTTTCAATTGAAATTAATTTTCTCAAAAATCAGTACAAATTGATTTGGTAATTTATAAACTCTTGGCACTTGAAATTCATTCGGATTGGTATTAAACTTGTCTTGCTCAACTTTTTTTTTATCACTTAATCTTTTAGTTTAAATTCACTTTGCTTTTGGAAAATTAGTTCAAAATCATCAACCAACCAAATCAGATTTTAATTTTCTATTTCACATTTTTCTGTGAGTTGTGTTTTGCCAAATTAATCTCCATTAGAGTCATTCACTTCATTACTCCCTAGATCCCTGTGGAAATGACCTGGGACTTACCAGTTATTTTGTGCTTCAACCACACCTTGCACTTGGGGGAAAACTTGTCTTGATTTACCTCACTTAACATTTTCTTTAAATTTGAATTTATAATCTGAATTTTCATTTGAGCTTTTATTTTGGAGTGAGGTAATTAAACAAGAACAAGCAATCACTCTAGGGAGAAGCACTTAAGACTGCAGCTTATATTCTTAATAGAGTACCCACTAAAGCAGCTGCCAAAACACCTTATGAGCTTTAGACAGGCAAAAAGCCTAGTTTGAAGCATTTTCACATTTGGGGATGTCCAGCTGAGGCAAGGCCTTATAAGCCACATGAAAATAAATTGGACTCCAAAACAGTGAGCAGTTACTTTATTGGTTACTCTGAGCGATTGAGGGGTTACAAATTTTATGATCCAACACTTAAGTCAATTTTTGAAACGAGACTGCAACATTTTTTGAGGATGTTGATTTTGGGGGAGAAATAAGGTTAGAGACATTATCTTTGAGGAGGAATCGATTTCGATTCCTACTATCCTTTATGATAATGTGCAAGCTTCTATACCTGTCATTGATCTAGAAGGAAATCAAGAACCTCAACATGACAATGTTGAGCAGCCTCCCATCCTGAATGAGATAATTATGCCAGAGGAATAAAATCAACAACCTCAAGAACTAAGAAGATCCACGAGAGAAATGAGAAGTGCTATCTCAGATGATTATATAGTATTTCTCCAAGAACGTGAGGAAGATATTGGAATGGTGGAAGACAATCCAATCAACTTTCATCAGGCCATGCAGGGTTCTAACTCTCAACAGTGGATTGATGCCATGAATGAGAAGTATAAGTCCATGCAAGACAATAAAGTTTGGGATCTTGTCCCATTACCAGAAGGTGTGAAACCCATTGGTTGCAAATGGATATTTAAAACCAAAAGGGATTCGAATGGTAATGTGAAAAGATATAAGGCTCGTCTTGTAGCAAAAGGCTTTACCCAAAAGGAGAGCATCGACTTTAAAGAGACTTTCTCTCCAGTTTCTATGAAAGACTCTTTCAAAACCATTATGGCACTTGTTGCACATTTTGATCTTGAGTTACATCAGATGGATGTTAAGACGGCGTTTCTTAATGGTGACATTAATGAAACGATCTATATGGTGCAACCAGAAAACTTTATGTCGGGAGACTCAATTCCTGACACAAAGAATATGGTTTACAAATTAAAGAAATCCATCTATGGACTCAAACAAGCTTCCCGTCAGTGGTACCACAAATTTCATCAAGTAATTATCTCGTTTGACTTTGAAGTAAATGCTGTGGATGATTGTGTGTATCACAAGTTCAGTGGGAATAAGTATATTTTACTAGTTTTATATATTGATGACATATTGCTCGCCACAAATGATAGACATATTGCATGAAACCAAGAGATTTCTATCAAAGAATTTTGAGATGAAAGATCTTGGTAATGCATCTTTTGTATTAGGGATTCAGATACATCGGGATCGCTCTCGGGGTATTCTTAGATTATCACAAAAGGCCTATATCGATAAGGTACTTAAAAGGTTTGGCATGCAGGATTGTAAACCAGGTGACACCCCTGTCACTAAGGAGACAAATTTAGTCTCAATCAGTGCCCTAAACATGACCTTGAAGTTAAGGAGATGCAGAAGATTCCCTACGCGTCAGTTGTTGGGAGCTTAATGTATGCTCAAGTTTGAACACGTCCAGACATAGCATTCATTATTGGAATGCTGGGCAGATATTTAAGCAATCTTGGGATGGATCATTGGAAAACAGCCAAACGAGTTATGAGATACTTACAGAGAACAAAAGATTACATGCTCACATATAGGAAATCGGATTAGTTGGAGATCATTGGATTTTCTGATTTCGATTTTGCTAGATGCCAAGATAGTAGAAGATCCACATCAGGTTACATCTACCTGCTGGCTGGAGGAGCTATATCCTGGAAGAGTGCCAAGCAGACACTCATAGCTTCTTCTATTATGGCAGCAGAGTTCATAACTTGTTATGAGGCATCTAATCATGGAATATGGCTGCGGAATTTTGTCACTGGGTTGTGAATTTTGGATAGTGTTGAAAGACCATTAAAGTTATTTTGTGACAATAAGTCAGCTGTGCTATATTCTAATAACAATAGGAGCTCTTCGAGATCTAAACACATAAACATCAAGTTCCTAGTTATTAAGGAAAGAGTTCAAAGTGGTCAGATGTCTATAGAGCATATTGGCACAAACTCTATGATTGCGGATCCACTCACTAAAGGCTTACCACCCAAGGTCTTTCATGAGCACGCAGCTCATATGGATGCTTTGCAGTTGTAGACACATTTTATGGATTTATTTTTTGCAGAATAAAGTTTATGGTTTATTTGCACTCTGAATGTATTTATTATGATCTCACTAAAGAATAAGGTTGGACTAGTTGGAAATAGGCATGTTTAGATCACATTACATGTAATTTCCATGCTACACATCCATACTTGATCTATTTCGTTGATTATATTAATATATGTGACTATTGATGGGTTTAGTTATGATACATATAACGAAAGCCGCTCTTAATCCTATATTGATATAATTGATGGACCAGGTAGCATAGAGATGTTTGATAATGATAGCAAATTTTGAGCTCATAAGGTTACTTTTGTAATGCACAAACTAACATATCTAGCCCAAGTGGAAGATTATTGGAAAAATAATCAATTGTGGGCTAAATATGTTATTTGTGTGTTATAGGCTATCATAAAGGTTAAGCCCATTTAAAGTGGTCTGTTAAGATTTTAAGGTTTTGGGTTTTAAAACATCTCAATTTTGTATGGGCCTTTAATGTGTAGATACCTAAACCCATATTTCTATTTTATGATGGACCGAATAGAAGTAGGGTTTCTACAGTTATTATAAGTAAGTTATGGTCCTCAGGTCATACGTAAGAGTTTTCTAATCTGTCTGACATCCCATCATCAGAGAAAATTAGGAAAAGAAACCTACGTATAGAATTGGAAGATCAAACCATGAGATTGCAAATTCACGAGATTGCAAATCATGGATTCAGGTACGCTTCCGCATTAATTTATTTTCTTGATGATTCGATATGAATTAAATTTATTAACATGTTTTTGTTATATGTAAAGCAGTACCGCTAATTGAGTCGGTCCATTATTAAGATTAAAGAATTTGCTTTGTTTTACTTTAATTTAATAATTTTTTTTATTTCAATCAACTTATTAGATACTAATAAACTTGGTTTCTTCTACTTGTTTTAGGATTAGTAAATCCAATTTATTCTATTTTGAATGAAGTTAATCACAGTCTACTTATTAAAGATTAATATACTTGTTTACTCTACTTCATTTATTCCAATCAATATTCCAAAAAACCTCAAATATAGCAACCAAATTACATACAAATAGTGACACTAATAATATTAAATATCGAGCAGCACTACATTACCGCAATCCTTGTATGGGGCAAGAGGAAAATCACTCTTGTAATATCAAGGTAACACTGTTTTGGCACATCTAGTGAGATATATTGATTAACTTAGGCACAGTTACTAGAATACACCAAAAGCAAGATAAAAAAAAAAAAAAAACAAAGCATAGGAGATTCCCCTAATGAACAGGGGAGCAGGGATTGAGCAAAAATTATTACATGGGTGGCACTAATTATAATATATAAATAAGAGAGAGGGAGAGAGGAAGAATCAAATTGCGACTATATATTTTTCAGTTATACTGAGTGAGTGGGTTCAGCACAATTGCATAAGTGTATTGGGTTAAAATTTTTCTTTTTTCTTTGAGTGAGCACAATTAATATTGAGCTAATTTTTTTTTTCCTTGGGTGAGTATAATTTATTCTGAGCTAATTTTTTTTTTCTTTTCTTGGTTGAATACAATTGAACACTAAGACAATATCAACACAAAAAATAATAATAATAAAATAATAGAGATAATAATTTTTTTTTTTTTGAAGGATGGGCATGTGCCCCCTCCTCGGCAAGTTGCTGAGGAGTAAATTAGCCATTGTATTGGCCTTTCCTTGGCATGCTTACTAGTGGACCTGGGAAGAGGGCTAAACTAACCAAGCTCAAGACAATGTTGACGTCATTGTAGAAAGAATGCCTCTAGGAAGGATGGAGTCAATTATAGGATAACGTAATGATAACCATACTAGAACAAGTGGCTTGAAATGAGTTAAGAGTTGGTTTTGACCAATTCACAACTCACTCATGTTGCAAATGAATAGTGTGTCTAACCACGAAACGTCTAAAGAAAGGACTAAAAGAAATTCACCATCATTTGGATATCTATTCACCCAGAGAAAATAATAGAATGGTGAATGTACGTACTAGCTACATGTGAAATGGTACAAGATGTCACAGCCTAAATGCGCGCAGGAATGTCACTGGCTACACCAGCAGAATAGCAGATTACCTTCATGTAATAAACAAGCGAATAATGACAAAACAAACGGACAGAAAAAAAAAATGACAAGTGAATAATGGCAAAACAAATGAACAGAAAAAAATAATCACAATAAAAGAACACAAATTTATGTAAATCAGCAATTACCTACGTTCACAAGTGGGGTAAAATCCAAATTTTCACTACAATTCCAACAATGGAATAAGAAGAATTACAAAAGTAGATAAAAGAACCTTAAAAATCCTTAGAGAAAATTCTCAATTTGTTTTAGTTTTTTATCTCACCCTGCCTTAGAAATCTAATTTGAACTTCTTACAATATACAATACATTCCAAGATATATATACCTCAAACCCTAGATAAATTTGGCCTCCGAAACACAGTTCAAAAATTTATCAAACAAGCGCTCGTGGGAGTGGCATTAATTCCTGCAAGCTTCGCGCACCCTTCCCATAAAATCAAAATCCAAATATGAATCATGGTATTTTCTCGTGAAGCAAATAAAAGGAGCTAGAAATATAGGGAAATTCAAATAAAAGTAGCTAGAAATGAAAGGAAATATATTGCCTTATGATCAAATAAAAGTAGTTACACAACACAGAACAACTACCAATTCAAATTTGGTAGGGATATTCAAATATAAAGAGAGCGAATTGAATGCCACAATCAAGTGTTGAAAAGCAGAGCAAAGGGCAAAAGTAATTGCCTTCAATGACTTATAAAAGGAGCTGGATACAAAGAAACACAATCAAACATCCCAATACATGAGTTTTTATCTTTTCTTTCTTGTAATTTTAACTTAGGTTGTTGCTTTTCTACTTCAAGTGTGAGATCTTTGGTCCATTTGCTAGAGATCTTACTTTAATAGTATGAAATCTCTAATCCGCTAATTATTATTCTTTCTTAGAGATTAATGAAATTTTCTTGTCCTACTTTAATTGGTATGAGATCCTTAGTCCACTACTTTACTCCTTGTCCATTCTACTCCATTGAAGATTAGTGAATTTGGGAAGTTTTACTTTAATTAGTGCAAGATCTGTGGTATGTTAGTTGGAGACTAACAAACCAGATTAACTAAAGTGGTATAGCTCGATATCTAAGAAAGTCCTGAAATATGGCATCTAAATAACCACACAACAATCGTTGTGATTGTATTGGGTCATACGAACGGTCACATTTTATGTCTCAAAAGAGAAGGACCTCCTCTTTTAAATTTAAAAAAATAATTATATAGTTTATAGAGAATTCAGTAGATCATTGACCATCATAGAAATATTAATATTAATTTCTTTATACCAAAAGACAGTAAACATGAAATCAAACGATCAATAAATTGAGATTGATTCAGTTCCTTTTCTTGAAATAGTACATGCTTAAATGTTTAATGCAATAGAAGAAACTTGAAGATAAAGTAAAATTTAACTACAAACTGGAAAGTGTAAAGGGAGTTGAAATAATAAAACTACAAGATTCAATATGGTCAATGATTAGCTACTTTGGCATTAGGAATACCTGAGTGAATTGCTACCCTGTGATTCACAAGTACGTAACCAATCTTGTACATCTTCATCACAAGTTATTAAGACTAAGTCCTTTTCCTCATCTCATATTTGATATCATATGTTCCACCCCCGTCAACTTCAACCTCTTAGCTATTCATGTTGCAACTCCACCAATCCCGATGACAATAATAGCTTAAATTTTATTACGTCGTTTATATGCTTTGCCTTTACATTCACAAAATTCACATCCCGGCATCATAGTCTCATGAGAATTTGTAGGAGTAATTGTAGGCAAGACTTGGTTAGAACTAGAAGGCAAACCATAACTCGGACATAAGATTTGTTGCCTATCATCATAACCTTGAGGGAGAGAGCAATTTCCTTTATACTTCGAGGTGGCCACCTATTGATATTATGTTCTCTGCAAATGCGCTTCAATGTAGATCGGCTAACTGCAAAAACAAGAATCGATTGTGAAAATATATTGTTTATGATTCGTAATCAATTTTTTTCCTGCTCTTGATTTGTTTTTATTATCTTATCTAACAAAGTGAAGTGGCCTAATGGAGATTTTCACTAGCCTTAGATAATGTAATACGACCAAGCCCAACTTGGTTTTAAGTAAATAAATAAGAGTTAATTATGAAAATATCCCTCAAACTATCCCTCTTATTTTATATCGTCCTCAAACTATCAAACGCATATATTTCATCCTCAACTATCTAATTTCGTTCTATTAGTCCGAACACTAACTCCATCCGTTAACTTTAACGGATTCGGACAAATGAAACAAAATTAGATAGTTAAGGATGTAATAGATATGTTGGATAATTTGGGGATGAAATAGAAAAAGAAAGATAGTTTGTAGGATAATTTCATAAAAAAATCTCCTCTTTATAAATATATTTTTAATTTTAATACGTTATTCATTTCCTTGCATCATAACTTTGATAATAATTTATTATAAAATAATTTATTTATTAGAGTGATAATTATGTTTAATAAAAAATAATTACATATTAAAATACACTGTATTTCATAAAATTAATGATATTACATATTAAATAATTTATTTAATAAATTTAATATTACTATTAAAATAATATTTTATTATTGAAATAATTAAATTAAAATTTTTTAATAAGTAATAAGTACCTCTAATTTTTTTTACTAAATATTTTTATTACATTGAATTAACTTTAATAAATAATAATAATTTATTATTAAATTATGTTATTTATTAATATATTTTATTAAAGTTAATGATTATTAAAAATAATATATAATGTTAAATTAACTAGTTTAAATATATTTTATTAAATTTAGTTAAATTTATAAAAATTAATAAAATTAAATATTTTATTAAAATAAAATTAGTTATCGTAAACAAAATTATTTCACCAGACATGTTTTTATTTTTATTTTGAAGAAAAAATAATAAACAAAATTTTGATTGAAGATAAATGAAAAACATCATAAATCTTAAAAAATAAGTCTTAATTTAACAAGATTTTTTTACAAAAGTATCCTTTTTTTTATTTCATCCCCAAACTATCCAACATACCTATTACATCCTTAAATTATCAATTTCATTCTATTTGATCCGAATCCGTTAAAACTAATGGATGAAATTTATGTTCGGATCAAATAAAACGAAATTAGATAATTAGAGGATGAAATAGATGCGTTTGATAGTTTGAGGACGATATAAAAAAAAGAAGGATAGTTCGAGGGATATTTTCATAATTAACTCAATAAATAAATATTATATATATATATTATATATTTAATTTTATAAATTACCAAATAAATTTAAAATAAAAAATTAAAACACTTGTAAAATATTAGATGGTTAATTTTAAATTGCATTCAAGTAAATAATTTGTAATTAAATACAAGTTAAAAAAGATAAAAAAGTGTAAAGGTAGTGGGTGGTTAAAAAAGAATTTAACAGATACTAAATATGCAAAATTAAATATTCATATTTTAAAATATTTATTTATAATTTTTCCTTTTGAAAAGTTAAATAACATGAAAAAAAAGCACTTTAGAATTATGAACAGTACTACTTCAAATATAAAGGAGGACACTGTAAACGACACCTTATTTTACGGTAGAAGTAAAAATCATCATTAAATGTAAGAAAAATAAAATTTAACAGATACTAAATATGCAAAATTAAATATTCATATTTTAAAATATTTATTTATAATTTTTCTTTTTGAAAAGTTAAATAACATAAAAAAAAAGCACTTTAGAATTATGAACAGTACTACTTCAACACTGTAAACGACACTTATTTTACGGCAGAAGTAAAAATCATCGTTAAATGTAAGAAAAAATAGAGCACATTCCCTAAACTTACCATTGAGAGCCTCTGCAGCATCTGCGATTTTCTTTTTAGCATGCGGTCGGATATCATTTAAATTAAGTTGAATTCCAGTTTTGGTTTGCGGTCTTTTCAAATTTTTGGATGTGCCGTTTCCAGGTGAGGATGTACAATTGACGTTGCTTTGCTCAGCATTTGCAGCTTTATCTATTGATTGCTGGGATGATGGATCTTGCCGCCTAATCTCTCCCTCATCTTGTAAAGTACAATTGACGTTGCTTTGCTCTACATTTGCAACTTTATCTATTGATTGCTGGGATGCTGAATCTTTCTGCATCATCTTTCCTTCATCTTGTAAAGTACAAATTCATGTTGCTTTGCTCTGCATTTGCAGCTTTATCTGTTGGTTGCGGGATGATGGATCTTGCTGCATAATCTCTCCCTCATCTTGTGAAGTTCCTGGAAGACTTTGTGGAGTAGTAATTTGGGGTTTCACTTCCACAGTATAGCAAATCAAATTTCTTACCATTGCAATAGTCAACACTCGATTGGCAAGTTTCCCCCAAGTCTTTTCCAGAAGCAAGCTTAAAAGTATGAAATGTCGTTCCATTGTTCCTAATATATTGCCCAACAAATTTATTACGCTCTCATTGATTTTTAGGCGTGAAGGTAGAAAGAACTCTAGTACATAAAGGCGGCTTCCGGTGTGACTGCTTTGCAAGCAACTCGCAAAACTACTACGAAGTCCATATTACTTTGCAAAGTGTGCAAGGGATACTCAACTATGCTGAATTGTGTTATATCGGAGCAGAAAATTAGACCGCGGGACGAAATTGCCTTCCCACAACCCCTTGTCCCTCTCGCAAATGCGATGAGTCGCATATATTTATGAATTCATTAAACTCATCTTGCGGGTAACATGGTAAGTCTTCTGGCGGGTAACATGGTAAGTCACTTGTGGACATGAGTTGTCCTGTATAGCTTGCATTCGACATGGCAATTATTGCTACGGCCCACGTTTGTGCAAATCCAAGTTTGAGCTTCACATACTTTTTTCCCAACACTCCTTATCTCATCTGAGGCAGCTTGAAAAGCCTCGTTGTCGTCTCCAATCTGATTGGGAAATGAGAAATGCTAAATACAAGTAGGAGAAAAAATCATGGTAATAGAACACTCATGGACTATAGTTTGAAAATAATAAATTATATAAGCCTATTTTAACTACAACTCATCCATATTACATGATCGATTTATTATATATATATATTTGGTTGAATAGCAGTTTTCTTAAAAGAATTATCACATTAATTAAGATATTGTGAGAACAGATTCAATGTCATATTTAATTAGGAAAAAAAATAAAATAAGATAGGGACAAGATGTTCACACGGGAAACTTTGCACTTACTCTCAAGGGATAGTGCCCTCTCAAATCCAGAATTTTCAACCCTTCTTCCTGCAAAGGAACATTTGCCAAGTTAAATAATCATGTAAGAAGATCCAAATAGAATCCATAATCAGGAATTTTATCCGCTGCCTCAAGGGACAATCTAAATAGTGGACAAGTAGGATGCATTTAACTTGTGGAATGAGAATACATTATTGAATTATTAATCCAGTGTGTGAACTTATCCCTCACTTAGCTCCAATTTGTATCACAAGATGAGTAATTTTGTGAGATTGTCAATTGCTTCTACTGTTGCATCCCACTTTATGTAGGCCTCTAGCTAAATTGGGATACAATTGGTCATGATATAATTGCGATAGTTTTCTTTCTTAATCATTCTTTTGTATGGTTGTGGTGATTATAAATAGTTTTCTTTTGAGCTTGTTCAGAAAGAGGGAAGGGTATAACTTGTAATTTGTACTTTGTTATGTATTTATACAAATTTCTTCCAATCAGGAAAAAAAAAAAAATTCAATCCAAAACTATTGGACAACCGTTGTATTCATCTTGGAAGGTTTTCTAATGATTAAAGGTTTTCATCGCCCGGAAACATTGCCGGTTGTTATTAAAAATGTCTGATTTCCATACAAGGTACCCTTGGAATGTAAAAGGGTGAGAAGAAATTAAGGCACTTGGTGCTAAAGTTATTTTTGGCAATGGGGTGATGGGTGGGTAGAAATGGCCTTTTAGATGAAGATGGGAATATGCATTTCATTTGGGAGATGCTCCCTTCTGACCTGGCCAGTCAAGTAGCCGGTCACGACGGCTAGGTTTTTGGTAGGTGACACCGTCGATATGCATTGGATGCTAAGCCCGTAAAGTCACTAGTTCCCAAGGCTGGGGGTAGAGAGGATAGGAGTATGATTATCTTAGGAGGATTTAGATTAAACTCCTCTACAAAATTTTACTGTGACTAGCAACCTCTCTTGTTATGTATATATGTATTGGAATTATTTAATATATTTAATTCCTCTCGATGAATATTTTATAAATATATATATATATATACGAAACCTGTATCACTACGGGGTTTGATCCTGAGACCTTGAAGATCTAAATCTGAGATCCCTACCACTGCGACACAGACTTCATTGTGGTACACACATCAATATTTAACTATTTTTACATGTAAGTAAAATAGTAGGCGGTGACGGTTTCATCGAACCGTTGTAAGTATAATTTACATTATTCAGTTGAGATCTATTGAAGTAATTGTTGCATAAACAGTATGCCACTTAAACACATTCACTGTAATAGGTCACTTAATACAGTGTAGTATTATAACCACTGCATATAGGCACCTAGGAGATTCTGATTACTGGGCTTTAGTAGCTCACCCTTGTGGGAATATTTTTTTCAGGATATTAAGCACAGGGATACAGAAGATGAGCTGGAAAGAGATTAATTTCTCTTAAATATTCCATCAGAAGAGTTATCTATTTTTTTCTTCTTTCCTGCGCAGAGCTGGAGGACTTTATTTTTGGTCTGTAACAATTTTGGATGATTGTAATTAAGCTTAGACCTAATTTGCTTTTATTTGGTATGTAATGTTAATCGCGTGGTTGAGACACTTAGATGGCTCTGTAATATTTTTTTTCTATCTTTTTTGTGCCCTGTAGTTGAAATCCCATCAAATGGTTCAGTCCAATGACTTATAAATATTGTTTGGGATAAACAAGGGATTTTGAATATCTTAAATTTTTCTTGCGGGTCAACCCCAGTTTGAGGAAAATTCTGGGGTGACAACGTGTTATTATCATCTTATTTTTATACCTAACAAATAAATCCCAAGTCACCCCTAGGTATTCGGTTATGAAAATCTGGGGCGTGACATTACTGTTCATATTGTATATATATTTTTTTGCTTGGTAATTATAAAGAGTTTTTGTTAAACCATTGAATTGTTTTGAACAATGCATATTTTTTTATTTAAAGATGGCTAATTTTGGGATGAATATTAGGACTTGAATTTGAATTTGATTTACTTTTATTTCAGTTTTTTTATTTAGTGTATGAATTAATCAACGATTATGATGCCTTGTTTTGTATCAACTAAAAAACAATAATTGTTTATTTTTTGCTTTTATTTCTGTTAAATAAACTTAAGAAATATATTTATAAACTAATTTAAAAATTTTAATTTAACATACAAATTAATAAAAATGGAGGATGTTGTAGAAAAGTAAAAAATAAAAGATACTCTTCAACATTCCCAATCCCCAATTCCAATCACAAATCCCCAATCCCAAACCCTAATTTCCATGTCCCCAATCTTGAAAATCCTAATTCCCAATCCTATAACCCTAATTCCCAATCCCAAGCCCCAATTTCCCAAATTCCTAATTTACCTATTGCAAACCTTAATTCCCAATTGCAAAACCCTAAGTCCCAAATCCCAATTTCGCAAATTGACACCAATTTGTCAATTTCAAACCCTAATTCCCAATTAGGCACCTAAATCCCCAAATTGAAATTCCACCCCCAATTGAAAACCCTAATCCTCAATCTAAAACATTACCTTCCCAATTAGACATTCCTTACCCTAAGCTACCAAATTGACCATTCCAATCACTAATTGGACTCTTCTAATACCCAAATTGAAAACCATACCTCTCCAAATGATTTTCCCTTTTTGGAAACTTCCAAAAAGGAATCCTTTCCAATTTTGGAAACCTTGCCAAAAAAGTAAATCTTTCCCAAAACTTTCCTATTCCTAAAAATAACCCCAATCTTCCTGATCCTTCGCAAAACCTCCCAAAGCCTAAAAATGATATTCCCAAACCTCCCAAATCCTTTATCGATGCCTTATCCAAAGATGAACATCCCTAAACCTACATTCTTTCGAACTGGCGGTACTTATCATGGTAAGCCAGCTATTAAAGTACTGTGTGAGGAGTTAAAATTATGGTTTGCGCCTTTTAAGCTCTCTTTGATTAGCAAATTCTCATATAGAAAGACTAACTTGGAAAAACATCAGAAAATTTTTCATGGCACTTGGTTTTAAAATGAGAGGCTCAGATTTCCTTCTTAACCCACGTCATATTCTTATCAGACTGAGGCATTGAAGAAGATTACACACACGCCTTTGGTGAGCCAGACTTGGCATGTTCAAGGATTTACTACGCAGCTCTTCAAGTAGGCTACCACAATCAGGTGCTCAGAAGAATCCCCAGTGGTCCCAATTTGGATTTATTGCCATTCCTTCCAGTTTCACTTGCTCCATTGTAAAGAAGGCTCTGTTCTCGTATTGCTGCTTAGGTGAGTAAGCCTCTTCGTACTGATCATTGCCATTGCTTTGCTTAATTGACCTAATGTTGCTAGGGCCATTGGTGGAGTTTGATGTTTACTCAAGAGTTTGTTGATAAGATATGGATTGAGGAAGGTGATGAGGGCTTTGGCAGGATGTTATCTTTGAGTCTAAGCCAAAGTATTGTCTCTTTTGTAAGTATTTGGGGCATAGACAATTTGAGTGTTCATTCCTAATCTGGTTTTACATGAGTCTCATCAAAAGGCTAGAGAAAATGGAAAGTCTAGAGTGGTAATGTTAAGCCAGTAGCTAAGAGGGCAGCTTAGTGGGTTACCAAATATGTGCCTATTTCTAAGCCTCATCTTCTTCAAACCCCCTACTCCTATACAGGTACTTGTGTCTTTAGTTTCTTTTGATATAGTCCCTGCTCTGTTCATACTCTTGTGCCTGCTGCTACTCTCTCAGTTTCTGCTCTAGTTACTTTGGGTAACAATACATTAGCACTTTGTTCTTCTCCAGTTTCTACTTAGCTGCTAGCCCTTATTACTATTTCCATAGCTGTAGCTTCTACTGCCTCTGCCTCTACTATTGTGACTTCAAATAGGTTTGCTACGCTTTGCTCTTTCTCATACTGGGATTGCTTTGGACTCCATTGCTCCCAATTGTGTCACTATTGATGTTACTGCTTCCCTTCCTCCTGCTCCTATTGTTCTACTACTGCTACTTCTAGTACCTCCTTACTAACTGTTGGAGCCCCTGACTTTGTGCCAAGACCTTCCCCAGTTACACTACCAGGCACTGAAGGGATGATCCTACTTCTCGTCCCTTCTAGTGGCACTTTTCCTATTGCTTATAACTATCTATCTGAGAGTGTTCCTTGTAATAGATCATTTGCTATGGGTCTTTGGTTCCTCCCATTTCGTCTAGGTTTGCTTCTTCTGATGATGAGTCTAGAGGAAGGAGTTATGATCCATATTTTGGAAATGAGAAAGAATGATGGTTTTCTTTCAGACCCTGAACCTATGCATGACAATGACTGTACAGAAATATTTTGGATAGCTTCAGCTCAGACTCTGTTGCTTGACACATGGATGCTTATTTGGATGATGGTTTTCAACAGGTCAGCCAGCGTTCTGATCATCTGAGAGAAAAAATAGCTAAGGGCATCAGTGTTGGTTCTACTGTGACTGGACGTAAAAAAACACAGATAATTTTGATAGAGGTTGACTTCATTTATTTTCTACATTTCTTTGCTTTTGTTCATGGAGGTCAGGTTTACGCCTCCTCCTTTTTCTTGTATGGTGGTAAGTCACCACCCATATATGCTTTGCTTTATAGTTTTTCTTTACTTATTTTGGAGGTCAAGTTCAGGTCCCACTCTTTTTATGTATTTCTATTACTCTTTATAATATACTGGTAGGGGTTTACGCTAAACCCCCTCCCACTAAGGAGGTTTTTTTTTTTGTTTTTTAAATAAAAGATAATAGTTTTATATAATAATGAAAAGGGAGGGTAATTATGATATTTGAGGTATTTTGTATTAATTGTCAACCATTAATTACAAGGCTAGAGAAAAAAATTTACAAGGAGCAAGGAAACTTTTGAAGAGCAAAAATTTATAAAGAGCAAGAAAATTTTTGAAGAAGTGTCAATATCCCCACCCTTAATATACAATTTGTAAAATTTAAGTATACATACTCTTAATGATACTTAATGACTAAAACTTATGTTAATTGATAATAACTAATAAAAAAAGGACGGTTCCAAAGGGTTGCAATGTTCAAATAAAATGTCAGGATATAATCCAAATAAGTTTGATTGAATTAATAAATGTTATAATAAATTCTGTTTAGTAAAATCAATCTTATACATTATGACCCTTTGTTTAAATACTATAGCTCCTAGAGTGAAAAATCTATTATAGTCCTTGGAACCTGAAAAGGGCAAAGCTCATTTAGTTTTTCTTTTTTTTTTTTTAACTATTGACAAATTACTCTTTATCCCCTATTCTTGATTCTCTCACTCTTATTAATTCCTTTTATCCATATATTTATCTCTATCTCTTTTCTCTTTAATAAGACTCATCTCTTTCTCTAAAGAGGCTCATCTAGGTCCTATCTAATTTTTAAATCTAAAGTCCGTTCAATTACGCCCACTTAATTTATAAACATTTTTTTACTATTTATCTCATATTTTTTTTCACAATTTACAAAATTAAAATATCTAATTAATAACCTAACAAATAAAAAAATATTTATTATTTAACATTTTGTTTTTGTATACATAATTTTAATTTTATATTCCTAAGAAATTAAATTTTAATATTTTCATGCATCAAGTCCAAAAAGTAACTAGGACTATTCTAAATACTAAAAAATTAAGCTTAAACTATAAAATATATTAGCGAACTTGAATAGATCGTCAAAATAATTTCTAATATATTAGCAGTGTAATAATTAAAAAATAAGTTAATGTTCAATATTTAAATACTTCTTGTTGCAAAGAACTTTTTTTAAATAATTTTTAGTGCAATGATTGTAACAAGAGTATTTAAATATTAAAAATTAAACTTGTTTTTAATTATTACATTGCTAATATATTAAAAATTATTTTTGGTGATATGTTCAAGTTCACCTCTATATTTTATAATTTAAACTTAATTTTATAGTATTTAGAATGGGTCTAGGAAATTTTTTGGATTCGATGTCATGAAAACATTAATATGTAATTTTATTATTCTTATATTTTAAAATCATAAGAATATAAAATTAAAATTAAGTATACAATACAAAAATGTTAAATAATAAATATTTTCTTATTTATTAGGTTATTGATTGGTTATTTTAATTTTATTTTTTTTTAAGAGAAAGAGAGAGAAGTCTTTATTAAAGAGAGAGAAAGAGATGAAAATGAATATATAAAGATGGGAGAAATTAATAACGGAGAGAGAATTTAGAATAGGAAATGAGAGTAATTTTGTCAATAGTTACAAAAATATTAAATAAGTTCTAACATTAACAGTTATAGCATTGCTGCCCTAAAAAAATTAAATTAGTAAAAATAATTTCAATTGGGCCTATTTGGAGATTCAAATTTTGCAAAATAATTCCAAATGTGTAATTTTTAAATGTTCAGAGTGTTAGCAAATTTTTGAAATTTTTGGTCATTGTACTTGGTTTACCAAAAAATTTTTAAATGTTGGTACAAAAGTGATTAGAGAAAGTTGACATTTTATAGAGACGTTTGAAGCTCCAAGCAATTATCTCAGACCATAGCGTTAAAAAATTCAAAATTCATTCGTACGAATTTTGGCAGATCAGATTGCATGTTTTGAGCTTTGGGGAAGTGTATTATTATTGGATTTTTTTTTTTTTTTTTTGGGATAACATGATTACTAGCTTTGTTATATTTTTTTAATGATGCGTATACATTTTTTTAATTGATAAAGGTTAAAAGTTAAAGTTTTGTGAAAATTTATGGAAATTTATGGAAAAATTTAAAGATCCAAACGGACGCGTATAACATATTCAATGATTAAAATACCTTAAAATTCTTTCATTTATATAGTATAAATATAATTGATAAAATTCGAATTAAAAAACAATTTCCTGCAAGTTATTTCTGGAAAACAATCTCTTCATTAATTGGTTTGGAGCGATAAAAATTTGGTAAATTCCATATATATTGATGAAAATCTGGCTACTGCATTCAGAGTGATAAAAAATTAGATAAGAAATAAAATGAGATAATTTGTAGGTTTGTAATTCATGTAAAGAAATGAAAAGTAAATAATTTTTAGAGATTTTTAGAAATTTTTAAGATTTTTGGGTGATTTTTAACAAATCAAACGCACCCTATACATTCTTACATTTTAGGTGGCATTTGGTTTAATTTTCTATTTTCTATTTTTTAATTTCTGTTTTATGCTTAAAACAAGGAAATAAAAAAATTTCTATTTTCTTTATTTTAAGATTTTTTTTGTTTAAGTTGAAAACGTTCAAAATGACTCTTTGCCATTTTTTATTTTATGTATAAATTAATTTTCTATTTTCTAAAACAAATTTTGAAATACAAGTGACCAAATATATTATAACTATTTTTCTATTTTCAAAAGAACAAAAAGGCAAATACACTTAAAACAAAAAATTAAAAGCAAAAAATAGAAAACAAACCAAATAAGCCCTTAGTAATTTGGAGTTGCGCTTTTAAAAAAAAAAAAAAGAAAAAAATTCCATTATTGCCCAAGTGTTAATTAGTCCAAAATTAGCCTCGAAGCCCACTGATTTTCGCATCTTCCTCAACCCCATAAGCAAAGTATTTCTGGGGGGCTTTCAATTCCATTTTTTTAAACAAAAGCCAATAGATACTGACAAAGCGACTGCCCCAGAAAAGGGGTTAAAAAAATTAGTGCAAGAATTTATTATTGATGCATTAGTATAAATATAATTAATTATAAAAATTGTCAGCATCACATTATTCAGGTGAAATTTTAATGTTACTTCTATAAAAAAAAAAAATTAACAACAATGGGGATGCTGTATCGAGTCGCACCCCGCGAACCAATTCCCTGTCAACTTGCAATGATGTGTGGTCTTACTGTTACCCCTACAGACATCTTGCATTGGTGCTCACTCTGGAGCTTGTGCCCCGTTTGGACGAGGAAAAAATAAAATAATATTAATTTTTTATGCTTTTAAGTATTGTAAAATTAAAAGTAGTCTAAGTTTTTACCTAATAGTAATAGGTTATTAAAACAACTTTTGTTAAACTGACTAGAGGTATGATAGTTATTTCACTTTAACGTAATTCAAAAATTATTAAATTTTTACCAACAACTTAAAAATTTTTAAAAGTTGCTAAAAGTTTTTACTTCTTTTACCAACAAACTAAAAGTTGTTAAAAAAAAACTATAAATATCGATATTAAGTACAAATTGTTCAAAAATTTAAACTGTTAAGAAATAGAATGGGACTAACAAAATATATATTAAATTATTTTAACAATTAATTTGTTTAAAATAAAAATTCTCCTACTAAATTTGAATATTATTAAAATATTTTGTTTCCAAACCGCCAAAATGTAACCTCCTCCACCCATCGATCTTTGCTTCTTAATAAACTGTTATTCAGTTCTCTCTCTCTCTCTCT